>JAPVLO010000430.1:230000-830000 GCA_027257055.1 Cephalopachus bancanus | reverse complement strand
TTTGGGCTTATGAGAGGCTTATGATACAAGAAATAACTTAGTGCACAGATTTTGTGGACTTCACAAAATCTTAGTTCAGATTTGGATGGTTTTGGAGATAAACACAAGGTCATTATCTGAATCTCATTTATCTCTAATTTGCAAGGATTTGTTCCATCTATTTCTATTTCTAATGGTGCTTTACATCAGTGGTTTTCAAAGTGCGACTACTGGACCAACAGCATTAGTATCACCTGGGAACTTGTTAGAAATGCAAATTCCTGAGCCCCATTCCAGACCTCCTAAATCAGAAACTCTGGGGATAGGGCTTAGCAATCTATTTTATCCAGCCCTCCAGGTTTTTCTTTTCTTTTGAGAAAACAGAAAGACTGGAATATAGTGGCACAATCATAGTTCACTGCAGTCTCAAACTCTTGAACTCAAGTGATCCTCCCACTTCAGCCTCCCCAGTAGTGAGGACTACAAGTGTGCACCACCACACCTAATTTTAATTTTTTTTTTTTTTGGGTGTGTGAGGGGCGTGTCCCTATGTTGCCTAGGCTGGTCTAGAACTCCTGGCCTCAAGCAATCCTCCTGCCTTGGCATCCTAAAGTGCTGGGATTACAGGCATGAGTCACTGTACCGGCCCTCCAGAAATTTCTGATGCATGCTGAAATATGAGCATACCTACACTAAGGGTCTCTCAAATACATATGGGGGAAAAGTGAGAGTTGATAGGTTATTCAGCAAGCATTGAATCCTTACTATGTTTTAGCTGAGTGATAAGTTACAATGAGGAAAACATGGTTCTCTGCTGAAGCTGTGTATCATTTAGTGGGGGAACTAAGTATACGTACAACAATAAAAGTAATAATTACTACATGAAAAAAGTAATTGTAATAGTAATTTGCCAGAAAGGAGAGAGAAGAAGAGCTTATAGGGTGGTGGGGGACATTTAAGAAGAGTCTTGAAGGATGAGAAGATTTAATGATGCAGAAAGGGGTGTGTAGCTTTTCAGTGTTGCCTTTCATTATTGCCAAAAATCTTTGTCCATTTCAAAACACGAAGAAGCCAAGCAGGTTGAAAGAGATTGTTTGAGGTTTCATTCCCTTGCCTTTGGTTAAAGACATGGGCTTTGCAAGTCACTTATTAAGCGGGAAAGTCTGGTTAGACCTGGATGTCACTCAGTGCAAAAAGTCAGTGAAGTAATGTCTACAGATTTCTGAGAAAAAGAGTGACTCAAGAATGTCATACCCGGCCAAGGTGTTGGTCAAATGTAAAGACAACAGGTAAACATTCTCATGCATCAACAAACTCAAGAATTACAGAATGTACAAACACTTCTTGGGGAAAAAAAGCTTCTCAATGACAAGATTAAGCATGTAAGAGGTAAAATCAAAATAAAGGACTTAGGAATGAAACAGTCACAGTAAAAGACTGGTGGCAAGCATTTAATTCATGTAAATATAAGAGCTAAGCCTAAACAAAAGTAGAAATTATGGTAACACAATAGAAAATAAATATTATAATCCTTATCGGGAGATATAGATGGAGGTGTAAGAGTACTAATTTGTCTCATCTGTCTTAGCAGGCAGGTCTTGAACCCGCGGGCTCAGGCAACCCACTCACCTCAGCCTCCCAAAGGCGTGGTATTACAGGCTGAGCCAATGAGCCCAGCCAAAATTTTTTTCTTAACCTAGTAGGCTCTTTTAAGAAATTGACTGGGCGCAGTGGCTCAAGCCTATAATCCCAGCACTTTGGGACACTGAGGCGAGAGGATTGCTTGAGTTCAAGGGTTTGAGACCCGCCTGGGCAACTTGGTGAGGCCTCGTCTCTACAATAAATCAAAAAATTAGTTGGGTGTGGTAGTGCACGCCTGTAGTTCCAGCTACTTGGAAAGCTGAGGTGGAAGAATCGCCGGAGCCCAGTGGGTTAAGGCTGCGGTGGCTGTGAGCCTGCCACGGCACTCCAGTCTGGACGACAGAGTGAGACTCCAACTCAAAAAAAAAAAAAAAAAAAAGAAAGAAAGAATGCCTTTCTGGCAAAGATACATTTATCTGAAGTTTTTTTCCTTTACTTTTTTTCTTTTATAAAACTGAGTCTTATAACTTTCCAAAAATTAGAGCTAGCTACTTGTTATAGAATAATCTCGTTTTAATGAGCTTATTTCTCCTTCTTTCATCCATCCATCCATCTTTGTATCCATCCTTGGTTAATCTCTTTTACCCTATGGCTTTAACTGTCACCTATTCGTTCATGATGTTCAAATATTTATCGTTTTCCCTGATGACTTGTCTGAGTTTCAGAATTATTTAGCCAATAGCCCACTGGACAGCTCCACTTGGATGCCCAACGGGCACTTTAACATGTTCAAACCAGTCTCCTTCATCTTCCAAGTCCAAATTTGTTGCCCCTACTCCATTTTCTGTCTCAGTTCATGATTCCACTTGATCACCCAAGCCAGAAGCTTGAAATCCTAGATTCCTTACCTCTTCTTTACTCCTCCCATTTAATTAACCATTAGCATCACATCCAAGCTGGAAACTTGGACTCACTCTTGATTTCTTACCTCTTCTTCATCTCTCCCGTCCAACCAGATAGCACTTCCTAAGTATCTAGCTTTCCCTCTCCTGTTTATCCTTACTACCATCTGTCAAGATAGATCCCAGCTATTTGATAATAGCTTCTTAACTGGGTTCTATGTCTTCTTGACTTTTTTCCATTCATATCCATTGTTTATGTTCCTTCCAGAATGATCTTTCTATAATGGAAGTTGGTCTTGTTACTTCTCAGCTAACATCCTTCAAAGGTTCCCTCTTGCCCCCAGAATAAATCTTAGGCTACTTAAATACACCATCTTTTGTTTCTAGGTGAATACTTTTATCCCTAACCTGATGTGATGTGGACAATTTCTGGTCCTTCTGCTACAATTGTTTTGTGTCCTTTATGGCATAGATGACATTTGCCTATTCATTGAAGCACAGCTCAAGGATCACCTCAGAAAGTTTTCCTAGTCCTCCAACAAAGTTTTTCTCCTTCGTGTCCCCAGTGCCCTTCACATACCTCCGTTGTAGCACTGAGCATTTGAGAACTGCTCACGTGTTGGTCCCTCCTATGAGCGTTGCAGATTCCTCCATGTTAGGAAGCATGTGTTTGTGTGTACATATGTGTGATCACCGTGCCAGTTGTATAGCATGGCACACAGCAGGCTTACAAAGACTGTCGAAGTGAACCAAGCAATCCTGATACATCTTTCTATCAACACTCAAGTACTCTCTCTCTCCCTTGGGCACAAGTGGCTAAACATCAAATTCAACAGTACTCCATTTTTCTGAACTCTGGGAAGACCACCTTCCTTCTGTGGACACATTCTTCCTTCAGATATGTTAATACTGTTGATTAAGTTATGGTTTTTTTTTTTTTAAAGAGCAATCACATTCCAGCCATGTTTCTTCAGGCTATATCATAGACTCCTTAATTGATTTCTTCATTCATTAGTTCACGTATTCTATTCATGGAAGAATGTGTGTTTGAGGCGTCTACTAGGTTTTCAGTTACATGGTGTTCTTTGTATTACTGGCCTGCATTGTGGAGCACAAAGCACGAGCCCAATGGATGCATCAGTGGGTGAGTACACAAGGTAGGCACTAATGGCAGGGGAGGGCAGGAGTCCTGAATGCCACGGCCAACCTTAGGCAAGTCCTCAGGTTCTCGAGAACAGTCTAGTGTAGAGATTAATACCTTTGGCTTTGGAGTGAGGAAGACCTAGTTTTGCATTACAAGTTAACAAATTAGTGGACATGTTCCTTACTGTGAATCTCATCATCTGCTAAGTGGGGGTAATAGCAGGACTAACCTTGTAGGGTTGTTCTGAGAATTTAAAAAGACAATGTAGAAAAATGAGAGGCAGATGACAAGCATGTGACCTTGTCAACCTCCTCCTCATCATTTAGCAACAACGAATGCTCTGTCTGGACTTAGCCTGACCTTTCATTCCGATCTTCTTCCCCTTGGGGTGTGATTTAGTCTACAGTGATGGGAGCCTGAGAAAGACCTTGTGGCCATCTCAGACACTAGTTGCCTTTTTCTGCTTCCTCTGTTAGGAAATGCTTTGGGTTTTGGGGCCTCTGTTTATACAGAGATTATTTAGCATTTTTATTCTCTGAAGGTGCTGGCATAGCTTCAGCCTGTAATTCTAAAGAGAAGGCGTTTAGCTGTGCCTTTCTTTGTTTGTCGGGAACATTTCTGTAGATAAGCACCCTGCACAGTAAATAAACTGCATTGTTATTACATTGCCTGGCAATTTACCTGTAACAGACGGCTGTGCCTGCTATAATGACATGATAGCTAATCCATACCCCTGCATGATTTTATCTTCTCCAGGAGGAGACTGGCAAGTTTAAAGGGGACACCCTCAAGGATCAGCTGGGGGAAGCCAGCTCTGGTTTCTCTGAGTTTTCTGCAGGGGGTACACCAAAAGTGCAGTGCCCAGATCTTAAACGAGTACTTAATTTCAGGATCAATTACCTTAAGCCTCCCACAAGTAGGCTCTACCCAAAGCTTCTATGGAAAAGCAATTTGATTTAATTAAGGAAGCATCTCAGTCCTAAATCTGTGCTTAATACAGAGGTTAATTTTTTTTTCTTGCATTAGAAGTTTTGGATATGCAAATAGCCTATATCCAACTTGCCTTAAAAGTAAATAACAATTGCCTTTGGCAATTGACAAATAGTACTTCTTTCATTTATTTAATTTCTTGTATGCTTTTTGATAAAGCCCTCAAATGCTGTTATTAGTTCCAAAGGCAAGAACTATTTTATAGCACTATAAAATGAGTTTGACACTATTTATCAAGTACCAAAACAACTTACAGTGTCACCATAATTTTCAAGATAAACCACAGAACTGGACTGTACTTTGTTTCTTGGGGCTGGCTGTTTATTTTCTGACTAAATTGAAGTGTGAAAAGAAGGGACTGGGTTTGGACTTCTCAGGAGGATGTTCCCCTTCTGGAAAGGGTACAGAGGTGGAGTTTAACCCATGTTCCTCTTCTGGCTTCAGCCACTAACAGCCCCATGACCTCATGCAAGTTATTATTTACCTTTTTGTAATTTTTTTGTTGTTGCTGTTGTCACAAAGCTTGTTGAAGATATTATTTGAGCACTTTGTAGTAGTTACTTTTCTAAATGGTCTTGGATAACTTTCAGGGCTTAAATATTGCTGGCAATGCTTATAATACGGAACGAAAATTGTTTCAAATTTGGGAAACTTCTCATATTGACACCATTCATTTTTCCTTTTCCTTCCACCTGAAGGTTCTCCTACGAAAGAAAACGTGTCTCACTCCTCCCAGGAATTATGTAGGGTGATTGCTTGCTGGTGGGCGATTCTATTTCTCTAACTTATTTTTCTCCACCTCCAGCACCACCAATAGCTAACATTTATTGAAGTCTTGCAGAGGGCTGGGCACTCCACCGGTGTGACCTCATTTAATCCCCACCAAATCCATTATTATTGCCATTTTACAGATGGGAGATCTGAGGCTTAAAGGGGTGAAGTAAATTATCCAAGGTCACACAGCTAATTAGTGTTAGACTCCCAGACCAATCTCTCGCCTAGACTCATGTGGAGGACTGGTAAGGGGACTGATTACTGTCTTCCCAGCATCTTCCTTCCTCTCAAGTCAACCTGTTCTCCACACGACAACCAAGTGAGCTTTTGAAAGAGAGGATGCAGCACCCGCTTCCATCATCCTGCCCGTCACCCCCACATGCGAATAATCTGCATGATCTGGCTTCTGTCCCCTCCCCTGTCCCATCTGGTACTATCCTCCCCTTGCTCTCTGCCTTCTGTGACCTTCTTTCCATTTCTGTTATGTGCCATTCCTCCTTTTGTCCTCAGAGTCTTTGTAGATGTGGTTTCTTCTATCTGGAACATTCCCCCTCCTCTCATTGCCTATGGTCCCAGTCACATTTCCTCACTCATCTCCCCTCCTGTGAAAGAAGCCTGCTTCACTCCTCCTACTGGTGTAGGATGTTGTTGCTGATGGACCATTTATGTCTCTAGCCTCTACTGGTTCTTTAACTTTTAAAGATCCATTCATTCCTGACCTCAGGCTATGTTAGGTTCCCTTGTTTGTGTTCTCATAGCAGCCCATGTCTTTTCTTAATGGCATTCATCAGGGCTTATAGTTAGAGACATTTTTTTTCTTTTTTTAATTTTTAATTTTAAAGATGTGCGTTGCAATTCAGGGTTAAGTATACAAATGTTCATTATGCATGTACCCTTGTTGATGAGGTGTGCCCCTCCTCCCCCGGCATATTCCCACTGCTGCCAATCCTTTTAGCTAGAAAAATTTTAACTGTGTAGCAATTTGATTAATGTCCATCTATTTTGCCTTGATTTGAAGTTTTGAGAGGAGAAGGATTGTGTTTGCTTTCATTCATTTGGTATCCACTTTGTACATGGTATGAGAGGGGATCCAAAAAAACCCGGAATTTATTGATAAAAAATTGTGAATTTATTCTTACATGTTTAAACTTCAGTCACCTTCAAAGCACTCTCCGTTTGAAGCAATACACCTATCGAGATGCTTTTTCCATGGCTCAGAACAGTTTTTGAACTTGGTAAGTTTAATGCCTTTTACTGTTTCTGCCTTGGATAATTTGCTCCACCCCTTTAAGCCTCAAATCTCCCACCTGTAAAATGGCAATAATAATGGTTTTGGTGGGGATTAAATGAGATCACACCTGTGGGATGCCCAGCCTACCGTAAGCCTTCAATCAATGTTACCTATTAGTGGTGCTGGGGATGGAGAAAAATAGAACAGAGAAACAGAATTGTCCCTCAGCAAGCAATCACCCTACATAACTCCTGGGAGGAGTGAACACGTTTTTGTTTCACCTCTTCCACATTGGCAAAACATCTCCCTTTGAGAACTTTTAAAATCAGGGGGAAAAAAAAGTCCTTGAGAGTGAGATTGGGTGAATAGGAAGGATGGGACACAGGGGTCATGCCGTTTTTGGTAAAAACTGCTGAACGCTCATCGTGGTGTCGGCGGGTGCATTGTCATGATGGAAGAACCAGTCACCTGTTGGCCACAACTTGGGACGTTTCTTCCACAAATCTTGATGCAACCTTCTCAAAACTTGCAGATAAAAACTTTGGTTGACTATTTGGTCCAAGGAACAAATTCTGAATGCACTACAAGAGGCCCACCCTCCAAAAGATAATTCTGTTTTTTGGGGGTCCTCTTTTGTATTGCTATTTACCAGATTGAATGAAAGCTGAGCTTTAGAAACTGGGAAATGCTAAGGATTGATCTTGTGGTTTCTTAGCCCTCTTCTAATAAGCAAGCAGCATGTACACTGCGTGGCCTCTGGGTCTTGTCACAAGTGTGTGTGTGTGGGAGTGTACATGTGTTCATGGCCTGTGTATGCATGTCTGATTATGTGCAAGACAGGTACACACACAGACATAGACACACACACCCTCCCTCTCTCCATTACAGGCAGCTGAACCAGGAAGGTGAAGAATATTTTTCATGGCATTATTTTTATGATAATCTATTTCGATGGTTAATTTGGTTTAGGACACTGATTTATCACCAGTTTATAGATCTCTCCCTCTCTCTCTTTTTATTGTCCTATTTGAATTATAAGGACGGCATGTGTGAAATGGAACTTCTTGGCCTATTGTTCTGCTTCTCACGCAACCAGTGTAGTTCAGACAATAAAAAGATCTATAAAATTAATATATACACAGAGTGAGAGAGGAAAGAGAGGGACAGAGACAGAGAAAATGGGTAATGCTTTGGAATTGGATGCCACATTTATCTCTCTCTGGTGAAGTTCAGAATTAAAATTTACATGTGGAGGAGGCATAAATGAGGTATGAAGGTGTTGTCCTCTCAGGTGGAAAGAGGTCTAGTAATTCTAGCTTACCTATGTTACAAGAAAACATGTTTTTCTCTTGCTTTAAACAATTTTAAGTGCTTGCAACTACTGATCTAACTTTAGAAATATGTGCTCCAAAGATATCACTTTAAGGAAAATAAATACCACTTAGATTATGTATTATGAAGTCTGCCAGGTACATCCCAATCACACCACCTTAAGAATCTAAAATGAATATTTGCTTGTGAATTTTCTCTAGCATCTGGTGCACACCTGGCACATAGTAGGTGTTCAATAAATTCTTGTAGGATTATAGTATAACTGAACAAGCGCCAAGAAGTCATGGCTGGTTAACTGGTCTCCTGAGGCTCAATCCTAACCTCACTGATCCTTCGCAGGTAAAGGACTGGGCCTCTTTTCCATCAGTCTTTCTGGTGGTTACATCACATAATGTCCTTTTCTGGCCAACTCTTCCACTTCTGTCTCTTGGCTTTCCTCTTGATTTTGTTACTCTTCCCACACTAACTGATGACCTGCTCCTTTCAAAAAGTGAGGGAGGGGGGAGGGGAGTCCTAGTGGAGTACTTGACCCCATAAAGTGCCTTGAGAGTAGAAAACAAACTAACAGCCGTCTTCCTACCTTCTGAGGAGGTGTTTTGAATGACCAGGTGGCAGCTCCCAGATGCGATTTCACTTGAAGTTCTTAGATTGACTATTTACTGCTCTGCTTGACATGATGGTTATTATTGTTACAAATATTATTATGCTGAGGAAGCCAGCTTGCAAGCACAGACAGCTGCATTGTTTACAAACATAATTAATGAGGTGATTTTTAATATCAACAGCTCTGCACCAGCCTTCCTAAAGACTGTTTATGGCCTGGGCCACAGAGCCATTTGTAACTTCTACAGCACTTCTATGACGGGGCTGCCTCCAAGAGTCATTTCCTTTGGCTGGGACCTGGTTTATTTCATGAATGGCAAAAATAAGCCTCTACTTGTTGCTGATGAGGAATGGTTTATGTCCAATGTGCCCAGGTCTACCAAAAGATAAACACAGGAATGGTTTTCTAAGAAGTGAAGGTGTGTTTCTTAGCAGCCAGCTTCTGTATTTATATAGACGTCATCCAATAAAATGTCTGTCCTGGGGGACTGGGAAGCAAGCTATGGCACAATCTCTTTCTAAACATGGACATTTTTAGGGTGATATGATGCTCTATAAAGACTGTTGGTATATCGATACTTGGAAAAATGGCTTAGCCTTCCAATGGGCTTTTGACACCTGTGGTCTAAAAATTGAGGCCTATTACATGACCTCAGCCTTTTATTCCATTTAGTTATGTTTGGGTGAGGGATTTGAACAGAAGATTTTCTCTTCTCTAAATCTGACCCGGCACAGCCTTTTAAAATGGACTCTAAAACAAGCCACTCTCTCTTGATGAGCAGCACATCAAATGCATCCTTTTGTTTTCATTTTCCCCCTTGCACTCCTGATTTTGAACTTTGGGGTTCTGTCAGTGATTGGTAGCTTGTGTACCCCAAATTCAAAAGATAAGGCTATTTCTGTAAGATGCCCATGCTTGAGCACTCTTCCAAACAAAGAGATGAAAAACCCTTTCATCTGTATCATAAAATGGGAACGAATCCCTTTTTGTGGCTTCACTGTATTCAAAAGAAAGAAAATGGGTGCCAGTCTGGTTTTCTGACTTGTTTCTTACATTTCAGAGGTTAGATGACTTAATAGTTTAAACTTCTTCTTTTTTCTCCCATACAAATTCCAAAGGAATTGTTGTCCTTCTATTCCCCTTTTAACTGTGGAATTGCCTGATTCTGTCTGTTCAGTGAAAGGCAATAAGTTAGAGAGAGATAAAAAGATTAAAAGTAATAAAAATGACCCGAGATAATTAAAATGTGCCATCTTGCATTTTTCTTGTAATTTCCCAGGCAAATGTCTCTGAAACATAGTTTTATGATCCCAACTCTGAGTATCCTTGTTTATTACTTTAATCCATTGCTGGCATCTCTAGAGTGGGTGATGAGAACTAAGTGAATGCCCAGGTTTCATAACTTTAAGTGTTGAGTAAGAGTGTTCATTTAATATTACTCCACATTCATAAGCATCTGGAATTTATGCCCCCTACCCTCAGGGAGCTTACTTTCTCTCAAAGGAGATAGAAACAAATAATTATGATTTGTCTTTATAAGTACACTAACATTTTCCTCAAAAGAGATGTTTGTTTGATCTGTTTGACTGCTTGTATTTACATTCTACTGATTATACTAATGAATAGTAGGGAGAACTGGAAGGTGCCAGAGGGAACGACATTGATTTATGTAGGAAAGGGCATGAAGCTACCAGCAGGGCAGAAAATAATGTATCCAGAAAGTATGAGAAAGGAACAAGGGAAAAGGGGGCTGAACTTTGAAGAAATCGTCAAGAGAGTTTGGGGGCCAATCACCACGATGACTGGGATTTTGGATGACAGAGAGTCCAATGAGAATTGTTATTTATTAAAAAATTTTGAGGTATAACTTACATAAAGTACACCAATGTTAACTGTACAGCTCAATGCATTTTTGTATATGAATACACTTGGGTAACTACTACTCACGGCAGGATATAGATCATTTCCATCACCCCAGAGGGCTCCTTTATACCCATGTCAGTAGGCCAAAGTGATCATTATTCAATTTTAGCCACACAGAGTAGTTTCATATGTTTTTAAATTTCATGTATGTGTAATCATATAGTATGTACTCTTTGTTTCTATCTTCTTTCACTTGGTATTATGTCTATGAGATTTATACATGGTTTTGCATTATTAGTAATCTATTTTTCATTCTTACGGAGTATTCCATTGAATAAATATACCACAATAAATTTGCCCATCTGTCCATGGGCAAATTAATGAATATGCCCATTGTTCATGTTAATGGACTTTGGGTTATTTCCAATTTGGAAACTATTTTAAGCAATGCTGCCATGAATGTTATTATGCATGCCATTTCTGTTGGGTATGTACTTAGGAGTGCAATTGATGGGTCACAGGATGTATGTGTATGTTTAGTTTTAGTTGGTATTGCCAAATTGTTTTCCAAGGTGGTTGTACCAATTGTCATCCTCTACAGTAATGTAAAGTGCCCCAGTTGCTTCATATTTTTGGAAAACTTTAATGAAGACTTTAGGGAAGTGTTTCTGGATGTCATGTGGTATAAACTGCCCCTTGGCTGCCCTTTATGAGGCTTCAGGAAAGACCCTGCATTTGGGGGCAGATTGGTTTGGATTCTTCACATTTCCTGTCAAGGGCAGCAAGCCTAGGTTTCCCTGGGTTCGAATGCTGGATTTTGCATTTACTAACTGTGACTGTGTGTTCTTAGATGAGTTCGTTTTCACTTTTTTTTTCCCTTCTGAGACTTTTATTCTTCATCTACACAATAGGAATCAATCATAGAATCATTGAGGAGGGTTTATATGAGGATTGAATGAGAGAGTGCACATAAAGCCCTTTGCACAGGACCAGGCATATAAGGTACTAGAAGAAAAAAAATGGCTTTTGTTACTGTTAACTGAAATGAGAAAATTCCAAGGGATGGGTTAGACATGGGAGGATAGAGTTGGGAGACCTGGAGCACTTTCCATATCCATCTGGAGATTCTACAGCTGACCCTTAAAAGTTTGGGACTTCATTAGAAGAGGCAATCATTCCCTAACACCATAAGTCTGTACCTCTTTTCTGCATCCTGATAGGCACTTGTGACTTTTCAGACATGGCATTTTTAAGCTTAGGTTTTATGAAGACATGGGTGTGCTAAAGCCATCCTTGTCATAGGACCTCATCAGCCACTGCTACTGAGTCATTTTAGAAAAAGGATGTACAGTAATCATTAGAATCTCATCTCAGAGGAGTTTGGTGACATGCAAGGTCAGAGAAGACTGAGGAAAAAATAAAAAAAAAAAGGAAAAAGATGCCTATTGAATTTTATGGTTGATGCAACTTGTTACATGTGTGTCCTGCCAGAATAAATCTGATCATCTGATTTTCAAATTGCCGGGTCTATTGTTTCAGAAATAGAGGATGTAAATAATTTCAGTGCAGTCTCCCGGATCTGGACCTCTCTCATCCAGAACTGTTATCAGCATTAGCATAATTTATGGTGCTATCTAATAATGAAATCACTGAACACTGATTGTACAGCTTCTTAAAGCTATAATTATTGCTCATTAGGAATGAATTTCATATTGTTTGCTCCTGGCACATAACAAGTTATTGAAAGGAAAAAAGTTATTAGTGGAAGTGGGAAACCAGGGAAGGCGCTTTCTTTTGTTACTGAATATTCTCTCTGATGAATGTGTCTGAGATTTTGTCTTTCATAATAATAGAGAACAACTGGCCACACCATTTATTATCATATTTTTCCTTTAAGGAAACTTTTAGCTTTACGTATACTTCTTTTTCAGTCCACGAGGTGGTAAATCCTCAGTAAATGTTTGTTGACTGAATGAGTGTATGAGAAGAGCAATGAATGAAGACAGAAGTCACAATTTTGTAAAGTTAAACTCTGAGATTTGTCCAGCTCCTGCCAAATATCAACAAAGGAAGTGCCCATTGAACTCACCCAAAAGGTTGGAGTTGGCAGTTTTTCAGAGGCATGAATTTGAAATAAGTCTTAGCCTATTCACCTCAAAACATCTTGAAGTGCATTTTCTAAAGTCATAGAGCAATGCTTGACTCTTTCACTGTAAAAGATAAAAACGTACATGTAAATACACTGAGTAAAATGTAGGAGCCCTGTTCAGTTACTCTGGCTGATCCTCTTCTTGAGGGAATGGCCACTAATAGTACAGTACACGTGGGTATCCTTTAAGCCCTAATGTTTCTAGCAATACAGAGAACATTACCCAGGATAACACAGGAAAAAAAGACTGCTTTTCTTGGCCAGGAAATCGCTACCAGATGGACCAGGGAGTTGGGGAAGGCTTGGTTTTAACTCTGAAGACGGAGGTTTAGTTAGTGATTTCAATTGAATACAAGGGTTGGGGAGAATGATACATTTCAGTATGGGAAGGAGCAGTAACAACTATATCGTTTGCAAAACAGAGGCCACTTTCAATATGTCCATGATTCCAGGAAGGAGGAAGGGGGTTTATCAAAGAAGGCTTAAATTCATTGTGAACAGTGCCTTTAGCTTGTGATAGCATCAATTTCAACAGCCTTGAGACTGGTTCATTATGTGACCTTTATAGGTTGAATGTGACTTCTGTGTTTGTCATTGAACCCAGTCTGGTGATTTATCCAGGGCCAGACCAGATTTTGTAGCCTGACATTTTCCTCCACAGTTCTAGCTTCCTAAGGTCTTTTGGCATGGAACCTTGAAAGGGCTAAAGAATTCAAGTCAGTGTTTCTTAAATAGATTCTTTTCCTTACTTGTTGATAACTGCTCTCTTTACCTTAAATATTCTCTTATCTATGGCTTCTAGTCCCCGAGAGTACAGGGACTGTCAGATATGCAGAAATAAAGAAAACCTTATTCTTTCACTGAAAATTTTCAAACTTTAGTAAAACTGTAGAAATGTTTAAATTGCCTTCCAATTTCTGAAAGAAATTGGTTTCCTTTAACGCTTAACGAGATAAACTGCAATTCGATTCAAGTCATTTTTCTGCCTCTCCTTGTTGACAATCTGAGCTCTGTTTTTTTTTTTTTTTTTTTTTTTGGTTTCCTCTTGCTTTCTGATTGACTTCAAGATTGCATCTAATCTTTTTATTCTATCTTGCACGAATGCAGCTTGCAATGTGTTGTGACAAGGAGCCAGACCTCCTATTAGCATATATTTATACTGTGCCGCACGCAAAGTGGTGCTTGGGGATTATTAAACCAGGCTGTAGCTCTGAAGCACATAAAAGGCATCTGATTCACCCCCCCCCGAAAGAACCCTCTATCTCAACTGTCTATCCATGTGGGGATCTAATTGTTTGGAGAAAAGACAAATGTGGGGAGCTGAAAGAACAGTTGTGGAGGAAGTCAGTGTGATGGAGGAA
Organism: Cephalopachus bancanus; assembly: GCA_027257055.1. Lineage (NCBI taxonomy): Eukaryota > Metazoa > Chordata > Mammalia > Primates > Tarsiidae > Cephalopachus > Cephalopachus bancanus. Next base: position 816,090 of record JAPVLO010000430.1, on the reverse strand, counting down.
TGTTCAGATAATTGCAGGCATGGAGAGACGCAAGAGGTGATCTTTGTCCTTGAAGGACCTGGAGAAACCTTGGAGGAATTTTAGGGGCCACTCTGTGAATCAGTAGATAACATGATCAAGTTAGTTGGCTAAGGAAGGAACTGGGACGTGGCCGGCGCTGGGCAGAGGTCTGGGAATGAAGAGCTAGGTTAGAGGTATTTATGGTTTGTGGGATTCAGAATATGCATTCACAGTCCTAGATGCCATGATATGAAGACGGGGACTAGGATTTCAAGACAGGGTCCTTTCTGAGGTGACTTGAGAAGAGGGGATAAGAGGTCTCTCTTCAGATTCTATTTGCTTTTCCAATAAGGAAAAATCAACAGAGCAAACCCTAAACAATATTGTGACACATGTCTGCAATTTCTTTGGTGTTCTGGTTTTCTTTCAGTAGAATTGTTGGGGCTGCTAGGGTCCCAGGGTTTATGAATGCCTAACCTCTGTTCCATATCAAAACTGGTGATGATCTGATATTAGTCATTCACACATAGGTTGGACCTAACTTCCACTTATGCTAACAATCCCACGGCACTGCTATCTTAAGCTTTTCTCTAATTGCAGAAAGACAGGCTTTGTCTCCATGGAAAGAAATTTTGACCATTAGTATAAAGTGAAAGGGACAATTTTGGGGGAAGAGAAGACTTTTTAGTGATTTGTATGGTAGATAATTGGTCCACAAGAGAAAGTATGTTTCTCTTCTCGGCACTCTAATAGTTCTTGTATCCCTAGGATGATGGGTCCCAGTGACTGTTGTAGGGAATCACTGAGTTTTAAGAAATTTTCATTATAATGTACATCTCACAGCCTTGTATATATCTGTCTTTTCCAATTGTCTATGAACACTCTGGGGACAGGGACAGTGTCTCATTTATCTGTGTTTTTTCATTGATTGTTGGTGTCCAACACAAAGTTTTTGGGCTGCACAAAGGCATCACAGCTTGGTACTTTTAAATGTGTCAGTCTCTGAGATAGAAAGTCAGATCCAAGGTGCTGTTTGGATCGTATGTGGGGAGTATATTGGTTTTGCTTCACTTTGTCTTTCTGTTTCTCCAGGTTCTTAGAGCAATGAGCTGACCTCTGGGGTCCTCTCTAAGGGCCCAGGACAGCTGTCCTCCAGCCCTTGCCTACTTTGCACTAGGCGAGCTTCTACTACTGCCTACTTTCTCTGTCATCTATGCCCCAAGCTGGTATGTGCCCCCTATTTGGGCCTTTATTTCCTCTCTGCAGTAAGATTAAGGACCAAAGTTAGCAGAGGGAACAGTCAGAGAAGAGCAAAGAAACTGTTTGGGCTTGGCTTAATTAGGACTGAGTAACTTAAGGAAAGGGAACCCACACAGTGTTCGGAAATTATTACTTTGTTTTTCTTTGTATACACCTCCCTTGGGGATCTCAGTGGCTACAAGGTGACTGGGCCAAAGTAGGACTTAGGAAAATGAAAAACTTGATTTGATTGTAGAAAATGTTTATCATGGGCATATTTCCAGGCAGGAGAGGAATGATTAGGTAGATGACTGGAAGTGCTGGTGTTCTTTTGCTTATGACTGTGTTTTATGGAAATTACAAACTCGAAATGTTAGTAAGTAGTAAGTAACAGCTAACTTTGTAAGTCATGTGGCATTTGGGAGGCAGTGTGGGGGCAGATCAGAAGGAGATGAGAAGACACTCAGGTTCTTGTTCAGGGGAAGATATAGATACTTGTAAGTGTTAGATGTCATTAGAAAATTGAGCATAAGTATGTATTAATGAGTTAGGGTAATTATTGTGGTGGTGACCACAATAATTAATGACTTATAACATTTAAATCAGCAGAATGTAAACTATTTAAAGGAAACTAAAGAAGAGAAGAGAAAAAAAAAAAAAGAAATAGAAAAACATGGCAAATGGCACCAAATTAAACAGCAAAGTGTCAATGGAACAGTAATTACAGTAAATATAAGCGAGTTAATGTGAATAAACAAAAGACAAAAAGACTTTTTTAGATTCAAGATCTAGATATATGATATTTATAAGAATTATAAGTCTTAAGTACAAAAGGATATCGAATAGCTGAAAATAAAAGAATGGAAAAATACACTAGGCATGTGTGAAGCAAATAAATTAGAGGTCTTACCTTTAATATAAGAGCAAATAAAATTTAAGGTAAAAAAAATCTAATAAGGGACATCATCTGTTGAATATAAAACATGATAATCATGAATACATATGCTGCTAAACTCAAAACAGAACAAGCAACAATGAGATAATTCAACAATTTTGGTTGGACTAAAAACAAAGACAAAAACAAAGCCCTGTCGGAAACTAATAAAGCGAGTGGATAAAATAAATAAGAAAAACTGATCCTCTCCCCTTTTCCTTTCTCTTTCTTTTCCATTTATTCCTTTTTAGAAACATTTTTCATTTTTTTAGAGACAGAGTCTTGCTATGTTGCCAGGCTGATCTCAAACACCTGGGCTCAAATAATCCTCCTACTTTGACCTTCTAAGTCACTGGGATTACAAGTGTAAGTCACCTTGCCCAGCTCCCCTCCTTTTTTTCCCTTTCCTCTCCTTTTTTCTCCTTCTTTCTCTTTCCTCCCTTTCTCCATTCTTTCCTTCCTGGGTTTTATCATGCTTTCCATTCTCTCCTTCCTGGCTTTTATCATAAACAAAAGATAAGTTACAGAACAAGAATATAAAATTTATTATTTTCAGGCCTATGTGTATAAGCAAAAAAGGAAGTTTAATAAATTCAAAGGCTCAACTTCATATAAACTATGTTCTTTGACTTTGGCATGACAAAACTAGAAATTAATATCAAAGAAGAAAGCTAATTAATCAACTCAATAAACAAATAACCTGAATGCTGGAAATGAAAAAGTATATCTAAAATTTTCCCCAGGGTTTTATATGTAAAAACAAATTCAAGAACTTTCAAATTTTTCTGATTAAGCCTGTATCCCTTAATATATCTTCTCATTTAGTCTCTGGCAAATCTGTTTTGTGGTGTAGAGGATGGGAGGCTCTGTAATGAACTAAATAACAGTAATTGAACAAAAAGGAAATCCTCTTTCCTATCTAGTCAGAACGTCTGTAGTTAATGGAACATTTTTGGAAAATATGATCAAATAGAGAATATAAGGCAGCTGCTTGACAAGGTTATTTCCTTTAACTTTGGCACAATCACTGGAAACTGGAACTGCATCCTTTCCTGGAGGTATGAGCTGCAGGGTAGCTGTCTGAGTACCATGATGTTCACTACGGAAACCAAGGAGAGCATCAAGGAGCTAAGAAGGTAATACTTCATTAGGCATATATGGTGCATTCCAAAGACCCTGTAAGAGAACCCTGGAAATAGGACAAGGCTGGAATTACAGGTAGTTTACTTTGTGGAGAATCACTGATGTCATCTATACAGTATTTGCCTCTAAGCTGACATGACCAGAGTAAATGTAAGTTATGTACTGGAAACATTTTTACCTGGGGTAATTAAAATTGCTGGCATACATAAAGAACGACAAATGTATAGACTTTGCAGCAACCTGGATGGATTTGGAGTCGATCATACTTAGTGCTTTATCACAGAAACAAAGAACAGAGTTCCATATGTTCTCACTCATAAGAGGACCTTGAACAATTACAATGCTATATGAAAGCGATTCGCAGTAATGAGAAACTGTTGGTGGGGGTGGGGGTGAGTGGGATGGCAGTTGAGGGAAACTGCCAGGGGAGGGAGGGGCAGACCTCATCAACAGGGGTACCTGCATGATCAATGTTTGTATACCTAGCCCTGAATTGTACCCCACATCTTTATAATAAAAAATAAAAAAAATTCTTGGCATAATAGGCATAGTGGGCTGGGTTTCCTAGGAAGCCAACTCAGAGAAGGGGATGAGCATGTTAGAGGGTCTATTAGAGAATGCTGTTGGGGTCAATGCTTGTAGAAAGAAAGAGAAGGATTGATCAGAGGCAGAGGCTGGGCTGTGATGAAGACTCAGCAGGGCTGACAGTATGAGAAGTTTTGAAGCTGGACATAACTCTTTAGAGTGGCTTGAGTTGGGTCGAGAGAGCTGGGACTATCTCCTGCTCCTACTAGTTACTGGATGGGGTCTGTGCTGGAAAGGGTGCATCAGTGTGGGAGAGGTGGCTCTTTTTAGCCAAGGCAACTCCCATAGGGATAATAAGGGGTAATAAATTCTTTGCTCCTGAAAGATGATATGGATGCCATGTCACAGTGTCCACCATCACAGTGGTACAATTTCATATACTTTTAGTTCCACATTAATTATTTTGAGTCAGGTTCTCAGTCTGTCACCTAGGCTGGGGTGCAGTGGCACACTCACAGCTCGCTGGAGTCTCAAAATCGTGGGCACAGGCGATCCTTCTGCCACAGTCTCCTGAGTAGCTGGAACTACAAGCACATGACAGTATGCCTGCCTAATTTTTTCTGATATTTTTGGAGACGGGGGTCTCACTATGTTGCCCAGGCTGCTCACAAACTCCTGGGCTCAAGCAATCCTCCTGCCTTGGATTCCCAAAGTGTAGGAATTTCAGGTGTGAGCCACGGTACCTTGCCTAATTTTTTATTTTAGAAAAGGGAAGAAAGTGTTGGGCTCAGTAGGAGTTCCCAACCTAGCACTTGCTCTTACTAAGGGCACACTTGATAGGAAGATTATTTCTACTCCTGAACTACAGATGGAGTCATTTCAAAGTCTTATAAATAAAAAGGTGAGATCCTTTGTCAAGTGTAATACCCACCCCCCAATCTCTACCTGCCCCAACTTGATTATCTTGGAAGATGAATTTTTAATTTAAAAAAAAAAAGGAAGTGGAAGTAGGGCCCTCATTCCAGACTGAATTTCTCCTTGCTCCTTTGCCTTTGATAGTTCTGCAAGCCAATTTTTCCTCTCCCATTTTCCCTCCCTGTCCTTCTTATTCTTCTTCTTTGAGAAAGAAAAGAACCATTATGCAGCCATAAGAAGGACAAAGTTATGAACTTCGCAGCAACTTGGGTGGTCTTAGAGTCTGTACTACTAGTGATCGATCACAGAAACAAAGAACTGAGTACCACATGTTCTCACTCATAAGCAGACCTTGAACAATTATCGTAATACTATAAGAAAGGGATTGGCCATCGTTGGAAACTGCCAGTGAAGTGGGGGCACACCTCATCAACAAGGGTAACTGCATAATGAACATTTGTATTCCTAACCCTGAATTGTACCTCACATCTTAAAAAAAAAAAAAAAATTAAAAGAAAGAAAGAAAATAGCCAAGATAGCAAGCAGTCTGGGAGACTGTAAAGGATGGGATCCATCATTGACGTAGAAGTAGAATAGAACAAAAGATTTTAAAAAACCAACATGGGCATCACAGATCTTGACTTCATTTGCTCTGGAGCACTGAAACTGAGGAAATGTAGAAAAACATTTGTGTTTACAGTAATAATTTTTATACTTATATTAACACTTGTTCATATTCTTTCACGATATAATTATTCTTCAATTAGCCTGTAGATTTTTCACTGCCAAATATGTACTAATGAATGAATGAGTGAATAAAATATCGATTGAGCAAATACTCTGTGCCAAGCACCATCCTGAGCATTGCAGATACAACTGTAACTGAACAAAAATAGATGTCCAAAAAGAAGTTGAAGGTTTTATGGCGTTAATATTCTAGGGGGAGGAGACAATAAATACATTCCCAAAGTGTAGGAACAATGCCTGTTATGGTGGGTGGTGATGGAAAGGAAAAATAAAGCAGGGTGGGATAAACAGATAAGGGAAAAAAAGCAAAATGAAAAAAGAAAGAAAATAAAGTCAGGTGAGTGAAGAGCGAGGGACAGTTGGGCGTTGGTGTGTGTCATTTTGGATGGGGTGTGCTGGGCGGGCCTCTCTGAAAGGGTTTCACTTGTGCTGAGACCCTAGCACCCACAAAGTTTCTCTTGTCATTTGTCACCAGATGAGAATTGTGGAAAAAAACCCTGGATTTTCCTTGTGCACAAGACTTTCCCCATACGTACCTTGGTCACATCCAAAGCAAAGTTGTTGCATCCAGCGTGTCACTTTTTGGAATATGTTGGTGATCATTAATTACAACATTAGAAAGCTTCTCTTTTCTATAATCGTTATTTGTCTCACTCTGCAAAAGGGTAAAATGTAGAAACAGGGGCCAAAAATGACTCATTTTTCTGAACGTCCTTAAGTTTGGGTGTGGAGATTCAGTGTTGAAAGTTTTGCATTTGTTGGAAAAAATCCGTGTCTTTATGTCATCTTTATTTTTTAAAAACGAGGAACCAATTTGGTAGCATTGGAACTAGCAGTTCCAGTGACTTTTATGAATTTTCTTGTTTTATCTGTGTATAGTCTGTTCCAGGGTGTTATATAGATCTGAGGTTTGACTCATCCTTCAAACTTAACCTCCCTCTGGTGGCCACTTTTACACCTAAAAATCCCCATGCCTTTCTATCAATGTCTCTATAAGAGAGACAGAGGGCTTGCCAGAGTTGGATTTTTTATGGTAAATTTTCTTTGTATTGTATGTTTTATCTCATTATGCCTCAAATCCTACTATGTTGTTCTCCATCATTCCAAGCACATGCAACTTACGGCTAAATATTTTTTTCTGATGTGATATTTATACGTCAGTGACAGAAAGAATGTAATCAATTAGAAGTAGATGGACCTTTCCTACTTTTAGTCCAGATTCTGGGTTTATCTTTAGAGAAAGCAGCATGACCAGTTTATGCAGTACTTTGTTTCTACTGTTTTACCTTGGTCAAAGTGTTTTCCAGTGATGGAAGTAGCTTGTGCTAACCTTCTACTTCCTTGGTTCCAGGGCTTAGAGGAAAGAGCTAGCTATCCTACATTTCTACTCCATGGCCACCTGATGGGACCCTTTCAAGTGATGATTTAAGAACAACAGTGGAAACAGCGTTGAGAATGGTGGAACAGAGGTGTTCGCAGCTGGAGAACAGGGAGGACATGCTTTATTCTTCTCTATCTCTTCTGACCTCAGCCCCAAGCTTCCACAACTTCTAGCGAAGCACTGCAAACCAATTTCATTTTTAAATACATGTCTAGAGCAGAATTTCTGCTAGGTTTATAATGAGGGCAGGAGGAGGCTGATCAGCATAAAGATATCCATGGAATGCAAGGGTGTGAAAAGAATGAAAGTGGCTGGAGCATGAAAGAAAGCAAGAGAGAGTGAAGAGGCAGAAAAGATGGTGAAATCGGTCCCCAAATATATTTGAGAAAGACTGCCGTAGAGGTGGTGGTGAGAGTGTGAAGATGCTTGGGGAGGAGAGGGTGGTGGAGATGGTGGTGAAGGTGGTGGAGGTGATGGAGGAATTGGTGGTGAAGGTGATGGAGATGTTAGAAGTGGTGGAGGTAGTGGCTAAGAAAGTGAAGGAGGGAGTGGAGGTGGGTGGAGAAGGTGGCTGAGATAGAAACGGTTCAGGATGTGGTAGAGGAAGTCAGCAGGTAGTGACTTTGGTGGAGTTGAAGATGGGTGATGTATTGGAGATGAGGGAGGAGATGGAAGCAGTGATGCAGGAGGTGGTGATGGAAATATTTGTGGTGGTAGCCAAAGTGATGGAGTTGGTAAAGCCATCTGGTTTACATAAATATCCAACAGAGAAATAAGTACACCAGTGCATGGGAGAGCAAGCAGCCATGAGTAATACTTCAAAAAAAATTTCTGCACAGGACTTTCAGGTATTTTTCTCACTAATTCCATATGTTTCAACCTTTGAGTCTAGAGTTCTTGTTTTCCTAAAAGATTCAGAGAGCAGCTGATACCCATTCATTCTCATTTTGACTTAATGCCTTCTGTCTGCCAGACTGGACCAAGTATGGGCAATCGAAAATGAAAAAGACTTAGTTTCTGTCTTTGTTGAAGACACAGACCTATAAGCAGATTATGATATACAGTGACACTAAATGTGACAATGGAGCTGTAAGCAACTCTGGAGGAGTGATAGACAACCAAGGAGGGAGGTGCTGGGGATGGGGAAATCTTCCTGGAACAAGTGACACCTTAAGGATAAAATAATTGGGAGTTAGTCGGGTGAAGGGGAAGGTGCTCATTACTGGGGCAAAATAAGTAGTGATAAACAGTAAGTGGTAAATATCTAACACTATAAATAGTTATTTAACTCAGGCATTCCCTCCCATCTACCTGGATATGTTCATTTCCTTGCACTATGTTGGGACTTAGAATCAGATTTGAGGCATCCATAGTTGCAAAAAGTAAACTGTAGTAAAATTAGGACCTTTTGGGGCTTAGTAGTGAGATGTTCAAAAGTAGAGACAATAAGGGCAAATCTCAAAGTTGATGCCACCAAATTCTTTAACCCCACCCCTTCTCTCAGCCAGAGAAGTGAGTGGGAAGACAGTATTTGAAAAACTTTTTCTTTCAAAGGAAGCAGGAAAAACAGTATTTAAGGTGGGATACATGGGCAGGCATGCAGTATCTGTGTAGTTGCTCACTTAGAGAAGACCTGATATTCAAGAAAAAGTCAGCCAAATATATGAGTCACTCATTAACCTCTTTAAAAGGTGGAACATGCTGAGGCGGGGAAGTAAACAGACTCCTTTGCTAATTTGGATTAAGATGTACCCTTAGATATAATACTTCTCTAGAAATAAAAAAAGTCTCTCAAAAAATATAATATGCACATATCCTTGACCCAATTAAAACTTTTAAAAAAGCAAGCAGATATCGCATGATTTGTCAAATAAATGACTCAATAGAAATGTATGAAACATATTTGAGTAGAGTTCCAAAAGTTTTGTAAACAGAAAACTTATTAAAGTCTACGTAATAGACTTCAGATATTGATTTCCTGGAATCAATTCTGCAAAAAACTCTTCAGAGACCACACGGAAGGAATTTTCTGACCTAGTCCCTGGGCTGCAAGTTATCGTGCAAAGGATGAGAGGAGAGGCATGTTACTGGATCTGTAGTTCATGGTGCTTCTACGGTGAACAAAGAGAGATGTCCCAGGAAGCTGGATAGTGGCTTGATGCCATTTCTGCAGAATTCCCAAATTTACTATTGACAAGAGTAAATGGACTTGTCAGAGAAGGCATTCCCCCATGTGTCCAGAAGACTTGGTGTCTTTGCCCACTTACCATGGAAAGCAGAACATAAATTGTGCAGGATAAAATATTAAAAGTTAACCTCTGAACCTCATATTTAAATTTATTTCTGGCTAATTCTTTCTAAATAGTAGTTGAGTTTGACTATTGTGATTCAGCCATCTGCAGCCCATGTTTATAATTGTTCACATTATCTTTGTCTCTGAGATTTTCCCAGTTAATATTATTAAGGGGTGAATATGTAATTTTCTGAGTGGTTCGATTTTCTCCTCTGGGATTTTTTTGGTAAGAGAATGGTTACCTACAACACTAAGGGGCTTTTATTGGCATTTAAAATTTTTGTTTGTGAGCAAATAATATAGGAAATAGAACCACTCTACTGGTTGCCTTTCAGATACAGAATTGTGTTTAATATGCAAAACTATTTTAAATTCTCAGTATTAACTCTTGTCTTTCTTGCTTGCTTAACAAAAGAAGCTCTTAAGAAATAAAGCATTTGGGACCCAGTAGGAAAGATTCCAAGCTTGTACTGCCAAGTCTGCTGAGTTATCCTGACTCCCATCTGAGATTTTGGGATTTTCTATTAAGAGGGGGAAGTGTGGGACTGGCCCTATCTGGAACATAAATGAGAGAGTAAATAGACTCTCTGTTTTTCAGAGATAATTGTGAGTTATGAAACAAAGGTAAGTAGGTAGCAAAATCCTACGCAGATTACAAAAGAGATTCTACATGTCTGCCTTAGCACACGTAATTTTAGGCCCCGAAGCAATGTCTGGTGGACCAGTTGAACGTGCTGGGGCAATTGTGTAATGAATCAGAGAGAAGCAATAGTTGGATTTAGTTCATGGATTCTAGATTCCCAGAATTGGAAAGGACTTTAAAGATTTTCTGGGCAATTATTTTTGCTTTACAGCTGAGGAAATGGAGGCTCAGAGAAGCTCAGTTATTTCCAGTGTCTACCATGGTAATCCTGATTCCTAGTCTTATGTTTTCATGTGGCATGACCTTCAACTTGACCTCAAATAATGGATCTGCTGCCTTCACTGTGGATGTTCCCAGAACACGTGTCACGGGCAACATGTGACCCTTCAAAAGCTAGTCATGCTCTTCAAAGATCACAAAGCATCTTGCTCTCACTGGTTCTGGACACACCTCTGTTAGGTGGGTAGCAATCTCTATATTGATTGACCTACATCACCTGGTTCTGTCATTAGTCTGAGGGATGCTTGTAGGGGCTTTGAGAGACAGTCCCGGGCTGGTTCTTTCCACCCCAAAGTTACTCTGTCTCTGGGATTCTTTCTCAAGCTGAGGGGAAGAGTTGCTGGTCTCTAGGGTTTCTGCTTTGGTGAAAAGTTGGTAACACTGGTAGAGGTCAAGTTAGTCAAATTCTCTACACTTTTCTTATTATCGTTAAAATAAGAGAAATAATAATTCACAAATTTGTTGCTAAACATAGTCCTGAGTGCAAGGAAGGCATTTAATAAATGTTTGTTCTTCTCTTTGCCTTTTATAATAAAATTTCTGTGTGTTGCTGGTTTCTGATTAGTCTAAAGAAAATTTTGTTTTTTCTGTTATATAATAATACACCTTCATTGTAGAAAATCAAACAATGCTGAAAATTATGAAGTCCCCAGAACACTATTATCTAGAGATAAATATTTTTCATACCTTTGTAACATTTTCCCAGTCATCTTTCTATGTGTCTATGTCTATGTTTGTATTTATAATTTTATATAAAATGATATAATAATAGAAGCACTCCTTTGCAATCTGCCTGTTCCACTCAACAACAGGTTGGTCCAAAGAAAATGCTAACAGATATTTTCTGCCAGGTCTGGGAGCACTTTCAGTCCCCAGTGCAGGACATAGTGGACAATACAATCTCATCTCACAGATTGAAACTTTGCTAAGACTTGATTGGCACTCTTCTCTCCAGTTACCCCCTTTTTCCTCTTCTCTCCAATGGAGAGGGGATGGGCCACTGGGCATGCATAATGCAGTTTCTCAAGTTTGTAAAAGATTTGCCCACTGGGGAAGCTTTCTGTTTTTATTTACTCTAACAAAAGCTAGCATAAGTAAATGGTGTCTACTCCATTATGTAGTCCCTTGAATCACCTTGGATTGATCCTTTTCTCATTTCTCACGGGACAGATCCCCAGCGAAGGCATAGGTTTCTGTGTACTTTAGTTCATTGGATCTTATTGACTAGTAACTTTGGGTAACCCTTGTTTCAGACTGATCTTGGTGGCCTAGTGACTTACCCTTATCGGACAGATGAACATTAGCCATGCTCTATCCTTCACCTGACTCCTAGCTTTTTCCATGTACCCTTTCTCTTTGGAACAGCAGTCATGGTGATAGGAGTGATGATTCAATACTAAGCATTTGAAAGGTATCCAGATCAATTCTGCCAAGAATTATGATCTGTTACTGTTATTAGCCCATTCCTGTGAGTTCTCATTAGAGCTAATTGAAAGTTATTGGGTATTGGGTACCTTGGATCATAATAAGCTTTAGCATATAACCTTGCATAGGAATATCACTTCCATGCAAAAAGTTTTCATCTATGAAGGGAGAATGTTACCAATTATGTGGTCCCAGCTCACCAGTGGGACCATTATTATGCTTTGAGATCCTGTGATTCGGTTTGGCAATTTGAAATTAGCATTTTCAGACTGATTTCTGTTTTGCCACAGTCGGGCCAAACTTACTCCCAGAGTTTATGAGATTAGGTTTCTTCCCAGCCTCTCTTCTTCCCACTACAGGACTTTGCACTGATTCATTAGTTCCAGATGTATTGAGCTGTTTTTTGTTAGATGGCTTTCTTCTAGGAAGAGGTGGGCTGTGTGCGCCCACTCGTTTCCCACTGTCTCCAGGAGGAGCAGCTTTAATGATGACTCAGTCATGCAGGGCTTCTGACCATGACCTAAAGATAAAAGGCCCCATTACCAATGTTATCTGCTCATCAAAAAACAGACAGCAGTGGTGATACGCAATCGGGTCTCACTGGCACTTCCAACGCCTGCCCTGAGAGGGCTCTGGCAGGCTCTGCTGTGGAGGTGAAGACACTCTGGAGCCTCAGGAGTGGTTCTGGAACTTCTGACTTTCTTATGCCAAGTTTCTATTGTAGCTTGAGATGAAGCATGTTCTCTTTAGGAATGTTGGTAAATTAGAAGGGAATATCATAGTCTCCAGTTACAATTTTACTTTTTTGAGCTTCTCTTCCAAAAGAAAACCTCTCATTTATGTGGCCTCTGTCCTTCAAGGACGATGACGTGTGTGTGTGTGTGTGTGTGTGTGTGTGTATGTGTGTATGTGTGTATGTGTTTTCTCATTCACTGATTATTTTATGCTTTCTTTCCATAGAATGAGAATTACTGCATAAGCTGCTCTGGGGGAACTGGAAGGGAAGTAGAAGGCAAGAACCCTTCGTTTGGAAATTCTGCAAGAAAATGAAATGGGCTTTCCATGTATTTGTATTCATATGTACTCAGAAGTGGAACCTAGCACTTCTAGCTCTAAATTCTGAAGAAAATCCATGACTAATTTGTCATATCTATGATTGAAAAATCGATGCTATCTTGTCATTAAATTTACTCACCTGTAAAGTGAGTGCATTTTGACTGGGGTATGTCTAAATTTCAGTTGTTCTCTGTCCATTCCTGGTGTAGTAGATGGGCTAAAAAGGTAAATGGGGTTAGAAGAAGAGAGCTAGCTTTTCCCTGCAAATGAGAACAGAAGTTGCCTTGTGTGCCTGATAGTTTCCACTTGCCTCTCCAGGTCTACTCTCCACCCTTCCCCAACTATTGATGGCATCAATGGCTCCCTTGCCCTCTCTCTTCTAATAGGTTTAACAATAGAGGCATCTGTAGTATACAGGAGGGCAGGCAGAGTGGAAGGTCAGGATACTTATTCTGTCAGTTTCTTTCTACTGGCTTGTTGTGGGTTGGCTATGTCTATTACGTATGACCACAACTCCTGTCAGAAGGTCTCTACTTTCTCCAGACTAAGATAGATGCCCCCTTTCCGCTACAGGGTGACAAGAGCTCCCTGCTGTTGCTAGACCGGAGGTGCTCCACAAGTCTTTGTTGGTTTTCTTATACTCTGTCCCTCTTTGTAAATAATCCCTTTATTAAACTTTCCTCTGTTACCATGTTTGAATGTGCCATCTTTTTCCTGCTGGATCTTGACTGTTAATGAACATTTTAAAGCTCATTTAAAACAAAGAATAGAAGCTCATTCATTCTAGCTCAAGTACAATGTGAACTTACTGAAAGGATACAGGGCAGTTAAAGGACATATGTCAAGTCATCTAGAAAGTTAGTCCCCAGAACTATTTTCTCAGTTCCTTGTGGCAGCCTGTTGCCTCACATTTCTGCTATTCTACACAGCTGCTCTCTTCTGCTGCTTTCTGCGTTTTGGCATTCTCTGTCTGTCTTGTGGACTTCCTGGCTTTGTCTGGTCATGGTACAAACTCTTGCTTTGACTCTACTTAACCTTTCAGATCAAGGAATTCTCTTCATTTAATTGTGTTTCTCTGTGCCCTATTTCTGATTTCCTGAGAGAGAGAATCTCAGTGGCTCAGTAAAGAGGTCCTCCAAGGAAGGTCTGTGGCTGGGGGGAGATTATTGCATCCCTACATAGTATAGTAAGTCTCTCTCATGGAGAATATTTGACTCAAATTCCAGGTAAGAATGATAGCTAACCTTGGCCTTGGAAAGACTATTTATCTGCCTTATTCTTTAATAACTTCAATAGAAAGACATTCAGTAGCTCCAAAAACCTGTGAAGAGAGCTCTTCTGACAGTTTCTCCTATATCTAGCCTCTGTGGACTTTACCCATTTATTTTCTCTTTTCTGTCTTTAATGGTAACCAATCACTAGATCTTTCTTGGTGACTATGATTGAAAGCAGTTAATGAGATATAGAAAAAAAAAATTCCTGATCAAACATGCTATTTGAGGGTGAGCCTGTATTACAATCAGCTTTTAAGTCCTCATTAATATGAGCATATAATCAAAGATTATACAATATCTGAGAAGAGCTTCTACCATGAGAAAGAGTGAGAGTGAGAGAGCAGGCAAGAGCAAGTGTAAGAGGTCGAGACCAAAGCAAATAGAAACAAAGCAACTTGGAGGAAGCGGAGAGCAAACCAGGAGATAAAAATTAAAAAAATGAAAGTCTATTATTACTATCCCTCCAGGAGATAAGATCTTGCAACCATAAAATAAGAAATAAATACTATTTTAACGGAAGTTATATTATTTAAAAATAGGCTCTTAGTATTTAAAAATCTAATATAAAAATTATTAAAATATAATTGAGAAATGAAGCTCAATAGAAATATTAAAGATAAGATTAAATAAATCTCTCTAAAATAAAGCAAAAATAAAAGGTGATAGAAAATGAGGAATGAAATATTAATAAAAAAACTTCCAAGGACCAGTTTAAGAGATTCAACATCTGAATAATAAACGTCCCCAAAGAAGAGAATAGAGAAAACAGAGAGGAGAAATTATTGACCAAATGATTCAGGTAAACTTTCTAGAGGAGGACATAAGTTCCCATACTGAAAGAGTTCACCAAGTATAACTGAAATGGATGAAAAATAGACTCATACCAAGGGTACCCCTTGATGAGACTTTGGAATATTGAGGACAAAGAAGATGCTACAAGCTTTTAGAAAGAGAAAAGTAGACCACATTAAGGATTAAGATCAGAATGACTTTGGACTTCTCAGAAGCAAAATTAGACTGTAGAGACAATAGAGCAGTAGGTCTTCAAATCCCAAGGGGAAATGATTAACTACCTAGAATCTGATACTTATTCAAAGTATCAATTAGATGTGAGAGGGGAATAAAGACATTGTCAGACATACACATTCTCAAAACCATTTCTTTCTTAGGAAGCAACAGGTAGATAGGTGCATTCCATGAAAATAAGGGTGGAAACCAAGAAAGAGGTAGCTGCAAGACACAAGAGCCTGGGAGCAAAAGAAATTCCCAGAAGAGCCGTGGAGGGAGACACCAGAAAGATGGTGAGTTTACAAGATATAGAGGAACTGGAGCAGATCAGGGAGCTCCAGGAAATTAAGCCAACAAGGCAATTATTAATTCCAGGGAAAATAAAAAAAACGGTGTACAAAAAAAGGAAGTGATTATAGTTATTACATGTCTTATCCATTATTGCAGGACTCATTTACATGGTAATAATATTATACAATCCAAATATTGGCCTATCTAAAATTATGAAATTATAAAAGATTGAAAGATGTCCCCAAGATGGGGTATGTAAAAGAAAAAGAATGAAATATTTAAATTTTATAAAAGGAAGTCAATGAATATCACCTAAAACTGTGAGAGTTTTAAAAAACCCAACCAAATGGTATTGCAGAACACAAAAATGTCATTTCGAGACCTAGAGACCAATTTCATTTATTGATGAAAAGACAGTAATTACGGGATTTCATGAAAGGGGAAAATGGGGTTGAGGGAGATAAGAACTAACATCTTTGTATAATAAACCTTGTAGAATTATTTGACTATTCACTTTAAACATGCATGCCTACTGATTAAAAAACAATAAAAAAACCAATAAACAGAAAATTAATTAAATAATTAAATATATGCATGCACCCCAGGCAGCCATTGCTAAGAAATTGGAATGAAGCAAACAAAGTGAAGCTTTATTTCCTTATTTAGGCAACATAAAAACCATGAGAGTAGGAAAATCATTTTTATGAGTGTCACTAGTGCATTGCTTATTTTTTAAAAAGAAGGCTCATGGAGTTGGATTAATTATCACTTGGTAACCTTTCATAGCAAAGTGTGTTTGGGAGACAAGTCTCAGTGTAGCTTGGTCTTCTTTCTCATTGTGGGCAGCCAGTACAGGATAGGTCAAGAGGCAAGAGACTGTCATTCCAGCCTAGAAGGGACAGACTTCAGGTCTAGACTTGTGAGGAGTCAATTCCAGGGTGATCAGATGAAGCAAGTCCTAGGGGTCTGGACAATGGAAGCCAAAGGCTGGGTAGTCAGAAACAGGAAAAGAGGTACCAGAGGACAGACCTCAACTCTGATGCTGGAAGGAGCAGTGACCTATTTCAAATTGCCTGCTGGGATTAAAGGACTGTAGACACCCTAAACCTTTTACCCTCTAGGTCTCTTCGCCCTCTATATTCCATCTCTTTGACCATTACAGCTGGATTCCTTCACCGATATCTGAATGTTTAGCCCTGTAACAGAATCTGTGCCTAATCCTACACCAGCAGCTCTCTAACTTGGCATCGTCTGTGTTACTGGTCACCCTTGGATGTTGGCAGCCCAACTGGATCCTTGTCTTCTACCTCAGTTTTTTAATAACTGAGTGCCTGACCCTGAACTCCAGTCTCCCCTGACCATTCAATGCCAAATCTCCTAATGCCTACACCCAGTACTGTAACTATACACAGATGCCTCTCTCTGGGGTGGGCAGAAAATCCGTGCCACAGACCTTTCTTTCACCTCTGCCCATTGCATTATTTGTATTTCATCTGCATTTTCCCCAGGTAGACTGATCATCCAGCTTCAGGGCAAGCTTTGTGTCCAGGTCTTTTCTTGCCAGTCAATTCCTGTGTAGTCCAATAAGGCCCAAGTCCCACCCTTATTCCCATGCTAGGAATTTTTCGAGCATTTATAATCAACCCATCTGGAACCCTTTAAATATTTTAGTGTGGCTTGCATGGATTACCTCATTTAAGTCTTACACCAGCTTCCTGAGGTTGTAGCTATAACTACCAATACCATTTTATAGAGAAAGAAACTGTACTAAAGATATGAAGGGACTTATCTGTGGTCACAATATGACAGGAATTGAAACATAGGTCATCTGGTTCCAGCCCCAGAGGTGATTACAAAGCTCATCGCCCCCCTGCAGCCTTTGTTCAAACTTCATCTACTTGTATTCCTAGACCCAGTCTTCTCTGACTCAATTTATCCCCAGTTCCAAACCTTGGATCTGGTAGCAGTGAGTCCTGTTTCTGACTGAGGTGGAGGCAGATGTGCCTCGTGTTCTTCACATTTGCTTCCACAAGGTTCCCAGGTGATTTTATCCAGCCACGTAATGCCCCAATACCCCAAGGCAAAGCGTGGTCTTCAGACCAGCAGTGTCAGCAACACCTGAGAACTGGTTAGAAATGCAAAATTTCAGACCCCACTTCAGACCAACTGAATCAGAAGCTTTGGAGTGGGGCTCGGAAATCTGAGTTTTAACAAGCCCTTCAGGTAATTTTGACATGTGTGAAAATTTGGGAACCATGTCTAGACTTGTCAGAAGGAATCTGACAGGGTCAAGTTTTTACTTGGGCTATTGTTGAATTAAATGTGTTCAGAAAAAATATGGACGGGAAGATGTGTTTCTGTCTTGGGTTGCCGTGTCACCCAATGAGTAGTTTCCTCCACCATCCCTATCTCTTTGGGAATGAGAAATGGAAAGATAAAATGTGAGAAGTCGCTTTGTTCAACATCTGATCCCATGCCACAGAGTTGTGGAGAAGAAGTTTTGGATGCCAGTAACGAAGTGTTGTTGGGAAAAAAAGAGAGTGATATAAGAGAGAGGAAAGAGTCTAAAGTCAATGTTCTCGAAATCTAAAGAAAGCTAGATTCACATGCCGATATTTTGGCATTCAGTGTCCCAGGTCTCTTTTTGTTACAACTTACCTTGTTTCACCTGCTGCTGCTCGACATTCCCTTGTGATAAAATAGTTGCTGCTATGATTTGAATGTCCCCACCAAAACTCATGTTGAAATTTAATTGCTACTATGACTGTATTTGGAGGTGAGGTCTTGAAGAGGTGATTGGGTCACGAGGGTTCTGCCTTCATGAATGGAGTAATGCCATTGTTGCGGGAGTGGGTTACATATCAAGGGAGTTCAGCCCTCTTTTCTTCTCTGTCTCGTGTATCCTTGCCTGCCCTTTGCCATGTTATCTGACAACACAGCAAGAAAGCCCTCGCCAGATGTGGCCCCTCGATCTTGGACTCCAGAACCATGAGCGAAATAAACTTCCATTATTTATAATTTACCCACCTGCATTATTTTGTTATAGCAGCAGAAAACAGACTGAGACAGTGGCGATCACAGCACTTTTCAGAGAGCATATCTGAGGAAAGGGGTGGAGTCTGAGAGCAGTGATTTGCTTATTCTTATAACAATATAGGGCAGTTGAATTTAATAATCTTTTCTTTTACATGGCTCATTGATGCAAATATAAAACACAACAACTGCCCACTCTCCCATGTTCTTGGTATTTGGCCAGGTTCTACTGTTTGCTAGTTTGTATCTGGTCTACATGTTTCAGGGTATTTGGCCCCTGCTCCACACCTGGGAGGACACACCTCAGATCCTGGCTCTGAGTGTAAAGTCAGGGCTTATCCAAGCTTTTGAACCACAAGCTTGTAGAGACTGCGTGAGTGCCTTTCTGAGCAGGGCATCCGTGATTGATGATGGGAGAGAGTAAATAAATTTCAGTAAGTACACGCGAGAGTGGATCAGGACAGTAAGTGTTTACTATGTACAATCAATGGGCATTATTTTAAAGGAGATTAAAATTTCCTGGACTTAATCCTCCTGCTAGAGCAGCGTTGGTGGCAGAGGATGAGTTACTGTTTTCTCCAGGGAGGTGGTGAGAAGAGCATCTGTGCCTTTCGAGTAAAAGCATGTAGTAAAACAAGCCATTTAGAAATCTGTTCAGTTTGGAAATCAACTCTACAATAAAATATGTGTCTGTAGTATATGAAGTGGAAGAAGGCGGTTCTGGGCAGCAAATATCTAGAGACTGGAAGCAACGCAGCTTTATCTCCTCCTGTAACATGATAGACATTGTCATACCGTCTCCATTTTACAATGTATGTAATAGAATCTGGTGTTTGGTGGAGGTTGGCTTTGGGACTTTGAGCCAGCTGTTGACCCTGTGGTACACTTCTCTCTCTCTAACAGTGAGCTACAGATGTAATGTGGTGTTTTGGCTGAAACTTGAAACTTTTTTAAAAAGCTTAATTTTTCCCCAGAAGCTGGAAGAGTTATCACTTTAAAACAGTGTCTGCCTCCTAAGAGGTGAAAGCTTGAACTTAGCTTGGGACCATTTCTTCTGGAAAAAAAAAAAAAAAATCTTGAGTACCTAGCCATTCTTTGAAGGAAAAACCATGAACACAAGATTTTCCTGAAAGCAGATTTTAAATATTAATAATGTAAATTATATGTATATCTTAGCAAAGTAAAGATTTCCAGATATCTTTGTTTCTTCATGAGAAATCTTTTCTGTATTTAGATATGAACTGCCCTATGTCTCATATTAGAGATTGGTAAACTATGTCCTGTGGTAAAGCCTGGCCTGCTGACTCTTTTGCAAATAAAGCTTTTTTTGGAACACAGTCATACTCATTTATTTGCATATTGTCTATGACTACCTTCCCATTGCAGCAGCAAGTGATTGTTACAGAGACTATATGGATCTCAAAGCCCAAAATATTTACAATGCGGCTCTTTATAGAGAAAAGTTTGCTACCCCTACCTTCTATTATTGCTTACTCTTATGCGTGTTCTCTGACTTAAACAGTTGCTCACAGACCTTGGAACCAGAGATCACAATATGACAGGAAAAATATGCAGGCTTGAGCTTCATATCCTGCTTGTGATGAGACTTTGAAACTGCCTTGAACTTGCTTGGCCTAAGTTGTACTGGCTGCGCTGTGGTGTGTGCACATGATGTGATTCCAGGCTGAATAACTCTTGACTTTACTGATATTGAACTATTATTTTGTGATGTGATTATCTCTTGAGAGCCACAGGACCAGACTTCATTCCATGGCATGTGGATGGGTACAAGTGGGATTTCCCTTGAAGAGAGTGGATATTCTCATTGTCCGTCATCCTGGGAAGAGGACCGCTCTGGGACAGAAAAAGAAGACTCAAGAAGCATGCCTTCAACGAAGGTGAAACTTCCACTGCTATTTCATGTTGAGGTTGACTATGAGACCAGAAGGGGATCTGGGGAAAGTACTTCTTTCGCAGAGAGGTCATCTTGACATTGCTTCTTCCTGATGAGACAGCCTCCTGGGGAATCTCTCAGAAATAGCTGAGTGACACTGAAGATTGAGAAGAAGCTGATGTCTGGCAGTATACTGATGAGTGCTCATATCATTTACTGAACACTACAGATGACTTATTCAATAGCGAACACCCTCCTTTTCCTTGTTAACTGCACTCTGATTAATTCAGGTATTGGTGACCACCTTCATGGGAGGCTGGACCCCTCCTCATCTCTAGTAGGAAAAGTGAATTTTGATTAATCTAAGTTGATGTCGTGGTAATTCCATCCCCTTTGCTTATAAAAAGAAAAATGGACATGCAATACAATTCTGGCCCATGAGAAACAAATGGAAATTTTCTTGATCAGTTATGGAAACGGTTTCCTTGTTCTTAAATATGAGAAGCACAGGAGAAAGTGTTCTTTTTCTGCTTCTGGATACGACTGTGAGAAGCTATGAAGTCAAAGAGCTGACTTAGTCCATCTTATAACTATGAGGAGGAGTGTGTTGAGGGTGACAGAGCAGAATACAGAAAGGACCTGAATCCTTGATGGCATTGCAGAACTGCTGAATTATACAGTTGTGAAACAGATGTGGGACTTCATGAGCTGTGAGAAAATAAAATCTTATTGTTTAAGACTCTTCATGGGATCTTCTATTACTTGTAGCCAACCAATATTCTTGAGTATTTAATGAAATATGACCTCTGTATAATCACAGGTTGGTGAGATTCAGAAATAGTGACTATATCCTTAAAATATACCCATGCAAGGATAACTGCAATTGTGGCCACCACATTGTTATCCAATTAAAATGGAACAATCTAGCAAATCTGATAATGGCATATGAATTCCATATTTTTTTTAATTTTAAAGATGTGGGGTACAGTTTTTTTAGCTATCAAAAATACAGAAAATTATAGTCTTAAACTTTATAATAAAAATAAACAGACAAGAATTGACAAGACCCCAGAAATTTGGGTAACTTGGTCAAGTTGGCAGTACTTTATTTTTAAAGTATTTTAATTTTAAAATACATTCTCAGCATTAGTTGAGCTTCAAACACTAGAAACCTGTTTAAAATCACAAGTGGTTACTGTTCGGTTGGCAACCTGTAGCTTATTAAGCTGAAGAACTAGGACTGGTGGGCCCCAGGAACCAGGCTGAAGCACAGTTGTAAAGCTGTGGGAGCCACCATCCAAGACGGCTCCCGATGATACTAGCCTCCAGGAATTCATGTCCTCCGTGTATTTCCCTCCCACAATGAGTAGGGTTGACGGGTGTGAATCAACGGGATACTGTAGAAATGATGTTCAGATGACCGCAGCCTCGTGAGAGACCCTGAGCCAGAAACACCTAGTTGTCCCTGGATTTCTGACCCTCAAAAACTTTATGAAATAATAAATGTTTGTTGTTTTAGGTGGATAAGTTTTGGGGTAATTTGTTGTGTTGTAATGGATAACTAACACAAAAGCCTAGGCACAAAGGGTTAGGCAAAAGCAATCCCTAAACCTCATGCTACACACCACAGAGGCTTGATAGGCAATTATTCCAGCATCATTTACACATGGGAGCAGGACTCTTACAAAAGTGCTCAGTTAGGGCCACCGTAGGGTATGGTCATCCTTCAGCTTAAAAGTCTCCAGATCATTTAACTGGTAAGAGATGAGGCAGTTTGAGACTGATGTGTGTGTATGCACACGTGTGTAGTGTGTGTAATTGGGTATGTGAATCAGTGTTGTTCTTTGTGCCCTCCATAAGGAACAAAAGGGCCTCTTTCCTGTGCCTTCTACCCCCAGGGTGACTATGAACCCTATTTTAGTTGTGATACCTCTTCTGTTTTTATTCTCTTCTGGTTAATTCTCAGAGATACCCCTCTCTTTATGGATTCTACAAAGACTTGTTCTGACTCTTAAACAGTGTTTGGAGAACTCTAACATTGTGTTTGTTTTCGTGCTGAGCCGTCTGGGTTTTGTGTATTGAAAACATATTCCTTGGCAGGTAGCAAGTGAGAACTGCATGGGAAATGTGCTCCCAGTCTGTGGAGAAATGCACATCAAAAGGCACTAAATGATACTTGTTTGGCATTCTCAGTTGTGCAGCCCTCCTGCCTCACCTGAACCTGGCGGTTGGTATAGGGCCACATGGTGGAAAAGGTTACATATGACATAGGGTCACGTGTTAGAGTGTTTGCTTCTAGTAACTCAGGAGCAAGGTCATTTCTGTTGTAAAAACAAAAACCCAAGCGACAAACCTAGATTGTGTGCCTGGAAATTAACTTGAGAAGGAATTCTTTTTTTTTTTTTTTTGAGTTGGAGTCTCACTCTGCCGCCCAGACTGGAGTGCAGTGGCCACTCCCGGCCACCGCAGCCTCGACCTGCTGGGCTCCGGCGATCCTTCCGCCTCAGCCTTCCCAGTAGCCGGAATTACAGGCATGCGCTACCACGCCCGGCTGATTTTTTAATTTATTGTAGAGATGAGGTCTCGCCGCCCAGGCGGGTCTCGAACCCGCGGGCTCAGGCAATCCACTCACCTCAGCCTCCCAAAGGCGCGAGATTACAGGCTGAGCCACTGAGCCCGGTTATCAAGGGAGAAGGAATTCTTAATGAAGATGTGTATAGGGTTAGGGTTAGGGTTAGGGTTAGGGGCTAGGGGTTAGGGTTAAGGTTAGGGTTAGATTAGCTTGTTCATAGCATGCATGTCCATGGGCAGGAGAGACACATCTCCTGGTGCACCTGTCTCCTTGTCCCTCTTGCCTTTTCCTGAGTGGGAACCAAGCAGGCGAGTTTGTGTTTGGAACTTGAGTCTCTCAGTTCTCGCAGCAGCTGATCATTTGTGCCTACATTTATAGCTTGGCCCTCTCTCAATAGACCTGTGCTTTTTTGTTTTGTAATATTACTTCTTGATGTGGCTGTGAGAAGCTATGAAGGCAAAGAGCCGACTTAGTCCATCTTGTAACTATGAGGAGGAGTTATCGATGTGCTGAGGGTGACTGAGCAAATAGTACTTGCCTTTCTAATCTGGAAGGTATATCTGGTATCAGGATATGGACCCTGTGGGTAAGCGATTCCCTGCTTCCATCACCCAAAATTCAACGGGCTGTTCTTACTTCTGACTTTCACACATACAAATGCCAAAAGCAACTTCAAGTCCTAACAATTGGCCTTGTCAATATCACTTTCTCCTTTTAGCAACAAGGACAAGGACATTGAGTAGCAGTTTAGGGTCTAAAAGGGGAATCAGCTGCGTTTCCCTGAACGGTATCTATGCGGCTAATTGCAGTGCCCTGTATGGCATTCAGGATGATCTTTTAGAATTCATCATTTATGGAGATTTAAATGTGGATACCTATATATTAGAAGCCTATCAAAGAGGTCGGGGAAAGTGGGTACAAAGAAAAGAATAGGGGATTTGTAGAGTTATCCCCAGGACTTCTAACCTGAGAGACAGTATAGTGAGGTGGCCAGGGTGGGGACTAAATCCTAGTTCCATTTGCTCATTATCAAGAATGGGTTATAATAGTGTCTATTTCACAGTGTTGTGAGGATGAAATGAATTTAAAGATATATATATTTTAAAGCATTTGGAATGGGGCCTGACTCAATACAATGTTTGCTATTGTTATTATTGTTTATATTATACTATACTATATTGTATTGTATTATATTATATTATATTATTACGTGCTCTGTCATCTTGGGCCAGTAAGTTACATTCTCTAAGCCTGAAATTCTTTACCTATAAAACCAGGGTGGAAATAACAATCTCACATGGGTCTTGGAAGTAATGTATGTAAAACTTCTAGCCTGATATCTGATATGTAGTAGAAGCTCTCTTAAGAGTATTTTATGTTAATATAGGATTAATAATCTCCATCTGATTTGCTTATGTGTTCGGGGCCTTGCTGGAGACTTAAATGAAAAAGTAGTAACAGACTACAATGGGCCTGACACCATTATCATAGTGCTGGGACACACGGAACTGGAATCATCTCCAAAGCAGTGTCACTGCTCTTCAGTGAGGTTCTAATTCCCCGCTGTCATTAGAACTCCCATTCTCAGCCACGTTTGATTTCCATCAAATATCTCTTCCTGGAACAAGTGAGTCTGACTCAGGCACTTGCTCCCTAATCTCTGTGATCATTGAAGGAAAGAATAAAATCCAAAGCGTCTTTTAAACCAGGTCTCCAGCTGTGCCCTTTGTGAACTTTGGAACCCAGTGAGAGATCTTGACGATTTCTGTTAAGATCTTGTAACTGACTGAATTACTCTAAGGCCCATCCTGGGCAGTGACTATTAACATTTAGCACCGAAGCCTGATTATCGTGTGATAATCGCTGCATTAGCTCATGTTGCTGCTGTTGTTCATAAAAGCCCTTCCTTGTCATTCCCAGACCTCTTGTCTCCTGCCCTGACCTCTCTCCCTACGAACATTTGATACATTTCTCATTATCCGTCTTCACTTTGCTTGTTATTCCTCTGAAAGACTTGGGCAATCTCTTGCTGTCTCCAAAGCCTGCTATTCTGCTCATCCCACACTGCTTCACCCTCCTCTGGTGTGTTCCAGATGGTTTTGTACCAAGCAGAGCATATGCCTCTTTCTTCCCCTTGATTACTCTTTGTATTTCTACGCTCTTCTGCTTCGTCCTCCATTTGATTTACTTCTGGAGTATTTATTGCTGGGGTGGCGTGCATAATGAATACCCTTGGGCATTCATTAAGTTTAGCTTTGAACAGTTTCTATTTCCCCTCGGTGTCCTTGGTGTCTGATGCGGCTGGTCATTTGCTCATGTGAACCTCACAGTTTGCCAGCATTTAGTCCATAAAAATGTATACCTCTACCTTTTAGGTTGTGCTATTTTTTTTAAAACCTTATGGAAGCTCTTAGTTTAAAAATGACGCCCTACTGATGACCTTAGGATCATCTTACCTGTCTCATTCTATATGGAGGAATTGCTCCAATGATCTGTTGCTGTGTAATAAACCATCTACATTTTAGTGGTTGAAAATACAGTTACTGTCTCCCAAGGATCTTTGGGTTGGCTAGTTGTAGGTGGGCAGCATTCAATGGAGTTTCTCCTATAGTGGCAGTCAGATGTTGGGAATGGCTGCAGTCCTCTGAGGGCTTGAAGGGCTGGCCATCCAAAAGGCTCCCTCACATGGCTGGCAGTTGGTGCTGGGTGCTGGATGAGGACTTAGCTAGGGCTGTCCCACTGAAGTGCCCCTACACCTGGCTTTTCCAGTGGCAACATAGGCTTCTCAAAGTATGGTGACCGGTTTCTGAAATGTGTTCCAAGAATGAGCATTTGAAGATAAAGGATGAAAGGCTTCCTAAGCCCTGGAAGTCATGAAGTATTCATCCCATAGCACTTAACTGGCATAAGGGGGCTACATAAGGGAGTGGATTGTGGAGAAGTGTGCTTCACTGGGGAGACTAGCTACCAAAGAATGAGTAGTTATTTTGTTCTTCACTTTGTTCCATATTTTAATGTCAGACAGGCCCGTTTGATATTGATTTTTCTCCAACTTTTTCTGGTGACTTGAGCAGTAACTACAGACAATTTTCTCTACCAGCAAGTGCCAATTATGACACTTCCAATGTTATCTGTATCTCACATCCCTGCTGCTAACGTGTTTATTTCTCTCCTTGTGACTCTTAGGTAGAAAAGTCTCTGCTGACCTAAAGAAGTGAAGTACGAGGGAAAAAGAGCCCTAGATTGGACCTTAGGAGACCTGTGCTCTAGTCTTAACCTTGGAATGAATGATTTAATTGACCTTGAACAACTCACTTCATCTTCCTAGACTTTGATCTTTTCTGAAGTTCCCTATAAGCGCTGAAATTCTATAATTCTAAGTAGTCATTTTGGACATGTGGTCAAATGCTTTACTTCAACCCCTTGAACTGACCATGCCCAGGTTTTGGGGCTAATAGACAGAAGAATTGTCACTGCCCATCATAGTCTTTAAACTAGTAGGCACTCAATAAAGGAACTTTTTGAGATGAAGTTTCAGTCTAGAAATCTTGATGATATTATTGTTTTCAGGATCTTGGTGGTAGATATTGCCACCAAGGTGAAAGATGATCACCTTGCATATGTAAGGATTTGCTTTGTGAACATAGAACTTCTTGTCAACATGGTCTCTGCATGCATTCTTTTGCCATTTAACAGGCAGTTCTTTGTACCTGTTAACAGATTGATATTTTGCAAGTAACCCTCATGTGCTGATACTGACCTTGATTACCTCAAACTGCAGCACCTGGAGGGATGCCAAGCATCTGGTCATCTGAGTTGGTTCATTCATTCGTTCCTTCTGTCCTTCCTTTCTCCCTTCCTCCCTTCCCTTCTTTCCTTCCCTCCCTCCCTCCCTTCCTCCCTTCCCTCCCTTCCTTTCTTCCTTCTCTTTCTTCCTTCCTTTCTTCCCTCCTTCCTTCCTTCCTTCCTTCCTTCCCTTCCTTCCTTCCTTCCTTCCATCCTTCCTTCCTTCCATCCTTCCTTCCTTTCTTCCTTCCCTTCCTTTGCTTCCCTTCCTTCCTTCCTTCTGCTGGGCTATTGGAACCTTGCACTCTCTTCCTCTGGATTCACAGAGATGAAAGAAAATAAGGAGAATTCATGGGTGCGGAGGAAGACCAGGTCAAGTGTAAATGAAATATATAACCTGGCCTCCCAGTTGAGTGTGTCAGTTCTGAGACTAGCTCCAAGTGGAAGCTGATCTTGGGTTTCCTGACCTCATAACCTATTTGACATTTGAGAGGACAAAAAAGGTCTCTATCAGGAAAAGGCTTAACTCTGTTAATGGCTACAAATCATTAGCCCTTGAGAGATGGGATTCAGAGAGTTCCTTTGCCTCTTTTTATTTCAGTGGAATCACGTTTCAAAGAGACTACTACCCAGGTTCCCAGGATTTCCTAATGGTTTGGGAAGTTTCCGGCCTAAAACTGACCTATTGTTTCCTCTCTTCAGCAAGATGACATCTCTCTAAAGGGAAAACATAGCTCAACTCCAAAAGAGATGTGAGACTTAAATAAGAAAGCAGTATGAAGTCGCCTAAACTGAAGTATGTGTGTGTGTGTGTGTGTTGTGTGTGTGTTAATGACAAACACATAAAAAGAGAAGAAGAAAGCATTCTCAGTTGGCATGATTAGAATAGGTTTTTGGGGGTAGGTGGGTGGAGCTGATTGTAGTATTTCCCTAACCTGAGGGTTGTAGCCAGAAGAAGATTCTTATCTGCCTGGTTGCCACCTCCACCCACCCCTCTGCCAGTCATATTTTATTTCATTTGTGTTTTCAACTTAAGCAAACATTTTTGTATCATGTATGCTTAATGAAATAAAACCTATTCATGTTCTGAGCAGGAGGAACAGAGGTCAGGTAGGACCAGGCTCTCTTGCCAGCCTTTGCTGAACCTTGTTAAGCAGCTCTGACCCCAGCTCTCAGGGTGAAAAAGGCATCCTTGACAATGTTAATGGTTTTGACCTCTGAGTTCTAGCATTTTGCCAACAAGTCCCGAAAGTAAAAAGGAAGGGACTGTGGAAAGCTTATGCCTAGTGCTAAACTGTGACCCCCAGAAAAAGAAGAAGGGCAGAATATTTCTGCTGAGACAGGATAGTCTATATACTACAGAGTGAAGGTAAAAACAAGGAGAAGAGTTCATCATTTCCCTGCTGACTAAGAATTATTTGCAGTTCTGTGGTCGGCAGAATGAGAGTGCAGGCCTGGGGCCTGGAGGACAGGCGACTGTCCTGGGGAATTTAGCCTTGGCCAGCTAGATGAAGTAATGTAATATGGAAGTTTTATTTGCCTGGCCTCAGCAGGTGGTTAACTAGTTGTCTTGGGTTGCAATGGGCCTCTCTTGGGAGCCCTGAAAATAGTTTTCCTTGCCTTCAAAAGTATAACAAAATCCACCAGGAAATCTTGGGTATTAATCTTATCAGAGGAAATCCTGGGAGATCATCTACTTCTCCAATTTGCCCAAGGGCTAGAGGGAATATTTATATCTTCTCTCCTACCAACTTGATTTAAATCACCTAAAGGCCTTTTCCTTTGTTTATATTCTAGGGAAATCATCCCATCACAGAATAAATTACAAGACATTTCCAATAAACCCTTTAGTATTTTTTCAGACTGGGGGAGAGATAGGGCAGGACAAAGATTGAGAAAGACAAGGCTGACTGTAATGACATAAATAATTTTAGTCAATAGTTTTAAGGCATTCCTTTATCAAAGCTTTTATCATTGTTACAAAGAGAAAAGAGCTGACTGGCTAGCAGCCAGAGCTGGGACTCAGGAATACATTTCTGTCCAGAAGCCTGTTTTTGTCCAGCCCTTTGGACCCTACCAGATGAAATACTTAAGGCCTTCTGCGAACTGGTGCAGCCAAGACCAGGCCTGGAAATATTTCCAAAGCTCCATTTCCAGAAATAGGTGAAGTCTTCTGCTTGTCTGCTCCTTCTAGTTTGCCTGGGACATATTCTGGCACCTGAGGATTCACCACCCAAAGCCTTTACCTCAACTTCATTGGGAGTGCCCAGATCAGATGATGATAATGACGGCAATGCCTTCTAAGTTAGAATGTTTCCTCTGAGTTAAAACACTATGTTCAATTTTTAATACATTTTTTGTCACTTAATCTTTGCAACAACCTTGTGAGGTAGGTAACTGCTATTAATTCTATGTTACAGTTGAGGCTTAGAGAAGTCAAGTGACTTGTCCAAGCTCCTGCAATGAATAAATGTGCTATGACCTGAAACTAGGTCTACCTGGTCTCCAAATCCATGCTCTTACATCCTATGATATATTGCTAGGTGTTCTTGATTTTTAAATTATATTGTACTTCTCCTTAGGGGCTGCCCTCTCCCCTGAACCCAGGACCATTTGGTTAGAGCCCTACCTATCTCTTGTCAACTCCTTTCCCAAGAAGATACTATCATTGGCCAAGTTCTCTTTTATACTAAACAGACTTCTAGTGAACCATGATTTGTAGGCAGGATCAATCAGAAGAAATGATTGTATCAACTTGGAAGCATCTGCTGCCACATCTCAACCACCAGACTAAATTTCTTGGGTAACATTGCTGACCCAAATCAGACCCAACTTCTTTAGACATCATGATTCCCAACTCTTCACAGTATCATGTCTCACTGTAAAGCCCACTTAGATTATGGCAGACTCTGAGCTTTGATGATCTAGAAACTCAATTTACCAACTTGGTTTGGGCAAGTCATGCTTGGAAAACCCTATCTATTCTACTACCTCAGCAAAAAAGTTATGAACAAGAATGCCAGCCTATTAACTTACAAAATTTTGTCTTTTCTCTTCTCATTTCTCCTTGTTCCAGGGCATCCCATCTCAGAATTAAAACTCAAAAGGAAGTCAGGGAAGATCAGTCATCAGAAAGCTACTTGACAAGCCTGGAATTAGAGCAAAGGAAATTGAATTGTCTTCTCTGATATTTCATTCAGACCCTGAAAGAACCATTCTTGCTCTTTCCAGGAACCCTCCTTCCTGCAAATAAATCTGAAGATCTAGGTTCAAGGCCAGACTCTGTCATTTATTATCTCTGTAGTCACTGACAATGCATTTAACCTCTTCAGGCTCCTTTTTTTGTAGTTAGTAAAATGGAAGTAATAGCATATATGACTCATGATGTTTAAATCAAAGTTAGGGATAAGAATGCTCTGTATATATCACTTTTTGTTATGTTGTGCTGTCAAGTTGATTTTCTAATTTGAAACCTTCTGAGATCAGTTCTTTGCAAGTCAACCTAATCCATTCCTACCGAACTGCCACATTTCTAAGGAAGGGTGTGGTTGTTTCCCACACAATAATCTGTGTGGGCCTGGAATTATGAATTTCTAACAAGTGCTCAAGCAGTGCAGATGCTGCTAGACCATACTCTGAAGCAAGATTTTAGAAGCTGTTGGCAAGTTTCTCTGCAGATACATAAGACATCACGTGTTTAAAGCTCAGCACAGGCCAGGTGCGGTGGCTCACAGCTGTAATCCCAGTACTTTCGGAGGCTGAGACAGGAGGATTGCTTGAGTCCAGGAGCTTGAGACCAGCCTGAGCAACATAGTAAGATCTCATCTCTACAGAAAAGTTAAAAAATTAGTTGGGTTTGGTGGCATGCGTCTATAGTTCCAGCTACCTGGGAGATTGAGGTGGAAGGATTGCCGAAGCCCAGGAGGTCGAGGCTGCGGTACGTCATGATTGTGCCACTGCACTCCAGCCTATGGAACAGAGTGAGCCCCTGATTTAAAAAGAAGAAGAAGAAGAAGAAAAAAATCAGTATGACTTCTAAAATGCCAGGTCCTGTGGTCACTATGTGTGGTCATCTTAGGTGACTGTTATATACTGTTGAATTTACGCGTTCTTTCTCTTTCGTTTGCATTTCTTGGCCTTAATTTCTCTCAATCTCCTCCTACCTTTCTGACTCCTTCTTCTCAGTCTCCCTCAAAGATTCCTTTTGATTCATCTCCCCTGACTTTTTTTTTAGGCTGTCACACAGGTTGGTGTGCAGTGGCATGATCATACTTACTGCAGCTTTAAACTCCTGGGCTCAAGTGATCCTCCTACCTTAGCCTCCCAAGTAGCTTCCAAGTAGCTGGGCCACCATGCCTGGATAGTCTTATTTCTTTTTTTTGAAATATGGTCTTGAACTCCTGGTCTCAAGTGATCCTTGTGCCTCAGCCTCCTAAAGTACTGGCGTTACAGGCATGCGCCACTGTGCTTGGCCTCTGATTTATCTTTTAATGGTGATATTCCCTGGCTTTGCCTTCTGATCATTTTGCTCTCTGTGGGTGGTCCCAAGAGTTATCTCCAACTTGAACTCTTCCTTGCCTTGCTCAGGCAGACTCAATGGATCCTTCTCCCACACTCCTATTGCATCGTGTTGCAAGAGTCACTTTAGCGCTTGGTGGTTTTATTTCGCTGCATCATTGTACAATTATTTTTTTTTCATGGTCTGTGTCTTACTTTTTGGGAGGAGAGAGTGCAGTGTTCCATCTTTGCATTCTTGTGCCTAGCACAGTGCTCAATTTCCATAAGTGTCTGAAGAATAAAGTGAGCAAATCTAGACACTGGGGCAGACACCAGAAACAGCCATCTGAGCAGACCAGATGGCAAATGTTAGTGTTTGGACATCCTTTGGAAACACAAAACCCACTTAAATTCTGTTGTGTATGTGTGCGTGTGTGTAAATTACCTCTCTGTATGGTCTCAAGATACTAGTAGCATCTGGGGAAGACACCTGAGCCAGGTTTCCTTTGTAAATTATTTCTGGACTACTTTTTTCAGGCTTAAACAATAGACTGTCAAAATTGTCAAAAAGAGGAAGCATGTTTTTTATGGGAAAAATTATTTATCATGTTCTTCTATTGTGACAAAACAAAGAGAGTTCTTCCAGAGAAGGAAGTCTGTAGTCTTGCCAAAATTATGGCTTCTAAGAAAACCTTTGCCACATTCACCCTCAAAGAGGACTTAGAAGGCCAGGTAAGAAATCCTCAGCCCAATGTCACATGGGTTTGGATTCAATTCAATTCAACAAACAATATTCAGTACACACTTTCTGTGTATCAGGCTTGTACTAGATTAGATACAGAAAGCTAATACAAAATAAAACAAAAAACAAACAAAGAAAATATGGCTCCTGACCTCAGATTGCTCACAGTCCAGTTGAGGCATTAGGTGTTTACTCAATGTGATGAGTGTTTAAAAAATATTTATACAGTACCGTGAAGCAGGGAGGACAGAATAATTGGAAAGATAGAAGAAAAATTATTTTGGGAGGGCTCCCCATCCCAAAGTGTATATCCTCTCTTGAACCACCCATCAAAAATCAGACTGCAAATATTACCCACTCTCTACTAGTGTACACAAATTAGATCCAACTTAATGTTTTAGCACCTACAATGTGCCCACCATACCACCAAGAAAGTTTTGCTGTAGGGGCATCAAATAAATAAATAAGATGTAATGCAATGGAAAATGACAAGCAACGTGTGATGGAATATAGAGGGAGTAGTAATGCAATCTGACTAGGAGACACAGAAGTTCTTACTGGGGCTTGCTAGTATTCATGCCTCCTATGGTGACTTTGGACTCTGCAGCTATGATTGTATGTGATTCTAGATATTTTTGGTCAGACATTATAGACTCAGAGGTCTTAGGCAGGATGACACAATGTTTAGGTCTTTAAGATTTCCTGGGAATTTAGAATTGACACCCAAGCATGCTAGGTGGCTTAACAGTGGCTTTGTTGGTGGGAAGACATGAAGAAGATTGTTGCAGCCATGTTTGGGTTTTGAGAAGAGATATGTAAAGCAAAGCCAGAATGGGGAAGAGGAACAGAGACAGAGAGAGAGAAGAGAAGAGAGCAAAGGATAGAAGTGAAGAAGGAGTTGGGAAGGGAAAAAAGGGAAGAGAAGAGTGAAACAGACTTTGATTTTCAGTTCTTGAATTCAGTTTGAGCTTGTTAAACTAATGAAAGCCTTTTTCTTTCTTTTTTTTTTTTTTGAGTTGGAGTCTCACTCTGTCACCCAGACTGGAGTGCAGTGGCCGCTTCCGGCCACCGCAGCCTCGACCTGCTGGGCTCCGGCGATCCTTCCGCCTCAGCCTTCCGAGTAGCCGGAATTACAGGCATGCGCTACCACGCCCGGCTGATTTTTCAATTTATTGTAGAGATGAGGTCTCGCTGCCCAGGCGGGTCTCGAACCCGCGGGCTCAGGCCATCCACTCACCTCAGCCTCCCAAAGGCACAGGATTACAGGCTGAGCCACCGAGCCCGGCCATGAAAGCCTTTTTTATGAGGTTCCAGGCTACCAGGATCTCACAGAACCTAAGGGCAGAAATGCAGCTGCCTGCAATCAGGAAGGGATTGGAACTAGAAACTGAAAAGCTGTTAGGACCAGCCATTTCTCACCACCTTCTGGCTTCATTCTTTTTCTGTTTGCAGCTTAGCCTTCTCTGCTAGTTGGTTCAACTCATGGTACAGAATGGCCACCCCATAATTTCTAGGTTTCCATCGTCCTTGAACAAGACACCAGGTTAGACTGAATCAGGATCTAACTTTTAGTCTTATATCTAAATTCTAATTGCCTCAGATACATCAGGCATTTCTACCTGGTCCAGTAACTATGGGCATGGGGTAGAACAGGGTTGTAAAGTCTGTGCATGGCTATTGAGGCCTCCTTCTTGTTTGAAGGGAGCAATAAAGAAGCCAGTCTCAATTGAGAAGTCACCTTCAAAGTTTTATGGTATAACCAGAGAACTACAGGTTGGGGAGAGAGCTGA
Organism: Cephalopachus bancanus; assembly: GCA_027257055.1. NCBI lineage: Eukaryota > Metazoa > Chordata > Mammalia > Primates > Tarsiidae > Cephalopachus > Cephalopachus bancanus. The sequence goes on along the minus strand of JAPVLO010000430.1, from coordinate 782,623 downwards.
CTCTCCTTTTCTGTTTTGCATTTCCTTTGTGAAGGCCTTCCCTTTCTTCCTGAGAGATCCTGATTCCTTACATAAATCCCATTTTACTTAAGTGAGTTTACTTGAGTGAGTTTCTATTTCTTGCAACAAAAAAGCCTTCACTAACATTTCAGCAGTCAGAGAAGAGATGAAAGAGTGCATTCCAAGTTCAGGCAACAGCATAAATAAAAGCACGGGAGTGAGGAAGCTCATGGTTGAATGGATAGAATCCTCCGAATGGGGAATGCAGCCGTAAGGTATTTGAAGGGATGGTGTGGAAAATGGGGTTGGAAAGGTGGTTTGAGGACTGCTCACATTGACCTTAGAAATTCCCCTCTTGGTAGTTTGGAGGAGGCAGTGGGAGTCTGGCAGGTTTTTGAATAGCAACATAATGGCGTCTGACCAAGAGCATTGGTATTCTGCCTTCTTAGAGAGTGACAAGCACCTTGTCTATGCCCTAAGTTTGATGGTGATTGAACTGTAACCTCAGTGTTTATATGATGGATGAAATTCCACTTTTAAATCAAGTGGAATTACATCCCAAAATCATTGTGCAGGGCTCACTGGCTGACGGCTTGTCACAAAGTACTGGGTGTCCTTAGTAGATGCCATTGGTACCTCATCCAGATCTCCTTTACCTATTGGTGCACTCATTCTCCAGCTGCCACCTTCTTGGGAGTAATCTCACAGGGTTCTACTGCTCAACTTCTGTGGCAAATGACTGAATGATTTATGGGGATACAAGAGGTTGGTGGTCCCTTTGCCTGATGAGGCAATGCTGCTGAATGATTTATGCTCCAGAGCCTCGTGAGTCAGGCCACGCTGGATATCACCCGAGACCAGCATCTTCCCTTTCTCTATCCTTCTTCCCTCACTAATTTCAAGGCAACCTGCCCTAGGATAGTGCCCATTTATTTAAATAGACATTCAAGGTTACATGGGTTGCTGTGTTTCCACTTCCATAGAGCACAGTGGTCAAGAGCCCAGATTCTGGAATAAGACCTACTTGCATTCAAATCTTGGCCCTGCCACCTAGTATCTTCTAGTCTGGCAGAATGATTAGTCCCACAAAAATCTAAATAGAAGCCGGTCTCAGTGGCTCAGCCTATAATCCCGCGCTTTGGGAGGCCGAGGTGACTGGATTGCCTGAGCCCATAAGTTCGAGACCCGCCTGGGCAACTTGGCGAGACCTCGTCTCAACAATAAATAAAAAAAATTAGCCAGGCATGATAGCGCGTGCCTGTAGTTCCAGCTACTTGGAAGGCTGAGGCTGAAGGATCGCCGGAGCCCAGCAGGTTGAGGCTGCGGTGGCCGGGAGTGTGCCACTGCACTCCAGTCTGGACAACAGAGTGAGACTCCGACTCAAAAAAAAAAAACCAAAAAAATCTAAATAGGATAATAGTACTTAGGGTTGTTGGGGAGATTAGTGAGCTAATACACATGAAGATCCCAACTCAGTACCCACACTAAGTAAAGAGCTCATTAGCCACTATTGCCATTACTTCTGGTTATCTCTTCAATAGAGATACTGTACGTGGTTGTACAGGTTGTGCACTGCACTAGGGTCCATATCTAAGGGGTTGATGGGTAGATCTATGGATGAATTATGATGATTTTTTTGACAAAAAAAGACAAATAGAAGTAAATCTCTTAGGGAAAAGGTACCGTTTCCTAATTCTCACAAAGGTGCTATGTAAGTTACCAGCAGACAGGTTCAGGTCAAGTTCAGATTCCTTCTTTTGTTCCTTCCATCAGTTTGAAACATAGCTTAGTCTTGAGTTTGTGGTTACACCTGGTACTAGCTGACACAACTCTTCTCTTTTCACCTGTTCTGGAGCTCAGTGACAACCAATGACTGATGAAAAGAGGGACCTGAGAAACTTAGAATAAACTTAGTTCACATTTTGTCTCAACATAACCATTTTTGCTTAGACCGACACACTTTGAATCTAGCACAGGTTAGACATAGGTAAATTTGCAATAGGCAGGTTTTAGGAAGCGTTCAGATATTTTACTACAAGTCTAGCTGGCAGCCTACCCACCCCTCAGCAAATCTCTATCAGATGCAAGACAAGGACAGTCTAATCTTTCAATTCATGGTTTAGCATAATAATCTCTAAGACACTTTCAGTTTCCTTGTTGAAGGCGGAAGGTCCAAGCTCATCCCTTAGCTTGCTGAAGCCATTGAAATGATAAGAATGCCTTTTTGCTGAGGAGCTTGTGGATTGGAGTGCCTGACAGGTATCTAGCAGGAAAAACCCCTCCCCTTATCTCCTTCCATCTAGCCCACCACCATGGCAGCAATCATGTGACTAACTCACCCATATGCCTGCTGTCCCTCACCTGATTTCAGTACCTGCGCTTACTTACCCCTTCATAATGATACAAAGCACACCACCACCCAATCACCTTAATAGCTTCCCACCATCAAAGGGAAGAAATAAAAGGACTTGGCTACGAGTAACCAGTCGCCATTGCCTTGCTAAGCTATGGGTGGCCATGTGCTCTTTGAGCTATGACCAAGCCATGTTTTCTTTTCTTTTTTTTTTTTCTTAACTTTTAATTTTATTTTAAAGATGTGGGGTATAATTCAGGGTTAGGTTCATTATGCAGGTACCCTTGTTGATGAGGTGTGCCCTCCTTTCCCCAGGTAAATTCCCACTACTGCCAGTCCCGTCTCCCCATCCCAACCCCACCTCCCTGCAGTTTCCTGCTACTGCCAATCCTTTTCTTATAGTATTATGATAGTTGTTCGAGGTCTGCTTATGAGTGAGAACATGTGATACTCAGTTCTTTGTTTCTGTGAAAAATCACTCAGTATTATAAACTAAGTCCATTCAGGTTGCTACGAAGTACATGATTTTGTTCTTCTTTATGGCTGCATAATATTCCATTGTGTACATGTACCACATTTTTTTAATCCAGTCCTTTTTTGATGGGCAGCACAGTTGGTTCCATGTTCTTGCTATTGTGAACAATGCTGCAATAAACATATGTGTGCAGGTGTCTTTTTTATAGAGTGATTTGAGTTCTTCTAGGTATATTCCCAGTAGGGAGATTGTGAGGTCATATGGAAGGTTGATTTTCAGATCTTTTAGGAATCACCACACTGTTTTCCACAGAAGTTGTACTAGTTTACACTCCCACCAACAGTATAGAAGTGTTCCGTTTTCACCACATCCTCTCCAGCATCCTATTTTTGAGATACTGATGATGACCATCCTGACTGGAGTTAGGTGGTATCTCAGTGTAGTTTTAATTTGCATTTCTTTGATGACTAGTGAGGCTGAGCATTTTTTCATGTAACCGTTGGCTGCTTGAATGTTTTCCTTTGAGAAATGTCTATTCATATCTTTTGCCCACTTTGTTATGGGGCTGTTTGTCTTTTTCCTTTCTGCATGTTTGAGTTCCTTGTAGATCCTAGACATTATGCCTTTGTCAGACATACAGTTGGCAAATATTTTTTCCCAGTCTGTGGGCTGTCTCTCTGCTCTCTTGATGGTTTCTTTGGCTTTGCAGAAGCTTGTCAGTTTGATGAGGTTTTACTTGTCTATCTTATCTCTTATGGCTTGGGCACTTGGGGTTTTCATCAGGAATTGGTTCCCAGTTCCTATTTCCATAAGGGAGTCTCTTGCATTTTCTAAGGTTCTTATAGTCTGAGGTTTTACATTTAGGTCTTTGATTCATTTAGGGTTGATTTTTGTGTGTGGTGATAGGTAGGGGTCTTGTTTTAATCTTCTGCATGTGGTCAGCCAGTTTTCCCAGCACCATTTAGGTTCTCCTCTCCCCAGTTGTTGGTGGTGGAGGCTTTGTCGAAGATGAGTTGGTTGAGAAATTGAGGCTTTGCTTCTGGAATCTCTATCTTGTTCCATTGGTCTATATGCCTGTTCTTGTACCAATACCAGACTATTTTGATTATTGTAGCTTTATAATAAAGCTTAAAGTCTGGGAGTGTGATACCTCCTGCTTTGTTTTTTTTTTTTTTTTTTTGCTGAGGATTGTTTTGGTGATTCGTGGTCATTTATGAATTCCTGTATTGTCATTTCTAGGTCTGAGAAGAATGCTGCTGGTAATTTAATGGGTATTCCATTAAATCTGTAGATTGCCCTGGGTAGAATGGATATCTTAACAATGTTGACTCTTCCAACCCATGAGCATGGAATATTTTTCCGTTTGTTTGTGTCATCTTTGATTTCTTTGAGCAGTGTTTTGTAAAGGTCTTTCATATCTCTGGTTCAGAAAATCGGGCCATGTTTTCTTAAACGTTGTCCCCCTCCCCTACCTTGGAGAGGTGAATCTCTTTCTCTCTCTCTCTTAGTTTTTAAATAAACTATATTCTCTAATCTGACTTCTGTGTAATTCTTTGCATCTTTCTCTGTGGCACTGGATTGAACACCAGATACCCACACCCCCAGCGGGTCTGACCTAACATTCTGGAGGTCTCACTGGGAGCGAGACCTAACATTTTTGGAGGTCCCCTCAAGACCTAACATTTTTTGGAGGTCCCACTGAAATCTAACAGTTGATATTGCATTAACCTCATGACTCAGCCATAGTGACTCCCACTTACATTGATACTGTCAGATAACCTGGTGGCTGAATTATCTGAGGATCTGTGTTATATTGGAGCCTAAGGAGGGTGCTGTTTGAGCTACTGAAGAAGGCATGGAGGGACCTACCAAGGAGGATGGTGAGTGCAACAAAAGCAGGCAACTGGCAAGTGAAGGTCTGCATGACTGGCACAGTGTTGTGGATTCACACTGAGCCTTGAGGTGGAGAAATAACAGGGAAAGACCCCACCACGGTTAGCCTGAGATGACCAAGAATACCCAATGCCTTTCCTGCAAAGAAATTTCCACACAAAGGACTCTTCGCTATGGGGAGTCCTGCTTCAACCTCTGACCTTCTCCCCAGCTGCTAACCAGGAAGGTGACTTCCTACCCCTCCGGCCATTGCTTGTCAAACCAGTCCCTGGTAGCAGTCCTGTCTTCCAGTTCACAGAAGTGACAGTTTAGAGCCATGTAACTGAGTAAATGACTTATTCTCAGGCAGCATTTTTCAATCCCCAGGAATAGTTTCCCGTTTTGTTATGTGGCCAGGCCACACGGCCAGGTGCTGGCTTGAGAGGCTGAAATTCCCTATTGGATAGAAACTGTGGGATGGGAAAAGATTGTTGGGAGGTGATTTGACTGCATTTCTGCAGCAGAAGCTGGCATTAGCCAGCATTGGAGGAAATCAGGCCATAGGGGGAATGTCCAAAGATCTGGCTGGCAAATGCTTTGTATGTGGGAAAACACACCCTTTCTTTAATGTAACCTGATCTGAAAAGTATCATAGATAGTTGCTGTGGCAGCAACACACAGGAAAGCCTTTCCCTTTTGACAGAGCAAATAACTCCATACTCCAGTATATGAGAGAGCTTGTTCTCATGTGTCCCTTCTGGCCAGCCAACCTTTCCACATCACCCACCCGCACCCCACCCTCCTAACCAATAAAATGAACAAAATCCCTGGAACACCACAGCTCACAGACTTCAGATTTTAACTTATACCTGGCTAGGGTCTCATCTCAGATAACATATGAGAAAACTTGACCTCACTTCTGAACTGTTGCTTCTGAAGGGGCAGAATCATAGCAAGCTAGGCACTTCCAGATACCCTGGCAGAGAATTCAAAGGATTCAAACTATATCAGACACTTGTTCCTGTAATTTTGGATGACCATCCAACTCCGTGAACCCTGCTGTTTAGGGCATGCAGCTTTGTCTCCCAAGTGGGATAGGGCAGAATCTTCATCTCTGCTCTTTTGTGTAGGGCCCCAGGGACAGGAGTGTCTTCCAACTCTTTGCTCCTGAGCTGTTCCGCCTTTGAGGGCAGAGCACGCAGATTGTCTGTCAGTGTTATCAGAGTTGAGTGCAAGGCCTCCAGAAAGTATCTGCAAAGCCCCAGGCAGGAAGCTACCTAACTCCAGGTTGGTCAGGATGCACTGTCCTTCAGTCTGGATTACTTACTTAACAACCCAGATTTGTGAATCCTCTTGAAAGAAGAAGGCTTATTTTGGGTTTTGCATACATGCTATGTAACACATGACTCCATGTAAGTGGCTATAGAAACAGAGCCACAGCTGAGAGTGGTTGTGGGGTGCCTAGGGAGCCCCCTCTTCATCATGATTACTCACCAACTCGCAGGGTGTAAGAGTCTACAACTATTTCACATATGGGGCTGGAACTTGGAAAGCCTTTGTCCTTACTGTATATGTAAGTCTTTTTATATCAAGGGTTATGGCAAGTAGATAACCCCATGGAACAAAAGTTCAAGTTCTGCTGGGGCGAGGGGAAAAGAGTCAAACCTACTTGGAATCAGTTCACTGGCATCAAATTGCATTTTACTATGAGCCAAAATCCTATGAAGTCTCAGGGGCTATGAAGTCCAATTACAATAGAGCTCAGGCACAGGAAGAGGCCAACAGAAATGTTTAATTGTGAGAACCAGGACTTTAGTGGGGAAAGAAAAAAAAATCCAAGGAGAAGCCAAGGTCAATTATCAGAACTACTAATTTTTATCAATCTAATCATTAATGAATACCATGCTTCTGAAAAGAATGTTAAGAGAATAATTGTATTTCAAGGGCTTAAAAACTGCTAAACTCTGAAGTTGTACAATTTGTGCAAATTAATATGATAAAAAGAGACAATTACGGTTTATAATTAACAGATAAATACAAATGATCTGGTGAAGACAATCTAAGTTTCTGCTCTGTCTTATGAAGCAGTGTAATTGATTTTTATAAATGCTAATTTACAGTACATGCTCTGTTAACCATTAACACAGAGAAAAGAACGTGGTATAAATGAAAGTCAAGGAGGGATGTGAGCCAAGAAACTAACAAACTAGATCTAGCGAAGGAGAAGAAACAGAAAAATTTGTCAAATGTTGGAATATAACTTTGAAAAGAGAAAAAAATATTATCAAACACTACAATCTGTCTTCCATCTTCCCCTGATTGTCCAGTCTCTTTGGGGGGGGATTCCCTCAATAATCTAAATAAATGCAGTTTTTCCTCTATCATTTTTACACCATTCAATACTGGCTACTTGAATTTTGCTGAAATTCACAAGGTGTGGGTGAAACCGTCTGACTCAAAATATAGGTCACATTATGTAAATAAAATGCACTTCAGCAGAGAGAAGTTTCCCCAGCAAGAACAGCTGAACTATCCAGAGAGAGTCCTGTGTCACTTCTGATCAGGAGAAGCCTGCTGTATGTAATCAGATGCTGTGGACAGAGAATACCAATAGTGATCACAAGTGAGCCCCAGACCGAATGTCACAATGGCTGATGCTCCAGATGGCAGGCAATTTGGGATCGAGCTGCCTCTCATATGGGCAACTCATAACTCTTCGGCGGGCTCTAGCATCAGCACTGGTAGTGAATTTATCTACATATTTAATGGTGGTTAACGAGTCTCCTGTGCAACTCTAGGAGGCCAGGCAGTTCACAACAAAAAAATATTCCTTTTCGGATGGGGAAAGAATGAGGCTTAAATGAGCGAAGGGAAGTAAGAGAGACTGAGAAAAAAGAGGGAAAGAGAAGGATTGCTCTGTATTAGACTGTATGCCTCTTAAGAACAGGGACTATGTCTTGCACATATGTAACCCTTGGTACTCGGCACAATGTTCTTTATATGACAGAAACTTGGAAAGCTTTGTTTTTGATCTTGAAAAAGGAGGTCTGGGAATTTATATTCTTTATAAAAAGGAGGCCCAAAAATATGACTCTATTTTATTGACAATATGTGGGCCTAGAGATTTTTACTATGATTAACACTCTGCTTTTGAGTTTTCTTTTTTTTTTTTTTTTTTGCGTTAGAGTCTCACTCTGTCGCCCAGACTGGAGTGCAGTGGCCGCTTCCGGCCACCGCAGCCTCGACCTGCTGGGCCCCGGCGATCCTTCCGCCTCAGTCTTCCAAGTAGCTGGAACTACAGGCAAGCGCTACCACGCCCGGCTGATTTTTGATTTATTGTAGAGATGTGGTCTCACCAAGTTGCCCAGGCGGGTCTCGAACCCTCAGGCTCAGGCATTCCACTCACCTCAGCCTCCCAAAGGCGCGGGATTACAGGCTGAGCCACTGAGCCCGCTTGCTTTTGAGTTTTCAAGTTGAAATCAGCAAAAGAGGAAACTGGACGAAGAGAGCATAAAATATATTTGATTTAACTCAATATATCTACAATATTTTGATATATAGTCAATATAAAATTATTAGTGAGACATTTTATATATTTTTATATTGTCTTCAAAATCTGGTGTGTATTTTATAGTTATAGCACATCTTGAATGGCACTAAACACATTTCAAAAACTTATGCTCCATGTGGCTAGTGGCTGCTCTATATTATACAATGGAGAGAGAGAAAGAGAGAGAGAAAGAGAAGCAGAGCCTTGAACATACCTTCCAGAGTACTATTGATTCTTATTCCGATCATAAAACATATAAGGGTCATGATGAAGATGAACTTGTAGCTATAGTCATAATATTTATTTATAGTATAAATAATGTCTAGTTGCTACAAATATTATAAAGTTGAACAATCATATCACCAATAATAAACCCGTTGGATCCACTATAACTAAGTTAAAAAGAGACTTGCTGAGCAGATACTTAGGAAATCATATGTTCGTCTGGAGTCATTAATCAAAGGCTGTACTCAGAATATATAGCCCCATTAATATGCTGGTGGTCACAAGTATAGTTTTCTACTTTCAAAAGATTTTGGGGGCCAAATGATATAGCTAGACATGGTACAACAAAGGCCAAAGTATGACTTCAGTCGATATATGGGCCAGATGTACACGGAGCAATACATCTTTTCAAGGGATCTAAGGTGCCTATTTGACCCATGACATTTGTTTTATAGCAGCCAACAGGAGGCAACCTGAATGTCTCATGGTTTGAGCATACTACCCATGTGCTTGGAGGAGTAATTTGGAGCTACAATGAAAAATTGTTCCTATGTAAAGAAGAATGAGAATGCTCTTAATAGACAGATACAGTACAACCTCCAGGACAAGTTAAATGAAAAGAGCAAGTGGCAGAATAGTGTGTATAATGTGTTAGTAATTGTGTAAAACAGAAAAATGTATATGCTTGCTATGCACAGACTATCTCTGGAAGATCACAGAAGAAACAGGCAATGTCAATTACCTTCAAGGAAGGAAATAAGGGGGCTGAGAAACAAAGGGGGGAGGAAGAATTTTCCCTGAAAATCTTTGTTCTTTAGAATTTTCTAAATTCTAATTTAATTGGAATTTAGTGATTCTAATTCTGATTTAATATATAGGTGTAATTCCTTTTCAATTTTGTGTCATGTGAATGCATATACAAATAGTGTTGAAAATTTTAAAATAATAAAATATGTAACAAGTCAAAACTGTAATGAAGAACATGACCCTAGTAAGGGTGAATGTGCCATGTCTTGGAGTTAAAAGTGAAGTCTGTAACTAAAGGATCAAATAGACCCAAAACCAAAGAAGGAAGTTACTAAGACTGAGGAGAAGTATTCCCCAAATTTTTTTTGAGTCGAAGTCTCACTCTGTCATCCAGGCTGGAGTGCAGTGGCATACTCACGGCCACCACAGCCTCTACCTGCTAAGCTCAGGTGATCCTTCTGCCTCAGCCTTCCAAGTAGCTGAAACCACAGTTGCACGCCACCATGCCCAGCTAATTTTTTGATTTATTGTTGAGACAAGATCTCACCAGTTGCCCAGGCTGGTCTTGAACCTGTGGGCTTTGGCAATCCTCTCGCCTCTGCCTCCCAAAGTACTGGGATTATAGGTGTGAGTCACTGTGCCCAGCCCCAGATATTCTTTTAAACATCAAACCGGTAATTATAGTTCAATAGTCCCTTCCTAAGGGCTTAGTTTGTGCCTGTAAGTAGGTGAGTAAATGTGCCCATACAGACCTTACCTCATGAAACTCTATCCTCAAATGCCTGCAGGGTGAGTGGTGCTACTTTTTAAGACAAAAGATAAAACCAAAGGAGATGTGCAGGTAGCAATGTAGTTCCTGAAATGAGAGTAGCTGCAATCTTCAAGTTTAGAGAAGACACTTTCAAGAGTGCCTTTCTCTGATAGAGATGCAAAGAAGCATCTTTGGTGAAGCATGCGTGACAACAAAAAATGTCATGTTGTCAACACAGCAGTATCAACATTACACATCAAACCTGTTGATAAAATAGATGCCTTTATGAAATAAATGGGTGTGGGTGTTCCATTGTACCTCCCTGAGCTGTTACCCCTGGTAAAGTATTTGATAGAGCTGAGAGTCTCAACCTCTACTCTTGGGGACAATATCATTTTTGTGGAGTTCAATCCAACAGAATTGATTCTTTCAACAAAGATGTAGTGTAGCTTCCGTGTGCTGGGCACTGAGGAAGCACAGAGGATAAACAGATAACAGCAAGAGCCCTGTCCTCAGGGAGCTGGTAGGGAATGATAAACATGTAGCCAGTAAGTTCCAGAAAGTGATGGAAATATAGAAGAAGGCAGGCAATTCTTCATGAGAGAGAGAAAGAGGTTACAAGAAGGAGTGAGAAACTGGATATTGATGAATAAATGGAATTTTTCCTGGTAAAATAAGTAATATGCAACGTGTATTTTTTTTTTAGTTTTTTATTTGAAAGATGTGGGGTACAATTCTGGGTTAGATATACAAATGTTCATTATGTAGGTACCCTTGTTGATGAGGGGTGGCCCCCTCCCCCAGCAGATTCCCACTACTGCCAATCCCGCCACCCCCTCCCCCGTCATGTAATCTTTTTTTTAAAGTGGAGTATTTAAAAAGGTACAGACACAACTTCTCTAGGTTGAAACAAGAAGAAATCGAGACCCTAAATAGTCCAATAACAACCCAGGAAATCAACTATGTCATAAGAAAACTACCTATTTAAAAATAGTCCTGGACCCAGATGGCTTTCCAGCAGAATTCTACAAAATATACAGGGAGGAGCTGATACCAATCTTACTGAAAGTATTTCAGGCAATCAAGAAAGATGGAACTCTCCACAAATCATTTTATGAAGCTAGAATCAAATTGATACCCAAACTGAGTAAAGATCCAACAAAGAAAGAGAACTATGGGCCCATATCCTTGATGAACATAGATGCTAAAATTCTCAATAAGATTCTGGCAAACCGGATCCAACAACACATCTCAAAAATCATCCACCATGACCAAATAGGCTTCATTCCCAGGATGTAGAGCTAGTTCAACATCCGCAAGACCATAAACATAATTAAATACATCAATAGATGTAAAGACAAAAACCACATGATTATCTCATTAGATGCAGAAAAAGCTTTTGGTAAAATCCAACGCCCCTTCTTGATAGAACCCTCAAATATCTAGGCATAGATGGAACATACCTCAAAATAGTAATAGCCATATACGAGAAACCCACAGCCAACATACTGCTAAACAGACAGAAATTGGAACCATTTCCCCTGAAAACTGGAACCAGACAAGGATACCCATTTTCACCCCTCCTGTTTGACATAGTATTGGAAGTCCTAGCTAGAGCAATCAGACAAGAGAAAGAAATCAGGGATATCCAAATAGGAAAAGAGGAAGTTATCACTCTTTGCAGATGACATGAATCTATACCTTGAAAACCTAAGAGAATCTGCCAAAAACCTCCTTGCACTGATAAAAGACTTTGGCAAAGTTTCAGGGTATAAAATAAATGTGCAAAAGATAGTCACATTCATATGCACCAACAATAAACAAACAGAAACCCAAATAAAAAGCGCAATCCCATTCATAGTAGCCACACACACACACACAAAGAAATACCTTGGCATCTTCCTAACCAGAGACAGGAAAGACCTTTACAATGAAAACTACAAAACAATGCTCAAAGAAATCAAAGATGACACTAACAAATGGAAAAACATTCCATGCTCATGGATTGGAAGAATCAACATTGTTAAGACATCCATCTACCCAAGGCAGTCTACAAATTTATCGCAATACCCATTAAATTACCAGCAGCATTCTTCTCAGACCTGGAAATGACTATATAGGAATTCATGTGGAAACATAGTTGACCATGAATAGCCAAAACAATCCTAAAAAGCCAAAACAATGTGCTAAAAAGAAAAAAACAAACAAAAAAAGAAGCCCCATTACAAAGTGAGCAAAAGATATGAATAGACACTTCTCAAAAGAAGACATTCCAACAGATACATGAAAAAATGCTCCATCTCACTGGTCATCAAAGAAATATAAATTCAAACCACACTGCGATACCACATAACTTCAGTCAGGATGGCCATCATCAAAAACTCAAAGAACAGCAGATGCTGGGGAAAAGGGAATACTTCTACACTGTTGGTGGGACTGTAAACTAGGACAGCCTCTGTGGAAAACAGTGTGGCAATTCCTAAAAGATCTAAAAACCGACCTTCCATATGACTCCACAATCCCGGAGGAACTCAAATCACTCTATGAAAAAGATACCTGCACACACATGTTTGTTGAAGCATTCTTCACAATAGCAAAAACATAGAACCAACTGTGCTGCCCATCGGAAGAGGACTGGATAAAAAAATTGTGGGACATATACACAATGGAATAGTATGCAGCTATAAAGAAGGACAAAATCATGAACTTTGCAGCAACTTGGATGGACTTAAAGGCTACATACTGAGTGATCTATCACAGAATCAAAGAACCAAGTATCACATGTTCTCACTCATAAGCAAACCTTGAACAACTATTGTAATATTATAAGAAATGGATAGGCAGTAGCAGAGAACTGCCAGGGGAGGGCAAGGTCGGGATTGGCAGTAGTGGGAAACTGCCAGGGGAGGGAGGGGCACACCTCATCAACAAGGGTACCTCCATAATGAACATTTGCATACCTAACCCTTAATTTTACCCCCCATGTTTAAAATTAAAAAACAAACAAACAAAAAACAGTAGAGGTATGAAAAAGCAGACCTACATGAGGAAGGGAGACTTTGGCTAGAGCGGAGCATAGATAGGTTGCTGGAGGGTAGAGAGAAGTGAGTCTGGGGCCAGGCTATGGATCTTGTGAGGGGTCATGACAATTCTGTTGAAGAGTTTGGACTTTGGCAATGGAGAGTTATAAAAGACATAAAACACAGAAGAGTGGCAGTGCAGTGTGGAGGCCTCAGTGTGGACTTTGGCAATGGAGAGCTATAAAAGACATAAAACACAGAAGAGTGGCAGTGCAGGGCAAGGGCACCAGAGACAGGGCCCGGAGGAGGCTGTGGCCACGGCCAGAGGAACACAAGGAAGGAGGGGATCCAGCAGATTACAGAGCTGGGGCTTTGGGGTTTGATGGCCAGCTGACTGGATGGAAGAGTCAAGGGGGAAGGATAAGCCATGTCACGGCAGACTTTAGAATAATCCACAAATCAAATTACACTTTTTCCCCAGAAAATGATGACTGTGGAAAGGGATAAAACTGTTTTGCTTACAGAGAATGAATTAATCCTGGCCCTGAAAATCTATATTGCCAAAAAAAGTATACTTAATTTTAAAGTATTCTTAGAATTATTTACTTTGAAACTGTACTGGAAATTGCTTGCTAATAACTTGCTTTGAAACAAATAATACGCCTTGTTTAAACTTCCACCCGAATCCCCACTTGCAGCTCTCACAAATGTCAGTTATTTCCTAAATTTTATCACTAAAAGATGAATACAAACAGGTGATGGGTAGGAATGGTCACAGCTTGAGCTAGGTGTGTCCGAGTTTGTTTGGTCTGGGTCAGTCTTATGCCAACTGTTGAACAATGTCACCTATTTCTTCTTGTTCTCTGAAGGGATTTTACTGTGGGGTGGATAATGTTGGTTCATTATGGATGGGAAAGGTCAAAAGCTGGGTATGCGAAACTCTGGATTGACAGTCTAAAAAGCCTTTATGAGAAATAGGAGAAATTTAATTTGGATCCCAGAAATCTCTGTTACTGAGACTAATGCTGTTATCCAAAAAAGAATCAATTTTTTCAGTGGATTCAATCTCCTAGCGTTTGTGGAGAGAAGAGCAAGGGAAGCTTTGCTGGCCTTCTGAAAGCCTCTCAGCAATGGGGGAGGTTTCCTATACATCAGCGGATGTCTTTGCATTTTGCAATGAGCTATTTTATATTTAAAAGCTTTTGGATTACTTTAGGCAGTGTGGACTATTTTTCACTTAATTGCCACTGCTGTGGAGATCTGTGCCAAGGTATCACTCTCTGCTAGCCACACAGAGAATGACCCAATTGTGCCTTTAGTTGCCTCTAAATACACTCTATTGATTTTTTTTCTCCCACAGTAAGCAGGGTGATCTTGGTTATTCCAAAGCAATTAGGTAGAGTCTTTGGTTGGACTCTTCTTCAACCTTGAAGGATTCTATTTACTCTCCTCCATTACAGCCTTAAAGCTTTAGTCCCTTATATGGCCGAGAGTTGCTTTTCTGCACCAATAAGCAAGAGCATTACAATATTAATAACCCTCAGCCACGGGTTTAGCTTCCTCACCTTCTTCCCATGCTTGGATGATTTCCTCCGCATTTGAAGTAATCAATAGTGGCCTGAAATTCATTCAGGCTCTCACACACTCCATGAAGTTTCCAAAATAAGCCAGTGGCAAGCATTTAATTAGCTCATTTTGTTTCTGCCAGGGCAGAGATGCAGACGTGAGGAGTCCAAGAACTGGTATACAATATAGCTGTTCCTGCAACTTTTATACCTCTCAGTAAATAGGAATGGCAAACAGAAGACTAATGATTCTGCTTCTACCAACCTCTCTGTGGCTTTGGACATGTGTTTTTGCCAGTTTGGACCCAGGTTTTCCTTTGGTAAAAAGAGTAGGGTGCCACTTATCTTGGAGGGAGTTTTCTTCGAGCAGTAGAGTCAATTCTAAGTACCAGTCGCTATGTGGGTGCTGAGGATACAAGACGCACAAGACACAGTCGAATGGGAGAAAAGGAGGCAGGTATAGAGACAGGTATTTGCTCCTGCATTGGGAAGGGCTTTGCTAGAGATGGGTGGAGTGTGCAGTGGTAGGTGTCTGCAGGGCTGTGACTGAGCTGGCCTCGAGGACAGGGCAGCCCCTAGCATGACATTAGGCTGAGGACACTGGCACTGAGCAGGTTTCTGCTTTTCCTGAGGTCTTTGCAGCAAGGAGATTTTTTTTTTTTAAACCGCATGCCCAGTCAACAATATTTATTTCCATACTCTGCAGAGCGTCTGAAAAAGGAAGTATCTCTTGGGATGTTTATGTTAGGAGCTGCTGGCTCTTTGCTGATAGCTATCAGTGGTTTGAAGTCACTGCCCTTCCATCAAGTAGAACTGATAATGAATCTCATGCACACACAGGAAAAGGCTGCAGCGAGTTCCAGGTGGAAAGGAAAGCTGATATCAGACAGCCTTAGAAGGCCTCTGGCTATGGACAGGCAGGAAAGCCCGGAAGGATAATCACAGGCTGAAGGTGAGAAGAGTTTCTGGTTCCTTTCTCTGGTTTTCTGAGATCCTGGGATGACAGCCTCAGCACATTTGCATATCTCCCTTAAGGGAATCTAAGTTAAGGTCTTGGGGTGGGGGGACACCACACAGGCAACAGAGCTCAGCTCCCCACATCTAGTATTACCTCCTCATCTTATTGGTTTGTTTAGCCTTCACCTTGATTCAGAAAAGAGCAAAGGCAATTTACATAAATGCATACATAATAAAATAAAACTTAAAGGAGGCTGCTCAGCTGTAGTGTATATATTCCGACCCTTTATGAGTGTTCATGCCTTTTGAGTTAAGATTGATATTTCTAGAAATTTATTCCAAGGATACAAATTGAAGTCTGCTCAAAGACTTCAATTCCATATTTGTTTTTCATATTCTTGTAGCTTTTTTCTCTGCTTTTTAAAAAATCATGTAGTATTTTAATTAATAGAAGGTTGTAAAAATGTATATGTATTGTTAAGGAATAATAATGAAGTAAACATTTGTGAATTCATAGTCAGGTTAAGATGAAGCACATTAACAGTGTTTTAGAAGTAACTTTTGGGCCTGTTGCAGTGGCTTACACCTGTAATCCCGGCACTTTGGGAGGCTGAGGCAGCAGGATTACTTGATCCCAGGAGTTCAAGACCAGACTGGGCAACACAGTGAGACCTCGTCTCTACAAAAATAAAAAAATGTATAGCTGGGAGTGGTGACATGCACCTGTTCCAGCTAATTGGAAGGCTGAAGCAGAAGGATCACCCGAGCCCAGCAGGTCAAAGCTGCGGTAGTCGTGACTAGCGTGCCGCTGCACTCCAGCCTGGGTGACAGAGTGAGACTCTGACTTTAAAAAAAAAAAAAAAAAAGCCAGGCGTAGTGGCACATGACTGTAGTTCCAGCTACTCAGGAACCCAAAGCGGAAGGGTTGCCTGAGCCGGGGAGGTTGAGGCTGCTGTGAGCAGTAATTGTGTCACTGTACTCTAGCCTGGGTGACAGAGTTGAGTTCCTAATGAAAAAAAAAAAAGGTATCCCTTTGGGCCCTTCTACAATTGCAGTCCCCACAGCCAAATCCGCAACACATGCTACAGTGCTAAAATCACTTTGTGATGAACATTCTATTGCTTTTCTTTATAATCTTACCACTTGTAAGTATAGCTCTAAATAATACATCATTTCATTTTGCCTTTACCTTTTTTTGAATTTCATGATTGGCTTTTTATTCTCAACATTATTGAATTATAAAATATTGATGCATATTGATGTGTTCCTTTTCTCTGTTCTGGTGAAACATGTTATCATAGGATGCTGTCTCTTCTCGGCCCGTTGTTTCTACAAATAGATTTTAGAATCAGCTTGTGAGGTTTCACACATACACACACACACAAAGGTTTGGAGTATGACTGAGATGGCCTCAGTTTGGGAAAAATTGACACCTTTCCATGACTGTGTTTTCCAATCCACGAATATAATATATTTCTTTTTATGTACATTAAAAAACTTGTTTATTAAGGTTTATACCTTTTCTTATAATATTTGAATATGCCACAATTTATTTATCCAATCTATTATTGATAGATATTTGATGTTGTCTCCAGTTTTTTCTATTACAAGCAATATAGATATTATTGTACATTTACAATAATATGTGTGTGCGAGGGATTATCCTGGGTTCATACTTAGGAATAATTACTGGGCTATAGAGCACATGGTCAACCTCACTAGTTGTGAAGAGACAAGTATGATTGTCTGATAAATGCCCCTGAGGGTTCAGGTTGCCCGGCATCAAGAGAGTTGAGGTTAGGAGCTCCTCTTTCCCCACCCAATTTCCTACAAGGTCACAGGACACTAGCGATGGTGTTGCCAGACAGCTTTCTGAAGAGTGGGCATCTAAATCCAGACTGCTCGACACTTATCAACTCCCTGTCCTCTCTACCCCTTGGTAAGGCCATTCTTATAGGATCCTGCCTCTGAAGTAGTACTCCCTGGTATGCCCAGTAGTTCCCTGGCCTCTCACCCTTTTTAGCGGGGAGACTGAGCTAAAACTGAACTGAACTGCACGCTTTGCTGACCCTCGCTTTCCCCTCCCAAGCCAGTTCTATGCCTGTGCGTCAAGATCTCCTGGTGTTTGACTTTCTCACCTTTCCGTACCAGCTGATGTCAAACTATATTCCAAGTGACTGCTCCAATTTAGCTCTCCCCGGCAGTGGGCAAGGAGTCCTGTTGTTCTGCATCCTCACCAGTGCATGTTATTTACAGTGTTAAATTTAAAGACTTGATTTTTTTGTCCATTTTGTGACTATGAAATTGTAACTGATTGTAGTTTAATTTGCATTTCTTTGATCGTTAAGGAAATTGAGCATCTGATGGGTCATTCAGATTTCCTCTTTTGTGAAACTGCCAATTCAAGGACCTTTTTGGAATTGTTTGCTTTTTTAAAAAATGGAGTTAAACAAGTTATCGATATATTCTAGTTTTGATTCCTTTGTTATATACACAAGTTGCTAATATTTTCTCCAGTTTTGTGGCTTGTCATTTCTCCTTGGTTATGTAATCTTCTATAAACAGAATTTCTTAATTTTACTATATTCACATCTATTGATCTTTTATTTTATGGCTTATGCTTTGGATCTTATTTATAAACTCCTTTCTTATCCATGGGTAATTAAGATGTTTTCCTTTTTTTTTTTTTAGAAAGCAGGATTTATTGAGAGGACAGAGAAGCTCCCACAGTAGGAGGGGACCTGAAGGAGTTGCCCCTGCCTATGTTTTCTTCTAAAAGTTTTATATTTTTCTCACTTGCTTTTGGAACTTTAATCCTGGTGTTGATATTTTTGTGTGGTGTAGTTCAATTTTACATTTTTTCCCTACGAATAGTTGTCCCAGCACTATTTACTGAAAAGTCCATTTATTTCTTAACTGATTTACAGGGCTATCTATGTCAGACATCAAACGCTTGTATGTCTATGAGACCATTTTGGGGATTATTATTTAGTTTCATTGATCTGTTGAAAGTTAAATTTAGGTACATTAAAACTTTATAGAGTTCATTTATGCAGACAGCGATTTATGAATTGGGCAGCTCCAGTTGGCAAAGTGATTCAGTGGCTCTGACACAGAATAGGAGAGGTTTTTATAAGGTGAACCCACAAGAAAGAAAAAAAATGTGGTTAAAGTGTAGCAGTAGCCTTATTTGGGCTATTCCAGTGGAAAGGCCCTAGTTAGCCATTAGTTGGCAGTTTCTGATAGGCTAAGTTGAAGTTTCATTTTACCCTTTTGGTTTGCTTATGTAGG
Source organism: Cephalopachus bancanus (assembly GCA_027257055.1). Lineage (NCBI taxonomy): Eukaryota > Metazoa > Chordata > Mammalia > Primates > Tarsiidae > Cephalopachus > Cephalopachus bancanus. Next base: position 763,817 of record JAPVLO010000430.1, on the reverse strand, counting down.
AACCCAGGGTACTGGAGTCACCTCCAGTCACCCTAACGACTTCCCAAGTATATACACATTTTAAAAACATTTTATTTAAAAAAAGATGTGGGGTACAATTCAGGATTAAGTATTTAAGTGGTCATCATACAGGTAAAGTTTGGGCCTCCCTTTGATCCCCACTTTGCCTGGTTTGAAATCAGGTGTCCTTCTTGATGTTGTGTGTTCCACATCCCATCCCCGCTTTGGCAGTATCCCGCTACTGCCAATCCATTTCTTATAGTATTATGATAAATGTTCAGGGTCTGCTTATGGTATATACACATTTAAAAACTATCTCTTTGTCTATTCCTGAACAAGTACCACACTGTCCTAATGTCCATAGCTTCATAGAAAACCTTAGTATCTGGTGGAACATGTTACCTTGCCATGTCCTTCATCACTGGGTTGTTCTCTCTTGTTGGCCTGTTGTTTTTACATAAAGAATTTAAAATCAGCTTGTGAGGTCTCACACACACACACACACAGGTTGAGAGTATGACTGAGATGGTTTCAATTTGGGAAAAATTGACATCTTTACATGACTGTGTTTACCAAATCACGAACATGATATATTTATATTTTTACTTAAAAATTTAAAGACTTTTATAAAGGTTTATAAATTTCCTTATAAACTTTTTAAATAGTGCTATTGAGAATGATATCTTTAACCATTTTTTATTCTTATTTGTTTTTGTTGATATGTAGAATGTATTGGTTTTTATATGTTAATTCTTATTCATTCTAATAATTTACTTGTAGAATTTTTATTTTCTATATACACAGGAGTATTGCTTGAGCCCAAGAGTTCAAGACCAACCAGCATAGGCAACATAGTGAGACTGCTACAAAAAAATAAAAAATGTAGCCAGGTATGGTGGCACACACCTGTAGTTTCAGCTACTGGGGAGGCTGAAGAGGAAGGATCACCCAAGCCCAGGAAGTCGAGGCTTCAGTGAGCCGTGATCGTGCCACTGCACGCCAGCCTGGGTGACATAATGAGACCCCAAACTAAAAAAAAAACAGCATCAAAAACCTTAAGTCTTAAAAGAATAGTAATAGTAATAATACCTGTCAGATATCAAAAGGTGTCAGGAATAGTATGGAAAGGAGCATTATAAGCCAGACTTACACATAAACATAGATGCAAAAATATTAAAAACTATTAGCAAACTAATTTAAGCAATATATTTTTAAAAAATTATATTCAGATTGGATATCTCAAAAATGCAAGGATAATTTGGCATTAGAAAATGTGTTACTAAATAATTCATCATATTAAAAAATTAAATTAGAAAAATCTATAATCATCTGAATTCTAGAGAAAAAATTATATAGTTAAATACAGCATCCGTTCATGATTTAAAAAAAAATCTTTAACAAACTTGGATTAGAAGAGAGTTTTCTTAACCCAGTAAAGGGTTTTTAGCTGGGCATGAGGGCTCACACTTGTAATCCCGGCACTTTGGGAGGCAGAAGTGAGAGGATTGCATGAGCCCAGGGGTTAGAGACTAGCCTGGGCAATTTGGTGAGACCTTGTCTCTACAATAAAAATCAAAGAGGCTGGGCTCGGTGGCTCAGCCTGTAATCCCAGCACTTTGGGAGGATTGTCTAAGCCTGTGGATTCAAGACCCACCTGGGCAACTTGGTGAGACCTGGTCTCTACAATAAATCAAAAAAATTAGCTGGGCGTGGTAGCGTGCAACTGTAGTTCCAGCTACTTGGAAGGCTGAGGCAGAAGGATCGCCGGGGCCCAGCAGGTTGAGGCTGCGGTGACTGGGAGCGTGCCACTGCACTCCAGTCTGGGTGACAGAGTGAGTCTCCAACTCAAAAAAAAAAAAAAAAAAAAAATCAAAGAATTAGCCCGGTGTGATGTGCATGCCTGTAGTTCTGGCTATTTGGAAGGCTGAGGCTGAGGGATCGCCTGAGCCCAGCAGGCCAAGGCTGTGGTGACTGTGAGCATGCCACTGCACTCCAGTTTGGGCAACAAAGTGAGATTCCAACTCAAAAAAATAAAATAACAGAGAAAATAAAAAAATAAAGGATTTTTAAAGATAAACCAATAGCAAACAACATATTAATGGTGAAAAAATGTTTAAAACATTTCCTTTAAGATCAGGAAGAAGACAAGTATTCCCATTATCACCCTTTCTATTCAAAACTGTACTGTGTACCTAGCCAACAGAGAAAGACAAGACAAAAAAGAAATAAAACTATCATCTTTGATTTTTTTGTAGCCTCTCCAGTAGCTGGGACTACAGCCGTGTGCCACCATGCCTGGCACACGGTTACATTTTTTATTTTTGGTAGCGGTTTCACTATGTTGCCTACACTGGTTGGTCTTGAACTCCTGGGCTCAAGCAATACTCCTGCCTCTGCCTCCCAAAGTGCTGGGATTACAGGTGCGAGGTCATCATGCCTGGCCAAGCCTTAATTTTTTGGGGGAGCAGTTTTATGTTCTCAGCAAAACTAAGAGGATGGTATAGAGATTCCTCATATGTCCCCTCCCCCCACACACATAGCCTCATCAAAAACATCAACATTTCCCATCAGAGTGGGATATTTATAAAAATGGAAGAGCCTACACTGACACATCATAACAACTCAAAGTCCATAGTTTACATTAAGGTTCACTTTTGTTGTACAGTCTATGGATTTGGATATATGTATGACATGTATCTGTCATCACAGTATCACAGAGTATTTCACTGCCCTAAAAATCCTCTGAGCTCTGCCTATTCCCCCAATTCTTAGCCACTAGGATTTTTTCTAAAGTAGGAGAAGGATAATGGGACAAAGGAAAAATCTAAATATGAAATAAAAAATAAATGCTTGGTTGAGGTTGAAATATAAAATTTGTGTGACAAGATCTCTTACATGGCTAGGAATTGCGCTCTGAGCTTCCTAGCAATGAATTTAAGTCAATTTCATGATTCACAAAAAGCAATGGAACAAAAATCAAACTAGCTGTTCAGGAGCAGAACACGTTTTTTTGGAGGTATTATAAGGTATTGGTTTAGAGACTGGTCTCTGGAGCTGGATTACCTGGGTTCCAATTCTATCTCTACAATTTATAACCTATGCAAATTCAGATAAGTTACTTATCTGTCTTTGTTTCAGTTTCTTACCTATAAATCAAAGATAGTTATGATATTGACTCATTAGAGTGTTTCACAGATTAAAAAAATTAATACAAACAAAATACTTTAAAAAGTGATGGGTTCTTGGTAGCACATGATAAGCCTTAAACTTCCACAAAATTTCTGCTTCCATTCCTTTTGGAGAGGATGCTGTTTAATGGAAAACAATGACCCTAACAAGATCCTTATAGAATTATTATTATTATCATTTTGAGGCACTTCAAACTTTGTATACCCTTCAGACAAACTTTCATGCGAACACTTTTCCCAGGCTGGGCTTCGTGGCTCAGCCTGTAATCCCAGCACTTTGGGAGACTGAGTTGAGTGGATTACCTGAGCCTGCGGGTTCGAGACCAGCTCAGGCAACTTGGCAAGCCCTCGTCTCTACCGTAAATCAAGGAGAGATGCTCAGATATGCCCTCAAGCATTTTATTGGCCCATGTGGAAGCAAGGTGTTCTTCTGTTTGTGATTCTTTCATTTCAAAAATATGTATTCCAGATACTTCTCAGGTAGTATTACCTTGACTCACCTGTTCTTAAAATGTATCAAAAGCTTAACTGGGAACAAAATTTTTAGGCAGGCGTGGTAGTACGCACCTGTAGTTCGGTTACTTAGAAGGCTGAGGTGGAAGGATTGCTGGAGCCCAGCAGGTCGACGCTGGGGTGGCCATGGATGTGCCACGGCCCTCCAGCCTGGGCGATGGAATGAGACTCTAACTCAAAAAACAAAACAAAACAAAAAACTTTTCCCAGTTAAGCTTTTAATACATTTTGAGAACAGGTGAGTCAAGGTAATACTACCTGAGAAGTATCTGGAATACATATTTTTGAAATGAAAGAAGCACAAACAGAAGAACACCTTGTTTCCACATGGGCCAATAAAATACTTGAGGGCATGTCTGAGCATCTCTCCTTGATTAGTTGTGGGTGTGTAGCAGTGCACAGTCAAAAGAGTGATCAAGGCCCAGTTGTCAATATCCACTAATTTTAGGAAAAAAATTAAAATCAGAGATTGCTACACTATCATCTTGGTCATTAAGTTAGTTATTAAAAAAATCTAGGTACTTAAATGAATTAACTTACTATACTGAATAGTTGACTATACTGCATTTCAGTCAAATAATATTCATAATGAACATATTTGAGTTTACTATGTGCTGCACTGTTCTAAGTACTTCACACATTCATGTATTAACTTGTTTAACTCTCTGAACAATCACATGTGGCAGACACTGTTATCATTTCCATTTTACAGATGAGTTGTGCAACTAGAGAATGGTGGAACTGGGATTCAAACCCAAGTAGATTGCCTCTTGAATCTAAATGTTAGTTGGATGTATACTCAAAATGATGATTTTATTTTATAATAGGTGACATGTATGTAGCCATTCTTTGTGGCAGCAATTTTATAGCTGGCCACCATATTCCAAATGATGAAATGATATGATTTGAATGTGAGTGGTTTTCCTTCTCTGTTCCATGACAAGTCACATGTCCAGCCCAATCAAGAGCGGAACCAAGAGCAGGAGTGATAGCTCCTGCCTTTAATGCCAGTGCTTTAGGAGGCCATGATTGGAGGATGACTTGAGGCCAGGAGTTCAAGACCAGCCTGGACAATGTAGCGAGACCCTGTCTCTACAAAAATAAAAAATAAAGAAGTTAGCCAGACATAGGGGCATGTACTTATTCCAGCTACTCAGAAGGCCGAGGCAGTAGGATTGCTTGAGCCCAGGAGTTCAAGGCTGCTGTGAGCTATGACTGCATCACAATATTCCAGTCTGGACAACAAAGTGAGACCTTCTCTCTTAGAAAAAAATGGTAGCAATATACAAAGTAAAAACGATAACAATGGTACTATGATTCATGCAATTTCCACCTGATCCACTGTAGAGCCCAACTCTTACAGTGGATTAAGGTGCAGGTTTTCAATAATCATCAATAATGAGGAGCAATAGTCTAGTGCATTGATGTTGTGATCTCCACAATCAATTCCTGTCTACTGAAATATAGATTTTAAAAAGATTTTTTAAAAAAAGCACACATGCAATCTTGTGTAACTCTGAAGAGATTCCTTTACAAGTTAATGCAGAGTTTGTTAATGATTAGTGGTGAAATAACTATGCATAAAGGATACCTCCTCCTGCATAAAATATTGACTTGCTGGACCAAAGCTTTCAACTTAGCAAGAAGGAAGCAGGCATGCTGCCATCAGTAGAATTCTTTTCTGTAGTGATAACCTGTAGCTCTCCATGGCTGGGTTCCCCCAGCAAGCAGTTTCCCTGTGACAGTAGCTTGTGACATGACAGAAGCATAACATTTAGCTGCAACTGTATAATAGGAAGTTTGAGTAATTGTGATTGGGTGGGAGTAGAAGCTGGGGGGCAGTGGAGAGCATGGAGGCATTTCTTACTTCTCTTCAGTTTCTTCACAGTCAGGATTGGGGTAGTCCTGCTGCAAAATATGATCCTTCCAGGGGTCATTACCCATATGGTTTTCCAGGATCTCAACAATGCTGCCCAAGAAAAATGACCTCCTCCTTGATCCTGGGACAAGTATGCTGCAGAAGCTTGCCTGAAAGACACTACCACCATTGTGTGACTGCTTTTGGGACTACCTTTGCTAACACTCCAATTCTATAATTTGTGAATAGTAAAGATGCTCTTTTAAAAATTGTGGTAGAGTTCACAATGGATTTAGCTGGATGGTTGAATAGTTGTAGAGTTAATAAACATATATACAAACAGGAACCTGAGTGCACCCTCTCAAACAGTCCTTTAATAGTTCTGAGGGCTCCACAGGTATTTTTGTGGTTAGATTTTATTTTATAAAAATCAAAATCAACTGTTCAATACAAGGAAGTACTACCTAGACTTGGCAAGAAAAGCAGCCTGTAATCTATAAAGCCACTTGGGTTTATATCAGTGGGAAACAAGTTTCTCAGTGGTTAATCAAGACTTGGACTTCTAAGACTTTAGTCATCAGATTCATAGCTCTGATAGCAATGTCCTAGAATCTTCTCTCATTTCCATATCCAAATTCAGGTCTTACGACATAAATTAATTGTAAATTATTTTTAATGTGATAAGAAGTTTATAAGAATACTTAAGTTTGAAAACTCCCAGATAGTTCTGATTTTCATGTTGTAAGTTGTACAGTTTCATTTGTTTGTTTTATTTTGTTTTGATCTACCTGTCCAGCAACCCCTAGCTCTGTCTAGTTTATATCTAATGGACATTAGAAGGGAAAGTCCCACATGTGTTGGTACCCAGTGTGAATGAGTGATTTTAAGTTATTAGTAACCAATTGGAAGGAGAGAAGCAAAGACATTTCTTCCTCTAGGCACTGAGGCAAAGTTTTGAAAAGTCACACAGGATAGTGACCAGTAGAAGCTGAAAATCCCTCAACTCATTCTATCCCAAGACTTCCTATCCAGTCTAGAAAAGTATGATTGCAAAGTGACTTCATAACAGATATACTTAGACTTAAAACTTAGAGAAGACTGGTTCTTTCTAACTTGCTCAAAATGTTAATGCTAAGGATGATACGAAGTAGACAAGAATAGATAGATAGATAGATAGAGAGAGAGAAATTTTTCCCATGAGTCACCACTCAGTACCACCAGATTCTATTAATAATGAACTTTATTGAGTCTCCAAAGGAACCCCATCACCTAATAGGAAATTAACCCATTCATTCCTAAATGGTATCAGGCCAAGTCTCACTGTGCTCCCAGCAAATCCTCGGTGTCCAATTGTCTTAGTGATAAGCAACTCTGCCATGGGTGATATAGAATAATTTGATATTTAAACAACATCACAAAAAGACCATAGGGGGAGCAAAAAACGTGAGCTTTTGAGGGAGGCAAGATGAATGTAAAAAGGTGTTAAGACAAATCATGTCCAGCTTCTTAAGGAATGAATGAAGACTGGAAAGAAGAGGTTTCAGCTGTTTTAGTAATGAAACTTAGCAGCAGCCCAGAGGTAAGAGGAAAGAGGATCTCACTTACTCTTACCTCTGGATGATTCAAAAGTGTTATTGTATTCTTCTCAGTTCCTCATGTCAGGAAGCACGTGGTTTAGGTCGATATTCTCTAGATGTCTCCACAGTAAAGTTATTATCTTTCCCTTTGTGTAGAAAACTCTTAGTCATTAAAACTCTTAAGTCATTCATGGGAAAAAACTCTTAGTCATTCAAGTTCAAAGAAAAGCACCTGAAAACTTAAGAGCATGTCACCCAGTGAAGCTGTTTCCCTAGGTAAACTGGCTTTTCCTACATCTAGCAAGTCAAGCTCATTTTGTCCAAGGTGGAGTGCCAACCAATTCCTGGAATTGGAGAACACTTCAGATTTTCTGGGTCAGGTCCCTGGTACCAGGGTGGGGCTCAGTGGTGAATCATTTATGATACATGGAGTCAAGAATTATCTCAGGAATTATGGTGTCTGGCAGCAGTGGGTTTGGGTGGCTGAGAGCTCCTTTGGTCAAGAAAGAACCAAGAGGAAAATTACTTTATGAAACTGGGGTGTGAAAGACGGTACAGTAACCCTTAATAAAATCCTATAAAAGGATCTGACAAGAGATACGGGGCAAAAATGCACATAGTCACTATAGCCAAGATTCTGAAGACTGACTGACTTGTCCTTCAGGACCCCATCCATTCTATGATGGTCTCTTTGAAGAAGCCCGTGGATCTGAGACAGCCTGCCTTAGCCATCACCTTGAACACTGAGAAGTATTCCAGAAATTTCATCAGCCTGCAATCTGTGTAGAACTGTGTTGCCTAATGCAACTGACCAGAAGAGGCCTGGTTGATCGTATTTTTTAAACAGTTGACATAGACCCCATCCTGGCCAGCAATGACTCTCACAGTTGAAGGCAGTGAGCGCTACAATAAGAGGACCCTTCTTTGACCTTGCTGAGGAAGAACAGGGAACAACCTAGAAAGAAATATATCAGAGGATGGCTAGAATGTGAAACCCAGAAAAGAATTCTCCATTGTCTTCCTCCCATGGGAGTGAAGTAAAGTGAAGTGGAGATTCCACACTGCCTAGCCCCTCCCTTCCATCCCATCTGAGTGCTTGTTGTTGGCATACTTCATTCAAACTGTCCTTTACTGATATTCACCAATTGTTATTTCTTCCACTTGCTTTGTCATTTGCGTATGTGCTCTCACTCACTTATGCTGTCTTTCTGAACCATTTGAGAATAATTCTCCCAGCCGGGCTCGGTGGCTCAGCCTGTAATCCCACACTTTGGGAGGCTGAGGTGAGTGGATTGCCTGAGCTCGCGGGTTCGAGACCCACCTGGGCAGTGAGACCTCATCTCTACAATAAATCAAGAAATTAGCCGGACATGGTAGCGTGCGCCTGTAATTCCGGCTACTCGGAAGGCTGAGGCAGAAGGATCGCCGGAGCCCAGCTGGTCAAGGCTGCGGTGGCCGGGAGCGGCCACTGCACTCCTGTCTGGGCGACAGAGTGAAACTCCAACTCAAAAAAAAAAAAAAAAAAAGAGAATAATTTTCCTGTAAGGAAGAACATTTCACTTCCCTTTATGTATACATTTGTTAATACCTATGTGGATTCATGGATTTCCCTTTTTGTTCAATGGGTTACAATCCATTACTATCATTTATTAATTTTGATATTCACAAAGAGATATTGTAGACCTTTATCCCCCCACACTTTAGGGTGTATTTTCTAAATAATAAAAAAAAAGTCATTCTTTTACATAATCACAGCACAATAATCAAAATCAGTACATTTAACATTCATATGTTATTGTTATCTAAACAACAGTCCCTCCTCTCCAGGTTCCAAACTGGGATCACATATTGCATTTAGTTGTCATGCCTTTTCAATCTCTCTTAATCTGGAAGGGATACTTAGCTTTTCTTTGTCTTCAATGATGTTGGCATATTTGGAAGAGTACAGCGAGTTATTTTGTAGAAAGTCCTTCAATTTGAGTTAGGCTGATGTTACCTAATGATTAGTCATATGATGTATTTTCAGTGGAAGGATTATCACAGAAGCAACTTTGTATTTGTTTCAGTGCAGCATGTCAGAAGGCACATGGCTGAAACTGTTGTCCTTCAGATTTCTCCACTTAAAGTTACTATTTTTCCCTTTGAAATTAATAGGTGGTTTTGAGGCTATGTACATCTCCTGTTCTCATCAAACTTTTATGCACAAGTTTTAGTGTTTGTTACAGGTTCTTTCCTGAATCAGTTATTACTATGATAGGTACAAAATGGTGACTTTTAAACTCTATCAATTTTTCTACATTTATTAGTTGACAATCTACTGTAAGGAAGAGATTTCCATCTGCTATTTATGTTTGTTTATTTATTTCTATATGGTTTCATGGGTGCTTTTTTATTCAATTGGCTATAATTTCTTGCTATTATAATTTATCTTGCTGGTCAAAATGTCCCAGATTTGGCTAGTGGAAAGCCTCTCAAACTCGATCCAAAATTTTTAATATGTCTGCATTAATATTTGAGCTTTCTTTTGCACACAATAAGGTATTTTAGGTTCACCTTGTACCTTTCTTGCCTCAGCCCTGGAAATAGCCATTTTTCTAGCAGTCATGGTCCCTTTTAATGAAGAATGGTATTTAGAAACCAAGCTCTGGGCAGCAGATATACTTGTTGCTAGTAGGGTTTAGTGCTTTGTCAGCAGGCAGAGCTACAGAGCTAGGTGATAAATAGATACATGTGAGTGTATATGTGTATATCTATGTTATATATTTCATACATTGTTTATATGTTTACGTATATATATGTATGTAAATATATGTGTACACACACACACACACACACACACACACACACACACACACACACACACACATACACACAACATCTGGTTTTAATCCAGCTACTTGAGACTTATTACAGGCTTTCTCTTTCCATATTTGTCACTCCTTTCATGAGAACTGTGCTTTTAATGACATTCTTAAAATTAGTTATAATCTGAGGGAGAGTCAGAGGTGGTAGTAAAAAGCTAGAGGGAAAAAGGCCTTTGAAATCTATCGGTGGTTTGGGCTCTTATTGCTATACTTCTTGATGACTAATATAAAATCTAATGAAAAATTTTAAATAAAGGAAGAGTAGAAACTTAGGAAACCATTAAATTTTTTAAAGACTGCAATATGAGAGAACAAAAAGAGCGAAAGAAATGAGAAATAGCTCAAAACTTTAAGAAAGGTGAAAGATGAAGCTTTTTAAAACAGAAGATAAAGTAAGGGAGACCTAAAGGAGAAGACAGATTATAAACCAATGAGGTAAAAGTTGAAAAGCATAAAAAGCCAAGAAAATGAAAAAGTAAGACAAAATACCAATACTCCATGAATTAGAAAGTTAAAATATGAAAAGTATTAAAGATTTTAAGTAGGAACAATGGGCCATTGCCTTGCTAAGCTATGGTGTGGTCGTGTGCTCTTTGAACTATGGGCCATGTTTCCTGGCTTTGGCGCCCTTCCCTAACTTGGGGAGGTGAATCTCCTCTTTCTCTCTCTCTCTTTCCACACACACATCTCAAATTTACTTTCTAAATAAACTTTATTTTCTAATCTAACCTTGGTGCTTGCCTCTGAGTGTCGGCCTTCTTTCCAATCTGTGAAAGGTGAATAACAAACTTTATTTCTTTCTACTTTAAAAAAATAAAATAAAATAGGAACAATGAAATAAAAAGGCAAAAATTTAAATGAGAAAAAACCAAAATGAATAAATATATTGAAGATAAAAAGCCAAAAGACCCGAAAGTGACTGAGAACGGAGAAAACAGGAGCTGTGTAGAGGAAGATGAGGAAGAAAAATCCGTGACGAAGTCTATGAGGTTCAGTTTTTCTTAGTGGGGAATAAATTTCCCTTGAAATTCAAGCGCCCTTTATGAAGCTAGAACCAGCACTTACTTGCTTTCTCAGTTGGAGCTTATACCACTATAAACTCACTGCAAGGAGTCAGCAGCCAACTGGGATTGAGGGACGGATGGGTGGATATTCCCACAGTCCACAGTTGGCACAAGCCAGGGCAGAACATCCTCTGGGTGTTAGTGTCCAGTTCTCTTTTCCTTCTAGAACCGTGGTTGGGATTGTTTGCCCTGAGTTGACCTGGCATAAAAGTGAATATAATAGTACTTTCTAAGAGTCCAGTGTGGAAGAAAGAGCAATGGTTTGGAATTTGGGTGGTATGAATTTAGTCCCAGGATTCAAATCAATGTAAGCTTTAAATAAGCCATTTGCTTTCTCAGGCCCTTGTATTTACTGATATTTATATTGATTTATGCTGTAAAAGGGGACTCTTGCAATGCATTCCTGTTAATCTTAGACCATGGGCAAGTAAAATATCAAATTTTCCATTGTCTGATTCCTAGGTAAAATTCTCCTATTGCAGATGCATGAAGAGAAGTAAGAATGAGAAGGAACTGAAACTTGCCAGAGAGTAAGATGGGAGAAGAAGGGTGCATGATGCAGTCAATGTTTGACTATACCATTCTAAAACCTGAGATTGGGAAAGAAAGGCTGAGTGACTGAAAGCCTTTTTAGTTTTATCAGATGTTTTTTAACAGTGTTGGTAAAACTAGAATTCAGCTGGGAAAATGCAAGACTTCAGCCAACAAGGAAGAATTTAATGAGCCCTGGTAATTACCGCGATCATAAAGTTAAAACAGGATGTGAAACCAATTCTGGTTGGCATGTAACCTAAGTCTTAGTCACTGCACTTGTGTGAAGATGCTTCCACCTGGCTCTCGTCTGAGGGTGTTGTAGTAACCATGGGTGTGTGCAGGGCAGGTCTTCGCTTTCCCACATCACACTGGGCATCACATCAACATATCAGGGCTCTCTCCTCTGCACACTAGAAACCTGGGTCCTGGGAATAGGATTAATAGGCCTGCTGGCCATCCAGTTCTTCAGGGAAGGTCAGGGTGGCAAGCCGGGATAGCAGCAGGGTTCCAGCTCTGTTGCCATTCTCCTGTCCCTCCTCCCTTGCACTGAGCTTGCCTCTAGCTGGAATTTCCTACTTTTTTCACTTGGGTTTGGTGTGGTTGTATTTCTTTGCTCCTTTGCTTTACGCAAGGAAATAGTGGGAGGAGAGGGGAGGACTGGGAAGCAATGCCACTCATTCCTTTCTGTCCTTATTTGTGTTCACAATTCCCATTTCATCTCTCTGTCCCTACTATCTTCTTTAAGTCCTCAGAGGTCATTTCCCAGTATCAGCCAGAGGCCTTTATAAGATGAGAACTTTTTTTCTCTTTTAGTTTCCTCTGCTTCAAGCTTGCCTCTATTTCCTTGTAAGTCACCCCTTACACTCTCTACTGTTCAGCAAACCTAATTCTCTCTTTGAGATTGGAAAGGAGTAAAGGTAGAATACAGACCATCTAAGAATCTGCCAGATTTTCTACTTAATTTAGACAGAACATTTTTGGTGAGGATTCCAATGGCAGGTGAACAGTGGGAAATACAGCATATGATCCTTGCTTTCCAGAGTTCACCATCTAACTGGGGAAATAAAAGCCCCTTTTGTGAAGAGTTGAAAACATCAGAGCCAATACCAACATCAGATGACACGAGGCAGGTTGTGGCTACATGTCTAGTGAATGGCATGGAGATTACATATGAAACAGTTCAGGAGAGCAGGAGAGAATATTCCATAGGGCCTATCTGAATCCCGATGTGAATGGAATCTAGTTATAGGTCTGTGGCCAGAATGAACACTCCCTTCCGTTTGCATGGCATCGTGCAGTTCACAAAACAATATACCCCATTTACTGTGCAAATCATGAGTCTTCCTGCCAAGGAAATGGTGGCTCAGTCAAGTCACATGAAAGCAGTGGGCCCCAGTCTCCTGACCACAGGACCATAGCTCTTCCCACTTTAGCTGCTCTCTCTTTGAAGAAAGTGGGATGAGTCATAGGCTGGGAAGAGAGTCCAGGAGTCAGACCACCTCAGAAGGGAAGTGAATCTGAAGGATCCTCTGCTAAGGAAATAATTGGCCCCAGCCAAACAGAGCAATTTGCCTGCATTGCTCCTGTCTCCTATAGCCCAAGGGGCAGATTTATCCTAAAGACATGTGTTTGGTCTGTATGGTGCTTTAAAATGTGAACATTAGTTGCTTATATATTAAAAAAGAAGTGATTTATTTATCATAAACACATGCACACACAGATTGCTAGCCTCTCTTGAAAATGGGACTCCCTGGCAACACTGAACTCCCAATTCTTTTTCTTTTTGAGTTGGAGTCTCACTCTGTCTCCCAGACTGGAGTGCAGTGGCCGCTCCCGGCCACTGCAGCCTCGACCAGCTGGGCTCCGGCGATCCTTCCGCCTCAGCCTTCCGAGTAGCCGGAATTACAGGCATGCGCTACCACACCTGGCTGATGTTTTGATTTATTGTAGAGATGAGGTCTCGCTGCCCAGGCGGGTCTCGAACCTGTGAGCTCAGGCAATCCACTCACCTCAGCCTCCCAAAGGCGCGGGATTACAGGCTGAGCCACCGAGCCCGGCTGAACGCCCAATTCTTAAGGCCACTTTGAGGTGGAACTGCAGTGCACCTGCCTCCTTAGGGTCGTTTCTCTGGGGTCAATAGGTCTTGGCTCCTATAGGCTTTGGAGTTTGCATCCTGTGATGGGAGCCTGTAGGAAAATGTGATATTTGTTGCACTTTAACATTTACTAGATTTGGGTATTTTTGACACATTTGAGAGGCAGCTGTAATGTGGTAGAAAGAGGCAGAAAAGGCAAGCCCAGTTCTGCTATCTATTGTTTGTGTGACCTTAGCTAAAACAGTCAACCTCTCTCAGCTTGAGTTTCATGATCTTTCAATTGGGCATAATGATACCCATTTCCAGTGAAGCTGTATAAATCATGTGAGTTAATATAAGTAAAAACGCCATCTACATTGTTTTAACACCTATTTTTGGAAGTATGCAATATAAGACACAAAGAAAAGAGTGCTATTTCTACAGAATATTCCTCAAAATGATTTGGGAATCTTTGAGCTCAAATGTCACTAGCCTGGTTTTAGGAAAATGCTGCAAAGAATCTCATGTAACTTGGAGGATGTCATGGACATAGGGGAGGGATGGCAAAAAGGCACTAAAAGAGAGGCTGCCCCCTTCCTGTCTCATACTCTTAGCCTCTTTCTCTACTTTTCCATTTGAACTGAAACACACACACACACACACACACACACACACACACACACACACACACACACCCAATCAGGGAGAGAATCAGAGTCAAAAAGAATTGTAACCAGAACACCTTGAAATCCCACCTTAAAGATAGGAGAGTATTTTAGAAAATCAAAACTTGGTCAATAGAGAAGGACAAGCAAACCATGTACTTCTCCTCCCTGGGAGAGCTTCAAGTGCCTATTGTGAATTGATTTTAGGATTATGACAATAATGTTGAGGTTCTTTGAAGATGGCCACAGCCTGATAAAGCTCCTCAGGAAGTAAATTCATCTGTGAAGTGTTTCAGGTCAAAATGTTCTTTGGACACCTCTTTTTGGTTTGTCTCTTGTCCTGGTCCACTGAGTGGTTATTATGGCGATGTGTGTGGGCAAGTGGTGAAGTGACCACAATGACAAGTGCTTCCTGACTCTGTCTTCCTGACAGTCAATTCTGTTTCTTCCTCCTTCCCACTTTTTACTCCCACCCCAGCTCTCCAACCCTGTGAAACACTGCACTTAAAAATGCCATTTTGCTTTTTCATCGCGATTCTTTTGTGAGAAGAAATTGGAGCAACCACTGGGCACGACGCCGTCCAGAGATGTCTGTCATCTTCTGGCTCGAACAGAAAAGCCACAGCTGCATGATTGTTGAGCCCTGGTACATATTTAACCTACTTCCCAGACACCTGAGAACTCATGTAACTCAACAGTTATAAAATTGCCATTTGTTTGGGTAAGTTTTTTTTCCTACTCATTTAAAGTTTTGCTTTCTGAAAAATATCATGGAGAGAGAGAGCTGGAAATGTGAAAGTAATGGCAGGTAAGTCTGCATCCTTTCCTGCCTTCCTGGGAAATTGAGAGATGCTAAACAAAAAGTTGCTCTCAGTGTCGTTATTACATGCTTAAAATAGGCTGGGCTCAGCCTCACTTACAAAAATGCTAGTCCTTGGACTGAAGCCAAAAATGTAAATTTCAGTTTAAATAAGTGTGTAATAGGAAAAGCCAAGGGGTAAGCCCTTGAGGCTTCACTGAAGTTTGCGGGAGGCCCCTCCCTCTGACATGCCTCCCCCCTTTTCACATTAGTGAGCCTTTTTTCTTGGAGATCTGCCTTGACTTGATGAGTAAAGCTCAACACAATGAGTGTCTTACTGTGTGGAATGGGAGTGGAATCTGTCTAGCCATCCATAGACATGTTAATGAGCTACTATGACACTGGGCTTTGAATTCAGACCTCCTGTAATATTTTGCTTTCCTGATGCTGTTGGAACATATTTTTGCATTACTTTATAATAAGGAGACAGTGAAGTACAGATCCTACCAGGCTGTATTGCTTCAGTGACAGTGTTGCTTTGCATAAGGAGGGACAGAAACATTTTGACCCTCTTGGGGAGATTGTCCTCAGGCGAAAGGGATTTGCTTCTTTGTATTTCTCAGTGAAAAGCAAATGCTGTGGCAGGTTCCAGCCCTGTTAGGACAGCAGGGTGTGCTCCTTCCTTATTTCCTGGTTTGGATCTGGACAAGTTGCTCTCCCCACTGGTACAAGGCTTGCCCAGGAAACTGGAGGTGTGGGGGTGGAGGCGGAGGAAGAAGGTGGCAGTACTTTTTACTTTCAGAGTACTATTTCCACACTCTAGTCTCTCCTGGTATTGAGGAAACGTGACATGTCGGGAATCTAATGCCTCCCAGTGACTCCAAGGAATGATCTATCTAGGGTGAATACTACGAGTATTCCTTGTCACGGCCTGACTCTCCTAAGAAAAAATACTCTTGCAGAAGATATTATTGGGTTATTGGTTTAATTTTTAAGATTTACTACCTCAACAGATTGAATGAGAAGTTTTAAAAAATGAGAATCTTATTATCAACATGACTCAATACAGAAGGAGAAAATTTCCTTAGGCAACAGGATTAGAAAAAGGAAAGATGTCAGCAGAATGATAACCTGGGTGTCTATCTCTTGCAGACGTAGTCAACAAACCCCACTGAGGAGTAGTTTTTAGACTTCTGTGTTTGAGGTCTGGCTGGCCATTCTAATTGTATGAAGTTATTTGGGTGGCATTCAAAAGCAAGTTCTATCTAGTTGTTAAACCTATCAGAGATTCAGGGAAAGGGCTCCTGAGCTGAGGGAGCAGAGGGCCTAGCCCTGCTTGATCTAATCCTGCCCATTGGCTCTTCTTGCGCTGAACTTCCAAGGTGCTCTCTATGAAGTCCTTGGAGATAAACTCCATGACTTCCTGCTCACTTAGGTCAACTTTCACATTTTTCTCTGGACTAGGTGAATGGAAGAAAGAGAAGCACAAAGAATAACTTCTGACAGATTGTATACTTACTGGTAGAGAAGAAGAACGAAGAGTTAGGAGATACAGAATGTGCCCATTGTGTGAGTAATCGCATAGGGTCTGCTAATGCTTGTAGATGGGTGTGGGAGTTGAGGAAGAAAAGGGCTGAGGTATTGTTAAGAAAGGTCTGTGTCTCCTGTAGACAAAGCTGTTAACCACTAATTAAAAATGTCAGTTGCAGAAAGCTAAGAGAAATCTCATTCATTTATTTCTTCATTCAGCAGAAATATACTGGGTACTATTATAAACAAAGCGTAGGTAAACAACATATAGAATACCAAGTTCCTGGCTCTTAAAGACTATCTGGCCATCCTAGGTACATGATCTATAGTGCTATTAATATTGTTTCCCATATGTATTCCCCCTTGAGAAATTACATTTTGAATTTAGTCCCAAAAAAAGACTATTTGAGGAAATAGTCTCCATCCTCTTTTTAGATTTGAGAACTGCGTAACTTACCATGTTTCTATTTTTGCCTTGTGAATCATGCAAACCACAGAAATCTGTGTTACTCAGAAAAGAGAAATTTGTTGAAAGGATGATTTGGAATCTGGTTGTTCCACTGATCAGTGGCATTGGACAAGTCATTTATCCTTTTCAAATTTCACGTTACCTGCCATTCAAGCAATGTAGAGTAGAGCTCACAAAATAGATGGAATGCTCAAGACCAAGTCTGGAAAGCAGAGAGAATTCAAAAGAGCTCTGGATAGTGAGTTTCTTCACAGAAGCTAATTTTCATACTGCTGGGCCAAGCTGAGGAAGATGCCCAACAGCCTCCATGATGTTGGATCACACACACCAGATTCAAGTCCTGGAGAAAGCCTCTGATTGGCCATAATTCAGTTTGGGAAGCTAGTCCCTTTGATGTCCATAGTGAGAGGGCACGTCACTCTCAAGATTAATTAAAGATTAGTCTCCAAAAGGAAGGTCAGTGGGCTTACAGAAAGGGTGGTTGGGTGCTGGATAACAAAAATAGATTTATGGAAATGCAGAGTAAAATTGATGCTTGAAAATAAAAGCAATATCAACTCTTATAAGGAGTGTATTTATTCCTTTTGCCTTTTTTTGGTTCTGACTTTTCTCTTCTTTTCCCTTTTATTACCCTTATTGTACAACATTCCTTGAATGACAGGTGAAGTGAGATATGAAAAGGATAAATGACTTACTTGATGTCCCTGAGCTAGTAAGTGGTACAGCTAGGTCCTGGATTTATATCTTATAATTTCAATTTCAGTCATCTTGTCTTATGACAACCTATGAGTTGATGAAATGCAAAGTGGAGAGTGATAAATGTCAAGAAAAGTACAAGAAAATGTGCTATGGTTGCTCTGAAGAGAAATATTTCTTCAGTTTTGGAGAAGTTTATAGGTCTATGTAATTGACAACAAATATATATATTGTAAACAACAAATATATATATATTTTCCCCCCAAAGGAAGAGTGCATCTACTCTCTCTTGTAAACCAACTACCCCACCAGCAGAGAATATTCTATCACTCAGGAAGGTTGCCATGGTGAATATGGGAAGTAGTTTCTACAATATTTTTCTTTCTGGTGAGTCCTCAGGATTTCAGCTCTATGTTTAGGATATTTCTCTCTCCTGACAAAACCTATCTTATCAGCCAAATGCATCAGAACTTAATTTTCTTGCCTTTTAAAAAGTGTTTGTTTTCTGGGGAGAAACTACTTGTTTATTACAGAAAATTTGGTTAACACATAGATTGTAATACTTAGAACTCCACTGTTATGTATTTTTTATATGTATGTGTGCATATTTCCTTTGTTGCAAATTGAGATTAATGTAATACCCTTTTTTACATGACATAATCTTATGAGCTTATGACATATGGAATTTTTAATTTAATTCAATAACCGTTTATTGTGCAACTGGTTGGGCTAACCACTGTGGATCAAAATCCCTCCTTCTCCTCAAGGAACAACCTTTTTCATTTTTAGTCTGTATAGGGAGGAAGAGAATGAAGAAGCCAGGAATCAAGAAATCAAGAGAGTACCCCAGGCACCCTGACTTCAAACTGACAATTCTCATCGTACTTTATCACAGAATTCAAAGCACTTCTTTCCCAGTTCTTTGAAGAGTAGGGGCATGTGACTTCCTTTTTGCATAGAACCGTATCTAGAGTAATACTGTTCTGCAGAGATGCAGTGAAATTTTTTTTTTTTAAATAACTCATTATTTACAAGGTTCTCTCTAAGAATAGTAAACTGGATCCAACTCCTCAGCCACATGGATGCATCTCACTTGTCTCCTCTTTCCAGTCTTCCAGCCCCTGGAAGCCACTCTGCACCATCTCACACAGCAGCCCATCGCTCTTTCCTTTCTCTTCCCTTCTTCCTCTCTCCTCTCTTTTATTGTTTGGATTACTTAGCCTCTTTTCTAGAAAGTAAGAATCCTTCTTCTTTAGGAGGAGAGGGAAAGGTAAAATTGTAGAGATTCAGGATTCTCCTTAAATAGCAGTGGACACTTACCTCTTAATCTTTTATAGCCGTTTTCAGTGTCTTGCATCTCTGTCTCATGAAGTGACCACCTGGAAGGAACTAGGGAAATTCTTGCTGAATAGAAGTGACCCTGAGAAACCAGGCAGCAAGGCTGACTCTGGTTTACTGGCCCTTTCCACGCTGCTTGGGCTGGGAAGACAGCAACAGTGGTTGTCCTTGAGTTGCCCTTGACATCCACCCCTACCTTCTACCTCAGTAGTGGCCTCCAAAGAAGGACTGGGATCACATTCCCCTGTCAAAGCATGGTGGCTCTGTCTCTTGTGTAACAGGCCCAGAACTGTGGACTGGCAGGAGATGAATGTAGGATTAAGGAGAATGTGTTGGTCTCTGGGTTTTGATCTTAGAACTCTCTGCAAGGTTCTGCTTTCCTCGAGAGGTAGAAAAGAGTGAGAAACAAATATGAGGAACAAGCTGTGGATCTTGAATATTCATTTGTTCATTCCTAATTTCTTCAATATACATCACAGAGGGCCAGGATAATACAGACTTTAGTCAAGTGGACCTAAATGTGAAGCCCGTTTCCACCACCAATCAGTGAGGCAAATTATTTTACCTCTTTACATACACCCCAGGTCCTTTATGTGTAAATCTGGAAAAATTGCAGCAACCTCTTCAATAGATTGTTATGAGAATTGAGTGAAAATAGAAAAATGCGTGCAGTATGTTATTCAGTGCCTGCTACAAGGTCCCGATGGTTGGCTGGTATTATTTTTCTTGAAAAAAGCACTCCAAAAAGACTATGATGGAAACAAGGGTAAATCAGACACTGATCCTGCCCCGAGGTGGTTTATGATGACAATCATAATGCAGGAAATCATCGGAGCCAGGAGAGAACAGAATGAAAGGGGTATGTGACAAATGGAAAGGCCCAGAAGGAAGATGTATGGACGGGATGATTCTGCCATGGTGGGGCTCAAAAGTGAAGGCTGAACGTAGTAGAGCAAACATGGAGAAGAGAACAAAAGGATTAAAAGCCAAATAGGTGAACAAGCTTATCACCAGGCTGATGGGAGTGAGCAGGTAAGCAGAGGAAACAGAGGACAGGGATCGAGAAATAAACAGCAAACTCAAGCCCAATTCCCACCACTGTGAGCTGTCTCTTAGTGTCTGGACTGGTAGGGTTATCTTTTTTATTTTTATTTTTTTGAGTTAGTCTCACTCTGTCGCCCAGACTGGAGTGCAGTGGCATACTCCCAGCCACCGCAGCCTCGACCTGCTGGGCTCCAGCGATCCTTCCACCTCAGTCGTCCAAGTAGACGGAACTACAGGCGTGCAGCTAACACGCCTGGCTGATTTTTTGATTTATTGTAGAGATGAGGTCTCGCCAAGTTGCCCAGGCTGGTCTCAAACCTGGGGTCTCAGGCAATCCACCCGCCTCGGCGGGTAAAGATACCCCTACCAGGCCAGGCTCGGTGGTTCAGCCTGTAATCCCAGCACTTTGGAAGGCCAAGATGGGTGGATTGCCTGAGACCCCAGGTTTGAGACCAGCCTGGGCAACTTGGCAAGACCTCATCTCTATAATAAATCAAAAAATCAGCTGGGCGTGGTAGCTGCACGCCTGTCGTTCCGGCTACTTGGACGACTGAGGTGGAAGGATCGCTGGAGCCCAGTAGGTCAAGGCTGCGGTGGCTGGGAGTGTGCCACTGCACTCCAGTCTGGGCGACAGAGTGAGACTCTAACTCAAAAAAAAAAAAGATAACCCTATCAGTCCAGACACTAAGAGACAGCCCATCACAGTGGTTGGATTTGGGCTTGAGGTCTAAGATTATTAAAAGAACAACATATGCAGATGTTCACTGATTTTTCTGATACTTTGATTGTTTTCTTACCACAGCACAATCCTGGATTTAGTCTCAGGAAGGATGTCTGAGCGCCCCCCTTGCCCCTTGCCACTGCCTTGGAGATTTCACAGTCAAATCCTCGGAGATGGGATAAATGGTTTGGAGAGTGATCAGCACAAGTTGTTGAATTCTGGGGACCATGATTGGAGCAGATGCCGGCTGTGTGAACTATGTCTAGACATGGAAATTGTGCTCCTAATCTCTCAATCCTGCTTTCTCTACATTCTCTGACAACGCGCCTGTCTCTGTAAACATTCCAACACAGGAGCAGAGCTGAAAACACATGTGCAATCAGCCGCCACAGCAGCTACAAAGGGGGTTATGAAATTCGCTCAAAAATAGCCTGCTTGCCCCATAGGCATGCAAAGCAGCCAAACAACCCGGGCGAACGTGTCAGGCAGCAGATTCGCTCAGTGTTTCAAGAGACTTTCAGTGACCTGCCACACTGAGGGGCAAAAATACTCAGTGCTGGTCAGAAATACCCAGAGGGGATCTGGCGCGTGGTCAGAGCACCCTGCGCAGCTGTGAGCTGTGATCTGTGAGTAGGTGTTGATTCCAGTTCCCATGGAGGCAGTGCACAGCCTCCCAAGAGATGCCAGCCTCCTGTCCTACCTGCCCGTAATCCTCAGCCCTGGTGACATTTATTTGCATTAAAACTTTGAGGTCACATAATGTGACCCAAAGCAAGAAGCTAAGAAGTCTGGCTCCTACACTTAGAACCTACTGAAGGCATCAGCTGGCTGGCCCTCTGCAGGGTTGGGATGGCACAGTGAGTGAGCTGGAGGAGAAGGGTGATTTGACTGGGATACTGGGGGCATCAGTGGAGGCGGGGCTTGCAGATGTGTGCCCACTATCCGTCGGGTGAGGTAGTGAGGGACAAGACTTGCTGTTAGCTGGGTGATGCATTGGTTGTCTGTCTTCTTTACCTCCAGTCCCCGCTGCTGTGTGACCTGTGACCCAGCTGCCTCAGGCCTCTTGCTTCAGCACCCCTACCAAGTGGGAAGGTACTCTCTCCCCTGTATTTCACCCATAAAGAGGAAAGAGTACAAGTCTGGTGGCTATACTTTACGTGTTCTTGAATTTGACATTGCAGTCAACTCAAAGAAATGATGATGTTACTGGAGGCAAATGCAGAGCTCCTGGGGATATTTTTGTTAATACAGTTCTTTGTGACCAAAGAGATGGGCTGGGAAAAACCACTCTTTGTTGGGAAGACCACTGGGCTAGAAGTCAGCAGACGCAGGCTCTGAGTCAACTTTCTGAGTCACTGAAAGTCTCATGACTTTCCCCAGTTGAGGAAGACAAAGATCTGTAACCCAGGAAAAGCCCCTGGGCACTTGCAGTGGCTGTGCTAGGGCCACAATGTGTTGAGGGTAGCATGGAGGATGTGGTCAAGGCACAAAGAGGTCAGCTTTCTCTTTCCTGGGAGCCTGAATTGAACCCTCTATGCCTTCCATCCCCACCCATAGCTTCCCTTCCTTTTTTGGGGCAGCTAGGTTGGTCCTGGCCCTGACACAGTTTCTGTTTTGTCAAACGAACTTTCAGGTTTCTGCTGGGAGGAGAGCAGCCATTGGAAGTCACATAATTTATCTTTGGTCTTGGGGTGGAACTGGGGTTGTTTCTCCAAGTACATCATGGCTTGACTTGGACCATCCCTTGCTAAAGTGCTGTGCTTCACACCCTTTTATGGGAAGCTTACAATCTTCCACCCCACCCTACGTGTGGGCTGGGTCAGCATGACCCAGGCAGAACATTTGAGGCAGGTCAGCCTATTCAGAGGGTCAGTCAGGGGATCCGGCTGGCTCGTGCATTATAGTTGAGTCCACACTTGTTTCTGAGGGGCCTCTTTGAACTCAGTGAACTTCACTCTTTCTTTTGAAGTCATTTCAGGGCAAAGGAAAATGAAACCCTGGCCCGTCAGTGACTGGAGCCCCTATCTTAAAATCAGGATTGGGAGGGAACAGAATGGCTCCTCTGAGTTCTACTCTGGGAGTCAGTTGTTGCCCAGGCAGGGTCCCTGAGCTAGCACCCGCCATCTACTGCATGTTGATTTCTCCCCTTGGAGAAATGGGGTGGGGAGACCCTAACCTTTGCCCTTTCATCACGTGGGTACTTCAGGAAAACCAGCGGGAGACACAGCCTGCTGTGGCTCCTACAAACAGGTTTTGGTAAGAAGGAAGCGTATCTCTTTGTGTGCGGATATCACTGAAGTGGAGTGCCTGAAACTCGGGTTTCCAGAAAACCTGAAGGTTTTGAACTCTTTAGATGCTTTCTTCTTGTTTCACATCAGGCAGCTTGGGCATGGAGAGCCGCCTCCACCGACTTGGCTGCAAAGCCCTGGCAGCTGCTCAGGCTGAAAATAGTAGGTGCTTCGCGTTTTCCTCGCAGCATGAGCAGGGCCTCACGTACACACACCCTGACATGCAAATGTGGCTCCAAGGTTGCTCCAGCACCAGGGCTGAGCTCACATGTGGCTGAGAGGTGAAGGTGGAACTAAGCTCCGGTAGCCAAGAAGACGGAGGAACCTCTGCCATGTGGGGCTGTCACCTCCTGCAAGCAGCAGAGGAAAGGACTCACTTGAGCCTCGGTGGACAAGTGTTTACCCACCGGTGGCGTGGGACAAGCTTTAGAAAGAAAATGAAATAAGCAAGTTTATTGTTGTTGCTTTATGCAAAAACCTTTGAAATTCTTCCTTTAGCTCCAAGTACAAATATTTAAAGTGTTTAAATCACTACAAAAAAATAAAAGCTTGAGAGCAATCTGTTAAGTCGACTGGGGATGCTGGCAGGGAAAGAAACAAGATCTTTTCTCTGCTCTTGGTCTCGGGGACACCGCTCTCTTGCTTTTCCTCTGACTTCTTGATCGATGTTTCCTAGGTCCCTGTCCTAGGCCTACCCTGACGTTGACCAATAGCTCTGATAACTAGGAAAACATGTCTTTAGAGATTCAAACCATGTATAAGATGTTTCACACAGTATCTACCGCATCTATCTATCTATCTAATCTACCTAATCTATCATCATCTATGTATTTACTTATCTATCATCTATCTATCCATCCATCCCTGTTAGCCTTCCTCAAGGATAGAATATTAACTGTACAGTGTGTTAAGAAAATTATTATTGATTGATTTTTAATTTTTCCAATGTGTCCCTCAGTCAGGTGGCTTGGTAGACCAGTCGAAAGTGCTGGGCCTCAGAGAGAGATGGGCTTAACTTTGAATCTGGGTATTCTCTTTGCGGCTGTAGAATCTTGGGCAATCTGCATGAATTCTCTGGCCTCTGTAAACTGAGATTAACTCCTTTGCAAGGCTTCCGTGAGATCTTAAGGGGGACTGTGTATACAAAGCACCCAGTAAATGGTGATTGCACCATTTCCTTGATATTTTTGAGACTCCTAGTAAAAAGCAAACCTCACAGAGGTACAGAGAATGGACTGGCCAGCCACAGCACACATCATCAGCTCATCATGCCCAACTGGTTTGATTCTGGCTCACTAGCCAACAGTCTCCACAGCAGGGTGTGTGTTGGAGGGAACTTGGCTGTGGTGCCATTCATTTCTTATGCCAACTTAAGTCTACTCCCAAACAGAATTGAGATTAAAAGTGTAAACTCAGCTACAGTCCAAGATTGAAGAAGTTGCTGAAACAATTTCTTTAATGTTTATACAAAGTGTTATAAACGAAATAAAGTTAACAAGCGATCCAAAGGACATGGCAAGCTCGTTGCCCACTCTGTCTGCAAGGAATATCAGCCATTTTAAATCTTCCCACAAAAGTACAGAAAGAAGCAGATGGCATCCTGTGGCATAGAAGAGAGAGCCTGCCTTGGAGCTCAGAGATTCAAATTCTAGTTTTAGCCGATGATCTTGAGTAAGTCATTTGCTTTCTCTGCACCTTAGTTTTCTCATCTATAAAATAAGGATGGTGACGATGACAGTAAGAATAATTCTATATGCCACATTTATCTCACTGTCATAATAATACTCAACCGACATCATATGTTTTAAAGCCTTCTGCAAACTGCAAGTGTAAGGCATGGTTGTCTCACTTTGCAGGAAGGTCTTGAATCCATTCCAACAGCCTTTGTTGGACTATTGGTTTCTGGTGTTGGTTTATGTGCTTGAAAATGTGTAGAAAGGCAACGTTTCTATCAAAGTCTTGGTGGTGGCCAGAGGAAGGAGGCTTCTCAAGGGCAGATGATGTAAGGGTGAGAGAGCCAACTTTCTGTCAGGGGACAGACTGGGGGTTCCTTTGGGCTTTGATGACTTTAATTCTCTCTGCTTTAGTCTTCCTTCCCCTCAACATGCTCAGGTATCTGTCTCCTGTATGAATATAGCTCTATCCTCTTTGACACCTTTCCCGCTTTACTGCATTTCCCGACCTCTTGAACAAGGTGCCTGTGACAGACAGTGTTCACTGACTGTTCTACGCATTGTGCTTTTAGGTTGAGGCAATGGAACTCATTCTAGCAGACGAACTATGAGCAGAAGTAACATGTGTGGCTTCCACACTGGGGCAATAAAGAGCCAGTGTCTCACTTCCATCATTCTCTGCCATATGCCCCAGAAGGCATAGCTACAAGGTCAAGGAGAACTGTTTGACTTCCATCAGACTTTCCTTTGCCATGTTAAGACACTGAGATGTGAAGATATATTCTGGGATTGCAGCACAGTTTTGGCCTGTCCTGATTAACGTGGGGGGCATGTTCACTGTTTAAACACGCCCACCCCTGCTCCATCCACTTCACCACTTTGCTCCTCAAATCTATGTAATCTTGGGTTCACTCTCACTGTTTGGAAAAACATCTACCCTTCAAACTTATCAATGACTTCATCCTTATTCATCTATATACTCCTGAGTTGCCTCATGTGCTTGAAATTGTTCTTTCTCTCTTAAACTTGTACCTCATTATTTGCAGTTTTTTCTTTAAAGGAATACATTCTCATTTTAAGGAAAGCTCTCCTTACTTTCCTAATTCCCTATCTGCTTTCTGTTCTGGTTGCTTTTTCTCTTACTCCCTCTAAAGGCAGGTGTTTCCCCAAAGACCTGCCTCTGGCCCTCCTCTCTTCTCCTTCCCCTCCCCCTCCCCCACTGCTTGATACTCTTCTCCCTACTCTAGCTATTGGCTGGTTTTCACCAGGCTGCCCTCCTCACCCTCAAGCTCCAGCCCAACATTTCCAGCCTCTCTAGATGTCTGTCTGGAGCTTCAGCCCACTTCTGGAGATGAAACAGTCCAGAGTTGGACTTTCCATCCTTTCTTCTCTTTCTCCTCTTCTTCCCCCTCCTGTGCCCCCTTTCCACTACCTGTGGCACTGTTGTCCAGCTTCACCCAGGTTTGACCCTGGCTTTCCCTTTTGGTTACTCTGTCTTCTCCTTTTCCATCGTTCCCTTATTTAATCTGTTATTAAGCGTAGTGTCTTCTCTTTCATCTGGTTCCTTTGAAATTCCACAACCATTATAGTATTTGCATGTATATCATTGCATTGAGAGGGAACTAGAAAGACACATGTTGTATAGACTGATGGAACAGGATAGAGATTCCAGAAGGAAAACCTTAATTTCTCAACCAACTTATCTTCAACAAAGCCTCCATCATCGACCACTGGGGAGAGGAGAACCTGATCAGTGAATGGTGCCGGGAAAACTGGCTGACCACAGGCAGAAGAATAAAACAAGACCCCTACTTGTCACCGTACACAAAAGTCAACTCTGAATGGATCAAAGACCTAAACGTAAAACCTCAAACTATAAGAACCTTAGAAAATGCAGGAGACATCCTTAGGGAAATTGGAACTGGGAACCAATTCCTGGTCAAAACTCCAAGTGCCCATGCCATAAGAGATAAGATAGATAAGTGGGACCTCATCAAGCTGACAAGCTTCTGCAAAGCCAAAGAAACCATTGAGAGAGCGGGGAGACAGCCCACAGACTGGGAAAAAGTATTTGCCAACTGTATGTCTGACAAAGGCATAACATCTAGGATCTACAAGGAACTCAAATGTGCCAAAAAGAAAAAAAACAAACAGTTCCATTACAAAGTGAGCAAAAGATATGAATAGACACTTCTCAAAAGAAAACATACGAGCAGCCAACAGATACATGAAAAAATGCTCAGCCTCACTAGTCATCAAAGAAATGCAAATTAAAACCACACTGAGATATTACCTACTACCTAACTCCAGTCGGGATAGTCATCATCAGTAACTCAAAAAACAACAGATGCTGGAGAGGATGCGACAAAAATGGAACACTTCTACACTGTTGGTGGGAAACAGCCTCCATGGAAAACAGTGTGGTGATTCCTAAAAGATCTAAAAACCAACCTCCCTGCAGTCCTTCTACTGGGAATATACCTGGAGGAACTATGAAAAAGATACCTGCACACACATGTTTATTGTGGCATTATTTGCAATAGCAAAAACACGGAGCCAACTGTGCTGCCCATCGAAAGAGGACTGTTTAAAAAAATGTGATACATATGCACGATGCGATATTACTCAGCCAGAAAGGACAAAATTATGAATTTTGCAGCAACTTGGATGGACTTAGAGGCTATAATACTGTGTGATCTATCACAGAAACAACTGAGTGTCACATGTTCTCATTCATAAGCGGACCTTGAACATCTATCGTAATACTATAAGAAAGGGATTGGCAGTAGTGGGAAACTGTTGGGGGCGAGGAGCACACCTCATCAACAAGGGTATCTGCATAATGAACATTTGTAATACCTGACCCTGAATTGTACTCCACATATTTAAAATAAAAAATAAAAAAAGATAAAAGAAGCTCAGTAATATCATCCCACTGGACATTTAGATGAGGAAAAAAAAAAGAAAGAAAGAAAGTCACATGCTGGACTGTTGACCATTATTAGTTCTGGGGAAGTAAATCTATGGAAGTTGGGAGGGATGAGGCTTTCATACTTTAAAATATATTACTCTGTACTTACATCTTCTGTAACAGTGGATTAACATAGTAACTACATAATACAGAGACAATTTTTAAAAACAGGAATGGGATAATACTAGCATTTTGGGAGGCCAAGGCGAGAGGATTGCCTACACTGAGGGGTTCGAGACCAGCCTGGGCAACTTGGTGAGCTCTCATCTCTACAATAAATAAAAAAATAAGCCAGGCATGGTAGCACGCGCCAGTAGTTCCAGTTACTTGGGAGGCTGAGGCGGAAGGATCACCTGAGACCAGCAGGTCGAGGCTGTGGTAGGCGTGAGCATGCCACTGCACTCCAGCCTGGGCAACAGAGTGAGACTCCATCTCAAAAAAAAAAAAAAAAAAAAAAGAATGAGCTCTCTGTGAGACAGTGAAGCCTTCATAACTGGAAGTGTTCGAACAAAAGTTGGACAACTTAGCATTAGGGATGTCATGTTGTAGAAAGGATTCCTATATTGAATGGTAGAGCAGACATTCTCTTCTGTATCAGTTAGGAATTAGATTCGGCTATGAGTGATGGTGCTCCAGAATAACAGGTTTAAACAATATGGAAGTTACCTTAAATGACAAGAAAGACATTGTAGACTTGAATAAATTAAGGACTTTGAGTTGGGATAGAGGCCTGAATTATCCAGGTGGGCCCAGTTTGATCACCAGAGTCCTTATGAGGGAGAGCAGAGGAGGCAGGAAAGTCAGAGTCAGAGGAGACATGAAAACTGCTTGAGGAGGTCAGAGTGGTGTGATTGAGCCAGGGAACATGACAGCCTGTACAGCGGGAAACGGCAAGGACAGGAATTCTCCCCAAGCCCCCAGAAGCAGAGTGGCCCTGATGACCCCAGGCTTTTAGCTCAGCGAAAGCCATTTTGGGCTTCTGACCTCCACAACTGTGAGATAATAGAATGTATACTTGTGTCATTTTTCAGCCACTAGGTTTCTAGTAATTTGTCACAGCAACAATAGGAACCTAAAGCAGGGTGCAAGTTGAAATACCTACAAGGTCCAGAATATACCATAAATGAGTAAAGTGGGCTATGAGTTAAAAAAAAACAATTCTTGGAAACACATGGCCCTTTCAGTCTATCTTTCACTTGCCCAACTTTGATAGAGTCCTGAGTCCAAAAGTTTTATTTTTCCTCCTAACTTTGTCTGTAAGAAAAATAATAGTGGAATCATGGCAGTAAGTGGCAAATGAATTTGGTTTATCATTTAATTCGAATACAGTATTTTTGATGTTATCGCCTTCAAAAGAACAGTCCACACAAAACAGTATCTTGAGACAGTACCTTGCTGTCCTCAACTATAGAACAGTGTCATTTCCTACTTGTTCTTGTCACCACCTTAGAATGTTTCCCAGTGGGGATTTTAAAATTTTTTGGTTGTGCAATCTTTGGTGTGTGGAGTGGCAGGCATTCTGCTCTTGTAGCCACCCTTGCTGACCTGTCACCCAGACACATGTGAGCACACCATGCAGTTGATTTCATCTTTATTTGCACACTCTCTCAACCACTTTTAAAAGCATAAGCAGAAAGACTGCGGAAAGCTAGGTTTCAAAAGTGATGCACTGCCTAAGACATTCTCTATCCTTCTTACAAACACTTTTTCCCTGCCAGGACAATGTTCAAGATCTACTCAATCAGTCAACAAGTATGTGTTGAGCATGTAGGAGGAATAAGGCTATGTGGGGTGCTGTGAGGACCACAAAAGACAAAGACGGCAGCTCTTTGTCACTCATACTGCAGAGACAGTTTGTCTCACAGAGCAACTGCCTGGCCTGGCACTTATCGAGAAGTTGAGACATAACTGGAATCTCCAGGCCAGCAAGATATTTGTTTAGACAGCTGAGCAAATCTGGTATTTACACTCCTTCTGCTTCTTTCTGGTTTGTGTTTTCCCTGTTGTTTTACTAGCAGGACTATTACGTGCTGTGTGCAAGACAACTTTTTTGCAGGGGGTACGGGGTGGTGGGGGGAGTGTGGTGCTAACTCCATTTGTGGCTAAATTACTACCTGTGCTTAAACTGGCAATGGCACCAATTCTTAATCTGGCACAGGTGAGTTCAGTCCTTCTGTGGTCACAGGGAGTTATGGGGAACATGATAATTTTCAGGTACCTTGGGCCCCAGTTACTGTGACAGGGCTCCAAGCTGTTGAAGTTGTGCTAAGTGGAACCGCATTGGACAGTGTCTATATTTTGAGTTCCAATTTATTCTGCTCAATTCCCAGGCTGCCTGGATCCATGCTATACACATAGTAGGCCTGAAGTTAATGGTAGATGAAAATGATAACTCTTATCATAGCTGAAATGTATGGAGCGCTTAGTCTGCGTCAGTCACTATGCCAAGTTCTTTACCTTGATTATCATTTCATCCTCCCAACAGCTACTTACAATAATTAGTATTACTCCCATTTTACAAACAAGAAAAATGAGGCTAAGGCCACACTTCTGCTCAGTGGCAGAGCCAAGGTTTAAACCCAGGAATTCACTCACCTGTACATGGCATCAGAATGAAAACAATTTAATTAAAATCTATGACATTAGATTTCAAAGAGTCCTAATGTGGTTTTGAAAATGTGTGTGCGGCTGGGCTCGGTGGCTCAGCCTGTAATCCCAGCACTTTGGGAGGCCAAGGTGAATGGATTGCCTAAACCCATGGGTTTGAGACCCACCCAGGCAACTTGGTGAGAACTCGTCACTACAATAAATCAAAAAAATTAGCCGAGTGTGGCAGCGCGCGCCTGTAGTTCTGGCTACTTGGAAGGCTGAGACGGAAGGATCTCCAGAGCCCAGCAGGTCGAGGCTGCGGTGGCCGGGAGCGTGCCACTGCACTCCAGTCTGGGCGACTGAGACTCCAACTCAAAAAAAAAAAAAAGAAAACAAGAAAACATGTGTGCTTTAATTTTTCATCAATATGCTCCCCAAAAAACTGAATTTAAAAATGAATATGAACATTCTAGGGGACTGGGACATGTCTTCCTACCACCTACAGTACTTAGCTCTGTGCCTTGCACCTGGAAGACCTGAGACAAAACATTTGTTAAATGAATGGATGGCATAGTTTTAGAAGTTAGTTTGAATTTTTTTTTTTTTTTTTTGAGTTGGAGTCTCACTCTGTCGCCCAGACTGAAGTGCAGTGGCCGCTCCCGGCCACCGCAGCCTCGACCTGCTGGGCTCCGCGATCCTTCCGCCTCAGCCTTCCGAGTAGCCGAAATTACAGGTGCGCGCACCACGCCCGGCTAATTTTTTGATTTTATTGTAGAGATGAGGTCTCGCCTGCCCAGGCGGGTCTCGAACCCGCGGGCTCAGGCGATCCACTCACCTCAGCCTCCCAAAGGCGCGGGATTACAGGCTGAGCCACCGAGCCCGCCTTAGTTTGAATTTGAAATGTAATCATTAAGACCAGTGTCTGAAGGGAACTGCAGGTTTACTGAACAGAGTATATAGGTTGATCCCGTTTGTTTAAAATCACCTATACGTGGGCATTAATGCATAGACATGTGACTGGAAGGATGCTTCCAAACAGACTTTTACTTTCTTCTTCATACTTTTCCATATTATTTTGAGTTTTTAAAAATTGAAGATGCACCTGCCTTAGTTTGGGTCCCACCTGAGGCAGAGCGTCATAGGTAAGAATTTGATGTTGTTGATTTGGGATGTGACCCTAGGAAAGGAAGTGAGGGAGCAAAGAGATGGATGGAGACAGGGAGGAGCAAAGTCAATGTCAGGGTATCCATGGGGCTTCGGAGGTGGGTAAAGAGAGCATCTTGCCACGAGGACTTGCCTACAGGACAGGAGGCTGGGACAATAATCCAGTAGGTCATAGCCCTTATTGGCACGGACACCCCCACCTTTCCAGGTTTTGTTTTCGAGGGCCCAGTGGGTCCCTGCAGCATCATAAAAGGCCCAGAGTCTGAACTGGAAGAAGTATGGCTTCCACCTGAGGTGGGGTACTGTCAGCGCCAGGGTATCTGAGCTCCTGGCACTACTCATCACAGCTATGGCTAAAATCAGAGGTGAGTGAGGGGCGTGAAATAGGAGGCATCTACCATGGTATCATTTTTCGAAAACAAACAAAACAATTGAAAAAATATGTAAGAAATTTTTGTGAAGGCTCACTCATAAGTGGACCCTGAACAATTACCATAATACTATAAGAAAGGGATCAGCAGTAGCAGGATACTGTCAGAGTGGGGTGGGGGTGGGGGGTGGGGAATGCAACATCAATAAGGATATCTCGTTTCAAGCCAGGCAAAGTGGGGACCAAAAGGAGGTCCAAACTTTACCTGCATGATGATCACTTGTATACCTAATCCTGAATTGTACCCCACAGCTTTAAAATAAAGAAATACAAAATAAATTAATTTTTGTGAAGTCCAAAAATTGCTTGACTTTGCAAATCTGGGCTTTCACAGATGAGGTTATTTTCAGTGAGATCCTGATGTGCACCTTGTCGCAGGTCAGGTTTCCCTGGAAGCAGACTCGAAGACAAAGTTTTATATGCAGGAAGTATACTGGGGAGTGCTCTAGGGATCTATACCTGTAAAGGAAAGAGAATTGGGCACAGGGAGAAGGTGTGCTGAGATGCAGCCATAAGGTTTCAACCTGGCTCCAGGGGGAGCTCTGAATCTGGGAAGGCCTTGCAGAGTTGTCCTGAGTTAGAGGGTAAGGGGGCTAGGCTTTTATTTGTATTATTTCTTTTAAAATTGTATATAATTTATTGATTTAATTTTGTAGAGATGAGGATCTCGTTATGTTGCCCATGATGGTCTCGAACTCCTGGGCTCAAGCAGTTCTCTCACCGTGGCCTCCCAAAGTACTGAGATTACAAACGTGAGACACTGCGCCCTGATGAGCTTGACTTTTGTACATGAGCACCCTCCAGTCATTGGATGCTGATGCCCCAGGAAACGGAGCCAACCTTGAGTAGAGCAATTGGAGACAATCTCAGGAGAGGGCTTAGAGCTGAGGCCTGCCAACTGGGACCATGGGGATCTGAGCGTAGCCTGGATGTGACTTTTAGCAAACTTGTACTTCAATAAATAATACTGAAAATTCAAACCTGTACTGACCCAAGATAAAAAGCATACTAGTCACTGTAACTCATGCCTGTTATCCCAACACTTTGGGAGGCAGAAGCGAGAGGACTACTTGAGCCCAGGGGTTTGAGACCAGCCTGAGCAACATAGCAAGACCTCATCTCTATCTCTTTCTCCACCCCGCCCCCCCAAAATATTAGCCAGGCATGGTGGCACACACTTGTAGTCCCAGCTACTCAGAAAGCTGAGGCAGAAGTGTCACCTGAGCTTAGAAGGTTAGCTTGAGGCTGCGATGAGCCATGATCATGCCGCTGTCCTCCAGCCTGGGAGTAAGACCCTGATTCAAAAAAAAAAAAAAAAAGCAAGCAAAAAATTCAACAAGCCTTCTTCCTGGCTGTGGCAGGTCAAGCTGAGAAGATTCAGGAATAGGACAAGATTATTTTTTCACCTGTCAAATGAAGACTTTGGACTACATCAGGAATTACAAACTGGTGACCCACAGACAAATCTCTCTGAAAAATTGATTCCATTTGCATGAATAGTTTTTCAGATGGAGATTTCTGGCTTCTCTTGACAATTTGGAAGTCGTGGCACATTGGGCCCACATTCTTTCTTGGCAACTACTAGCTGGAGTGCAGTAGTTGGTACCCCATTGTTGGGGCACCCCCATTCCCTTTACCCTCTCCCTTCAGTCTGCCTCATTTTTTGTGTTACTGCCTGAGCCCCAAAACTATCTGAGTTTGTGAATTCTGACCTATAAGGTGTTGCCTAGCTCTGATGAGCTGTGGCTGTGTCCATAGTCTTACACACTGCTGAAATCAGTTTTCGACTTCCTAATGGCATAACCTTTGGCTTCCTAGTCAAAGATGTGTCTATTCCTGGAGATTCTCTTTGGGCAAGTCAGACCATTCATCTATAGGCTCGTTTTCTGGCTTTGCAAACAAGGACCTTAATGACCCTTATCTGGACCAGGAGCATGAAGAAAAATGCTTTTTTTAAAAAAAATTTGTTTGTAACCTTTTTTTTTTTAATCAATATTTTTTATTATGATTTTGTGGGGTACAGTTAAGGGTTAGATGTACAATTACGTTTCATTCAGGCACCCTGTTGATAAGAGGTGTTTCCTCATCCCCAGATATTTGCGACTGTTCATCCCATCCCTCCCCCCATAGTTTCCCAGTACCGTCAGTCATTTTCTTACAGTATTACATTGGATGTTCAAGGTCCGTTATATGAGTGAGAACATGTGATACTCGGATCTTTGTTTCTGTGAGAGGTCACTCAGTATATAGACTCTAGTTCCATTCAGGTTGCTGCGAAATTCATGATTTTTTTCTTTTTTATGGCTGTGTAGTATTCCATCGTGTATATGTACCACATTTTTTAAATCCAGTTCTCTTTTGATGGGCAGCATGGTTGTTTCCAGGTTCTTGCTATTGTGAACAACACTGCGATAAACATATGTGTGCAGGTATCTTTTTTATAGAGTGATTTGAGGTCTTCAGGGTATATTCCCAGTAGGGGGACTGCGGGGTCATATGGAAGGTCGATTTTTAGAGCTTTTAGGAATCGCCACACTGCTTTCCACAGAGGTTGCACTAGTTTACACTCTCACCAACAGTGTAGAAGTGTTCCCTTTTCGCCACACCCTCTCCAGCAGCTGTTATTTTTTGAGTTGTTGATAATTGCCATTCTGACTGGAGTTAGGTGGTATCTCAGTGTGGTTTGATTTACATCTCCCTGATGAGTAGTGAGGTTGAGCATTTCTTCATGTGTTTGTTGGCTGCTCGGATGTCTTCTTTTGTGAAGTGTCTGTTCATATCTTGTGCCCATTTTATAACGGGGTTGTTTGTTTTTTTCTTTTCAGCACGTTTGAGTTCTTTGTAGATCCAGGATGTTAAGCCTTTGTCAGACCTGGAGTTGGCAAATCCTTTTTTCCAGTCTGTAGGCTGTCTCCCTGCTCTCTTGATGGTTTCTTTGGCTTTGCAGAAGCTTGTCAGTTTAATAAGGTCCCACTTGTCTGTCTTCTCTCTTATGACCCGTGTGTTTCGGGTTTTGTTCAGGAATTGGATGCCAGTTCCGATTTCCATGAGGGTATTTCCTTCCTTTTCTAAGGTTCTTATGGTTTGAAGTTTTACATTTAGGTCTCTGATCCATTTGGAGTTAACCTTTGTGCATGGGGATAGATAGGGGTCCTGTTTCAATCTTCTGCATGTGGTCAGCCAGTTTTCCCAGCACCATTTACTGAATAGGTTCTCTTCTCCCCAGTGGTAGGTGGTGGGGGTTTGTTGAAGATGAGTTGGTTGAGAAATTGAGGTTTTGCTTCTGGAATCTCAATTCTATTCCATTGATCTATATGCCTGTTCCTGTACCAATACCAAGCTGTTTGGTGATTGTAGCTTTACAGTAAAGTTTGAAGTTTGGTAATGTGGTACCACCTGCTTTGTTTTTTTTGCTGAGGATTGTTCTGGCTATTCTTGGACGTTTGTGTTTCCATATGAATTCCTGTGTTGTTTTTTCCAGGTCTGAGAAGAATGTTGTTGGTAATTTGATGGGTATTGCATTGAATTTGTAGATTGCCTTAGGTAAGATAGACATCTTCACAATGTTGATTCTTCCAGTACATGAGCATGGGATATTTTTCCACTTGTTTGTGTCATCTTTGATTTCTTTGAGCAGTGTTTTTAAATTTTGATTGTAAAGGTCTTTCACATCTCTGGTTAGGAAGATGCCAAGGTATTTCATTTTTTTTGTGGCTATTGTGAATGGAATTGTGTTTTTATTTGAGTTTCTGTTTGTTTATTATTGGTGTAGAGAAATGCAATTGTCTTTTGTACATTTATTTTGTATCCTGAGACTTTGCCAAAGGCCTTTATCAATGTAAGGGAGGCTTTTGACAGATTCTCTTGGGTTTTCAAGGTACACAATCATATCATCTGCAAAGAGAGATAACTTGACTTCCTCTTTTCCTATTTGGATACCCTGATTGCCTCTTCTTCTCTGATTGCTCTAGCCAGGACTTCCAATACTATGTTGAACAGGAGGGGTGAGAGTGGGCATCCTTGTCTAGTTCCAGTTTTCAGGGGAATTGGTTCCAATTTTTGTCCATTTAGGAGTATGCTGGCTGTGGGTTTCTCGTAGATGGCTTTTACTATTTTGAGGTATGTTCCCCGTATGCCTATATGTTCAAAGGTTTTTATCAAGAAGGGGTGCTGGATTTTATTAAAAGCTTTTTCTGCATCTAATGATATGATCATGTGGTTTTTGTTTTGACATCTGTTGATGAATTTAATTACATTTATGGTTTTACGAATATTGAACCAGCCTTGCATCCCAGGAATGAAGCTTGCTAGGGTCTTGTTGAGAATCTTAGCATCTATGTTCATCAAAGATATTGGCCTGTAGTTCTCTTTCTTTGTTGGATCTTTACCTGGCTTGGGTATCAATGTGAAATGATTTGGGGAGAGTTCCATCTTTTTCAATCGCCTGGAATACCTTCAGTAGAATTGGTACCAGCTCCTCCTTAAATGTCTTGTAGAATTCTGCTGGAAAGCCATCTGGACCAGGGCTTTTTTTTTGTAGAAAGTTTTCTTATTACGTAGTAAATTTCCTTGATTGTTATTGGTCTATTTAGGGTCTCAATTTCTTCTTGTTCCAACCTAGGTAGGTTATGTGATGTCAGAAAGTCCTCCATTTCCTTAAGGTTTTCTTTTATTTATTTATTTTTTATTTATTTTATTTATTTTTTATTATGAAGTTGTGGGGTACAGCTAAGGGTTAGGTATACAATTGCGTTTCTTTCAGGCACCCTGTTGATATGGGGTGTTTCCCCGTTCCCAGACAGATATTTGCTACTGTTAATCCCATCTCCCTCCCTTCCATAGTTTCCCAGTACTGTCAGTCATTTTCGTATAGTATTGCATTGGATGTTTAAGGTTCATTATATGAGTGAGAACATGTAATACTCGGATCTTTGTTTCTGTGAGAGGTCACTCAGTATTATAGACTCTAGTTCCATCCAGGTTGCTGCAAAATTCATGATTTTGTTCTTTTTTATGGCTGCGTAATATTCCATCGTGTATATATACCACATTTTTTTAATCCAGTTCTCTTTTGACGGGCAGCATGGTTGTTTCCAGGTTCTTGCTATTGTGAACAACGCTGCGATAAACATGCGTGTGCAGGTATCTTTTTTATCGATGATTTGTGGTCTTCAGGATATATTCCCAGTAGGAGGATTGCAGGGTCATATGGGAGGTTGGTATTTAGAGCTTTTAGGAATCGCCACACTGCTTTCCACAGAGGTTGCACTAGTTTCCTTAAGGTTTTCAAGTTTGTTTCCATACAAGTGTACATAGTAGTCTCTAATGATCTTTTGTATTTCTTCAGGGTCAGATGTGACTTCATCTTTTGTGTTTCTGATTGTGCTGATTTGGTTTTTTCTCGTTTTTTCTTGGTCAGTCTAGCTAGGGGACCATCGATCTTGTTTATCCTTTCGAAGAACCAGCTTTTTGTTTCACTGATTTTTTGTATTATCTTTTGTCTTCTATGTCCTGGATTTGGGCTTTTATTTTGGTGATCTGGATTCTTCTGCTGAAATTAGGGTTTTTGTGGTCTTGCTTTTCCAGCTTCTTTAGGTGGCTTGTTAGGTTGTGAATTTCTGTTCCTTCCATTTTCTTCATGTGTGTTTGTAGGCATATAAATTCCCCTCTTACTATAGCTTTCAGGGCATCCCAGAGATTTTGGTAAGATGTTTCTCCATTTTCATTTGTTTCCAGGTATTTTTTGATCTCTGTTTTGATTTCATCATTGACCCAGGAGTTGTTTGGCATCATGCTGTTTAGTGTCCATGTCTTTGTGGGTTTTGGGGGGACTTTTTGGTGTCAATGTTTATTTTTATTCCACTGTGGTCTGAGAAGGTACATCGTAGAATTTCAGTCCTTTTAAATTTGCTTATGCTTGATTTATGGCCGAGTATGTGGTCGATCTTAGAATACATTCCATGTGGTGATGAGTAGAATGTGTATTCTGTGGTCTTTGGATGGAGTGTTCTGTAGATATTAATTAAGTCCATTTAGTCCAAAGTCACCTTGAGGTTCCGGATCTCCTTGCTGATTTTTTGTCCTGATGATCTGTCTAGGGTTGTGAGTGGGGTATTAAAGTCCCCAGTTATGATGGTGTTAGAGTTAATATCTAGGAAAAATGCTTTTAGTGGTCATAGTAGGGACTGTGTCAGATTTTCTAGCCACTAGAATGTTATTTAATGAATCCCACACCTGGCTGAATTTCCTAACTATTGGGCTATTACAGAAATATAAATTCTCATGTTATCCTAAACCCCTTTGATTTAGTAGATCTGGACCCAGTAGGTGGAGCCCAAGAAATTTTATTTTTAATCAGTTTTTCACGTGACCACTGTGTGCAACCACATTTAGGAGCCATACTGCCTCCTTCTAGTTCCTCCCTTTATTTAGGGCTTAGCTCATGTGCTAAAAAAGCTTCTGAGTTCCTGATGTGAAGGAATCCTTTTGCACTCATCTTTTTATCTGTCCCCATTCTTTTGTGCTAATACCCAGCACAGTGCTCTGTAAGTCCTATGCACTCAATGAATGAATGACTGAAGGAGAAAATACACATTTCCAAATACTTTTCTTCTTTAGGAAGTGAAGAGCACAAACCTCCAAAGTTGTATGTTGATGATGATTTGATTTAGAGAATTTATTTTGTAAATATAGTGTCAAATAAGCCAGGGAGAAGAGTCTTAGCTTTATCTTAGGAGGTTTTTGCCTTGGGGATGTCAAGAAATAAATGACTCCTCTAAAGAAGAACTTATACTTTTCATCACATGATAGATTATTTACTCACTTAATGCAGTGTGAATTATTTGTATAATATTTCAAAAGCAGCAAATTGACCCAACAGTAAAGGAAACTTTCTAAATGATGCTGAAATTTTGCCTTGAAAGAATAAGACCAGGAGTTTTGTTTCATATTGGGAGATAGATGTTGTGATACAAATTTAATTTATTGTGTTATGGCTTATTTATCCGGTGCTCTGATCCAAAAGAGTTCAAAAAGCATGTATCAGCAGATCGCCAGGGGTAGGCATGGCCACTCCCCAGTTAATTTGTGTTCTAAAAAGGTACAATCCAGAAAATGTTATCTCAAAGAAAATCTTGGAGCTTGTTTGGCTGTTTACACAGCCTCCCTTTCCTAGAGGCCCTTGACCTTCCCTCCAGCTTTGGGGATGGCCTTTCCAGAGCAAGACTCAGGCTCAGAAAGGCTGCAGTGGGTGGGATGGAGAATCTGATTGGCTTGAGCATGATTGGCTGAAGCCTCCCAGGCCTCAACAACTAGCCGTGGACAAGTGTGACATTCTGTTGAGAATGCTTAGGTTTAGAAACCATGTTTTCCCAAGTGCTCAGGAGTCTGTTAGGGAATATTGTATGAGTTTTCTTTGGCACTCATAGTGATTTCTATCTTGAACTCAATTAGAATAAGTGTATAAAGTCTGTGGTTTGCATTGCTGGCACCTGCACTTTGTTTTTCATTTTCTTCTTCTTAAACAAACAATAAGGTTACAATGCAATAAACTATTCAAATTAATGCTGTACATTACAAAGATGAAAATGGTGCTGAAAGTAAGCCATTGGCAGGTTGCTGTAGTACCACACAATACCTTGAAATGTTTGCTGTCAGCTGAAAGCCTATAGGTATGAAAGAGGAAATATTAGTGCTTAAAAATACACATTGTGGCCGGGCACAGTGCCTCAGGCCTGTAATCCCAGCACTTTGTGAGGCCAAAGTGGGAGGATTGCTTGAGCCCAGGAGATTGAAACCAGCCTAGTTAAAATAGTGAGACCGAGTCTCTACAAAAAATCAAAAACTTAACCAGGCATGGTGGTGTGCACCTGTATTCCCAGTTACCTGGGAGGCTGGGGCAGAGGATCGACTGAGTCCAAGAGGTCAAGGCTGCATTGAGCCCTCCAGCCTGAGTGACAGAGTGACACCCCAACTCAAAAAAAAAAAAGTTACACATTGCACAGAAGATACATTTACTGAAGTTAAGTTGGACGATGCACTGGTTGGATTATAAATATCAGCATCAGCTCATGATTTATTTTGTGCCCTGATTTCTATATCTATTAATAGCTGTTATGAGTGCCACAGCTACTGCTACCATTACTATTATCCCTGTCTTTATTGTTGTTATTGGCTGGCCTTCAACCCAGCAGACAACCTTGAGGATCTGGGACTTTGAAAAAGTCTGAGATTTGCTATGGACACAGACTTCAGAACCATGACTAGATTTGGATGAAGTCAGGAAAGATTCAATTAGATGTTTAGTACTTAAGCAGTTTGTGGTGCTACCCAATAAGGGTATTTATTTCAAGAAGACTAGATTCTGTCCAGTTCAAATGTTTCTAGAAATAGGGAAAACTTTAAAATCTTAAGACCTGAAGAAAAACATGGTGATGGTGATGGTGGGAAAACACCAGAGTGGTGGCTGCAGACTTTCTGAGAAATTGAGGGATGCTTGACTTCAACCTCAGGCTTTCATGGGTGAGACCACTCCATTTTGAGGGTGGTGACATAATAGTTACTTTTAAGAGTGTCCAGGTTGTCCAATTAGGGTTGTGGGCAAGAGTGCAGTTGGTCACCTGGCTGAGTTGCTCTCTGGTCATTAATAAGCTTTACTTTGTTGAAGCGGTATCTTCAAAATTGTTAGAGAAGAAACCTCAAAATCGTTTTGGTGACAGGTGATTTCTTTAGTGAGTAAGACTTTTTAAAAAAGCATTGAAAAGATTCAGAACTAATTACAGAATTGTTTAAGAGAATCAAACTTATGTTAATAGAATCTTTTGGCTGTAAAAACACAAGGGCATTTTATATTTTAAGATTTACAAACGATCAAAGTGATTTTCAGCCCAAAGGTGGCAGGATAGGAAATCTGATACATGATGCTCATGGTTTGCGGCCCCCACCAAGGGCTTATCTTTGCCATCACTGTCTTGGTTATCACTAAGAGATGCTTATTAAGGATTTACTTGTAAAATAAGCTATTTAGCTCTGATCTCTTTCTTCTAAATCTAGCAGTCCATTTAGTTGATGAAAAGAAAATGTTATAAGCAGAATGACATATTGTATGCCATACATAGTTATAGTGCAAATACTAGCCATAATCGCACACTTTAAACAAGGTAGCTGTATATACTAGTCATAATTGCACACTTTAAACAAGTAACATTTCAGAGAAACCAGGTAGAGATAAGCTATGGCATACACTAAGAATCACTCTGATTGCTCTTTATCCAGCGGAGACATTTGCCGATCATCAAATTCAGTCTAGAATTCATACCTTCCTCTCTGCAAATTAACAAATCATATTAACACATATTAATGATGTTTTGACATGTGTCAAACAAATGACTACCCAAGAAATTCCGAAAAGTAAAATATAGGATGAGATAATCTATTGGGATTCAGAAAATGTTCATATGACTGCATTCTTTTTACTTTGTATCCTAGAAAGTTGCGGAATGGAATAAAATTAAGATATGATAACAAAATGAGTCAAGACACTTTTCACTTGGTTCTTTGGATATTTTACAATTCAAAGCAAGAGTTATTAAACTTTCCATTTTAGTTTTCGAAAGTCTAAATATTGTACCTATGTTAGACAATGATAAGACACGAATCAAGCTGACTGTTCATTTTTCATTTAGTCAGTCAACCACATTTATTGAACATTAAAATGTGCTAAGCACCTGGGGAGATATGAAAAGGAAGATGAGGTCTTATTCTGGAATGTAAGTGAATGGAGTTGTCTCTGGGCTTTTGTGAGATACTTTGGCCAATCTTGGGCTCCTAGGTTGTATGACACCTGGGACCTCTTCCTCCGTCTCCACCATCACGTATCTCATATTCTGTAGATTGCCACTGGCCCCAGGGGAGCCAAGCTAGTCATTCTTTCTTTGTTGGGGGTAGCAGCAGGTTTGTGTCTCCCCATTTTGCTGATAGCAAAAGTGGAGCTAAGTGAATTATAAAGGTCCCTTCAGATACATCCATCTGATTCTAAAATCTTAAGATTTCACTGCAAGTAACAGAAGGAAATCAGGCGAAGTAGGGACAAAAGGGAGGCCCAAACTTTACTTGTACAATGACCACTTGTCTACCTAATCCTTAATTGTACTCCACATCTTTAAAATAAAATTTAAATTTAAAAAATAAAAAAGAAATAAAATTTTAAGATTTCACTACAAGTAACAGAAAGAAACCAGGCAAAGCGGAGACCAAAGGGAGGCCCAAACTTTTACTGTACAATGACCACTTGTATACCGAATCCTGAATTGTACCTCACATCTTTAAAATAAAAAAAATACAAATATTACAAAAAAAAAAAGAAGGAAAGAGTTCTAAATGGCAAGTGCAAGATTTGCTCCCTGTTAGAGTTCTCCACTGTTAGGAGCTGTGCTTTCTAGAGGAGTGAGAGTGTGCAGTGTGGAAACTCTGTGCCGATATGAAAAGAGAAATGTTAAAGAAATTGGTGAGTTCACGCCTCCCTCTTGCAACCACAGTCCCCTGATTTCTCAAAGTCATGTACTTACTATAGCCAAAGCCACAATAAAAGAAAAAGAAATCCCCTCAGACAATAGATATTTGGTGGAATTCTTGAGTGTGATGTGGTCATTTTTTTTAAACAGAGAAAACAAACATAAATATTTAAGGAATGATAAGCTCTCCCAGTGGAAATGTTCTCCCCTCCCCAGCAAGGAATGCGATCGCCTGCGGCATCTCTAGTCCCAGAAACCATCTACATCTCTCAGTTTGGCTGCTCATTTATGTCTGTGTGATTAAGATTTTTATTGGAAAATTGTGCAATATCAGGATCAATAACCAGGGACTTTGGAACAGTTACAGGCACTCAGAAACCCCTCCAGTGTGATGGATGTGCACTGGAAGAGAATACGCTTTTTTCTGCCAGT
The DNA here is from genome assembly GCA_027257055.1 of Cephalopachus bancanus. NCBI lineage: Eukaryota > Metazoa > Chordata > Mammalia > Primates > Tarsiidae > Cephalopachus > Cephalopachus bancanus. The sequence goes on along the minus strand of JAPVLO010000430.1, from coordinate 720,825 downwards.
AAGGTTTTTAGGTTCATGGCCTGAGAAAACAATAAAATCATTCAGGTATTTAGCAAGGAGAGGTAGGATACAATAAAATGTCTCATAATGAATTTAGTTCAATTCACTTGGAAAGCAAGGGATAGAGGCCAAGAGAAAGAGAGAATGGTTGCTATTGTTCAGACCATTCTAAGAAATAATAAGTGGGCTTGTTTACTAGGTCTCAGAACAGCTACCTAGAATGTTTCATTTCAATTGTCCATACCCAAGGTCTTAAAAAAAAAAAAATTGGCAGTGGTTTTGAATGACAAAGGAAAAAAAAATCCCTATATTATTCACATTAATTTTTCAGGACATATTTATGGCTCTTCTTACTTCTGGCTTATCTCTTTCTCCATGTATCTCTAACTGGAAGATAGGGTGAGGGAGAACTTGGAAAATGTTTTTCATTCCTTCACACTTGAAGCTGCTTTGCCTCTGAGACACTTAGAGGATGGAAGGAAAATTCTTTTTTTTTTTTTAATCGGAGTCTTTAATTTCCCAGATTGGAGGAACAATCACAGCTCACCATAGTCCCAACCTCCTGTGCTCCTGTGTTTCTTTGGCCTCAGTTTCCAGAGCAGCTGGGACTACAGGTGTGTGCCACGATGCCTGGCTAATTTTTTTTTATTTTTTGTAGAGATGAGGTCTTGCTTTGTTGTCCAGCCTGGTCTCAAACTCCTGGGCTCAAGCAATCCTCTTGCCTCGAACTTCCAAAGTGCTGGGATTACAGGCTTGAGCCACTGTACTCAGCCGAAAAATCCTTTATACAGGACACACAGACTAAACACTGCCCCACCGCCCTTTTTCATCCCCAACCAATCACTTCCCACCACCCACTTGCTCTGATAGCTGATGAGGGTCCTTATGTGTTTCTACAGCCTGACGTGTATAGTAGTGTCCATTTCATAGAATGGCTACAAAAGAAGGGGGTTAGTGTTTGAAGGGTACCAGGGAAGGCCAAACTTTCTGTAAAAGCTCTGTTTAGGATTCCTGATTGTTGGTATTTCCAGTTTTTCTATGCAACACAAAGGAAGCTTTGTTTTGGTGCAGGGAGTACTTCTAGGAGTTATATTAGTACAGGCTACCAGGTCAGAGGCTCACAGTCACCACTGGAGCACTGTGAATAGATGGTTAATACATGACCACTGTGCTTCCAGGCAAGTCAACGAGAAGTTGGGAAGGCGCTATCAGGGTTATCGGCAATGGTGGTAACAGCATAGACGGGGAGAATGTTCTCTTTAGCCCAAAAAGTTCTCTTTAGCCCAAAAAGCTGAGCGGAGGTTGGTAAGATGCCTTTCCCTTTATAGAAGGCAATACTAAGACTAGAGGCAGGCCAGAGAACTGCAAACAATATTCAGGGAATTGTAATACTGAAAATAGGCAAGCTTCCTATTATTCTACTTAGAGAGGTGGCACATCAGTGTTGGTGTAGCTAATTTGTTTTCTGTCAGTTCATCTCTATCCTGAAGAGTGCAGTTTGAGGGGTTAATGAAACTGGGCTAAACCTGTGTGATAAGTCTCAGGTATGTGGTTTTGTCCCAGAGGTCTCTTGAGCCAATTTGCACCTCTTCAGGATAGTCAATGTGGTATATCTCTTTCCAGCTTTGTTCAGTGATATCATCTGGGTAGCTTCAAATTGGCCATGGAGGGCGTATTTATAGGATGGAAAGTGTCAAAGGCTACAAATCAGAGCCTGTTGTTTCATTTGGAATGAGCAGACTAGTATGGACTCAGTAATTTACTTTCCCCTGAGCAAACTTGCTTGGTGCCTCACAGTTCTGACTACTTACCTCTACCTCTGATATCCTTCCTGTTCTGCATACCTCTGGTTGAAGATCTCTCTCCTCTCTCAATTCCTCCGGGACTTTCTATCTGCAACACTCTGGACATTCACACACTTCATCTTGTGGGTTTTGTTATTGTTGCTATTTTTCTATAATCCCTGTTTGTATATTCCTGTACCTTCACCTAGAATACCAGGGTGGAGAGATTGGGCACTGTTTGGGGAAACCGGCCATGGTGGTAACAATGATAGACAAGGGTGGTTCAACAGAGGGCTAAGGCAGACAGGAAAGTAACTTGAAAGGCATATGAAAATAATTGGAGGCCCCTCATGTTGGCTCCTGCCTGTTATCCCAGCACTTTGAGAGGCCAAGGAGGGAGGATTTCTTGAGACCAGGAGTTGAGACCAGGCTGGACAATATACTTGTCGCTACAAAAAAACTTGTCGCTACAAAAAAAAAGAAAAAAATATTGCCAGGCATGGTGGTGCACACCTGTAGTCCCAGCTACTCTGGAGGCTGAGGCAAGAGGATCACTTGAGCCCAGGAGTTTGATGCTGCAGCGAGGTATGATAGTGCTACTGCTGTAGCCTGGGTGATGGAGTGAGATACTTTCTCAAAATACTAGTATTACTACTACTACTACTACTAGTAATAACGTGAAGTCTGGGGTGGCACTCATTTAATACAAATGATGTAAGGAAGAGGCTTTGTGGGTCTCAATCTAAAGCTATTCAAATATTCTCATAATGTGCCATCCTTGTAAGACTTGAATTGTGATTAAAAAACAAAACATCACAGTTGATTTCCAGTCAAAACACTCAAAGATTTGCCTTGCCTCTGGATAGAAGAGATAGTGCAAGGAGTAAATTAGAGCAAGAAACTATCACTACCCACATGGTGCACATCCCAGGAGATCTCTCCAGAGAGTTCTGGAAGAGAAAGGAGGAGGGAGGTAGTAGCTAACTCTAACAACAATTCTGCTGTTAACCTGCCATGTGTCTGTTTGCAGGAGGTTTTTCCTTTAGCTTCTTATACATCACTTTTCTCTCTATCCCAAGCATTTGGGAACTTATTCCCTGGTACCCAAAGAGTCCCAGCAGGGTCTAACTCTCCATCTTCTGTTTCCAGAACTCATGGTCTTCTGTCTCAGGAGGCCTTTCTACTGAAGAGATCCCAGATAAAGGTGACCTATCCAAGAAGGTCCTTCATCTGGTTTACAGAGACAATTTCAAAGGGGGTCCTAGGGCCTTGAGTCCTTCATGGAGGAGATCTGAGTATTTATGAGAAGGGAAATGCATCCTTTCTGAGTTACACTGAGAGACTGCATCAGAGTTGGGCTTTTCTGGTGAATGTGAGTGCTTGGGGCAGGCAGGTTGTCTTGGTGTCTGTGTGAGTGTGCCTATGGGGGCCGGGAGTGGGTATGGAAAAGACTGTAGGAGAGAAGCGATGGACACAGGCCCTGCTGTCCCTGCTGTCCCCTGGGGCTTCCAGTCTTTGCTCACTATGAGGTCCTGGAGGAGTCTGCTACTTTTCCTCTGCTTCCTAGTCATACTCAATGGATTCACCAAGGATCCACTCATTCCACTCTTATGTGGAAGCTTCTTGAAGATAAGTGAGAGAGTGTTAATAATAAAAGACTGGGGCAAAGAAGTGGGCTTATTTTAAACACATTTTTCCTTCCCTGGGGGTGCTTTTTTTTGGGTCTACATGGCGCTTACATAGGTTTCTAGCCTTCTGAGTTCTGGGAAGCAAGGGTATTTTGAGAATAAGCATCCTGGGTTATACATCCATAAATGTTTAGAGCTCCCCCATATGTTTTTCCTTTGCTGTTAACAAACTCCTTTGTGGCTCTGCACCTCTAGACCTGTTTCATCTGCCAGGAGTACACATACCACTGCTGCACTGGAGAAACTTGGCATCTGTTAAAGACTCAGATGAAATGCCTCCATATCATCAGTGTTGGCCACTCATAGTTCAACTTCAGTTTCACTACCAGAAAAACAGAGAATATGGTGTCTCCCTCACAAGGTTGTTGTGAAGGTTAAACCCATGCTAACATGTGTGGAGCTTCTAGTAGGTCTGAGTCATAGACGGCACTCAACTAAGGGTCTTCCTCCTCTCTCTCTCCTTCTCTCCCTCTCCTGGGCTCCCATAGCTCTTTGCTCATAACTCTCAAGTTTACCATGTTGTAAATTTCTGTTTGTATGTATGTTTCTCCAACTTTATCAGGAACTCCCAAGGATAGGGGCTCTTTCTTAATCATCTTTGCAGCCCTAGAGCCTTACACAAGTCCAAGTACATAGAAGATAACCAGTAAGTGTCTGTCTAATGATAAGGGATGAAATGTGTGAATGAACAAACAGTCTGGTTAAGTAGAGGTACATTCTGGCAGTTGCCCAGGAAGCGAATCTAAAATAGGAATATAGTGCCAGTTAATTTAGGTTTTTTACAGATACTCATATCACTAGCAAAATGTCAATAGTTCTGCTTCCATTGGTGCATTTAATATATTTATTATATAGAATTTGAACATTTAATCGAAAATAAAGATTGTTATTTATTCATTTATTTATTTGAGCTGGAGTCTCACTTTGTTGCCTAGGCTGGAATACAGTGGCATGCTCACGGCCACTCCAGTGCAGACCTGCTGGGCTAAGGCAATCCTTCCACCTCAGTCTTCCAAGCAGCTGGTTCTACAGGCACACGCTACTATCCTATGCCTGGCTAATGTTTTTTTTTTTTTTTAATTGTAGAGATGAGGTCTTGCCAACTTGCCCAGGCTGGTCTCAAACCCGTGGGCTCAGGCAATCTTCTCACCTCGGCCTCCCAAAGTGCTAGGATTATAAGCGCGAGCCACTGTGCCTGGCCTAAGATTGTCATTTATAACCTTCTTCTGCCTTCTAAGAAGAATTAATTCTGCTAATTAGAAGATGTTTTGTTTGACAAGCACAAAAAGAATATTTTAAAAAATATTCTTCAAAGCTGGGTGGGATGGCTCATGCTTGTAATCCCAGCACTTTGGAAGGCCAAGGTGAGAGGATTGCTTGAGCCCAGGAGTTCAAGACAAACCTGGGCAACATAGCAAGACCTTGTCTCTACAAAAAAATTAAAAATTTAGCAGGCATGGTGATGCAGGCCTGTAGTCCCAGCTACTTGGGAGACTGAGGCAGAAGGATCACCTGAGCCCCGGAGGTCAAGGTTGTGGTGAGCCATGATCGTGCCACTGTACTTCAGCCTAGGTGACAGAGTGAGACTTCGACTCAAAAAAAAAAAAGAAAAAAAGAATGCTTTTCAGATGCCCAGAATTGGGTTAATTATACTCCCTGTTTTATCACAGGCTCAAATATGACCCTCTTTTATTTTATGTATTTATTACATAATAAACATTTCTGAACCCTGTCACAACCCAAGAACCAGAACACTGCAATATGATAATTCTACCTGTGTGTTCTTCCCTGGTCCTATACCCCTGTCTCCTCTCCATCTTGCAACCATTAACCTAAAGCTTGTCTTTATCATTCCTTTATTTTGTAAAAAGAAAAAAAAGTTTCATTGCATCTATATGTATGCCTTCATAACATATTAGTTTTAGTAGCGTTTGCTCTTTATGAATAGAGTGTCATTAATGAGAGAATTTTGGCTCTGAAAAAAATGTATATATATAAAACAGAGTATCATGCCATCTATGGTCTTCTGAGTCTTGCTTTAGCCATTCAGCATCATGTCATCCATGTTGTGACTTACAACTGAAGTAATCCATTTTTGCTATGGTATAATATTCCATAAAGTGAACGCACCACAATTTATCCTTTGGCTTGTGTTCAGTTTTATGCTTTCATGACATGTATTGCTATGAGCATTCTTGTACGCGTCAGCTAACATACAGGCGCAGGAGCAAAATCTTCATCTCCAGTCACAGGACCTCAAATGTAATTAAAGAAAATAGATATGTATCAGGAGTTGGTGGACTCTTCAAACTCAGGTAGGAACTGTGAAAGTGGGACAGAGGATGGGTGAGAAGTAAAAATAAAGAGGAGAGAGAGAAAAGTCGAGACAGAGAATGTTTGACCTAGAAGAACTATTTGGTAGGAGAAACAAGCTAGTAGGGGTTTTTTCAGGTAAAAATATTGTCTGCTGCTCAGTGTAAATACCTTTCTACATCACCACTTCAAATGTGTCAGTAAATTCCATTGTTTACTAATGTTCTTATGCAAGTGGAGTTTTTCTTTGGAAATACTCAGAGAAGAGGATGGGAAGATAGTTGACATGTGAGTTAGAAACAATGATGTAATTCACTTTGTATTAAAATCAAATCAGTGTTCTCCAACCCCACTAAATAAGTGTTGCGCGATCCATAAAAGAATATTGACGAAAGAGATTTTAAACTATTAGCCTGTCCAGGGTACCCATATGGATTGATGTGACCTTGTGAGTAAATGAATGAATGAATGAATGAATAAGTGAAGATGACTTAGAACAAACCTCACTGGGGTCAGCGATTCCAGCATTAAACCTAGAGGAGGAAAAATCTCTAGTCTTTGAATTAAGTAGGTAAATTGTGTATGTGTAATAGATATATATGTCAACATATTTTCTCCTCTTTCTTATTTTATTTCTCGCTGATTTGTAAGTATTTATGTATTTATTTAATTTTAGACTCAGTGCACATGTCTATTACATGGATGCATTGTGTGGTGGTGAGGATTGGGTCTCGGGTGGCTAGTGAACATTGTGCCCCATAGGTAGTTTCTGAACCCTAAACTGCCCCCTTATTGGTGTCCCCAGTGTCTGTAATTTCCATCTTTGTGACTATTTAGCTCCCACATATGAGTGAGAACATGTGATGTTTGGTTTTCTGTTTCTTAGTTCACTTAGGATGATGACTTCAAGCTTAATCCATGTTGCGGCAAAAGACATGATTTCATTCTTTTTTTATGGCTGCATAGTATTCCATAATGTATATACACTACATTTTCCTTTTCCAGTCAATTGTTTGTGGGCACTTAGTTTGGATCCATGATTTTGCTATTGTGAATAGTGCTGCAATGAACATATGAGTACATGTATCTTTTTTATATATTGATTTTTTTTTCCTTTGGGTAGATTCCTAGTAGTGGGAATTCTGGGTCAAATGGTAATTTAATTTTTAGTAATTTGAGAAATCTCCAGACTATTTTCCATGGAGGTTGAATTAGTTTAGAATCCCACCAACAGTGGATGAGTAGTCCCTTTTCTCTGCAATCACGTCAACAACTATCGTTCGTTGACTTTCTAATAATGAGCATTCTGACTTTGAAAAAAACACACAAAACTTTAGAAACCTTGCTTAATCTTAGTTTAATACTTTACATCTATCTGGGCTGGTATGACCTATGATCTATACACTGTAAGTGCCATGAAATTAAGATTTGAAGGCACCTACTTCTCCGCCAACATAGATTCTCTATTTTAATTTTCCCTTTTGTCTTTAGGTGAAAGCAAATGCTATTTCAGGTGATCGAAGTCCTAGGAAAAGAATTAAGGCTTGGGGTCTCTTTATTCAAGCCTCTGGCTCCTTAAATGTCATAAACCAAAGCATGCCTTGAAACATAGGGTATGATAAACACAAGCGATTTTGCTATCAGGATATCCAGTCCTGTTCCTACATGCTCTATGATGGAGGACAAAAACAAAACAAAAAAACCCAGTATTATTTTTTGGAGGGCATGCTCCTTGTGATACAGGCTTCTGATAGGTAAGTGTTCCAGGAACCCACTGGCATCTGTGTACCAGCTAGCATTGTTGTGAGAGGCTGCGTTTGGCTTCAGTGAAATTTTTCTAGAGATTCTTTCAATGTGTTTGCCCATTTCATGATGGGTGATTTACATGAACAACCTGCCCACACCTTGCTGAGTGTTTAGCAGTTTTTGAACCCAAACGGCATGACTCCTGTACCCCACTCTCCCTATTCACCAGATCTCACCCCAGCAACTGTTTTTGTTGTTGCTATCTTTATTTTGGAGGACAAAAGTCCTCAAAGGGAAATGTTTTGCTGATGTGGAAGAGGTGAAACAAACAAACAAACAAAGAAACAAACAAACAAATAGCAGAAACACCAAAAGGCATCAAAATGCATTCAAAAACTGATTTGAGCCGTGGGAAAAGCATCTCAATAGACGTACTGCATCAAATGGAGAGTACGTCTAAACATGTAGAATACAGACACAATTTTAAGTAAAAGGATTCCTGTTATGTTTGGGTCCCCCTCATACATAATTAGATAGCAAACAATGCTCTTTTTCTTCCTTATGATCCCCTGCATTGCTGTGGACATCTGAGCAAAATTGTAATAATTGCAATGATTGTGTATCTAACATTCCTGAGCTCAGCGATGATAACGGTAGCAAACCCTTCTTGGTGATTTTTGTGAACTGGAGTAGAACCTGGGATATGCCGTGGCCATTTTTAGCAGTTGGTACCAGTGTTAAATCAGGTGTTAAATTTTTGAAAAAAAAAAATTTACCAGTGAACTTTTCTTATACGGATACATTTCAAGTAATTGTTTCATCTGAGTTTGTTAGAAGGGGGCTTATCCGTACTCTTAGGGCTCCATTGTGTGTGGTTCTAAGCAGACAGCACATTTCTTAGAAGAGTCTACATGGCAGACGCTGACCTTGAGTTTACTGACTGCCTCCCCCTGCCTCCCTCCAGCTCCATTCAGGACCACCTACATAATTAGTGAAAAATGAAAACGCAGAACCCTTACAAAGGAAAAAAGAATTTCAAGACCACAACAGAGCCAGCAAGAGGCCCTGTGTGACTCACAGGTCACATGCGCATGAAGGCTCTGACCTTAAGTAAGAAGTGGGATAAGAAGAGAAGCCCCCTAGTTCTCCCTGGCACAACTAACTATGTGTGCCAAATGTTCACAGGGAACAAGTGATGTTTTATTGAAGGCCCAGGGATTTATTCTTCTAGCCCTTGGTGAAGAGAGTGAGAAGCCTGGAGTGAATGACTGGGTCACCTTCAAGTCCTTTCTGTTCCTCAGAGTGTATGACTTAAAAGCCCTTTTCCTGAAGGGACTCTAACTCTAAGATGCTGTGCTTTTCTTCACTACTCTTCACAGACTGAGAACTGCAGCTTTACCACTTATTAACTCTTGTGACGGAGGATTGGTGATTTGGCATCTCTGTGCCTCAGTCACCTTATTTGTAAAACAGAAGATACAGTGTTTACCTCATGGAGTGGTTGTAAGGATTAAACTAAACAACGCCTGTAAAGTGTTCAGTAGAGTCTAGATGCATAGTCAGTGCTCAGGATATGGCGATCATTATCTCTATTATTGTGATAACCCCTTGCTTTTGGAAAAACGGGTATATGAGAGAAAGGCCCTGGGGTGACAATTCAGTTGAAGGCGTATGCTACCCCAATAGACCTTTCCTGATTCCTTTTGCTCTAGCTCAACTGCTTTTAAATGTAGAGTCTTTTGAATATGATGAAAGTCCACACACTAACAAAGCCACTGCTGCCAGCAAGGTCACCCAAGGAGAAGCAGCCTTGTCCTCTGGGCGTGCAGAGCTGCATGCATTTATGCAGACACTCTGGAGGCTTGTACTGCTGTGCTGAACCCCCGGGATGTTCATCTCACAGCATCTTTCCAAGCCAGGCAGAGGGAGTCTGCTAAATCCTCGACTCAGCTTGGACAGGTTGTCAAGATCCATTTGATGGAATTGCTGGTGACATTAGAAGTTTTCATAGAGTAGTTGGGAAGCACTCGGCTGTTCTTTTCAGGAGGGTCTAGAGTCTCTGCTAGCTATTGCTTCTTCCTTGGACTTCATGGAATGGGAATGAGGATGAGTCAGGTCTGTGTGGTCTTTTAGGGTAGTGTGCCGGCTCTTTATTTGGAATCTTCCTAATATCCACACTTGGGATCAAAGGAATCACTTATACCCAGAAAAGTACCTCTCCCACCCTTCAAATTTTACTAGGTGTGACAGTGTAGCTCAATCCCTATCCCTGGGGCTCTCTGTGGGTCTGGCTTTTTTGCCTCCAAATGGTTCAGGATGCTGTCCTGAATGTTCTATTTCAGCAAATGGAGTGTGCTGTTAAATTATCTGCACCTTTGTCTTTCAGTCTTGGGGCAAATGACTGGCTATAGGTTTACTTGGAGGATTTTTGGCCCTGGGTTTGTAATAACACAAAGAAAACTAATGTTCATGGAGCACCTTCTGGGTTCCTGGTACTGTACTAGAATGGCTATTATTTATTCTTAGAAAGTGAAAATTAGGCTGGGCTTGGTGACTCATGCCTGTAATCATCCCAGCACTTTGGGAGGCTGAGCTGAGAGGATCACTTGAGCACAGGAAGGAGTTTGAGACTAGCCTGGGCAACGTAGTGAGACCTTGTCTCTACAAAAAAAAAAAAAAAAAATTAGCCAGGCATAGTGGCACATACCTGTAGTCCCAGTTGCTTGGGAGGCTAAGGCAGAAGGACCATCTGAGTCCAGGAGGTTGAGGCTGCAGTGAGCTGTGATTGTGCCACTATATTCCAGCTGGGCGATGGAGTGAAAACATGACTCAAAAAGAGAGAGAAAGAGAGAGAGAGAGAGAGAGAGAGAGAGAGAGAGAGAGAGAGAGAGAGAGAGGAAATTATTATCCTTATGAAAAAGATCAGTGAAGAAACTGAGGGTTTTTTTGTTTGTTTGTTTTTAGTATGTTGTCCCAATGCTCATAGCTGACAAGTGGCAAAACCAGCATTTAGAAGAAGCAGCTAAGAGTAAAAATCAGGACAATGCCCAGAGACACAGGGAGAGAGTGTCTAACAGAATACTGTAGCACATGGACTAAGGGAAGTTATAAAGACCAACTCTTTAAAAACCTGGAAGTAAGAATGACTGAGCCAGATACCCCACTGACATCTTCAGCAACATTGCCACTGAAGCATCTTGAAAAGTGGGGCTGGAACCCAGTATGGGAGGGATCCTGGGTCACATTGGGAAGTACCACACAAGCTGGTGAAGAGTCCTTGGGCATTTTGGCACGTCAACAGGGAAGTGTCATAGAAGATTTGACCATGCCACTTGGAGACAAGGTTCATGTTCACACTGCCTTAAAAGAAGCCTCCTAACAAGACCTGCTAATGGGGGTGGTGTCTCAGAGCTCTTGAAATCCCATAGGATGGGTGGGTTGGACTAGGTAACTGAAAGGGCTGCTGCAGGTGGAAGGCCCTAGCACTTAGCTGCTTAGGGCTGCAAACAACAGGGACTTTCACTGCAGTTGTTTCAAGGTTATCTCAGGGCAGGGATGAATTTGGTAGAGGGCAGGAACATCAGTGGAATTTATGGGTGACTGGCACCTATCCATGACCTCCTTGATTATGACAACTCTATTATACAAGCTTATAGTACTAGCTAACTCATACCACAATTTTTTAAGGCTTACTTTATTTTATTTTGATTTCAATAGCTTTAGAGGGTGCTAATGGCTTTTGGTTACATGGACATATTTTGTAGTGGCAAAGAAGTCTGGACTTTAAGTATACCCGCCACCCACACATGTGCACATTGTACCCAGTAGGTGATATTTTTCATCCCTCCCCCTTCTGAGTCTCCAATGTCCATTATACCATTCTCTATATTTTTTTAAATCCACATTTTCCTTATCCACTGATTAGTTGATGGGCACTGAGACTGATTCCACATCTTTGCAATAGTGAATTGTGCTGCTGCACTTAACATATGAGAAAAGGTGTCTTTTTTTGTATAATGACCTCTGTTCCTTTGGGTCGATACCAGTAGTGGGATTGCTGGATCGAATGGTAGATTTACTTTTAGTTCTTTGAGAAATCTCCATGCCGATTTCCATAGAGGTTGTATTAATTTGTGCTCTCACAACCAGTGTATAAGCATTCCCTTTTTACTGCATCTGTGCCACCATCTATTTTTCTTTTTTTTAATAATGACCATTCCGACCTGTATAAGGTGATATCTCATCGTGGTTTTAATGTGCATTTCCCTGACGATGAGTGATGTTGAGCATTTTTTTACTCTGTTGGCCATTTGTATATCTTCTTTGTAGAGGTGTCTGTTCATGTCATTTGCCCACTTTTTAATGGGGCTGTTTGCTTTTTTTCTTGCTGATTTGTTTGAATTCTTTATAGATTCTGGAAATTAGTTCTTTCTCAGATGTATAGTTTGTGAATATCCTCTCCCATTTTGTAGGTTTCCTATTTACTCTGTTGATTATTTATTTTGCTGTTCAGAAGCTTTTTAGTTTGTCTCATTTGTTCATTTTTGGCTTTGGTGTATTTGCTTTTGGGGTTTTAGCCATAAAATCTTTGCCTACGCCAATGTCAAAAAGAGTTTTTCCTAGGTTTCCTTCTAGGACTTTTATGTTTTCAGGTATGATATTTAAGTCTTTAATCCATCCTGAGCTAATTTTTGTATATGGAGAGAGATAGGAATCAAGTTTCATTTTTCTGCTTGCAGCTATCCAATTTTTGCCGCACTATTTGTTGAATAGGGTGTCTTTTCCCCAGTGTAGGTTTTTGTTTGCTTTGTCAAAGATTAGTTGGTTGTGGGTATTTGGGTTTATTTCTGAATTCTCTATTCTGTTTCATTGCTCCAAGTATCTGCTCTCATACCAGTACCTTGATGTTTTGGTTACTATAACCTTGCAGTATAATTTGAAGCCTAGAGATGTGATGCCTCCAGCTTTGTTCTTTTTGCTTAGAATTGCTTTGGCTATTCTGACTTTTTTTTTTTGGCTCCATATGAATTTTATTTTATTTTTCTAATTCTGTTAAAAATGATGTTTGTAGTTTGATAGGGTTTGCATTGAATAAATAGACTACTTTGGGTAATATGGTCATTTTAACAATGTTGATTCTTCCAATCCATTAGCAAGGGATTTTTTCCATTTGTTTGTGTCCTCTCCAATTTCTTTCATTAGTGTTTGGTAGTTTTTCTTTTTTTGGGGGTGGGGTGGGTGGAGTTTCACTCCTTCGCCCAGGCTGGAGTGCAGCGGCACGCACGCTCACGGCCACCCCAGCATCGACCTTCTGGGCTCCAACGATCCTTCCGCCTCAGTCTTCCAAGTACCTGGAAATACAGACGCACACTACCACACCCAGCAATTTTTTATTTTATTGTAGAGACGAGGTCTCACTGGGTTGCCTGGGCTGGTCTCGAACCCACAGGCTCAGGCAGTCCACTTGCCTCAGCCTCCCAAAGTGCTGGATTACAGGCTGCACCACCAAACTTGACCTAATGTTTTGTAGTTTTTCTTTTAGAGATTTTTCACCTCCTTGGTTAAACATATTCCTAGGTATTCTAGTTTTATTTGGCAGTTATTGTAAATGGAATTGAGTTCTTGATTTGATTCTCAGCTTGGTTGCTATTGGTGAATAGCAATGCTGCTGATTTGTGTGTATTGAGCTTGTATCTTGGGACTTTACTAAATTCATTTATCAAGTCTAAGAGTCTTTTGGAAGAGTCTTTAGAATTTTCTAGGTATAATATCATATTATTGGCTTATAGAGATTGTTTGATTTCTTCTTTTCTAATTTGGATTCTCTTTATTTTTTTTCTCTTGCCTGATTGCTCTGACTAGGGCTTCTAGTACTATGTTGAATAGGAGTGGTTCATGTAACAATTGTATTTCATGTTTACTTGTGTGATTTTTTTTGAATAATGTCTTTATCTTCCCATCCACATCTGCTTTTGTTCATCACTAATTTCCAGTGCCTCATACATTGCCTGCTACATATAGTAAATATTTAGATAAGTGTTTCTTTAACTGATTAATTAATGAATGAAAAGGAGTTCCGGAAGTGTGAGAAGTTGAAAGAGTGCTTCAGAAGTAGTTGAATGCTGCCTTTCCTGGCTCTGCTGATTAAGTGTTTGACAGATACCATAATTATCAGAGTTCCAGATCTCCAGAGAATGCATCTTTTGCAGTGTCAGAAATACAGCCTTTGTTCCTCCAGAAGTGCATCTATCTTAGGATGAAATGAGGCATTGGGCTAGTTAATGGATCCTTTTGCTCTGGTCCTGGATTTATCAGTTACAGTGTCCCCACTGAAGGTCTGAGGATCATCAGGGAAAAGCCAAAGTAAGGAAAAAGAACCTTCAAGTTCTGCATGGGGATCCAAGGTCAAAGCAAAAGTCTTGGGGAGGCTGAGAACAAAAAGGTCTGTATGGCTTGAGTCATCTGAAAGTCTAGCTTGTCCCAAAATTTTCCCTTATTAGTCTATGTGGAGGGTCACAAATCCCCATATTTAGGAATTTCTCTTTTTGTTAAGATTTTGACTCCTGGGAAACTATAATAATACACATTTTTCTGGATGAGGTGGGTGTGAAGTCATGAGCTTGGTAACAAGTTATTTCGGTAAGATAATCAGTTGTACTGAGTAGAGGCTCTCCAAGGGCCAGAAGGAAAGTGATAGGTGCAGTTGAATGGAAATTGGAGTGTGGGGAGTTTGAGGGCAAGTGGAGGAGAGGTTTTGAGAAGGGTAATCTCCCAGAATATGCTGTGGGGGTAAGCAGAAACTTGGCAGAGAAATGTTGCTAGGGTCTCAGCAAATACCCAGGTACGCTCAAATGGGATATTTTGAGGGGAGTTTAATAAAGACTATTATAAACGTGTGATCAGGGTTTTAGGGAAATCACACCAGGGACAGTATAGTACTAGTTTGGGACTAGCATGGAACTGCTCCACCCCAAGCCAGATAAAGGAAGAGGAGGCATAGCTATTGGAACCTGGAGAGAGTAGCTGTAGGAGAGGCCACTTACAAGATGTGATGAATTAAGGATTATCTAAAATTCTTTGATACGTCTTTCATTGGGATTGGGGTCTCTGTCCTTTCCCCTTGAATCAAAGGAGTCTCAGTGACTGCTTTCACCAACAGAACATGGCAGAAGTTATGTTGTTCTAGTTTTTAGACCAAGGACTTAAGAGATAGGCAGCTTCCATTTCCATTCTTTTTTTTTTTTTTTTTTGAGTTGGAGTTTCACTCTGTCACCCAGACTGGAGTGCAGTGGCGGCTCCCGGCCACTGCAGCCTCGACCCACTGGGATCTGGTGATCCTTCCACCTCAGCCTTCCGAGTAGCTGGAATTACAGGCGCGTGCTACCACGCCCGGCTGATTTTTGATTTATTGCAGAGATGAGGTCTCGCTGCCCAGGCGGGTCTCGAACCCGCGGGCTCAGGCAATCCACTCACCTCAGCCTCCCAAAGGCGCGGGATTACAGGCTGAGCCACCGAGCCCAGCTCCATTTCCATTCTTGCTTCCATTTTCTTTCTTGGAAGATCACTTGCTTTTAGAACCCAATTGCCTTGCTAAGAGGAAGCCCAAGCAACCCCAAGGAGAAACCACCTAGGGGAGACTGAAGGCTTCTACTGACAGCCTTGACCAAGTTCCCAGACTACAACCAGCATCAATGCTAGCCATGTGTATAAACCATCTTGGAAGGGGATTCTCTAGCTCCAGTCAAGCTACCACATGGAACAGAGATGAGTTGTCCCACCAAACCCTGCCTAAATTGTACCTCATCAATAAAATAAATGATTATTGTTGTTTTAAGCTGTTAAATATTAGGAGTAGTTTGTTACTTGCCAATGGACGCTGGAATATAGGAATTGTGCTCTCAGAAAATGGACACAGAATACTTGGCAAGAAGGGAGCTAGGGGACAAACAGCCTGGCCTCTTTCTCCTACTTGTGTATTGCCAGAGACCTTCATTGGACTAACCCTAAGACATTTCACCTAAGACATTTCTTAAACAGGTAAGTTGTAAAATGTGATAATCCCCTATGATTGCCAGTTCCTCTGGGGCAGTTTCTGTGGCTGGCCCATCCACTCCCCAATTTCCTGAGTGGCCATCCTGAAGGGAACCCTTGGGGCCTGATACAAAGTAGAAGAACTGGCTCTTCCTTTATGGCCTATAAAACAAATACCTCTGCTTCTAGGGAAATTGGAATAACCTGGTTAAGGAACAGAGGGACTCCTTCCCGGGACTAGAAGCTCCAGACAGACCAACGCAGGTGACCTGGGCAAAATCAAGACTGGTGCTGCTTTGCTTGTCAGAGCCTGGTGGCAATGAACCTACTAGACCCGGAAGGAATCCCTGCAACAGGGACAGAAGGGAATCTGCATCTAGGAGGACAGGTGGGCCACTCCCTGGGCACTGGAGCCTGCCCCAAAGCCAGAGTGGTGCTCTTCAATGTCCAGCAGGAATTTTGCAAAACCTATTGAGTGAAAGCTTTGGAAAGCTACCCTAGCTGTAGAGGAGGTGGTTGAGTACGGGATCCTGGAGTCTAAATACTTGGATTCAAATTCTGGCTCTGACTTAGTTTTCTCATCAGTAAAATGGAGATAATAATAGCACATACTACGTGCAGCTTTTGTGCAGGATAAATGAGCTCATACCATGTACTTAGAGACAGCAGGAGGAAGTGGGTAAGACACAGGCTCTGGAGCCAGATGACTAGGGTGTGCATCATGACTTCATCACTTACCACATGCATGACATGGGGCGAGTTATTTCATTTCACTGTCTTGGTGTCTTCTTGTATGGGGTTAATAGCAGTACTTCCTTCATCTGATTGTCATGAAGATTAATGAGTTAATCTATGTAGAAGGCTAGAGTGGCACCTGTATTTAGCAAGCACTCTGTTAGCTGTGATTAGCACAGTGCCTTGTATATCTTGGTGTGATATGTGGCATATAATCACCATACAATAATATTTTCATTCCGCTGGAAGCAGAGACAAGAAAAACCTATGTGCTTGAGGCGAGGTTCCACCTAATTCATAGTCAACAGATTTCAGGACTGCCCTTCTCTGGGTTGTAGGCTCTGTGGGTAGTTGAGACTGGTCTGTTCCCACAGGTGTGGTCACACTGGTGTCTTTGTTTTTTGCTTTGCCCCAGTCATACCCTAGCATCTGGGCTGCCCGCCAGAGACATTGTCCCACCAGTGGCACTCTCAGACCCAGCCTAGCAGCATGCCGCCATTGTGGGGTGACTGATGGCTCATCAGAAACGGTGCTTCCCTTCTGCCCTGGGGCCTGGCTGTGAAAGGAAGCAATTGAAAAATGGTATTAATAAAGAGGGCTGCTTCCGCTAGACAATGCCTCTTTGTCTCCAGGTAAATGATACGGCCAATGTGTAAGTCGTGGAGTCTGGAATCTGGGCCAACCTGGTTGTTGTTCCAGCTTCTGGAACCCACTTGTGACATTGCTTCTCTCCTGTGTCTCAAGTGTACCCTTCCTTAAGGCCTTACCCTGCAAAGGCCTCATCACAATGTGCCTGTTGGAGGTTAGCTTGCTCTGATAGACAAAGTACAGGAGTGGGATGTGGCTGAGAGCCACTGCGGTGGCAGGTAAATATTCTAAAGCACCATGGGCAAGAGAGAAAACTCTAATCCTGGCCCTGCTGCTGGCAGACTGGGTGAAGTCAGATTTATATTTAACCTTTGTAGGTCTCTTTTTGCAAAATGAGGCAACATTGACTGCTTTGGGGGAGTACCCTGAGACTAATCAAGTCCTTAAAGAAAGCACTGAGGAAAACTAGGTGATGGTGTTAACTGCATCTATGCTCATCAAACCCCCTGATTTCAGGGCCTAGGGGGTCATGGAGAGAGCAACAAGGAGGGGCCTCCATCCTCAGGAGCATAATTGTCTTTCCTTCTGTCTCTATGGGCTTCCTCTCTCCCTCCCTATATTTCTACCAAGACTTCTCAGGAGACCAGGAAGATTCTTTCTCAGGAATGTGTCCTATAGGCAGGTGTAAGAGCAGGAATTCTAGGAAGAAGCTATTATACTAGGCATGCACAATTTATCCTTCTCTCTGGACTTTTCTACTTTTTACCCCACTGCCTTTCCTTAGATTTTTATCTAGCCTAAATTAGGTCTTTTTTTTTTCCCAAAAAAAGAGGCAGAGCAAAAAAGCAAAGATACCAGTGTGACTACGCCTGTAGAAACAGACCAGGCTCAACTACCCACAGAGCCAACCCAGAGACAGGGCAGTTCTAAGATCTGTGTGTGTGTGCGCGCATACTTACAAAAAAGGTTAGTTCTACCACAGCAACCATCCAGGGAGCCTAGCCTGCTCTGGGCCTGCAGTGGGTTTTTCTTTGGGAGTGAGTCCTTTGACAGCCCACAAAAGGGTAGCCTCCAATCTGCTCACTCAGGCTGACCTGGAAAAACCGCAACCCACACATCATGCCCTGCTTCTTTTTCAAAGGTGCCATTTCCCCTGAGAGGACATATTGGCTGTTCAGTCTCAATCTGATATATCATGTGATGAAAGAGGTGGCACCAACTACAGCAAATAAACATAATTTCCAGCATCCAACCAAAGAACTTGACTACAAAATAAAGCCATCTCTACGAAACTGCAATTTTTGCAGGTGAAATTTTCAGCCAGCCACCAGAGGGTGCCCACAGAGTTCTCTGAAAATGACCAAAACCTAAAGAATTAGAGGAGAAAAAATGTCCAATGTATGGAAGACCAAGACAAAATATAGCTTGCCCATACCTGACTGGAACAGATGAACAGGCTCGCCAGGGAGCTGTGGGGAGAAAGAACCAGGGTGGGAGTGTTAGAAGTTACCTGGATTCATGAGAAACAAGTTGCTTGTTGATTTTAAATTGGCAATTGGAATAGCACTTTGAGGACTGGCCCAGGAATCGCTTTCACTCCCTGGCAAAACTCCCTTCCCCACCCGCTTCCCATCCATGTGTACAAAGGAAATGCAAATACATGTAAATATTAGCCTGAGCCAAAGGCTTCTTGGAAGGTGAGTCTGCTGCTACTGCTGCTGCTTTAAAAAAAAATCCTATAATACAAGTGAACAGACAGAGATTTTCTGAGCCACTGCTTCTGCACTAGGCTTAGGCCACAGAAAGAAGAAATGGAGGTGCCATGGTTCTCTGAAGAGACAGTCTTATGTGGCGCATGCCTGAAATGAGAGGATAGGAACGGTTTCTACCTCTCCCCAGCAACGGCCTGGCAAGCAGGCTGTCTGGCATCCCTGTATCTCCAGGGCTGGCACTGTGACTGACACAGAGTAGCTGCCTGTAAATGTTTGTTGAATGAGTGAATAAATGACGAGGATGTGAGCTGGAGTAAGACGCTACCTGGGCTGGCTGGCGCTCTTAGCAGGCTGAGAATTTCCCAATTCTCCCAATTTATGGGAGATAATAAATAATAATATATTATTATTTATACCTCCCAATGTATGTGGGGGTGAAAGGGTAATTTCCCAGTGAGGAGAGATTCCGTATTGTGTCTAGGTTGCCTCTGTTTAAGGCCTTTTCTGTGAATGGTTCCAGGACAGAATATGTTGACACGGTCCTGATGATGGTTGTGTTAGTTCGTTTTGTGTTGCTGTACAGGAATACCCGAGGCAGGGTGATTTATAAAGAAAAGAGGTTTATTTTTGCTTACATTTTGGATGGTTCTGGCATCTGCTTGGCTTCTGGTGAGGCCTCAGGGAGCTTTTAGTTGTGGCAGAAGGCTAAGGGGGAGTGGGCATGTCACATGGTGAAAGCAGAAACAGTAGGAGGGGAAGGAGGTGCCAGCCTCTTTTAAACAACCAACTAATAGAGTGAGAACTCAACTATTACTGAGAGAACAGCACCAAGCCATTCACGAGGGATCCGCCCCCATGATCCAAACACCTCCCACTAGGCCCCACCTCCAACATTGGGGGTCACATTTCAACATGAGATTTGGAGGGGAAAATATCTAAACTATTCAGTGGTGGAACTGTGCAGTGGTTGCATTCATTCATAGATTTGTCTACTCATTCACAGTTATTGAGTACCTAAGAGGAACCCTGGCCTTTATCTTCTGCTGCTACACAGGGGGTTCCAGGCTGTCTTAGCCTCTTTGCTGAACTGGGGATGTGAATGCTGGGGAAGTGAGCACATTGCTAATACTAGGCAAGGGCTTCGACTTTCTGGAAATCCAACCAGCAGGGAACTGGACTGAGGCACTGGTTGCTGGCAGCTGGGCCATTTGTCTCTCCAGACAAGTGCAGGCAATAAGCACGAATGTGTCCTCTGTGTGTGTGTGTGTGTGTGTGTGTGTGTGGAGAGAGAGAGAGAGAGAGAGAGAGAGAGAGAGAGAGAGAGAGAGAGACTATGCAGGTGTGAGTGTGGGCTGCAACAATAGCTTATGCTTACATGTGGGTCTACCATTTACATAACCTTTTGGCAGAATCCAGCACCCCTTGCTTGTTCATACAAGGGAGAAAAGAGGTGATTAATGTTCAAATTTAGAAACAGCTGTAGTTTGGAGACAGACATTATTTTCTGTAGTTCTAATTAATCACAGAAGGAATATGATGTTCTTGCCACGCAAGGGATGATGTAGTCTATATACACGATCCCTTCCTAATATTTCTCCCTTGGGACTACTTTGGGGAGTTAGGGCCTTCAAGTGAACCAGAGGGGCGGCCTGACTTGGAAGAAAAAGAATGATTTTAGGAATTATTTTCTCTTCTGTCCTGCCTATGGCTAAGTCTGTCCTTCTGACTAATATAATGATCATCTTTTCCCCACCAGACTGAGAAGTATGTTTTCTTGAGCTATAATCCTTTTAGTTTGCAGATCTTACATTGATGAGATGTGCAGTAGCCCAGCAGGGTCCCTCACATGCTGTAGGATGCTTGATGGCATAGATTATGTCTACTTCTAGTTCTTAACAGGTCTTGGCACAGACCTGTATAGTGGAAAGGTTAGATCCAAGTGAGAGGCTGTTAGGAAAGAAGCTTCAACAAACCAGCTGTAACTAAAGCAAAGGAAAAAATTCTGGAAAACTAAGTAGGTTCCTGAAGAAGCTTGCATCGGATTTTCCCATCAGATTGATTATGTCATACTAAGATCTTCTCTGGTGGAAAAAAATAAACCCACTTAAAATTTTTTTTCTTATTTTAAAGATGTGGAATACAATTCAGGGTTAGGTATGCAAATGTTCATTCTGCATGTACCCTTGTTGATGAGATGTGTGCCCCCCCGCAGATTTCCACTACTACCATCCCCCTTTCCCCCACCCCCAGCAGTTTCCCGCTACTGTCAATCCTTTTCTTTTCTTTTCTTTTTAAATTTTAAAATTGTGGTGTACAGTTAAGGGTTAGGTATACAAATATTCATTGTGTGGGTACCCTTGTTGATGAGGTGTGTCCCCCTTTCCCCAGATAGATACTGACTACTGTTAATCGCACCTCCTTTCCCCTCCCTACCCCCCGCTATAGTTTCCTGCTACCGTCCATCCTTTTCTTATAGTATTACTGTAGTTGTTCAAGGTTCACTTATGAGTGAGAACATGTGATACTTAGATCTTTGTTTCTGTGAGAGATGACTCAGTATTATAAACTCTAATTCCAATCCTTTTCTTATAGTCTTACCATAATTGTTCAAGGTCCGCTTATGAGTGAGAACATGTAATATCAGTTCTTTGTTTCTGTGATAGATCACTCAGTATTATAGACTCTAAGTCCTTCCAGGTTGCTGTGAAGTGCATAGTTTTGTCCTTCTTTATGGCCGCATAATATTCCATCATGTATATGTACCACATTTTTTTTATCCAGTCCTCTTTCGATGGGCAGCACGATTGGTTCCATGCTTTTGCTATTGTGAACAATGCTACAATAAACATACGTGTGCAGGTATCTTTTTCTTTTCTTTTCTTTTTTCTTTTTTTTGAGTTGGAGTCTCACTCTGTCGCCCAGGAGTGCAGTGGCTGCTCCTGGCCATCACAGCCTCGACCTGCTGGGCTCCGGGAATCCTTCCACCTCAGCCTTCCAAGTAGCCGGAACTACAGGCACGCGCTACCACGCCTGGCTGATTTTTTGATTTATTGTAGAGATGAGATCTTGCCAAGTTGCCCAGGCGGGTCTCGAACCCTCGGGCTCAGGCAATCCACTCACCCTGGCCTCCCACAGCGCAGGATTACAGGCTGAGCCACCGAGCCTGGTACCTACTCATCTTTCAATGCTCAGCTAGAATATTCTCTGTTTGTTGTACCTTTCTTCAGCAAGTTTCTCATTCTTGAGTATTATCGCTCTATGGAATTTCTAAATTTTCTGCCTCCCCCATTATACCTTTGAAATCAGGATCTGTTTTTCCTTCTTGCAGTCCTTAGCTCAGTCCTGGGCATATAGTATGACTTCAATACATGTTTATTAAATAAATGAATCTGAGCCAGGCACAGTGGCTCACAACTGTAATCTCAGCACCTTGGGAGACTGAGGCAGGAGGATTGCTTGAGCCCAGAAGTTCAAGACTAGCCTGGGCAGCCTAACAAAATCTCATCACCACAAAAAAAATTTTTTTTAAATCTGAGTGTGGTGACACATGGCTGTAGTCCCAACTTGTTGGGTGGCTGAGATGGGAGGATCGCCTAAACCCAGGAATTCAAGGCTGCAGTGAGCTATGATCATGACACTGCACTCCAGCCTGGGCGACACAGTGAGACCCCCAACTCAAAAACAAACAAATAAATAAATTTGGAGTGAATACATTCAAATACTAAGTACATGTGAGGGGGTGCAGTTGGATTCCTGGCAAAGGAAACCACCCAAGAGAGGGACTGAGAGAGGAGAATGGGACAGATTCATTATTAACATCAATTACCTTCTTGTACTGCCTTCAGAATCCAGGTCTTAAGCAAGTATCCACTCTCTTACGGGCAGTCACGTGTCTTAAGAGAAACTTCCCCAACCCAGGGGTGGGTTTGACTGATCTAAGAGCGATCATATTTCCTTGCCAGTGACTGATCCAGGAATGGACATGCCACCCAATTCTGGCCCATAAGACACAGGAGACTTCTGAGAAATGTTTCCTTTCTCTTAAGAAAGAAAAAAATAAAATGCTTTCTGCTATATTTTGTATATTTGTCCCCACCAGATCTCATGCTTAAGTGTAAAACCCAGTGTGCTGATATTGGGAAGTGGGGCCTAATGGGAGCCATGTGGTCTTGGGGAAAGATCCCTCATGAATGATGTTAATGCCCTGTCAAGGTAGAGTGAATTCTTCCTCTATTAGTTCCTGCAAGAGAGTTGTTAAAAAGAGGCAGGCACCTGCCCCATTCTTGCCATGTGATCTCCACACAAGCTGTTTCCTTTCCCCTTCCACCATGAGTGGAAGCAGCCTGAGGCCCCCATCACAAGCCAAGCAGATACTGGTGCCATGCTTCTTGCACAACCTGCAGAGTTGGGAGCCAAATAAACTGTTTTCTTTGTAAATTACCCAGACTCAGGTATTCCTCTGTAGCAACACAAAACAGACTAAGACACTTTCTCTTCTTTCTCAAGGTGTTGTCATGTCCAGAGAGGACACCTAGAAATACTGAAACCATCTCTTCATCAGCCTTAAAATAGAGTCAATGGAGCAAGGCAGAGCAGAAAGATGGTAGCAGCCTGAATCTGCAGTGACAGCGCTAGCCACTGAACATGCCTACCCAACATCCTCCCCCTTGAGAATTTAAGTTATCCCAATCGATGCATTTTTCCTGTTGTTTAAGGCTGCTTGAATCTGGTTTTTATGACTTGAAGTGAGAGAAGTATTACTGAAATAACTTGCCATATAGTAAGTATTTATTAAATAAAACTTGATTTTAAAGTAGTGGTCTTAGAAAGAGTGTGTCCCCCATGAGTCTACCATGCAGTTGGATTTGGAAAAGTGAGATATGGTATCGCTATGGTCAGCTCCTCATAAGCCCAAGCTTATTTTGTTTATTTGACTGTGTCACTCAGATGGTAGAGGCTAAATTTCTTTTTCTAGAAGATTAAGAAAAATTTGTCTGTGAGCTATCCAAGGGAAAATAAACCAAACTTATAAGACACAGACAAGAAACCTCATTTCCACTGGATCTCTGACCCAAGGGAGAATTTGCTTTGGGGAGATACATAGTTTTTAAAATTGAAGTGCAATTAATTATAGGTAAGTTTTAAAAAGTAAAATAGAGCCGGGCTCGGTGGCTCAGCCTATAATCCCGCGCCTTTGGGAGGCTGAGGTGAGTGGATTGCCTTGAGCCCGCGGGTTCGAGACCCACCTGGGCAGCGAGACCTCATCTCTACAATAAATCAAAAAATCAGCCGGACGTGGTAGCGCATGCCTGTAATTCCGGGCTACTTGGAAGGCTGAGGCGGAAGGATCACCGGAGCCCAGCAGGTTGAGGCTGCAGTGGCCGGGAGCAGCCACTGCACTCCAGTCTGGGCAACAGAGTGAGACTCCAACTCAAGAAAAAAAAAAAAAAAATTAAAATAGGATGCTACTGGCACATGAATAGAGCAATGAAATAGAATAAAAAAAATCAAGAAGTAAATCGAAATACATATAGGGATTTAGTATATGAGAAGGAACTCATTTCAAATCAGTGGGGAAAAACTGAATTTTTTGAATTAATGGTGTCTGGACAACAGAGTAACCAAGCTATAACAATAAATAAAATTTAAAAGCTAGAGCTGAACCTCACACCTTGCCAAATAAATTCCAGATGGGTGGGTCAGAGATTTTAAATATAAAAATGTGAAACCATAAAATATGAAAAGAAATCATAAAAGATTTCTTGTTGTAATTTATAGCTGAAGAAAACCTTTAAAAATATGACACAAATTACAGCAGTCATAAAAGAATACAAAATTCAACTGTGTTTTAAAGAATGTCTGCATACAAAAATGACAATAAGTCAAAGTCAATAGAAACCTAGGAAACACACTTGCAACTCATTTCTACACAATCAGAAGAAAAAGACCAACAACTCAACAGAAAAATGAGCAAAGGATGTTACATCAGGTCATATATTATATGGATTGGAAATTTGGCAATACTTATCAAAAATTACAAATACAGGCCAGGCACAGTGGTTCAGCCTGTAATCCCAGCACTTTGGGAGGCTGAGGTGAAAGGATTGCCTGAGCCCGTGGGTTCCAGACCAGCCTGGGCAACTTGGTGAGACCTCGTCTCTACAATAAATCACAAAAACTAGCCGGGCATGGTGGCATGTGTCTTTAGTTCCAGCTATTTGGAAGGCTGAGGCAGCAGGATCTCCTGAGCCCAGCAGGTCAAGGCTGTGGTGGCCATAAGCATGCCACTGCACTCCAGCCTGGGCAACAAGAGTGAGACTCAGACTAAAAAAAAAAAAAAAAAAAAATTACAAATATGCATACTCTTTGATTTAACAATTTTATTTCTAAGGATTATTTATGATAGACTCTATAATTCTACTAATAGCCATTCTATTAAATTGCAAACATACTCCTATTTGTCAAATTCATTTAGGAATAAAGTTAATCATTGCAGCATTGTTTGTAGTATCAAAAAATGGGAAATAGCAGAAATGATCATCAATGGGAGTGGT
Organism: Cephalopachus bancanus; assembly: GCA_027257055.1. NCBI lineage: Eukaryota > Metazoa > Chordata > Mammalia > Primates > Tarsiidae > Cephalopachus > Cephalopachus bancanus. The sequence goes on along the minus strand of JAPVLO010000430.1, from coordinate 695,674 downwards.
GAAACAACTGATGTTGCATTAACGTAATGAATTACTAGTCTTCATAAAAGAAGATGGAAGAAGTCTTTGTATACTGGTATAGAATGATCTCCAAAATATATTAAATGAAAAGAGCAAGGTATAGAACAGAATTGTGAGTTACCATTTGCATAAACAAAAGGTGACGGGAATCTTACACAAATTCACTTGTATATTTCTGCAAGAGTAAGAAGTTGACGATACTGATGCCCCTGGAGGAGGACCAGGGTACGTGTGGGTGAAGGGAGGTTTTACTGTTTAATTTTATACCTCCTAAATTATGAACTATGTGAATGCATGCTTATTCTGATTTCAAAATAAATAAATTACATTTAAAAAGATATTTTGAAAGAGATAAAGATAAATAGGAAATCCTCAACACTTTAAGAATGAAAACTAAAAACAAGGAGCTGCGAATCTGATTGTAAATGCAATTCCCATATCCCGCAGGAGCAGGCCAGTGCCTCCAACATCTTTGGCCTATCTACCAACTTCAAGTAGACTGGGATTTGATTTGTCAACCCTTAACCCCTCCCTGTCACTTCCCATTCCTCCTGCCTTAAGGTCAGGTCTGTCTGGCCAGGATTCAACTCTCTGCTCTGTCACCTTCATACCCTGCAATGATCACCTGGGACAGAGCACCAAGTAGAGGGCATCCCACATTGCTCTGCTAAGCGCAATTGATGGGCGTGATTATTTGTCTGAAGGGTAGAAAGAGTAATTGAGATGTTGAATGTTGGAAAATTAGACTAAGAAGGAAATGAAGCAGGTCAATGTAGGAGGTTTTTACCTATAGAGCATTGTAATGGGATGCAAGAAGAAATGATAATAAATCATAGAGGGCAAAAGAACCACCTACTTGCCACACTTTGGCTGAATTTTTCTCTTCTCGGAGCTCCGTAGTTGATGCCTTATTAACATCAGAGGGGATTTGATGACCTGTCATATTCAGTCCTGACTATTGAAATGAAAGGGATAGAAAATGAAAAGTATGGAAAATGGAAATCAATTGCATTCTTTAATTTTAGTCATCCCATTCCTGGAGCATATTGAATACTACTTTGGGTTCTTTCATTGTTCGGGTTATTAATAACAAAGAGCCAACGTATTTCACATTCCTAAAGAGTCTTTCATCTCAAAGGAGCCTATGTAATTCACTAATTCAGTTACCTGAACTACATTTGGTAATTATTTGAGGATCACTTCACCCAGGGGTGAATTTCGACGAGTTGTGCGACACAGCCGACAGTCACTTCATTCTCCAGTCAGCGCAAAAGAAAAATGAATAGCTAATGGGGGATGTCCTCCTACAGGATTTTCCCAGTGAAAACTTCAGGGAGATGGATGCCAAAAGAATGTAATTAATTGCCCGAAATTAATACTTCCAACCTTACTCAAGGTTTCCTGACCTCTTTACTAGTGTCAGGGTGGAGAAGTGGCTTATCTCAGAACAGGGCCCCCAGCCATCAAGAAACCTGTGTATAGCAAGCACTCCAGTGCTATCTCATTTTACACCCATGTAATTCTTTTCTGTGTGTGAGTGTTTGTATTTGGTATTGTATTTATAATTGTTTCCATGTATTCACATCTAGAATATAGAAATAGATTTCATTTTCTTATTGTTATACTTGGTTTTTATATGTTGATCTTGTGCCAATGACCTTGCTGAACTTGTTTAGTTTTGAGAAATGTTTTTGTAGATTCCTTGGGATGTACTGCACACACCATCATGACATCTGCAAACAGTGACAGTTTTAGTTCTTCATTTCTAGTCTGTATGCCTTTTATTTCCTTTTCTTGCCTTATTGAGCTGGCTAGATCACAGTTATAATAGTGGTGGTGAGAGCAGACATTCTAGCAGGCATGCTTACCTTGTGCTTGATCTTAGGGGAAAAGCTTCCAGTCTTCTACAATTAGGTATAATGTTAATTGTAGTGTTTTTTTGTAGGTGGTTCACTGCTACTTCTAGTTTTGAGAGTTTTTTTAAAAATCAGGAACAAGTGTTGAATTTTATCAAATGCCTTTTCTGCATCAACTGATATGACCATGCAATTTTTCCTCTTTAGTTTATTAAGAAGGTGAATTATACTGACTGATTTTTGAACATTGAACCAGCCTTGCATCCTGTGAACAGCAGTTATCCCAGTTATCTAATTTTAAAGTTTATTTATTTACAAGGAATAGTGTCTCAGTTATGTGACCTTATTTTTAGAGAGTAGGGGATAAAGAGATAAGAAACAAGCTCTTCCAGACCACCTGGCAGAATCTAATAAGACTTCTCTTCCATACGCTCTCTATTTGACAGAATCTAATAAGATTTCTCTTCCATATTCTCTCTATTTGACAGACTCTAATAAGACGTCTCCTCCATATTCTCTATCTCTATTCTTACTCAGAGATCAGGAAACTGCTACCAGCATGCCAACTACCCAATACCCATGAAACCACTCATCAGACAGCGTAACATAGAATCTAGTCACTACAGAAGCTCATGTTTGTGAGAACGCATCAGTTACTGCAACCCCCAACAAAGAAGAATGACCTTACTTCCTTTCTGCATTCCAGTTAGCACATGAGTTCATTCTGTTGGCAGAAGCTAAGTAACATTTACAACCCAAGTAGGAAGGGAGTCAAGAAAACATGGTTTTAAGCCATCTAAGCTCCCTATGATTCAGAGGTCAGATTAGAAAGAGGAGAGAGGTGCTAAGGCCCAAGAAAGCACTCCTACCCACCTCACTGAATCCTGTAGAATCAGAGAATTTCCATATCCTCACAATTACACTCTAAATACTTTCTTTTAATTTTTGTTCTTTTATTTCTCCCACCATCATTCAAAAATCCACTCAGCAAGATGTTTTTGTAAGAGTGGAGTTGGAGTGGGAGAGTAGAGGAGAAAAATAAAGAGGGAAATTGATGCCAATAGAATATATTTTATTTTAATGATCTGTTTTAAGGACCTGTGTTTGTGCTTGAGAGCATGAGAAAGGAAGTCAGGGAGAACCTGACTATCCCAAGAGTCTGGATTTTGACACCTGGGAATGGAGGTAGCGTGCTGGGTGAGCCAGGGTGCAAGACAGGGGCTCAGAGCCCCCGAATGACAAGACACCTTCCTGACTGGGCGTGGCTCCTCAGATTCCTCCGGTCCCTCTCTGACACCTTACAGAGCAGCTTCCACACTGCACCATGCTCAGGCTCATTAGTTATTCTTTAGGGGGTTAGAGCACAGCATAAAGAAAGCAGGGGTGATTGGTTTGGTTTTATTCTTGCGTGGGTCAGGGCATTTTGCACTGCTTAGTGGCCCTATCCTGCTCTCTAAGGCTGGTCTACAGGTGTGGGATGTTGGTCCCCAGAAGTCCCCAACTGGCATCACTGGATCCACTGGCAACGTTGGGGAATATACAGTATACAATAATCTCAGGAGCAATGGTATGTCCTTTCTCACAGGTGAAGGTCTAAATGTTTTTCTGTGTCAGTGATTTTCAAACTATTTTAGCCTTTAAACTTTTTTTTTTTTCCAACTGAAATCTTACTAGGAAATTCATCAAATAGAAAAGAAGCTGTTCTGATTCAGGTGTGGTGGAATTCAGAGACCCACGTAAAAATTCCCCTCTCTCCTCTGAACTACTTCTACAACACTTCTAGGACTCGAGAAACAGAATTTTAGGAGCATTGTGTTATATGTTCTTTAGTGATGGTTAGTATGCTTACCTAATTTAAAAGAGGAAGAAACTGAGTCACAAAGGGGCTAAAGAACATCCTTTGCCAAGACTATGCCATGAGTGTGTACCAGTCAAGAGCTGTGCTTGGCTGATCTGAAAATTGATTGAAATAAGACGGGGCTTTATTTTCCTCTTACCCAAGGAGATATCCAGAAGTGGGCAGGGTAGGACTGAAGCAATGGGGCTGTGAGATCTTTGGGGACCCAGGTTCTTTGAAGCTCACCATTCCATGATGTCTCTAGGATGGATTCTCATCCCATGTTTATGACATGGTTTCTAGAGCTCTAGCCATCTAATCACCACTCAGAAGATGTAGAAAGAGAAGAACCGAGGAAGCCTCAATGACTTACTTACATCGAATGACAATAATAATAAAAAAACTTTAAGCTGGGTATATTGATCCCCACACCCAGCAATATAGTAGCTTTGCCAGTGAGGAAGGGTAGAATCTATATTGGTGGGTACCTAATAGTTTACCACAAATGTGCATGTAGAGGATGTGCCTCTAAGGCAGTGAATGTCCTAGATATATTCCAATTGCAAATAATCTGCCTGTTTTCACACAAAGTCAATATTTCAGCACTTAAATATATGGTTTTTTATTCTCATTTTTTCCCTCCTCATCAGATGAGGCTCAAAAATTCTTTGTCAGATTCATGTGTCCTGAATTTTATTTTAGAAAAGAAATTGTTTATAAAATTACTTGTTATTTGTTCCAATTGCTTGAGAAATGTAATGTTTTCTCCAAATCCTATATATGTCTTCACTGGATTGTCTTCAGACCATAATCTTGTTCTATGAGGGCAGGTGGTGGGTAGGATAGCGTAGGTTAGCAATATGGTTTGTGACCAAAAGTGGGAGTTGATTATCCTTCATGGTATATGCTTACTTTCTTCTTCAGGAAGAATTGTAATAAAAATTAGACTGTTTCCCCAAGATTTCATAGAAAATTTGTTTTCCAGACTGTAGAAGACTTTCCTAAGTAGGTCTTTAACCAAAATGCCTCCGGTTAGATTTAATACCTGTTTGCTCTTGTCCTGTTGATTATATGGTTCTTGTCTGGTTGTTTATAGGAAAACTTGAGACAAAATCAAATTTGCAGTAGGATGAAGAACATGTTCCAGGTAAGAAGTGGCATCCCGATTGTTCATTGTCTATTCATGAGTTCACTTATTAGCTGATTCAGCCGATCAAAAAAACCAGGTTCCTGCATACGCAAGTCACTGCATGGAAAATATGGGCTTCCACAGTGGTCTGATCTATATTGCTGGTAAATGTGCCACTATGTGCCAGTCCCTGTCCCATGTATGTCACATTCCTATTTCTCTTTTTTTTTTGAGTTGGAGTCTCACTCCGTCGCCCAGGTTGGAGTGCAGTGGCATGCTCATGGCCACCCCAGCGTCAACCTACTGGGCTCCGGCGATCCTTCCGCCTCAGCCTTCCAAGTAGCCGGAACCACAGGCATGCACTACCAGGCCTGGCTAATTTTTGATTTATTGTAGAGATGAGATCTCACCCAGTTGTCCGGGCTGGTCTCGAACCCTCGGGCTCAAGCAATTCACTTGCCTTGGCCTCCCAAAGTGCTGGGATTACAGTTTGAGCCACCAAGCCCGGCCGTCACATTCCTATTTAATCATCACAACAAGTATGACATAAACAATTATCATGGAATTCTGTTGTATTTGTCTGATGCTTCTTTTGACTGGTACAATGCCCTTTCTCCTATCATTTATTTACCTAATATTTTTTTGACATCTATTACGTGCAAGGCACTATGGATATAAGTGAACAAAACAGGCGGGATTTACCTGACAGGATTACCAATCTGTTAATCATATTGCCCTACTGACTACTAAGTACATGACCCAAGCCTGACCAATCATGAAACCTCATATCCTCTGAGGCTGGACCAGAGGGAACATGACCAAAGTCAGACCAGTTAGAGTCCCCATATACCATATGATCCAATTCTTGTTGCTGGAAAGTGGAGGGTTTCTCTTTATTCATTTGAGCTCTAGATTTTCTCTCTCTCTTTCTCTCTCATACACACACACACACACACACACACACACACACACACACACACACACACAGTACCTACTCCACTCATATGCTTTCCAGTTTTGTAAACCAATACATTTCCTTTCTGCTTAAGCTATTAGGTTGAGCCATATGAATATGCCATTTTGCAGGTTGAATGTCAGTGTTTCATCTGGTTTAACCTAATAGTTTGAATTTCTGCTGCTTATAATTAAAAGAGTTCTGACTGATGTGATAGTATTGTTATCTCCAACTTAGATTAAGAAAATAAAGCAGGGAGTGTGGATTTGCTCAAGATTATTCAGCTGTTAAGTATGACAAGAACCAAAACTCAGATGACTTCAAAGTCCATGTTCTTGGTTACTCTAGTACCAGTCCCATAAAGTCAGGCAAGAACCGAATAGAAGAGATTGCTACTCAAGGGGGTTGGGGAACAGGCAGTTGCCTGTCAGCAAACAGTTTGCTAGTCTGTGAGAAGTAAGAAGTGCTGCACCAGAGTGTAAGTCAACTATGTCACTTAGCACACTCTTTAGTCTAACTAACTTTATTTTTAAAATTTTTTTATGGCAAGACTTTCTCAATGCAGTAGGTAGTGCATTGGTTAAGATTCTGGTGCGAGTTCCTTATCTCCTCCTGGACTGGTGTCAGAGAGTTCTGTGGATCGGCACTTGGAGGAGCCCTGGTACAGAGGACCCTTGGGTTTGCTGCCCAGAAGCTGTTATCTATGCCATGTGATCCTGACCCACTCTTCTGCTCGTCATAACTGATTGACTCAGATCATTTGTTTGAGCCAAACTGGACCAAACAGATTTTCTTGTCTAAGAATATGGAATCATGAAAAGAGAAACAAAGGAATCAGGAGATGTTAGTAGCTATACTACAAAAATAGCAAAATAAGCCTACAAATACTTGTTTTTTCATGTCTCTGGAACTATTGTAGTTATTCTTGTACTTCTGAGGTGTGGCTGTTCAACTATTCCTTTACATTTTGTGAGATTATGAGTATCCTTTCAAGTAAATTTCCTTTTGTCTTAAGCTCGCTAGAGTTCGTTTCAAAAGAATTTTACTTAATACCATTGAACTGTAGGGAAAACCACATGTTCATGACTCAGAAATTCTGTTTATAATTTCAATTATTTTCTAATGTCACCCACAATTCTAGGCCCCACTAATAGCTAGAAAGGTTGCTACCTGAGCTGGGGGCTTCCACTGTAAAATGGAAACAAAGAGGTACATAGTGAATTAACTCTGGTTACTAAAGACCCTGATGAAGCTCAAAACAAATAATCAGCTGTTGTCTGTTTAACTGTAACTCTAATGAATGAATTAACTCATTGCTAACACCAGAAGCATTAGCCCTTTGGGGCTGTAGCACTGACATCTGCCCATCTAGCTGGCTTTAAAAGAACCATTTGCTCTGGGAAAACCATTTGCTCCAGTTAAACACAAAAATCAGGTTCTTGAATTCAAATTTGTTTTTTTAAAAAAATTTATGATGGAGACACCAACCTGAATTCTCGACCATTTTATTTATTACCCAACCATTTTTTTTAGAAGTAATATATAATTTTAAAAAATATGCAGATGTCTTCTAAGATCATCTCACTATTTGAAGTTGCAAGTCCTGATAGACTCTATGCCAGCTCGGTGAAAAACGCAGCTAAAATGGAGGTTTGAGATGAAAACTTAGTAGCTGGGAGTTGCTACATGAGGGGATAACCAAAGGAGTAAGGAAGTAAGTGCCATGTTCCTACTGTTCTTACTCTGGGGGAGGAAAAAACAGTGCTGGCAGGCCTAGGGGGAAGCTTTACAAGCTTGATGCCTTGATCTTTTATTTCTGAATCCAGAATAATTGTCTCCTGACCCGCTTACCTAGAATCTCTGTCATTTTGGTTCTGAATAGGTTAATTTGTCTTTAAAGGCTACCCGAATGCTCTTAAGTTAATTCTTGCATTCCTTTGCTCTTTCTCTTTAAAAATAAAAGTTCTGATAGCAATAGATGTCTCTACCAGTGTGGCCAAGAGGATCACCTACAAATGCATTCTGAATAGAAAAAAAATGGAACCTGAGATTCAAATATCTGTGCTTATAATTCTCCACATTTACAACCTCTTCTTAGCTGCTTTAAAAAAAATCCAATGATTTAGGGGCAGATTTCTTTTTTCTTAATTGTATTGCTGGACTTATATTAAGCATAATCTATAAGACTCTCAACATAATATCATTTATCCAGCATTTTTTATTGTACTAAATTTCAGGGCTAATCTAAGTTTAAACTCTTTATTTTAGAGAATCAGTAGCAGCAGCTAATTAGCACATCTCATTCTGGATGTATTTGCCAACCAATTTCAGAGACTCATTTGCCTGTTAAGAGATTTTATTGAACACCAGCACCACAGACTCTCCTTTTTTTCTAGTAAACAGCTCATGCTTATTATCTTATTACAGGAATGCCACTGGTTAAATCAGGCTCTGAATATAAATAGCCATATTACTGCCATCAGGCATCAATGTTTATTTAGTGGCTGTGAGTCATGCATACCTCTTTGATCGGGTTTGGAATGAGCCATTGCAGTTTTTGTTCAAAAAGGTTATTTGCAAAGGCTACAGAAGTATCAGTTAGATTAAACATGAAATTAATCAGCATGGAATTTTATCAGTCATTTCTGCCACCAGACACCAGGTGTCAAGAGCATGTGCAAATGAGGGCTGAACATGATGAAGCTGGGGGACAGCTTAGTAGGGAGGTCAGAAAAGATTCCAAGAGGTCTGAGGAAGGAAAGATGGAGAGAGGGAGGTAAGGCGTGAGCGAGGGAGGAAGGAAAGAAGGCAGACAGGCCTGCTAAATCATCTGGAATGATGTGGCAGTTTCACATAACGTATCTCATAGCACAATACGTGGAATGGAAGTTAGGTGACCTGAGAGCCCGAGCTCTGATGTGCCCCCCTAGTGATCTTTGGAAAACGATGTCATACTTACACGTGTTACAAAGCCTACATAGAGAACATATGACAGACTTCTTCAAAAGCAGGGACAAGTGAATTTTGCGCCTCAACTTTTTTCCAACCAAAAATATCAGAGAGGAATAGATCCAAGACAGATGTCATGTGGTATTTAGCTGAAACCATGATGGAGGAGAGCATGTGGCCCTTAACTGGAGGGCTCACTTAAACTGGGTCTGTTCAGTTGTTCGACATTTAGTGGATACTCCCCTTGTCAGTCACAGTGCTGAGCAGGCCTGTGAATAATTACACCATGTTGAGTACTATGATGATTGCCACTATAAATTCCTGTTGACCTCATTCTCAACCCAGCCTTCAGTACTGCTCAGCAACTCTCAGGCATTCCTCTGGGCGACTCTCCCTGCCATTGTCCACAAACCCTATTTCTAACATCCCCCACGACTTCAAGCTTCATCTTCCCAGCCTCCAGTTCCTCTTGTTCTCAGTGTATGATCGGAATTCCTTATAGTGAAAATAAATATATCTACACTCCCACACATCCTCTCCTTCCCCCATATTCTCATCACAGGGAATGTCTTTCCTCTTAGAACAGGCAGAGCTTCCACCTGGGGTTTGCATCCTGTTTTCTCCCAGGGTTCTGTTCCCCCTCATCCCGAATCTTCAATTCTTCCCACTCAACTAGCTTAGTCTTTCCAAATTAAAAAAAAAAAAAAATCCTACAGGAACCATACCCCTCTTCAGGAATCTTCCTCCGCCGTCAAAGACAAGCTTCTTGAAAGAATTGTCTACCTAGAATTCTTTGTCTTCAGGTTTCCGGAGACACTCTGACATCGAGATTTAAATGCAGGTGGTGTCCTGTGGCGTGCTCTTAGAGGCAGCACCAGGGCTGAGATGAAGGAGGCAGGACATGGATAGGTTCTTGGAAACCGTGACTTTAAGTGAAAAGATGTCCAGCAGGTCCTCAAATAATGCTGTTTCATTCAATGTCATTTAGTTATCATGTTGATAAGGAAAAAAAAATTGGTTTTGTTATACATTGTTTTGCTTGAAGTCGCAGTTTCCAAGAACCTATCCACAATGTTAAATTAATGTTAACTTAAGGCATCATCTGGTTCTAGGGGACCCTAGAATTGGAATGGCCTTTAGAGATGACCTAAATGGAAGCAAATGGAACAGGCCTTTGTAGCTCCACATTGACCCGTCATTGAATAGACAGGGTAGGCATGTTAACTTGGGCAAGTCAGCTCTCTTTGATAAAGGGTGATTTCCTACAGGGGAATTCAGCCACGAGCCACCAGCAGGCTATAGTCCTGGCAACTGAGGAATGGGTGTTTCAACCCTCAAGGGGCTCTGGTTGGCACAGCCGAGCATACACTCTGTGTTGACAACCCAGCCTTCTGTCATCTGGCTTTCTCTCTCCTGAGTTCCAGAGTCCATCTATATGCAACTACCTACTGAAGATTTCCGTGTGGACATCACACGAGAGCCAAAAAAACATATTCAAGATTGAGCATCCATCACCTTCTACTGCTCTACTCCTTCCTTCGGGTTCTCTGTCTCTGAAGATAGAAGGTAACTTGGCAGATGAAGTGCCCCTCCCTACTCTCTTGTGTGGGTTACTTCAGGACATTTTTGTTCTTTGCAGCCCTTCTGAGGAGTCTTGTGTGCTGAAAAAACATACCAGCTGAGAAGCCCACTGTCTCTTGCATTCTGCCATAAACCAGGAGCCAGAGTGGTAATGTGGCACACTGCTTTTTTCCACAGCTTTCCTTGCTCACTTCCCTTTTGTTCCCTCATTCTCACTGCCTTGGGCTCGTACCTACCAGATAACTCTTGGCACCTTAACTCTGACCTCAGGCTTTGCTTTCCAGAGGACCTAGAAGAAGATACAACTTTTTCTTTTATTCCCAAATTCCAATCAACTACTACCAAGTTCTGTGTGTTCTACCTTCTAAAGACCCTTGACTCCCTCCTTTTCTCAACATCTGCATTGCCATCGCCCTAATCCAAGGACCATCATTTCCACTTGAAGCACGACATCAGCCTCCTAAGTGGCCTCCTACATCCAGGCTCCTTCCCCTAGAAACGATTAGCTACTCTGTAGCCTACAAATAGTAAGAACTTAATAAATGTTAGTTGCAAGAACAAATGAATTGATATATCACAGGATACTATGCTATAATTGGACTACTCTATAAAACATTGAAGTGCGAAGGTAATAATTTTTCCTGGATTATGGTAACCCACAAAACATCTTCTCTCTTCTTTGCTGCTCTTCTACTTCTAAAACTGTCAGGTTCCTAGGAGATTTAAATCATTAGGATATGTAAAGCATTAGAACCGTGCTGAGTACATACTAAGCACAAAATAATTTTTAGCTTTCTTTATCATCATTATCCTTTCATGGATATTTTTTCTTCTACTTCTTTTCCCCTTTCTCCTGAGAGTTAAAATAGTTTAAAAATATTTAATTAAAAATCGAATTAATTCTTTTGTCTATACCTAGTATTCCTAGGAAACAGTGTACAATAGAAATCTAAGTTGTCATCAACCTAAATATTCTCACTGTCAAGGTGAGTTGTTTAGAGTCTGTGTAAAAAGTACACAGAAAAAATACAATTTTAACCTCAAGATTTAAAAATTAATATCCAATCTAGAAAAAAAAGTAAAAATAAATCTAATTTTCCTTAAACTTTCAAGTTCAGATTATAATTCTTATTTTATAAATACATATAAGTTCAGGGAGTTATTTGATTATAGTTTGACTAGAGGAACAGGCCAAATTTCTTAAACAATTTGTTTCTTCACATAAAATTTACAAAATTCTTTTTTTGAGTCAGGATCCCGCTCTGTCACCCAGGCTGAAGTACAGTGGCATAATCACAGCTCACCACAACCTTGACTTCCTAGGTTCAGAGGTTCCTTCTGCCTCAACCTCCAACATAGCTGGGACTACAGATGCATGCCACCATGCCTGGCTAATTTTTTTATTTTTTATTTTGGAGAGATGAGGTCTCACTATGTTGCCTAGACTGGTCTTGAACTCCTGGGCTTAAGCAATCTTCCAGCCTTGGCCTCCCAAACTGCTGGGATTAGGCATAAGCCACTGCGTCTGGACTATAAAATTCTTTTAAACAATAACTTTTCTTCTTCTTCTTCTTCTTTTCTTCTTCTTCTTCTTCTTCTTCTTCTTCTTCTTCTTCTTCTTCTTCTTCTTCTTCTTCTTCCTCCTCCTCCTCCTCCTCCTTCTTCTTCTTCTCCCTCTCCTCCTCCTCCTCTTCCTCCTCCTTTTCTTCTTTCTCTTCCTCTTCTTCTTCCTCCTTTCTCTCCTCCTCCTCCCTCTCCCCTCCCCTTCTCCCCTTCTTCTTCAAGACATAGTCTCACTCTGTTGCCTGGGCTGGGGTGCAGTACAGTGGTACAATCATAGCTCACTGCAGTCTTGAACTCCTGGACTTAAGTGATCCTCCTGCCTCAGCCTCTTCAGCTCTCTAGTATCTGGGATTGCAGGAATCCTGACTAATTTTATTTATTTTTACATTTTGTGTGTGTGTGTGTGTGTGTGTGTGTAGAGACAAGGTCTTGCTCTGTTGCCCAGGCTGGTCTCAACTGCCTGGCCTCAAGCAGTCCTTCAGTCTCAGTCTTGGACATGTTTTACTGTATTTTAAAATTAAATGTGTTTGATTGTTTAAAGCACTTCTAGTACCTAAACTACCTAACAAAATCTTTCTACTTTAATAAATCTAGTTAAATTAATGAATGTGGTCTATCTCCAGTTAATCATATGCATTCCATTTTTGTTTACAAACTGTTTCTCTTTCCTTTTCCATGTAAAATTTAAGCCTATAATTGCTCAGTGACACATTTTAAATTAGGATCAAAGACCAAATCTATAAAATTCTCTGAAATATCTTAATACTCCAAAATCTTAAAGTATAAAACGTACATGAACATTCCTAAACATATGAAAAAAACTAGTAATAGCATGATTTGGTTTCTTTCATCATCTCCATATTTACTTCTAAATGTTCTTTTGCCCTCTCAAGCAAGTTGGGGTTGTTTTTGGCCAGGATATTTGGAATACAGTTGCAAGGTCTGAATGCTTTACATGGTCAGTACGTTGAGAAAGATGCTGAGCATCTTTTTAATAGTCAAAGAGATAACAAGGGACTCCTTGTTCATGCCCTACAAATGGGGCTATTCTCACAGCTGATCTTCCAGTTTCAGATTAGACCACTATACAATCCTTTCTTCTGATTTGAGCCCATAGTTCTGGCTAGTTTACTTCTTGATTGAAGTCAATCTATTGAAGTCAATCTGGTTGATTTGGATTGGTTTTTCCTTTTACTTTTCATGGATGACTAATGGCCACAATCCTACAGGTATTTATGCCATCAGACACATTCTTGTCATGTGTGGGAAGGGAAAAGAAAAGAAAAAAGAAATATTGGGCACAATTTGGGTGCTGTGTGAATGTCATTATGCATATGTATATATGTGAGTATTACATATATATATAGTTTCAGTTAATATTTTATGTAGTTGTATGAAGTAGGCATAATTGCATTCACTTGGCAGATAAGGAGATAAACTTAGAAAGTTGAATAGGCTGGGCACGGTGGCTCAGCCTGTAATCCCAGCACTTTGGGAGGCTGAGGTGAGAGGATTGCCTGAGCCTGTGGGTTCGAGACCAGCCTGGGCAACTTGGTGAGCCCTTGGCTCTACAATAAACAAAAACTAGCCGGACATGGTGGTGTGCATCTGTAGTTCTGGGTACTAGGATGGCTGAGGCAGAAGGATCGCCAGAGCCCAGTAGGCCGAGGCTGGGGTGGCCGTGAGCATGCCACTGCACTCTAGCCTGGGCGACAAGAGTGAGACTCCAATTCAAAAAAAAAGAAAGAAAGAAAGTTGAGTAGCTATTAAGTTGCAGAGCCAGGATACTAAGTCTAGCTCTGACTCTATTAGAACCCACAATCCATACTCCATGGGGAACATCATGTAATATCCCTGGACTTTCTAGCTTGGCAACAAACCTTGCCACATGTGCAGAAGACTCTTGGGATTGTCTTATTTTATTTTATTTTTTTTTGAGTTGGAGTCTCACTCTGTCGCCCAGACTGGAGTGCAGTGGCCGCTCCCGGCCACCGCAGCCTCGATCTGCTGGGCTCTGGCGATCCTTTCGCCTCAGCCTTCTGAGTAGCTGGAACTACAGGCAGCACTACCACACCCGGCTGATTTTTGATTTATTGTAGAGATGAGGTCTCACCAAGTTGCCCAGGTGGGTCTCGAACCCGCGGGCTCAGGCAACCCACTCACCTCAGCCTCCCAAGGCACGGGATTACAGGCTGAGCCACCGAGCCCGGTTGGGATTGTCTTTTTTAAAAATGATTTTTTTCCTCTATCTTTTTGCAACAAAGCAAAATTATGAGCAGTTTGGGGTCACAGCTTTTGAGTTGGACATCTGACATGTTCTCTTCCCTTTCGTGAGGTATCACACATTAGTGGGTCAACTGGAAGTCTCAGAGACAGAGGCCTGAGGGCATGAGGACAAGAGGGTTCAATTCTCTATGACAGGCTCTTGCCTGAGGTTGCCTTTTCTTGCCAGGGCTTTCCCACAGCGCATGGCCTAGTCAGTCATTCTCAAGCTCCACAAAAAAGCCAAGAATAATACACAGCAGGTTCCACTGTTGGTTGGGGGGATGCCCTGGCAATGTCTTTTCTTTCTTTCTTTTTCTTTTTTTGTTGTTAACTTTTTATTTTGAAATAACCTCAAACTTACAGGAAAGTTGTAAGAATGGTTCAAAAAACCTCCATATATCCTTTACTGAGATTCACCAAGTGTTAATATTTTGCCCTATTTGCTTTACCATTCTCTGAAATATTTGAATGTGTTACATACATCATGCTTCTTACCCCTAAATAATTCAGTGTATATTTCCTAAGAACAGAGAAATTCACTTACACAACCCTAGTACAGTTAGTAAATCAGGAAATTTTGAAATTGACATATATTGTTATCCCCTCTGCAGACTTTATTCAATTTTTGCTAATTATATTCTTTTTAGCAATTTTGCTTTTCTGGCCCAGAATTCAATACAGAATTAAGCATTACATTTATTTATATGGATTTTTAATTTGCATAATCTGGAGTGAGCTTTGTCTGCCTTTTGTGTCATTGACTTATTTATTTTTTAAGAATGGAGACCATTTATTTTCCAGAATAGCCCTCAATTTGAGTTTGTCTGTTGTTTTCTCATGATAGATTTACTTTTGACAGGAATCCTGCACAAGTGATAACATTTCCTTTTTAGTGCATCCCATCAGGAGATACTAGATGTCAGTTTGACCCACTACTGATGCTAACTAATTTCAGTTACTTGATCAAGGTAATGTCTGACAGATTTCTCCACTGAAGAGTGATTACTTTTCCTTTGTAAGTAATAGAAAATTTGTAGTAGGATGTTTTAAGAATATGTAAATACACTGTTTCTCATCAGACTTTTTTTTTTCCTTTTTTGATTCAAAGTCTTACACAGTCACCCAGGCTGGAGTGACATGATCACAGCTCACTGCAGCCTCGATTTCCTGGGCTCAGGTGATCCTTCCACTTCAGCCTCCCAAGTAGCTGGGACTACAGACATGTGCCACCATGTCTGGCTAACTTTTTTTGCATTTTTTTTTTTTTTTGTAGAGACAAGTTCTTGCAATGTTGCCTGGGCTGGTCTTAAACTCCTGGGCTCAAGCTATCTTCTCATCTCAGCCTCTCTAAATTGCTGGGATTACAGGTGTGAGCCACTGTGTCCAGCCCTCATCAAACTTTTAATCATTAATTCTATCATTCATTAGTGATTCTTCCCTGAATCAGTTATTACTATGATGGTTATAAAATGTTGATTTTCTAACACCATCACTTTTTTACACGTTTATTAGTTGATATTCTGTTACAAGAGAGAATTATCCTATATCATTAATTAAGTATTCATATGGATTCAGATTTTTATTTAAATTGGTTATTATTTATTGCTGCAATTATTAATCTTTATGTTCAAATGGTCTCAGATTTGACCACTTGGAAGCAACTTTAAGCTGGTTCTTGCATTCTTTTGATGTATTTCTGTCATTTTTTGAGCACTTCCTTCCTTTGTGTCACAAGATAGTCCAAACTTACCTTGTACTTTCTCTGGCCATGGCCCTGGGATCAGTCATTTCTCCAGGAAACCCTGGTTCCTTTTAGTGGGAAATGGTATTTAGAAGCCAAGATTTGGGTGCTAGGTGTCCTTACTGCTAATGAGTACCAAAGTTTTTAGGCCCTTTCAGCACACAGAGCTAAGAAAACACACACACACACACACACACACACACACACACACACACACACACACACACCTTTATCTATATTTATATCTAAATCTATATCTAAATCTATATATCTGTAGATAGACATAGATATATCCAACAATATATTGTTGTTTCAATCCAACAATACAGGATTCTTCCCAGCCTACCCCCTCTGTATTTCTATCTCTCTTCTCTAACAGTGAAAAATCTGGTTCCCAACATCTCAAAATATTTATTCATTTGCCCAATCCCTCAATACCTAGAAAATACTTTGAGAATTATTTGTCCATATTACATACTACATCCATTCTACATACTAGAGTTCAGAGTTTTTTTGTAGTTCACTTTGTCTTTAGATCAAAGTTATACAGGTAAAATATTAAGCTCAAAAGTTATTTAGGTTTTCTCTTCAGCATACTTATGTTACTCACTTGAGAATGTAATAAAACTCATTGTTTTTATGTTCCATTTTAGGCTTCTTATCTACTTCCTTTTTGTGGGTTTAACTTTGTTTTTGCATAAGTAAAACTGAGTAAATAAAATAGCAACATACTTCCAAAAGTCAAAATGATAACAAAAAAGCATATTCCAAGATCTTTCACTTCCTCCTCTGTCTTGTAAACCTTGTTTTTACCAGCACCCTGTGGATAAACAAAGTTAGTTTCTTGTTTATTCTTCCTGTGTTTCTTTTTGTAAAAATAAGTAGATACATGCATATTTTCTCATTTCATCTTTATTTTCTTACGTGAAAGGTAGCATGTTATACACACTCTTCACACTTCACTTTTTAGCGTAACCACTTTTTAATCTTAGCCTGGAGTGATATTCTGTAAATCCCTCTATACCATCTCATAGACATCTTCCTCATTCTTTTTTACAGTTTGTACAGTACTCCACAATAACTGTGCCACTGTGTATTCAATGACTCTCCTCTGTTTGAGAATTTAGGTTGCTGCAAAATTTTGCAATCACAGATATGGCTATTATGAATAACTGCCAAAATATCTTTTCATAGTGGTAGAGTTATAGCTAAGGGGTAAAGTCATAAAAGCGAGATTGCTGGTCAAAAGTTAAACTTATGTGTAGCTTAGTTACATATTGTCAAATTCCCTCCTATCAGTGTTGTGCCGTTTTTGCATTTCTAGCAGGAATTTATGAGATGACTGTTTTCCCACTGCCTTGCCAGCAGAATGTTTTGTCAAAGTTTTTAAATCTTGACAAACTTTTGATAGAAAAAAAACTATTTCAGTATTATTCTACTTAATATTTTCCCTATTAGTTTAGCTTGGAACACATTTCTACATGTTTATCAATTGTTATGTCTTCTCTAAATTATATGCTAATATCTTTTACTATCGAATGTTTATCCATTTATGCCTGTTTAGAGCTCTATGTACATTGAGTATATTTGGTTACTATTCCTAACACATAAAGATATCTATCTCTACAATTGTATTCATCTCTACCTTTATCTCCTTTTTTTTTTTTTTTTTTGAGTTGGAGTGTCACTCTGTCGCTGAGACTGGAGTGCAGTGGCTGCTTCCGGCCACCGCAGCCTCGACCTGCTAGGTTCCGGTGATCCTTCCGCCTCAGCCTTCCAAGTAGCCAGAATTACAGGCATGCGCTACCACGCCCGGCTGATTTTTTTAAATTTATTATAGAGATGAGGTCTCGCCGCCCAGGCGGGTCTCGAACCCACGGGCTCAGGCAATACACTCACCTCAGCCTCCCAAAGACGCGGGATTACAGGCTGAGCCACCGAGCCCGGCTTATCTCCTTTTTTTTTTTTTTTAAGCACACAATTCTCTCTTTCTTACTTTTTTGGCATGTTTTTATAATAACATTGTTTTAGAGACTCTTAATGATACGTGTATTTGCTTGGATGATTATTGGTGAACAGAGACCCTCGAAAAATAATAGAAAATCACATTCACCTTTGCTAAGTGACACATTGCTTGTTCAGCAGATAGCTAAGGGATAATGCTCATTGGAAAGGAAGGAATAATTGAAATTAAAGCACATAACACAGATCAGGAAACCCTTCAGAGACCAGGCAAAGATCTGTAGAGGAGCCTACATTTTCTGCAGCAGTTTGCTTCCTCTACCTACATCCTCAGGTTGACTTAAGCTTGTCTTAGGTAAGAATTGGCAAAAGTGAGGCCACACGATTCCACGTCAATATCAGGAGCTGGAGTCCTTGAGTGTACATTAGGTGAGAGATGGTTAAGTCAGAAAACCAAAGGATTCAAGACTTACAGGAGAGCGTACAGATTACCTGCACTCAGAGACAATCTAGCCACTTCAGTTTATAAGCAGAAATAAGAAACTCAAGAGAGGTAAGCAGCTTGCCCAAGTCACAAACTGAGTTATATTCAGAACTATATATGCCTTAAAACTGATTCTTAAATGTTAATGCTTAAGTACTTAAAACTAACGTCTGTGCAAAAATAATTCATTTTGAAACACCTATATTCAGATAAGTTTTAAAACTGTCATTTTGGTCAGCTATGTACTTAATTCTAGGAGCTGCTGCGACCAGACTTTTCTGAAATTCTCTTATCAAAGGGAAGTTGAAAACTTGCTTTGGCTTGTTTGTATATTCATTCATTCGTTTTAGTGTTACTGACAGTATCTTCTATCAGCACAGAGTTGTTTTGTTTGTTTAAGTACCTCTCAGTATAAATATTTTTTTAGCTACATTCTAGTTTTAAGGATACACACGAATTAACTTAATTGGACTCCTGTGTTTCATAAGTCTTCTCGAAAACCCATTTTTACCTAGATTAATCCAGTCTATTATGTTAGTATTTCCCAAACTGATAATCACCTGGGGTGCTTATTAGACATACATATTCAAATCTACCTCAGACTTCCAGTATCAGAATCTCTACATGACTGGAAATGCACAATTTTAACAATTTAACACGAATGCAAATTTTGGAAAATGATTCTGGGTTAGTTTTGGGAGTTTAACTCTCGGCTGGTAGCTTTACCCCAAATCCTCTTATGTGTGGATTATCCCCAGCTCTGAGAACAATGCCAGTGAAACTTTTTGGTCTATGGCAGAATCATTGGAATAAACGTATAGTTTCCTAACAGGCAATTCAACAACATCCTGGTGGCTACCTTGAAACGGAGAGCAAGTCAGAATGATTAGGTTTGTCCATGCCAGATGTATCATAGTGCTTCAGAGTGATAGCCATTGTTCAAGAAACGAGGGGGGCAATGGTGGTCAGCTCTTAATGCTGCCATGACAGAGTTGGATGATTAAGTCGATCATTCCTTCAGCCAGCAAGATCTGTTGACCAACACACTTGGCCAAGTATAAGGGCTGATTTAATGATACCAACAATACAGAGGCTGTTCTGAACAGACTGACATCTCAGTTTGGGCTACTTATCAACCCAGCTGCCTTCCATTACTACCAATAGGGCTGTCTATGTCAGTCTCCCAATAATTTGCCCTTATGATTTCCATCTTTTATCTTTGAACATCTTGCTTTTCCTTCTTTAACACTTAAAATTTAATAAGTGAGCTGGGCTCGGTGGCTCAGCCTGTAATCCCGCGCCTTTGGGAGGCTGAGGTGAATGGATTGCCTGAGCCCGCGGGTTCGAGACCCGCCTGGGTGGTGAGACCTCATCTCTACAATAAATAAAAAAATCAGCCGGCGTGGTAGCGCATGCCTGTAATTCCGGCTACTTGGAAGGCTGAGGTGGAAGGATCGCCGGAGCCCAGCAGGTCGAGGCTGCAGTGGCTGGGAACGGCCACTGCACTCTAGTCTGGGTGACAGAGTGAGACTCCAACTAAAAAAAAAAAAAAAAAATTTAATAAGTGAGAGATTACTGTATGCAAGGCACTATGGGGTGGGAAAGCAGGATGGAAAGCTACAAAGAAAAATAAATACTTAGCCAAGTTGTTGAGGTTATGAAAATGCTTAAGCAACAGTTCCTGCTCTAAAGGAACTTATGTCTACTTTGGGGATAAAACAAACAAATAACCCTTAAAACTTGGCAATAAGAATAGCCAAGGAAAGGCAGTTATAAAGAGAGCATTTTTGTTGCAGTATTCAAAATAGTTCGGTACTGGTATAGGAATAGATTAATGAAATGGAATCATTAGCGTAGAAATAGACCCAAGTATATAAAAACAATTAATATTTGATAAATGTTCTATTTTATAATGGTAGGGAAAATACAGATCATTCAATAAATTATTTTAGGACAACTGGCTAGACTTTTGGAAAATAAATTAAGCTAAATCCTTTTTCACTCCTCATACAAAATTAATTCCAAATTTAAATGTAAAAAATTCAACTAGAAATATATTAGAGAAACACAGGCAAGAGAATTTCTAATCTTTATTTCTAAGTATAAAGCAAAACCTAGAGGTCTTTCTAAAAGGTGATTTTTTTTTTTCCGAAAAGGTGATTTTTTTTCCAGGCTGGAGTGCAGTGACATGCTCATGGACACCACAACCTTGACCTGCTGGGCTCAGGCAATTCTTCCACCTCAGCCTTCCAAGTAGCTGGAACCATAGACTCAAGCCACCATGCCTGGCTAATTTTTTGAATTATTGTAGAGACGAGGTCTCTCCAAGTTGCCCAGACTGGTCTTGAACCCCTGGACTCTTGCCTCAGCCTCCCAAAGTGTTGGGATTACAGGCGTGAGCCACGGCACCCAGTGAAAAAAGTGATTTCTAAAAAATCTAAAACATATCATAAAAAAGTCAAAGACCAACAATAATGGGAAAAATATTTGGATCACATATGACAGATAGAGGACTAATATTCATAATATCCAAAGAGCTCTTCTAAGTTAATAGAAAGATAAATAACTCAATAGAAAGATAAGACCGGAGACAAGAATTGAGAATTCATAATAGAAGAAATACAAATGGCCAATAGGTAAATAAAAATCCTCTTCAATAATAAAATAAGTGCAAATTAAAGTACTTTTTGCCAATTTGATTGGAAATGAAATTTTAGTGAGTTTTTTGCCTATTTGATTGGAAAAAATATTTTTATTGATAAAAAGTGGGATTCACTATAAGTGGACTGTAAATTAGTATGTGCTTTCAGAAACAACTTGGCAACATTGGTTTAAAATGGAAATGTGGATTGCTCTGATTCAAAAATTTTGTGTTTATAAAATCACAAATTTTCAAATAACTGTACAAAGTTACATGTACAAGGTTATTCACTGTAGCACTATGAGTTATGTAAAAGATTGGCAATAATAATTTTAAGTAGATTACAGTATACCCACATGATGGGATAGAGTAAAAATCCTTTGATCTGATGGAACTGCAATAGGTAGTTGCTTAATTGAAATTTTGTTAAATGGGGAATCACAAAAAATGGTTGTTTTTTGTTGCCCAGGCTGGAGTACAGTGGCATGCTCACGGCCACCATAGCCTTGACCTCTACCTGCTGGGCTTAGGTGATCCTTCCACCTCTGCCTTCCAAGTAACTGGAACTATAGGCATGCACAACCAAGCCCAGCTACCTTTTTTATTGTAGAGATGAGGTCTTGCCAAGTTGCCCGGGCTGGTCTTAAACCCGTAGGCTCAGGCAATCCTCTCACCTTGGCCTCCCAAAGTACTGGAATTATAGGCATTAGCCACCATGCCCACCCTGATACATTTTAATATTGTGACCTCAGCTACCTAAAAATGGAATTATTTCAGCCTTTCGTTGCTAAGACACGGCTCTTTGAGTAAGGGTTTGCCTACTAGAGTTCTACTCACCCTTGTTGCATAAACCACACTTCCAACGTCTCTGCTCTTCCTCCCTGTATTATCGCTTGCTTTTTTCCACCTTGCTTACACTGTCCTCTTTTGCTCTGGCTTGATAAACTCTTTCTACTTCATGGCCTTCTCACTAGTTATAGTCTCTTCTTTCCTTCTCCTGCCTCTTTGCATGTTTAGCTCTTTCTCATGCCTTAAATGTCACTTTCTCAGAGAGATCCCTCACTGACATGTGAGGCTGCAACAAAAAGACAGTGGTCTGTGAACCAGGAAGTGGGTCCTCACTAGATACCGAATCTGCTGATGCCACGATCTTGGACTTCCTTGCCTCCAGAACTGTAGAAAATAAATTTCTATTGTTTGTAAGTCATCCAGTCTCTGGTACTTTTTTGTAGCAGCCTGCACAATGACGATAATCTTAGGCCATCTCCAGCCTTGGCCTGATCCTTTAAGGGTGCATAAGCCACAATGCAGAGTTGTCTCCCTTGGAGGCAATGTGTCCTTTTATACCCACATATTAGTTGTATGCTGAGGGTTGCCTTCAGGTGAGGCAGTTCCCATAAGCCAGGGCAATTCTCTGGGGGAAAAGGAGCATCTGAGAGCTTTAACTATCAATACTTTTAACAGCTGGAGCATATGTCCACTTTACAGTGGCATCTGAACTTTAAAAATTATGAGTTTTATTATTTCTTATGGTAAAATCGACTGCCTCCTTTTCTTTTAAAAAATTTTTAAATTTTAAATATGAAGGATTGCCTGAGTCTGTGGGTTCGAGACCCACCTGGGCAACTTAGCGAGACCTCATCTCTACAATAAATCAAAAAATTGGCTGGGCATGGCAGCGCGCGCCTGTAATTCCAGCTACTTGGAAGGCTGAGGTGGAAGGATCGCCGGAGCCCAGCAGGTCGAGGCTGCGGTGGCCGGGAGTGGCCACTGCACTCCAGTCTGGGTGACAGAGTGAGACTCCAACTCAAAAAAACAAAACAAAACAAATAAATATGTGGGGTACAATTCGGGGTTAGGCATACAAATGTTCATTATGCAGTTACCCTTGTTGATGAGGTGTGCCCCCCCTTCTCCCCTGGCAGTATCGCACTACTACCAATCCCTTTCTTATGGTATTACAATAGTTGTTCAAGGTCTGCTTATGTGTGAGAACATGTGATAGTCGGTTCTTTGAGTCTGTGTTGGATCACTCAGTATTATGGCCTCTAAGTCCATCCAAGTTGCTGCGAAGTTCATAATTTTGTCTTTCTTTATGACTGTGTAATATTCCATCATATATATGTACCACATTTAAAAAAATCTAATTCTCCTTCAACGGGCAGCACAATTGGTTCTATGTTTTTGCTATTGTAAATAATGCTGCAATAAACATGCATGTGCAGGGGATCTTTTTTATAGTTCCTCTGGGAATATTCCCAGTAGGAGGATTGTGGGGTCATATGGAAGGTCGATTTTTAGATCTTTTAGGAATTGCCATACTGTTTTCCACAGAAGCTGTTCTAGTTTATAGTCTTACCAACAGTGTAGAAGTATTCCCTTTTAAAAAATATTTGCCGAGATGTCCTGCGCGGAGAGTTGCCTTGGCTTCCTGCTTCAACAGTGCTTAGACGGAATCCGGAGCTCGTCTCCCGCCCCGGCCGACCAGTCCGAACCAGCCCTCTGCCTCTGCCACCGCCTCACCGTGCCCTCAGACCCTCGAAGCTGCCACCGCCGCCCCGCCCGACCGCCGCCCCGCACCGCCGCCCCGCACCGCCGCCCCGCACCCGCCCGCCCCCGCCCGCCGCCCCCGCACCGCCGCCCCGCACCGCCGCCCCGCACCGCCGCCCCGCACCGCCGCCCCGCACCCGCCCCGCCTGTCCTCAACCGCTGCCATGACGACCGCGCCTACCTCGCAGGTGCGCCAGATCTACTACCAGGACTTGGAGGCCGCCATCAAGCGCCAGATCAACCTGGAACTCTACGCCTCCTACGTCTACCTGTCCATGTCATACTACTTTGACTGCGATGATGTGGCTTTGAAGAACTTTGCCAAATACTTTCTTCCCCAATCTCATGCTGAGAAATTGATGAAACTGCAAACCAGTGCGGTGGCCTCATCTTCCTTCAGGACATCAAGAAACCAGACCATGATGACTGGGAGAACAGGCTGAATGCCATGTAGTGTGCATTACACTTGGAAAAAAACGTGAACCAGTCACTACTGGAACTGCACAAACTGTCTACTGACAAAAACGACCCCCACTTGTGTGACCTCATTGAGACACATTACCTGAATGAACAGGTGAAATCCATCAAAGAATTGGGTGACTACATAACCAACTTGCGTAAGATGGGAGCCCCCGAATCTGGCATGGCAGAATATCTCTTTGACAAGCACACCCTGGGAGAGAGTGATGACAGCTAAACCTTGGGCTAATTTCCCCATAGCTACTGGGTGACTTTCCTGGTCACCAAGGCAGTGCATACATGTCGGGGTTTCCTTTGCCTTTTCTATAGATTGCACCAAAATGTCCACTTCAGTTCTTTGATTTGTAGCATTCCTTCAAATAAAGAAATTTGGTACAAAAAAAAAAAAATTTGCCAACGCCATGTCTCACAAAGGCCTAACATCTAGGATCTACAAGGAACTCAAATGTGCTGAAAAGAAAAAAACAAACAGCCCCATTACAAAGTGGGCAAAAGATATGAATAGAAAGTTCTCAAAAGAAGACATATGAGCAGCCAACAGATACATGAAAAAATGTTCAGCCTCACTAGTCATCAATGAGTTGCAAATTAAAACTACGCTGAGATATCACCTAACTTCAATCAGGATGGCCATCATCAATAACTCAAAAAATAACAGATGCTGGAGAGAATGTGGTGAAAAGGGAACACTTCTACACTGTTGGTGGGAGTGTAAACTAGTACAGCCTCTGTGGAAATCAGTGTGGCAATTTCTAAAAGTTCTAAAAATCGACCTTCCATAGGACCCCACAATCCCACTACTGGGAATATACCCAGAAGAACTCAAATCACTCTATTAAAAAGATACCTGCACACGTATGTTTATCAGAGTATTGTTCACATTAGCAGGAACATGGAACCAACTGTGTTGCCCATCAAAAGAGGACTGGATTAAAAAAAGTGGTACAAGCCAGGCTCGGTGGCTCAGCCTGCAGTTAGGTGGTATCCCAGTGTGGTTTTAATTCGCATTTCTTTGATGACTAGTGAGGCTGAGCATTTTTTCATGTATCTGTTGGCTGCTCATATGTCTTCTTTTGAGAAGTGTCCATTCATGTATTTTGCCCACTTTGTAATGGGGCTGCTTGTTTTTTTCTTTTTTGGTACATTTGAGTTCCTTGTAGATCCCAGATGTTATGCCTTTGTCAGATATACAGTTGGCAAATATTTTTTCCCAGTCTGTGGATTGTCTCTCTACTCTCTCAATGGTTTCTTTGACTTTGCAGAAGCTTGTCAGTGTGATGAGGTCCCACTTGTCTATCTTATCTCTTAAGGCCTGGGTACTTAGGGTTTTGATCAGGAATTGGTTCCCAGTTCCAATTTCCATAAGGATGTCTCCTGCATTTTCTAAGGCTCTTATAGTTTGAGATTTTACATTTAAGTCTTTGATCCATTTAGAGTAGATTTTTGTGTATGGTGATAGGTAAGGGTCTTGTTTTAATCTGCATGTTGTCTGTTTTCCCAGCACCATTTACTGAATCATCTGAGCTTTTTTTAAGGGCACACAATATCTACCCTACCACCGGGACCAGAAAATTTATTGTGTCAATTGGTTTAAGCTAGTTAGGTTCCACCTTTGGGGTCATGGATCATGCTGTGGTTTGAATGTTAGTGTTCCCCGTAATCTATATTTTGGAACCTAATACCCAATATGATAGTATCAAGAGGTGGAGTTTAGGCTGGGTGTTGTGGCTCATGCCTATAATCCCAGCACTTTGGGAGGTGGAGGCAAGAGGTTTGAGACCAGTCTGGGCAACTTGGTGAGACCTCATCTCTACAATTGATCAGAAAAATTATCTGGGAATGGCTGCGCATGCCTGTGGTTCCAGCTACTTGGAAGGATCGCCTGAGCCCAGTAGGTTGAAGCTGCGGTGGCTGTGAGTATACCACTGAACTCCTGCCTGGGTTACTGTAAAACTCCTGACTCAAAAAATAAAAAAAAGAGATGGAGGCTTTGTGGAGTAATTAAGTTATGTGGGCTTAACCTTCATGAATGAAATTAGTGCCCTTGTAAAAGAGGCTGGAGGGGGCTCCCTTACCCTTTCTGTCATGTGAGGAGACAGCAACAAGAAGTCATCTGTGAAGCCCTGACTAGACACTTAATCTGCTAATGCCTTGATCTTGGACTTCCCAGCCTCCAGAACTGTGAGGAATGAATTTCTGTTGTTTATAAATTATTTGGTCTAAGGTATTTTGTTATAGAAACTCGAGTGAGCTAGACAGGTGGGATCAACCCCACCTAGCCAACATAACTGAGGAAATAATGGTAGTGTAAGGATGGGGAGAATGTATGGTGATCAGGCACCCAAGAAATGTTCATACTTCTCCTGCTCTTAATTACCTGAAATTATAGATTATATCACCCTGTTCGTTTCCTTCAGAGCACCTTGCCATAATCTGCAATTCTCATGCTTCTTTCTTTCTTTCTTCTTTCTTTCTTTCTTTTTTTGAGTCAGAGTCTCACTCTGTCGCCCAGGCTGGAGTGCAGTGGCCACTCCCCACCACCACAGCCTCGACCTGCTGGGCTCTGGCAATCCTTCCGCCTCAGCCTTCCAAGTAGCTGGAACTACAGGCGCATGCCACCATGCCTGGCTAATTTTTTGATTTATTATAGAAATGAGGTCTCAGCAAGTTGTCCAGGCTGGTCTTGAACCTGCAGGTTCAGGCAATCCTCTTGCCTAAACCTCCAACGTGCTGGAATTAGAGGCTTGAGCCACCATGCCCGGCCTTTTTTATTTCTTATCTGTCTGACTATTAAAGTGTAAGTTTCATGAAAATAGGAGCCTTATTTCTTTTGCTCACTGTTATCCTAAAACATGGTATGAGCCCAATAAATGTTGATTGCATTCCAGATAGGACCCTAAATGTGCAGAGGCATGGAGATAAGAAGAAAAATAAAATATGTAGGTAAAAAGAGAGTCTGATACTGTGGTCCTGGGATTAGCGGTGTCAACACCACCTGGGAACTAGCTAGAAATGCAAATGTTCAGGCCCTACTCCAGCCCTAGTGAATTAGAAATTCTGGGTGTGGGGCTCAGCAATTGTGTTTCCTAAGCCTGCTAGGTGATTTTGACGTTCAGCAGAGTTTGAGAACCACTGCTCTAGACCAGTTTGACTAAAACATGGGATTTATGCAGGTTAGATAGTGGTAGAGAAAGTAGCAAGGGAAAATTCAGGGCCACGTTATTATGGCAGGGCAATATATTAACATTTTACTGTAGTGATTATCCTATGTGTTGTTGGTTTGTTTTTATGTCTCTGAAGCACAGTCAAGAAAATGAAGAAAATGTAATTTGTCCTCCTCTTTTATTGGAAGAGTCATGAATTAGTTCTTTGGATTGTGGCCATCCTTGTGGTGGTTGGGAGACGGGAGTGAGTGGAGTTAATAGGACTTTGATTTTTCAGGCCAGGAGGAGAGGTGTCACCTTACGGAGACTCCTGATTACTCCCATCTCACCTTCATCCACAACCAACTTCTGGCTCTGAGCCAGTTTTTAAAAATAAATTGAAGCTGGGTTCAGTGGCTCAGCCTGTAACCACAGCACTTTGGGAGGCCAAGGCGAGTGGATTGCCTGAGCCCACAGGCTTGAGACCCACCTGGACAACTTGGCGAGACCTCATCTCTACAATAAATAAAAAATTAGCCGGGTGTGGTAGCGCTCGCTGGAGTTGTAGTTCCAGCTCCTTGGAAGGCTGAGGCGGAAGGATCACCGGATCCCAGCAGGTAGAGGCTGCGGTGGCCGGGAGTGGCCACTGCACTCCAGTCTGGGCGACAGAGTGAGACTCCAACTCAAAAAAAAAAAAAAAATTTGAATTTCTAAGCACGGTTTTAGATCTATAGAAAAATTGCAAGGGTACCTGCATGATTAATGTTTATATACCTAACCCTGAATTGTACCCATCTTTATAATAAATAAATAAATAGATAAATTTTTTTTAAAAAGAAAGAAAAATTGCAAAGACAGCACAGAGTTCTCATATACCCCACACCCAGTTTATCCTATTATTAATATCTAACATTGGTATGGTACATTTGTCACTCTTTCTTTGAGAACTGGTTTGATATGTTGTAGAATATCCCTGAACCTAGATCTGTTCGGTGTTTTCCTCACTGTTAATCTGGGGTTATGTTGTTGGGGAGACAGACCACAAATGGTAGCTGCTATTTTCATCACATCATACCAAGTGCACATACTAGCAACATGATTACTCACTGTTGATGCTGACACTGATCACCCGTAGATCAGGAGTTTAAACTGGGGCAGCCATGGAAGGAGGATGGATTTGCGAAGTGTCACATGGGGACTCCAGAACTTGACATTTACTCAGGTTTGGAGAGGGTGGTTGGAGTAAAAGGAGAGGGAAGAGTCAAAATCTTTCCTGAGGTTTCTAACGTGGGTGCCTGGGTACCTGGTTAGGGTATGGCAAATATAGCTGAGGTAGAGAAACTTAGTCTGCCGTTGACCTTCTCCCTGTGGAGCTGGGGAGGGTTGGGGTTAGGAGCAGTCCATGGCCGAGGCTCTTGCTGCCCTGGAACACAGAACAGAGACGTGTGAGGGCACACAGTGCCTGCTGGCTGCATCTCCCACTCATACCACCCGAAAAAGTTCCTCCCAAAATAACTTGTATAATCACCTGGAGAAAGCAGCAGGGACTTTCTCGGATGCTGGGCTCTGGGTTTAGGAGTGTAGTAGGAGGACTCAGGGGGCATTCTTCAGGATTCTCCTGGCTTCATAGTTATTTGGAAAAGCAGTGGATGCCTGAAGCCAATTAGAACTCTGAAGGAGGCTGGACATCCATTTCATAAGTTGCATTTGGCAATAGAATTGAAGGACATACATTAAAATGTAAATACTATTTAACTCTGGGTGTTGGGTTTAGGGGTTGTATAGTTTTCTAGGACTGGTTAATAAAGTACCTCAAACCAGGTGGCTTAGAACAGAAATGAATCGTCTCACAGTGCTGGAGGCTAGAAGTCTGAAATCAAGGCGTTGGCAGGGCCATGTTCCTTCTGGATACACCAAAGAAGGATCCTTCCTGGACTCTTTCTAGCTTCTGGTGGTTTGCAACAATCCTTGGTGTTCCTTGGTTTGCAGCTGCGGCACTTCGCTCTTTGCTTCTGTCATCACATGGCATTCCGCCTGCGTGTCTGTGTCCAGATTTTCCTCTTCTCATAAGGATGCCAGTCATGTGGGATTTAGGGCCCACCTGGTCCCATATGACTCATTTGTTTTTTCTTTTTTGAGTTGGAGTCTCACTCTGTCGCCCAGACTGGAGTGCAGTGGCCGCTCCCGGCCACCGCAGCCTCGACCTACCGGGCTCCGGCGATCCTTCCGCCTCAGCCTTCCGAGTAGCCCGGAATTACAGGCATGCGCTACCACGCCTGGCTGATTTTTTGATTTATTGTAGAGATGAGGTCTCGCTGCCCAGGCGGGTCTCGAACCCGCGGGCTCAGGCAATCCACTCACCTCAGCCTCCCAAAGGCGCGGGATTACAGGCTGCCCTATTTCCATTCACAGATGACATTCACAGGTTCTGGGTGGATAGGAATTTTGGGGGAACACTATTCAATCTCATACAAGAATGATGATATTTCCTTCTTTGTAAATTTCTATTTTATCTAAGTTTCTTTTTGCAACCTACATATGTTATTTCTATGCCAGAAAACAAAACAAAACAAATGCAATCCCCACCACCAATAAAGTCTGTCCTATTTTGAAAGACACAACAAACTGTATTTGGTGAAGGGGCTAGTTTCCTGGTGCCAGCCATGGTGCCTTGGGCTAGCAGTCTCCCTACACACCCAGTCAAACTCTGCTGAAAAGATAGGGAAGAATGTAGGGGAAATGTCTGAGTCTCTCTGCTCAGGCTAGAGCCAAGGGTGAGGGAGTGTTCTGTCTTGCTGTGGGGTGGGCTGCTGGCTTCCTAGACATGGAGCTTACCCAGGAAGGTTGCATAGACTCTCTATGGCAGTATCTCCTTCCTGATCCAACACAGGAGGGCAGCTCACTCAGAAAAACAGGGATGTGATAACTGAAGCCACATTCACCCTGGCTGGATAAACACTCCCTGGGAGTCAGATGCTATTTTCCCCAGCCTCTCTCAGGTACTGGGGCCCAGTGGGGAGGTGATTTCTCTCATGACAGCCACACCCCAGGCCGCCCTTTATTAGTCACAGCACATTCTTAACTCTGCTTGGTTATGTTCCCCTGACGTTCTGCACGTCCCATCATCCAGCGGGGTGTGTTTACCCCTCCCCATAGCCAGTTGGCCTGAACAACATCTCGTGCAACACGTTCTAAAGGAGCAGCTGGGAATCAGGTTTAAATCTTGGATTTTCAGCAAGACTGAGTTAAAAATCTCTTAGACATTTTTGTCTATGGGTACTAGGGAGAGAAAGCAAACAAGGGAGAAAGAAGGAATTCTTAGTGTGTTTTACTTAATCAAAAGTTCAGTCGGTTTCTTTCAGAAAGTACGGGTGTCCGAGCGATTTTTTAAAAATGTAAGAGCATCCTGTTTGGAGATTGGGGCTTTCAGTGGGTAGTTTTGGCTATTATGAAACAAAAACACAACTGTCCTTTAAGCGGGGGAGGGTGGGCTTCTCCAAACAATTGTCCCTCGGCCTAAAACTCCAGTAGAATGTCATTATCAAGTTCAGCTTTCATTCTTTTCCTACTTGGCTATTTAACCCTTTTCTAGAGTAAAAGATAGCCAAAGGATAGGGGGGAAAAAAACCCAACACATCAGGCTTCATCTGTTATCAAAAGATACCTCTTCCTGCGGCAGTTACTGAGAGCTCCCTGGAGGCCACTGCGGTGAGTGCTTTGCATATTATCCTCCTAGTCTGTCCTCTCAGCACCACCGTAGAGCACAGTCCACTATCTCAAGGGATCTACAGTCATCTGGTGTTTCTCTATCAGACACCAACCAGAATGCCATATTTTAGGAAGTCTAAGGATTGAAAGAGCCTGTAAAGCACAGGCACCAGCAACACCATGCCCAGGGCAGTCCTGATCCAGAACCCCTGGCCAGCCTTGGCAAGGTGGAGTTAGAACAGAAGGGTCTTGGGGAGCTTGCTCCACCCTTCAATGTAACCAGAGATCGTGGGTGTACAAGACGTCTAGCCACCTCAGACATGCCCTCCAGGCCCACCTTTTATCATAGCACTTTACCCTGAGAGGTTGTAATTAATTTGAATTTGAATATGCACAAAAGTACAAAAAAAGTACTCATATTCCTGCAACCCACAATTAGCCAGTGTTGACATATTTGCTTCTAGCTTTTATTAAAATTTATTCTTTTTAAAAATCCTATATCATATAGAACCTTATTATTCTTTGAAACAATGACTACAGTATGAGAATGAGCTAAACCCCTTTGACCACCATTTCAAATCTAAATTTCTCCCCTTCCATTCAGAGATAACTTTAAGTTTGGTGTGTATTTTTCCAGCATTTAAAAGAAGATGAGCCAGGTGGGGTGGCTCATACTATAATCTCGGCACTTTGGGAGGCAGAGGTGAAAGGATTGCCCGAGTCCAGGGGTTCGAGAACAGCCTGGGGAAATTGGCAAGACTTTCTCTCTAAAATAAATCAAAAAATTAGCTGGGCGTGGTAGCACGCAAATGTAACTACTTGGAAAGCTGAGGTGGAAGGATCACCTGAGCCTAGCAGGTTGAGGCTTTACTGGCTGTGCGCGAATAAAAAAAAAAAAGGAATTTTTTTGTGTGCATATTTTCTTTCTATAAACAGCAACATGCTGCATGTATCATTTTGCAACTTGCTGTTTTTCATTCAACATATTTTTAAGATTTTGATACACATATAGGCAGTTTATTCTTTTTTAGTAGCTCTAATAGTACTCTGTATGGACGCATCACACTTTATTTATAAATAAATGCATTTGAATTGTCAATTTTTTTGCTATTTGAACAATTCTAAAATAGGCGTACTTGGGACTACCACACTGTTCGGCCCCAGAAAGCTCCATCTACATCTATGTGAATGTGTCTTCTGGAATTGTGCAGCGGACAGCCCACTGTGCTGTGCTTGGTGGCCCCTGCTTGTGTTTCCTTCATTCATTCTTTTAACAATATTTCTTGAATGCTTGCTGAATGCAGGGCATTGTTCTGGTGCTTTGCTTGTATTAATTGTATTGAGGCCTCTGAAATGGCCGAAAAAGTTAAGTACTGTTCTCATCATTCTCATTCAAAAGAGGAATATGAGGGGGAGATGGAATTCATCACTTGGCTAAGATCATGCAGTCTTCTAAGTTGTTGGAGCTGGCATCAGAACCTGAAGAGCCAGACCCCAGTCTGGGTGCTGAACCATTATTCTAAGTCCTTCTTATGTTTAACTGTCTACTGAGCTGACATCTCCCACCCATCTGTTAACCTTAAGAGCAGGGACAACAGGGAACCGCATATTTGGCTTCACTGGTGCCCAGATAGTGCCTGACCTCCATCAGGGACTCAATATATTATGTTCCGTGCCTCTTAGCTAATCAACTTTTCTTGTCCTCCGCATAAATCTCCTTCCCTTCATAAGCTTCCACTTCCTGTCTGCCTCCCCATAACATTCCAACCCCTCACCCAGGCTTTGAAAAAGTGACACAGGCACATCACATGTGTATGAAGAGGAAAGTTATGACCCTAATTTGGGAAAGAATATTTTACCAAAAGGCAAAGAAGAACTTGAAATTTTTTTCTGCCCTCAGGAGGCCCAGACCTGCAACCCTGTAGGTCTAGATCTTAACCGGAGGTCCTGCTATGTTCACACTTTCAGTAAAGAGTACTTCTAAATCTGTCTTTCAGCCGTCCCGCACGTAGGCAATTTCCTTTTATAAAGTTGGTCGTGGTAACTAAACAGGTGCAGATTTGAGGAAATGCACACCAAACAGAATGATAAGCCTCCACTGCATGTGAGATTAGCTTGATAAGGGACTCCCCACCCGGCTTTAATTTCTTGGCCTCGGCCTCTCCAGGCTGTCCTGGGCGTGACCCCCTGCAGCTGGATCCCCGTAGCGATATCTCCATTTAACTCCCCGATAGCTGGCGGGTGGCTAACCAAATCGCGCCAAACGTGAGCGAATGTGTGGCTTAAGGAAGGAAAGCACAAGGGACAAGGCGAAGGTCAAGGTCCCGCAGAGGCAGGACCATGGGCCAGGCTCTGTCCTGCTCCTCGTCCCTCGTTCTGGGCGGACAAGCGCTGATGGGGACTCGGCGGGGGGGGGAGAGTCCCACCCCCACGCGGCTTTCTTTTTATTTTATTTTACTTTATTTTATTTTATTTTAAAGATGTGGGGCACAATTCTGGGTTAGGCATACAAATATTCATTATGCATGTACCCTTGTTGATGGGGTGTGCGCCCTCTCCCCCGGCAGATTCCCACTACTGCCAACCTCACCCCACGCGACTTTCCATGGGGATAATCTTGGGCCGGGGGCTGGAGGGACACTGCAGGGTAGGGGGCGCAAGCGAGCGAGAGAATCCAGGCGCCCCCTCCCCGGACCGGCGGCGGGGCGGCGGTACGTGCAGGCTGCCGGCGCGGCTCTTGGGAGCCCTCCCCCGGCACGGGAACGCGCTGACTCACGCTCTCGCTACGTGAGCTGCGAGCCGGGGGGGCGGGCCGAGCTGTCCAGTCCCTGCCGCCGCCCGCCCGCCCGCGCGGTGACTTATTTATTCACGGGGGCCGCCGGGAGCGCAGGCGCAGTGCGGTTGGCTCCGAGCCCGGCCGTGGCGCGCCCAGGAGGGACTTTACACCCTCCTTCTTGCCCCACCCCCATCCCTCCTGGTAGCTCGCTCTCTGCTGCTGCCCCACTAACGACTGTGGTCCTTTTGATCGTCCTTCCAGCTTTATGACCGCAGCGGGGCTGTGATCTTTGTCCCGAAGAGATAGCATCAGCCAATTTCTGCTAGGCAGGAGCAGCCAGGGTCACGTCGTCGGGTGGCCTTGGTGCAGGGGCACTCCGATTTAGCCTGGGCTCCTGGGGGAGTCCACGGAGGCTTCCGAGGCTTTGCATTTTATAGCATATTACTTAGGCAAAGAGCCGTTTGGTCTGACACGTGCTCTCTAACCCTTATCTCAGTTGACCCCCAAACAACCCTGGAAAGTGGCAAGGACAGGCACCAGTCAATTCCTTTGGCAGAGAGGAAATCAAGACTTGCGTTTAGGTATTTTGTCTGTTGATTCTTCACAGAGAATGCTTTGCCCTAATTTTATACATAGAAGAAGTTAACTCTTGGAAAATCAGTTTTAATGGCAACATAGCTTAGTTTAGCCATGTGTCCCCTTCTCCTGTGTTCACTGGAGAGACAGATGAACGAGGAAAAAGAGCAGGAGGGAGGGTATGTATTAATAGGTGTCAAAGCTTCCCACTGTCACCACAGCTGTATGCCTTCTGGTAGATATCAGTGGACACAGCTGAGCTTACAGTTGAACCAGTTGCACCGAATAACTGGCAGGTCCCCTCAGGTCTACCGAATTGGCCCCTGGGTGCCGTGACAAAGGCCCTGCTGGGCATGGACGAGGGCGGCGCCTGAAGACCCTGATAAGTTAGTCACGGCCAGTGCCTGGGGCAAGGCCGCTGACGTCACTGAGCTTCACATTCTCCTCGCTTTGCCACTTCTTGGGGTTGCTGTGAGGCTCCAAATGAGAATGCACGTGGAGTTTCCTTAACTACCGTGGCCCCCAGGAAGAAATGAGATGCAGGATCTGGGAGATGGGAGTGGGGGTGTTGGCGGGTGTGAGAGACACTGCCCACCTCGGGGAAGTCTATACTACTCTTGTTTGCTCATCTTAGAGACGCCATGGAGAACACGGTTTCTATGGAGTCAGCAGGAACAAAAATGAGATTAATTCACATGGAAATTCTGCCTTTAGACACAGAGACCTAGGTTACAGATCTTGATTGTATACACAGAGCTAAACCATTTGTAGAACACTTCTCGTAGTGTTGCCTATTTGGGGATAGCTTTCTGAAATTTTTTTTGGAGGGAGGATTTGCCAGATCTTTCTAGGTCATAAAATTAATACATACTCTCACAAACAAATGAACTAAAATATAAAGAAGAAAAAAATTCTTTATAATTCAACACTCATATACCAATAGTGTTAGTATTTGAGGTATATTTCTTTCCAGGTATTTTAACATACTTGAGACCACATTCTATGATTTTAAAAATATTATTTACTTCCCTTAATATTATATCATGCACATTTCCCATGTTAAACCTTTTTTTTTTTTTTTTTTTTGAGTTGGAGTCTGTAGCTGAGGCTGGAGTGCAGTGGCACGCTCACGGCCACTGCAGGCTTGACCTGCTGGACTCAGGCAATCCTTCGACCTCAGCCTTCCAAGTAGCTGGAACTGCAGGCACGCGCCACTATCCCTGGCTAATTTTTTGATTTATTGTAGAGATGAGATCTTGCCAAGTTGCCCAGACTGCCCACCTCGATCTCGAATTGCTGGACTCAGGCAGTCCCCTCACTCGGCCTCCCAAAGTGCTGGGATTACAAGATTGAACCATCTCACTTGGCCTTAAACTTTAAAGTCAATTTATAAATATATATTTTTATCACCATTTCCTTTATTGTTGGAAATTTAGTTTGTTTCCATTTTTTAGCTAAGCATTACTCCGATTAATATATTTGTGTATAAATATTTGATCACCTTACTAATTATCTCCCTAGCATGGGTTTCCTGAAGTGAAAAGTTTAGGTCAAATGATATAAACATTTTCATGACAAGATCACATTGTCGGTGGCAATTTCCATGAGGACAGGGACTCTCTGCCTTCTTTACTGCTGCATTACCAGTATCTAGCATAGTGTTTGTTCTTAATGTGCATTGTTGAATGAGTGAAGGAAGGAGTGATTTTCTCTCACAGCAAAACTTGCGTAGGGAATATCAAAACTAAAAAGTGTGTTTCATCTTAACTGGTTTTAAATTACTGAAGCTAATAAATGACCATGAACTTTAAGGGACCACTGACAGGACCCGGTTGAAGATTCTTTTCTGACCAATGACAGTGGGACTTGTTTAAAACAACTGCCTTCCTAGAATGCTAGTTTTCAATGCTTAATTAGAATAAACACCAGGCACTCCTCCTCTCCAGCACTTGAAAAACAACCCCTGACTTCTCCCCCTTGGGGATAATGTATACTGCAAATTTCTCTTTGGGAGCATGTTCCCTTGCCTGGTAAATTAGTAGACTCAGCTTTGATTTAAAAAACAAAAAAACACTTCTGGTCTTACTCTTTGACAAATGAGTATTGCCAAAACGATATACATAAAATTTGTAGCAATCTACAGTTCTACCACCAGTTTAAAAGTGTATTTCATTGTTCCTTTGGTAATATTGCATATAACAACTTAGTGGATTAAAATGTGAGACCATTTTTTGCCTATTAAATGAGCCAGACTAAACTTTTTAATACAAATGTGATTATTTATATTTTTGCTTCTTTATCTATTGAGATCTTAGAGATTTTCTTATCAATTTGTGTGACCCTTTTATATACCAAGAATATTGCAGAGTACATTCTTCATAATACTTTAAAAGTGAAACACCTCCAGGAAGATCCTCATGCAACACATCATTTTGATGTATCACATTTTTGAAGTAATTGTGTGTTTAAATTACTTGTTGCTGGGGGTGTTCTGAGGTGGAATGGGTGGTTTCCAGACACTGGTATTGTCTAAGTAGAGGCGGTTGGATCCCTTGAGAGGGATAAAACAGCTGATGAGAGGTTGGACTAGTGATCTTTAAATTCCCTTTCAGCCTTGAGATTTTATGATTCTGTAACTTGTCCAAAGACAAAAGGCTAATAAGGTTTTGGGGGGCTAATTTTTATCCTGTTACTCTGTAAGGTTGATAGAATCCTACAGAAGTCTAAGACTAAGAAAACCAAAGGATGATTTCCTGAAGCTATTGCCTTTATTTACACTTTTAAAGAAAAGCCCAGGGTGGCTGAAGAGTGCCAAAGTGTTTTGCATAGCAGCTGTATCCTGGCCCTTTAGAATTTATTCATCGGAAATAAACATGCATTTCCAATGAAGTTTTTACATTTTTTTTTGCATGAAGTTTTTTACACTGATTTTGCAACTCTTTTTTTCTAATTCAACTTGTGGTCTCTTCTGTGTATTAAAATTTATAAACTTATATTTAGCATATTTATTCTTCATTAAATATCCTTTAGTGTAGATTATCACATATTTATATACACATAGTTGTATATAATACATAGTTGAATAGTAAAATCATATGTACTGTATTTTATGGGTCATTTAAGGGATTTTTTGAAAAGATGACTGCTTATGTAGTTTCCAGTTTTGTGTCAGCTTTGGAAACTCCCACCAACATAAAAATCTGCACCACAGAGATGTGTGGAATCTTACTGTGGACATGCTTGATTCCTGTGTCTTGACACCTAGGTAAGTGACGAAGATCTCATATATGCACTGGTTATGCAATGTGAGAGCAATCTGTATTCTGACAGCTCCAATATTTCCCTTATTGGAGTGCTCATTACCCATTGTAACTGCATGTATGATCCCTGGTCTTCCCTACAGGTTACTCATTTTGTGGGGAAGGGAGCGAGGAAACCTGATCCGGTTGTGTCCCTGAAGTTTAGTGCTTGGCAGTTTATAAAATCTTCATTTAGTTAAATTGAATGTAATCAAATTACATGTAAAAACTAGATATGAAAATGTGCAAAAGGAAGTGGATTTCACGTGGGCCGAGAAAATTGGCTAAGAAGCTAAACAACCTGAGTACTTTCTAGGAGCTAGACACTTTCCTGGGAGATCACACACATTGCCTTGTTTAATTCTCACAACTACCTTCTGAGAGTTCTGTTTCTGTTTTGCTTTCACAGAGGAGAAGCAAGGTTCTGAAAAGTCAATGGACTTAGTCGACTAAGTCCATTGTAATGTAAATGGTACGACTGGAACTTGATTGAGTCCAGTTTGAAAACCCAGGCTCTTTTCTCTTGACCAAGATGCTCATAGGAAGCAGTCTGGTCTCGACTGGGGCAAAGCTGGGGAGTGGGGTGTGTTGGTTTGAGAGATAGCTTAGCGCCATCCATGTGGGTGTGTCTTGTCTTTGTACCTCTCCTCTCCACACGCTTTCTGTTTCTCCGTTCCCTCTGCTTTGCTCTTCTCTCCCTCTCCAGAGCCCAGTGCACTCATGAAGCCTCCTCTCTTTTGATCCTTTTGACCTTCTCTTCCAAACAAGTCTTAAACTCTCCCCAACCCCACTCATCCGTCTATATTTCTTAGTATTCTACTTCTGTTTAATCTCATAAACTATTCTGGGGCAAAAAAAAACCTGAATAATTGCATGTTTCCTGCCTTCTGCATGTGCCCTTTTAAGTACAGATACTGGTTGTAGGATACTCAGGAGTGGGGCATTTGGACAAAAGGATAATGTCTCCTCAAAATCATAAGAAGCAGCTTACTTACCATCAGGGCACAAAGGGTTCTCAGATGTCATGGATAATAGTAAGAGCTAGCATTTCATTCATTTAATAAATTCATGTGCTGGGCTCGGTGGCTCAGCCTGTAATCCCAGCACTTTGGGAGACCAAGGTGAGTGGATTGCCTGAGCCCACCGGTTTGAGACCCGCCTGGGCAACTTGGCGAGATCTCATCTCTACAATAAATCAAAAAAATTAGCCGGGCGTGGTAGCGCGCGTCTGTAGTTCCAGCTACTTGGAAGGCTGAGGTGGAAGGATCGCTGGAGCCCAGCAGGTCGAGGCTGCGGTGGCCGGGAGCGACCACTGCACTCCAGTCTGGGTGACAGAGTGAGACTCCAATCAAAAAAAAAAAAAAAAATTCATGTGAGGGCCTACTGTGTACTGGTGACTGTCCTAGGTGCTTCGTGTACTTTAATTCTTTTCGTCCTCTTAATACCAATGAGGTAGGTACTAACGTTGCTCATATAGTTGGTGAGGGAAGAGTTGGGGCTGGTGAGGGAAGAGTTAGGGCTGGAACCTTGTAGTTTTGGCCCTGGAGTCCTAAGACAGATCAGTCGTAAAGGGGCAAGGCAAGAAGGCTATGGAGAAGAGGTGGAAAAGGGGCTAAGAGAAGCAGGGAAGCTTTGAACATTGGCTTAGAATTTGACTAGAGATGAAACAAAAAATAAGGTTAGCCAGTGAACTGTTTCCTAAACCTTTTAGTAAAGACATAGTTTAGAGCAATTCGATTGGGGAATTGGTGTGAGCGCCTGCACCAAAGGGGCAGCCGTTGTTTAGGTGAGATCTGCTCCAGAGTGTGCCCAAAAGAGCAGGAGGACCATTGGGCAGGATCTGCCACACTGAGATTTATTACAGGTGGTGTATTATTGAGTGGAACTCTTTGGAAGCTCAGCCAGCCAGAAGGGAGTGCAGAAGAGGAGTCTGCCAAGGGATATTGCGAGGGAAGGTTCCAGGATGGGAGTGTGAGCCAGAGGAAGGGAGGAAATGAGCTTTTCCTGGTGGGTGAATTCCATCCAAATGGAAATCTAAATATGGGCCTCCAAGAGCGGGTGGGTCACAGGAGAAGGCCTGGTTGTGTCTGGGAATCCCGAAGCTGAGTGGGTGTGGATCCCTAGGAAGACTCCTCATCACTATAAAGCTGTTATTGGGTCTTCAGCTGTGTTAATGTCTCAAAAAGGAGTATTTCTGGAAAAGAGATTTAGAAAGTGTGGGAGGACCATTTTCTGGGTAAGTGGAGGAAGGCAGGCAGCCAGCCCCCCTTGTAGCATTCTGTGCTAAGGTGATTGACTCTCCTGGTTTGCCTGGGAATGTCCCAGTTCTTGCAATGAAAATCCAGTGCCTTCTTCACAGTACTCAGGACTCTGCTTGGATGCCACCTCTGAATAAAGGCTGTTCCTGACCATTATCTGAAACGCCACCCCACCCTGTCCCCAGTGGTCACATCCTATTCCCTTACGTGTTTTCTCCATAATAACCTGTATCCTCCTCTAAGTCATCTTATATATTTATTGTCTCTTCTCTAAAACTAGAATATAAACTCCAGGAAGGCAGAGACTTTGGCTTCTTACTGTTGTGCTCCCAACACATAGAACAGGGCTGGTTTCGCAGAAGGTGCTCATTGTATGTCTGTTGAGTGACTACGCACTATTTATTTTAGTTTTGAGCATTGTGTTCAGCTCTGGATACACAATTTCTAGAAAAACTAGAAATTGTCCTTGTACTCATGAAGCACAGGATTTAGTAGAAGAGAGATACATTAATGATGTATTTTTACCTACACAAGTAAAATTACAACCGGATTAATGAACAAGTGTATATGGGCCCGAAGGAGATGCTACGAGATGGTATGATGCTGGGTGCAGTCTGAGGCCTAAGGCCAGTGAAGGTTTACCTAAGGAAGTAATGATTGAGTTGCTGTCTGAAGGATAGAGAAAACATGCTTTCTAGGATGGGGGAACCACACATGCAAAAGCCCTGTAGCAGAAGAGAACGAGCTTGTTTGGAAAACCATTAACAGGCCCTGTGACTGGAAGTACAGAGAAAACAAGATGACTCAAGGGACCCTGTGGGGAAAGACTGGAGAGGTAGGCACAGCCAGGCCACTCAGGGCATTGAACACTGGAGACCCTGCTGGGGATTTGGCTGTTTTCCCTGAGAATAATGAGAGATCATTGAAAAGCTTTAAGCATATGTATGTGTGTGAGTATGTGTGTATGTAACAGTCGGCCTTTTGTGTTTTGAATGGCACATTCAGCAGATTATCAGGGTTCTTCCATCCAAGTAGCTAGGTGGTTAAAATGATTAGAACTAATCAGGGAGGGACAATGAAAATATTAATAATTACAAAAAGTGGCTAATATAATCTTAGTTCTCTTCTTCTTTCTGCTGGTGGGCTAACTATGGCATTAAAGGGCAGAAAAATAAGGAGTAAAATGTAGGGCAAATAGTTTTTTTAAGGAACCTTTCTAGAACTTCGTACTCTATAAAGAATATAAACTGCAAAACCACTGTATTCAAAGCACCCTTGTAGGTTCTGTGGGAAGAGAAAAACAAAACCACAGGAATGTTCTTCTCGCTTAGGGAAGATAATTGAGAGGTATGCAAATAAAAGGGTATCGGACAGCTCCAGAAACACGTTGGACAAGTACTGCGGCCAGAGATACCCAGGCACATGTCAATGTATAGCCGCCCCAGAGCAAGGTCCACGTCTGAATCATTTTTGTTCCTCCCACAGAAGTTAGCTAAGTGCCTTGCCCACAAGATGTGTCAAATGAATGAAGCTTGAGTCTGATGGCCTCAGGAGAGAAAAACAATCAGTCAATAGGCAGGCAGGGCCTCTGCTGACACTTCCATTATAAAGAGTACTTCTAGAAGAATGTAAGCTCCATGAGAACAGACCTTTGGGCCTGCCCATTTCTTGGTTGTTTACTACTGTGTCTCCAATTCCTAGTACATTGTTGCTCAACAACATTTGTTGTATGAATGAATTTATTAACTTAGAGCTGCTGGAATGATTAGAGGACTTAGTGAGGAATCGGTTAAGTAAATTAATGGTCCCTCTGAATGATGGGGGTGTTATTCAGCAATGAGAGCCTATCATAGACCAGGTATGGTGGCTCATGCTTGTAATCCCATTACTTTGGGAGGCCGAGGTGAGAGGATGGCTTGAGCCCAGGAGTTTGAGACCAGCCTGGGCAACAAGCCTGGGCAACATAGCGAGACTTCGTCTCTACAAAAATAAAAAAATTAACCATGTGTGGTGATGTACAATTGTAGTCCCAGCAACTTGGGAAGCTGAGGCAGAAGGACCACCTGAGCCCAGAAAGTTGTGGCTGCGGTGAGCCGTGATCATGCCACTGCCACTGCCCTCCAGCCTGGATGATAGAGTGAGACTCTGGCTCAAAAAAAGAAAAAGAAAAAGAGAGTCTGTCACAGGAGAAGTCTTACTGATAAGGCCATGTAGTGAAAGCACAGGCTTTGGAGAACAAGTATCTGGAGACGAAGGCAAGTCCCGCCATTCCCTGGCTGTGTGACTTTGGAGAGATTATTTAATCTCTTCATAATTCAGTTTCCTCAACTGTAAAATGGGAAGAATAATAGTACATACCTCCGAATTCTTATGAAAATAGTTAATATATGTAAACTATGTAGAGTAGTGCTTGATTCAGAGTAAACGCTCCATGAATATTAGCTCTAAGTGCTTTTCATATACTGGTTTTTAAAATCCTCACAACAATCCTATGAAGTGGGTACTATTACAATGATCCCCATTTTATTGTAAATGATATATGACAGCAATGTCCCTGAATGTGATGGGTAGAAATTGGAGGCTTTTGAGGAGAGGAGTAACATGATCTAATTTATAGTTTTTGTTTTTTGTTTGTTTTTTGATTTGGAGTCTCGCTCTTTCGCCCATGCTGGAGTGCAGTGGCACACTTCAGCTTCGACCTGCTGGACTCCAGCGATCCTTCCACCTCAGCCTTCTAAGTAGCTGGAACTATAGGCGTGCACTACCACGCCCGACTAATTTTTGATTTATTGTAGAGAGGAGGTCTTGCCAAGTTGCCGGAACTTGTGGGCTCAGGCAATCCACTCGCCTCAGCCTCCCAAAGTGCTGGGATTACAGCTGAGCTACCGAGCCTGGCCTAATTTATAGTTTAAGAAGACAGATTTGCTGATGGAATGGAATGGATGAGAAGTGTGGAAAGATGAGTCGTGAATGACTCCACTGTTTTGGATCCAGTCAACCAGAAGGATGGAATTGCCATTTATTAGAGTAGGAAAGACTGCAGGAGAGCAGGTTTAGGATGCATGGTCTGAGGTGCCTATTTGTCACCTGAGTTGAGATGGTAAGTAGATAGGTAGAAATAGGAGATTGGAGTTCAGAGGAGAGTTCTGGACTGGAGAAACGAATGTGGGAGTCATCAGCCTATAGGTGACGTTAAAAGTCATGAGACTGGATGAGATCACCTAGGGGCAAGGAGAGACGCAAAACAGAAGTCCGAG
Organism: Cephalopachus bancanus; assembly: GCA_027257055.1. Classification (NCBI taxonomy): domain Eukaryota; kingdom Metazoa; phylum Chordata; class Mammalia; order Primates; family Tarsiidae; genus Cephalopachus; species Cephalopachus bancanus. The sequence goes on along the minus strand of JAPVLO010000430.1, from coordinate 652,643 downwards.
GATTGAGCCCGATATTTAGAGGTTGGGGAGAACAGAGGAACCAGCAAAGAGGCTGAAGTGGACCAGGGAGTGAGACAGGAGAACAACCAGGAGTATGTCAGATCCTAGAAGCCACTGAAGAAAAGACTTCGAGTGTTTCATGGGCTTTTAAGTCTAATTTGGGACGTGACCTTGGGAATTGCTCCATGTCCGTGTCAGTAATGTCGTAGGTGAAGGCACTGATGCTCACGGAGGTTAGGCCCGAGATGCAGAGTATGTAGCAGAAGTTGAGACATAGCCCACATCCTCCCCCTCCGTGTCCAGTGCTCCTCACCATAATGGCCTCTGGCAGAAGAGGCAGACTAGCCATGGCTATTTTATTTATATAAACATAACTCTCCCATTTCCAAATTGTCTTTTAAACTAGACATTCAGCTTGTCTACCTTGGTATAAAAACCTATTTGATATTCAAGTACGAATGCTGTAAAAGAAGACCAAATGGAAATAGGTTAGGCAGCTCCATTGCCAACAGCTGAAGGATATGATAGAATTAGTATCATCTGCTTAGGGATTTCAATTTGGAAGTGCTTGACCTCATGAAGGTTGAGGGCAATGATTTTGAGCCTGTGTTTGGAGCCACAGAGGATTAGTTGTATAAGGGAGAGAGAGAGAGAGGGGTGGGGAGGCAGAAGCAGGCAGACAGACAGGCAGACAGACAGGCAGACACACAGACAGAGAGAATATGACAGTGTGAGCAAAATCACTCACTGACCTGAGCAGCCCCTTGGCTGGGTGAACTGACCCTTGGGAATCCTGATGTCAGGCAGATGAGAGGTAACTGATGATCTTACCATAGACAAAAAGTGCTGGGACCATAGTGCATTCTCTGCTTGGGTCCCTGGCCCTTATGGAGAGGAGGGTGCCATGGGGAAGGCCACCCAGAGGTTGAAATGCTCTTTACCTACTCCCTCTCCTTTCCCTACCTTCGATCCAACGGTAGGAGAAACTTGAAACTGTGAAAACAAAGCAGAGTTAGATAAAACTCAACGAGGAATTCCATGGGATGGCATTGCCATATCTGTAAGAGCTGTGGTGTTAATAGGACGAATAGGAAAAAAATCAGACTAGAGTGGATTGGCAAATACGTTAGCTGAAACCTACCAAGAAGTGAAGCAGGAGAGAAAAGCACTAGGTTAGGAGTCGCCTGAATCTGTGGGAGATAGGCTATGAGATGAGCCAACTCAGAAACAGGCCTCGGCCTGATGGTGTGGTGGAGACAGGGATCTGAGAGTGTTAACATACTGATCCAGCTGAGATGGAACCCCTCAAACTCCGCAAGACTGTTTAAAATGACATAATTGTTTCTTCAGAGGGTAAGCATTTTTAATCCTGTGAAGAGTTAGAAATATATGTAGAAATGTTTAAGAATCAAATTCATAATATTTTTGTTAATTTGTATACATTTGGTATTTTAAGTATTTGCAATATTTAAGGGAAATTGGCCCATTAAAGCAATGATTGATCATCCTTTTGATATCAATTTAAAATATGTAATTAAGAAATTGACTTAGTTTTCTAATTTTAAGTTAAAAGACACTCTAAAATTGCAATCAGTATTGGAATACTTGGGAAAATAAGATTTTCATATTTTAAATTTTAATTTGTTAGAGCTATATGAAGTTATTTGACAATTGACATAAGAGAAAATATACTGCATACACAAACATGACTTAAAAATATTTGAATGAGTTTCATAAACTAAATTTATAAGTGAGATCAAACATCAATTTAAAAGTTCCCTTAAATGTGATTGTTGGCTGGGTGCAGTGGTTCACTGCTGTAATCACAGCATTTTGGGAGGTCGAGGCGGAGAATCACTTGAGTCCAGAGTTTGAGACCAGCCTGGGCAACATAATGAGATCTCATCTCTACAACATGTACAAAAATTTGTTGGGCATGGTGGCACATGCCTTTAGTCCCAGCTATTCTGGAGACTAAGGCAGAAGCATCTTGTGAGCCCAGGAGATGGAGGCTGTGGTAAGCTGTGATAGTGTCATTGCACTCTAGCCTGGACAACAGGGTGAGACTATGTCTAAAAAAAAAAAAAATAATATATATATATATATATATATGTAAATATATATAGTTAACATTTACTATATTCATAAAGACGAATAATATTTCTATATTGAAATCAAAAGCCTAAGGAAGACCTAAAGTTTTTAATTAGTAACTTAAAGAGATTGAAGATTAAGTTTTGAAAATAAAAATAGCTCTTAATCTTTTCTGGTTAAAAAAGTGTCCTTGAGATTACCAAAATAATCCTGTTACCCTACCGGGGGCCCCATGGGCAGCTCTGAGTATCTAGTCACTCCATGTGTGTCAGAGGCTTGTACTTCCAGCAAGCTCGCTCCTAGGGCTCAGCTGGATAAGGCAGTTACCCTCTAGGGGAAGAGGAGGGCCTTGGTGTTTAAGAGGTGAGGGGGCAGAGGCAGTTTAACTCTCTTTTTGCTCAGAGGCATGTTGATTGTGCAGAAGGGCTGAGAGCTACAAAGACAATAGAGAAAGTAAAAGGCGAGAAAAGATGAAAGAGGAGAAACTCTAGAAAAATATCAGAGGAAACAAAGATGGCAGAAGCTGTGAGCATGCCTGCAAGAGAGGACTAGTACTTTAGCATTAAACCAGCATGGTTATTGCCTTACTTAATAGATAAGGAAACGGAGACTCAAAGAGTTTAAATGACCTGCCATGACTGCATGACTGGTCAGAGTTAGAGATGAAACAAGGGATTGGGTTCTCTAATAACTCCTAGTTCAGGATTCTTTGGGGCATGTTCAGGGTGGTATGGCTTTTCTGTTTCCAATGCAAGGCCAGTGGCTTTGATGGTGAGTCAGAGCCTGGGTCAGTGGTTCAGGTTTTGCAGTTTGGCTAGAGAGACACTGCCTGACTTCCAAAGCTTCGGATGAAAGTTGATTAATTTTTAAATAAATTCACTTCCCTCCTACAGACTTTCAAGTATCTCCTGGGCTCTGGACCTGAATCCTGGGCCTTTCAAAGCAACCTGGTACTAGGGGAATTGTTCTCAGGACTAAAGTCTCTCCTCCTTGTAGATGTCTTAGGAGGAGCACACTTTTGAGACTCACTGTCTCCCCAGGCCTTGTGCAAAATTCCTAAAGGGCAACATCCAACTGGGATGGTTCAGATGGGAGTAGGAGCAGGGATGGCGCAGGGTGATTATAGTCGAGGAGAGTGGGTCTGGGGCGGAATTAGGGGCAAGTCAGTATATCCAGGCAAATGCAGGGTTTCTGAGTAAGGGGTGGGGGGATATGGAAGCTCTGACTCAGCAAGGCTGTACCTGAAAGTAAAGAAAAAAGAAGAGGCACCAGGTACGTGCCCTTGAATTTCAACCACTATCCATCTCTTACAGAAAGGAACTTTCCCGGGATTTCTCTGAAGTGGGCTGAGGGAGGGTGACCTGTGGGTGAATATCTCTTGATGCCACTGAGGATGAGTGAGTACTCCCCTCATTTTGCACCTGTATATTAAAAGTAGAATAAGGCCGGGCTTGGTGGCTCAACCTGTAATCCCAGCGCTTTGGGAGGCTGAGGTGAGTGGATTGCCTGAGCCCGTGGGTTTGAGACCTGCCCGGGCAACTTGGCGAGACATCATCTCTACAATAAATCAAAAATTAGCCGGGTGTGGTAGTGCGCGCCTATAGTTCCAGCTACTTGGAAGGCTGAGGTGGAAGGATCGCCGGAGCTCAGCAGGCTGAGGCTGCGGTGGCCGGGAGCGTGCCACTGTACTCCAGTCTGGGCGACGGAGTGAGACTCCAACTCAAAAAAAAAAAAAGTAGAATAAAATACAAAATGCACATTTAAAATGTACATGTGTCTCATGCCCCTTGTCCCATCTAGTATGTTTTATAGCAGCGCCTCATCTGGGCAGGTTTGTGCACTATTGCAATAACCCCTCACAGGAGGGAGGACAGAGGCAGCATGCCCATTGTATGACTCAGAAACTGAACCTCCTAAAGGAGAAAAATAATATTAAAAAAAATAGGAAGGGCAGGGCCTGATTTCTGGACTCAGACCCACTATTGTTTATTCTCTTCTTCTTCTGTTCTCCCTCTTCCTTTTCATTTTAAAAGCTTTATTATTTTTGTTTACAGAAGCAATATATGACCCCTGTTAAACATAGTATATTAAAAGTAGAATAAAATACAAAATACATATTTAAAATGTACATTCAGGCTGGGTGCAATGGCTCAATCCTGTAATCCCAGCGCTTTGGGAAGCTGAGGTGAGGGGATTGCCTGAGTTCATGGGTTTGAGAACAGCCTGGGCAACTTAGCGAGACCTCATCTCTGCAATAAATCAAAAAATCAGCCAGGTGCAGGAGTGCACCTGTAGTTCTGGCTACTTGGAAGGCTGAGGTGGAAGGATTGCCTGAGCCAAGTGGGTCGATGCTAGGGTGATTGTGAGTGTGCCACTGCACTCCAGCCTGGGTGACAACGTGAGAGTCTAACTCAAAAAAGCAAAACCAAAAAACATTTAAAAAGAAGAGAAAATGTAATTCTTCTACTTTGAGGTAATCATTCTTCATACCTTGGTATATGTCATTTTAGATTTTTTTCTATGTATATATTAGATATAAATGTGGTCTCATACCAACTATAATTTTGGTAACTTTTTTTTTTGCTTGGTACAAAGAGGAAAAAATGACCTTTTAGACTATACCCATAACAGTTTCAAATATACATGTACATAGTTGAAAAAGTCAGAACAGCACTATGAATCTTACATCAAGAAACATTTAGTTGGGTATGGTGGCCCATGTCTGTAATCCCAGCACTTTAGGTAGCTGAGACAGGAGGATCACTTGCACCCAGGAGTTTGAGACTAACCTGGGCAACATAACAAGACCTTGTCTCTATAAAATATGAAAAAATAAAACAAAAGACTTGGGCATGATGGCACACGCCTGTTGTCCCAGCTACTCCAGAGGGTTGCTACCCACATTGAGAGCATCGCCTGAGCCTAGGAGGTCATGGCTATGGTGAGCCGTGATCGTGCCACTGCACTCCAGCCTGGGTACAGAGTGAGACCCCAACTCAAAGTAAAAAATAAAATAAAATAAAGAAAGAAAAGCAAGAAACATTTGCCAATTTACCAAGTTTACCCTGTCCCATACCCAATTCCTCACCCCGAGGCAACTGTTTCCAAACCCTAAAACCCTCTAAACAACATACTTATGTTGCTATTTCTTGATTTTGCAGGTTTCAGTATTGTGCACTGACTTCTTGCTATGTAAAATGAGGGTTTGGTTTTCTTGCATTTCTGTCCCCCTTTCTCTAACTCCCTTTCTCCAGTTATGGCTATAGCACTGTTTATGATGTGGATGAAACAAAGATTTCAGTGTCACATTTCTGTGAGTATGTAACTATCATTCAAACTGAGCCATGCTGTATACCAAGATTGTTTGTTCTTTTTCATTTAACTCTTTACCGCTGGAATTAATAATTCATTTATTTTTGTTTTAATTGCTTAGTTGGCTAGTTTTCTGTACAAAGCTCCCTGACAGACCCAAGTATTACATCCTGATCTATGTGCAAACATTTACTTCCTCTTTTATTGACACAGCCCCCCCTAGAGGTCCCTGTCTTTCTTCCCCCATTAGGACCAGTGGTTCTCCTGGGCTGCCACACATTTTCCTTGTCATCATCCTGGAATTTCCCTACACTTCTCTCCTGGTTTGGATCCTCTGTGTTCTGGCTCCTACGTCTTCCTATCTCTTGGTTTACTTTCTCCAGTTTGTTGTGTACATTCATTTTAGTGGGTGAAGAAATAAATGCTAGTTTTATTTCTAGATCAACATAAAACAACAAAAAGGAATATACTGCATGTGGGGTTCAACAATTCCTGTTTTGCTTTGTAGACCCAAATTATAGTGAAATTTGCTTTCCCCCTCTAGATTCAGTAAGCTATTTACATTTCAAAACTTTATCTGAAGATCTAAGCTGTGGCTATTGCAGAAAATAACAGCCTCAAGTTTGCTCTGTTTAAACAAGAGGACTGTTTGAACTGAGAGTCTTCAAGCTACCCAGAGGTGAGCCCTGGAAGCTCCTGCAGACATGCATATTGTCATGTGTGCTGGACCTACGAGGCTCTTTCTCAAACCTCTGCCCTGCACGTGTTCTGTGGGCTGCCAGATGTGGCTCAGAACTTTGCCACGTTTCTTTCAGCATGAAGTACAAGCCTTGAACAGGTGCTGAACGTGGTGGCTTCTGAAATGGTTTCTCAGAAAGGCAGTGACTCATCACAGGAAACCCTTTTGTTTTCTCTCTGACCTTCCCCTAACTTCCTGCTCCACCCCTCTGTGCGTGAGTTTTCACATTCTTTACCAAGAGACAGCTTACCTTTAACCTTAGTCAACAGTGGTAATCTAAAACGGTTCTGGGAATAAGATGGGGACGCCCCTCTGACAGTGATGTCCATGAGGGTAGTAGATTTTTTTCTCAATGCCCTGGCATCTCCCCTTTGAAATGTGAGTCAATTTCTATCCCATGACCCCTGGAGAATCCCTTTGCCGGTGTCCCTAACCAGAATGGACTGGTACATTCTAAAAGAGGTAGGATTGGTCTGGGCACAGTGGCTCATGCCTGTAATCCCAGCAGTTTGGGAGGCCAAGGCAGAAGGATTTCTCAAGCCTAGGAGTATAAGATGAGCGTAGGCAACACAGTAAGACCTTGTCTCTACAAAAAAAAAAAAAAAAAGAAAAGAAAAAAAATCAAAGCTTTAGCTATACATTATTATGCACACCTGTATGCCTAAGCTACTTGGGAGGCCTAGGCAGAAGGATCACCTGAGCCCAGGAGGTTGAGGCTGTGGTGAGCAGTGATCATGCCACTGCACTTCAGCCTTGGTGAGAGAGTGAGACCATGACTCAAAAAAAAAAAGTGGGGCAGGGAGGTAGAGTGGTCTCTTAGCCCTTGCTTTAATCAGGGACTGCTTTTGCACAACTCTTTTTCTAGAAAATATACATCACTATACATTTAGTAACAGGCATTCAGTTGTTTTTAGTTGATGTGGACTAAATTGGAAAGGAGATTTGTGACTGCTGACCCCCAGTAATTCAGACATAGCCAAGGTCTGTAGTAGATCTATGTTAAAATGATGTAGACATTTCAGATTCTCATATGTGTAGTTAAAAGGGACCTTAAAAATCATCATGGCTGCCCAGCCAGGCCCTGGTCTTGTTGGTCCTGGCCCTTGTAAGTCTGTGTGCTGCTTTCCACTTGAACTCCGGCCTCTACTTCCATCTGTATCTCTTCTTCACACCTTGCACCTCAGGGTGTAGTCCTCAGGCTGCAATAACCTCTCACAAGGTCTTACCCTTCCTTTGCCACTGGTTTCCCTGAAGCCCCTCCACGGTCCCAGGTTTCTCTCTAAACTGCAGACAGATTCAAACTATTGGCTTTGGTTTCCTTCTGATGAGAATCCATGAATTTCTATGAAGGGTGTGTTTCAAAATAATTCTTGAAAAATGTAGTAGGAAAATACTCACTAAAGGAAACTTGAAGAAGACACAAACAAGTGGTTTTTGGCTTTTCTGGTATGTTTTATTTGGCTATTTCCCCAGTAAACCCTTTCCCTTCTTAGGAATAGGGTGTGTGTGTGTGTGTGTGTGTGTGTGTGTGTGTGTGTGTGTGTGTTTTATTACAATCCTCATTTTATTCATTCAACTTTTGGTACAGAAAACAACTAGTGTTTGGAAACAGGATGTCTTCCACATCTTCCAGTCCTCTCCACTGCCCCATGTAGGGGAATTTGGGTTGCATTCTCTGTTATTGTCAATGTGACCTGTGCTTCCTGGTAGTCCATAAACAAGAACCCCTCTTCTGCCACCACATCCACCTTTAATCTTGTCTTCTAGTCACCATGATGGTAACATCAGAGCCCCAGCCACCATCTTGACCTACCTGCTATACCTTTGACCTTTCATTTATTGTGAAAGAGTCTGTTGTAAAGCTATTCAGCCATGACACCTGAGCACCCCATAACTTTGTGAGGCAGGAACCAAGTCTTCCTGTAAGTCTTTGATCTGTCTTATTAGCCCCAGTGTGATGCCGAGTATATAGAAGACACCCGGTACATGTGTGATGAGTGAATGAATGAATGCATGAATGAATAACTATAATTGTGGTTGTAGGTACATCTTCTTTTTTAGTGTCTCCAAAAGTAAATCACAACTAGGAAGGAAATATTCTCTTTAGTGCATTTCCTTCCACAAGGGAAGAAGCAAACCGAATAGGAAATTGAGAGTCAGAAGGAAGTGAACTTTATTTTGGGTAGGAATGATGGCCCCTGGTTTCTCAGATCTCTTTTTCCTTCCTCCTCACTTCACAGTTCAGAGTCCCAGGATATAGCAAAATTCTTTTTTATCTTTAAGAATAGTAAATGACTGTTTTTTTTCTTTGTTACTGTCCCTAATTTTGAGGCAAAAAAGGTTTATTTTCCAAGATAGAAGCAACAAGTTCTGCTCTAAGAGAAAGCCCAAATCTTTATGAGCTTCCTTAATACCTCAAAATCTTAGTCCCAGGCTAATCTTGCTTGAGAGGTAAAATTGCTGCTAGGTGAGAGACTATTTACTCAGCAAGAAAAATAAGTGATGGATACATACCACAACAAGAATGAATCTGAAAATAAATATGCTGAGTGAAATAAGTTGTACCAAAAAATATATACTGTATGCTTCCATTTATATAAAATTCTAGAAAATACAAACTAATATGTAGTGACAAGAAGGAGGTGAGTCATTGCCTGGTGGATGAGGCGGGAGAAGGGGGAGGCAGGAATGATAAAGGGGTGCTGGGAAACTTTGGATGTGATGGATATGCTGGTTGCCATTATTGTGGTAATGATTGCACAGGTGTATATGTGTGTCAAAGCTTATCAGATTGTACATTGTAAAGATGCAAAGTGTATGGAATATCAATTCTGCATCACTAAAGATGCTCTAAAAATTGCTGCTGGGAAATGGAGACTGCCTTAGTCAGTTTGGGCTGCTGTAACAGGGTGTCTTCAACAACAGAACTTTATTTCTCACAGTTCTAGAGGCTGGCAAGTCAGGCGATCCAGTGTCTAGCGAGGACCCTTTTCCTGGATTAGAGGCAGTCATCTCCTCATTGTGTCTTCCCATGGCAGAAAGCAGAGAGATCAACTCTCTTGTGTCTCTTCTAAGGCACTGATCCAATTGACGAGGGGTCCACCATCACAACTTAATTACCTCCCAAAGGCCCCACCTCCAAATATCATCACACTGGAGAGTTAGGCTTCAACTTATAGGTCTCCTACCTTATATGTCCTACCTCATTTCCCAGCTTCCCCTGCTAAAAGATGATCATCTCCAGCTTTGTTCCGAAAGTGCAATCAGTCCTTTGTTTGTTTTTGAGTCAGAGTCTTACTCTGTTCCTCAGGCTGGAGTGCAGTGGCATGATCAAGGCTCACCACAGCTTCAACTTCCTGGGCTCAGGTGATCCTCCTAACTCAGCTTCTCAGTACCTGGGATTACAGGTGCATGCCGCCATGCCTGGCTAATTTTTAAATTTTTTTTGCCTCACTATGTTGCCCAGGCTGGTCTTGAATCCTAGGCTCAAGCAATCCTCCCACCTTAACCTCCCAAAGTGTTGGGATTATAGGCTTGAGCCATTGCACTTGGCCCGCGATCAATCCTTTGTTATGAGACACTAAGATTTCTTGGCTTCCTCTGAAGGTACAGAAGATATTTTAACTGGGTCACTGTTCCCTCCTGGTTAATTCTCAGGGCCTCCTGAATGCTGTAGACACACGTGTCCTCTTTTCTCATTTTGTGGCTGTTTGGGGATACCCCTAAACGTGGCATATTTTTGAATGGACAGCAGTCAGTGGTGTTGCTGGCACTTGAATTACTGTCGACCTGGGTCATGATAACAATTCTTAGACCTTTGACATGTTTTCAGAATGCTTTTCAAAATACTTCACACAGGAAGCTCTGAGACAGTGTGCCCACTAGACAGGCAAGTTTTAATCACAAAGGTGGGATCAGAAAAGCACTGCACATAGATGACCTCATCATCTACCTTAAAATGGAAAGATTCAAGCAACTGCGAGAAGCAGGGGATTGTACTAGCTTATTTTAATGCTGTCGCTGCTGGTCCCTGCTCTCTTTTTTGAGTTGGAATCTTACTCTATTGCCCAGACTGCAGTGCAGTAGAATGCTCATAGCTCACTGCAGCCTTGATTTCCTGGGCTTAGGTGATCCTTCTGCCTCAGCCTCCCAAGTAGCTGGGACTACAAGCATGTGGCACCATGCCTGGCTTATTATTTTGCTAGAGACAAGGTCAAAGTCACTGTGTTGCCCAGGTGGGTTTTGAGCTCCTGAGCTCAAGAAATCCTCCCGCCTTGGTCTCCCAGGGTGCTAGAATTACAGGGGTGAGCCACTGCTCCTGGCCCCTGTTACGTTTTTGTAGTAAATCATGGTGTGAAGTGATGTTCACATTTCCAGGGAACATGGAACACAGCCTTACTTGCCTTTGAAGCAGGCAGCTGACAATCTCCTCCCTATCCCTTATTCTGGAGAAGTGGTAGGAAGAGTTGACACCTTCCCTTGTTGCTTTTCATCCATGACTCAATATGCCTGGACATTCTTGTTGACATTGATGTACTTGTCTGAGAGGAGGGAGTTGGTGAATCAGATTGGGTGGGTTCAGGTTCTTTACTATGTGAAAAGCTTTTGTGTCTTTACTTTGGGAAGGAAAGGAAACACCTAGCCTTCTTGCTTTTTTATTAAGTTAAAGGGTGCTCTCTGCATTGTAAATTCTCCTGAGATGTATCTTGGCTTTGCCTTGGGTGATGATGCACACATGTCTGCTGTGCGGCATTACTATTACTTAGTCTGACGTGTTTGGGATTTAGGAGAGGGATGAGATTAGACCTTAGGGCTCATGTTGGTTGGCATCACACAGGAAGAGAGCCCACAGCTTGGAGAGTTATAGTAAAATAGAAGCAGCATGGGAAACTCAGCCACCTCCTCTCTTGTGCGAAACCCAAGTTCATGACAAGGTAGTCAGAATTACTTACTTTCGGGGGATACTTTGCAACGTTTGGACCCAGTTGCAAGTAGTTGGAAAGAGATTGACAAAGAAGGACAAGGATGACATGAAAGCCACTCCCAAATAATGTTTTAGAAATTTGTAGGGCCAAGTTGGCATGATCTAGGGTTGAAGGGACTGACCTACCCTGACTAGAGACACCAGGATGTGGTACTAGGCCTTGAGTGCTTCCAGTGTGTGCCTGCCCTGAAATAACTGGGGACAGCCTGAAATAAAATTCAACCTACTGTCACCATCCCTAAAATTTATCATCTGATTGGCTAGCAAGATTGTTACTGTATAAAACAATGGTAATAAGCAGTAGATTGTGGGAAAGACTACAGGTGATAGAGTTGCTTCAAGATACAGGTACTGATATGGGTCAGAAGACTCAGGAAAGGCTCTCAGGAAAGTTGGACTTGGTCTGGCACTAGATCTTTCCCTCCTTTGAATTCAGTTGAGGTTTGGGTCCTAGATTCACTAGGACTTACTTGGGCAAACATAAAGATCTCTGATCCTCAGTATTCTCTTCTACAAGATAGAGACAATGATAACTATGTCCTGGGCATTTTGTGAGCATTAAATGACATGAGGTACTTGGGATGAATAAGTGGTCTATAATGTTAGATTCCTTCGTTATTTCCATGGCTTCATGGAATCCTCTTTTTCTGAGAATGGCTCATTGATTTGGACACAGCTCTTACATTTGTAAGGCTGCTACTGCTGTTTCTTCCTGGAGATGGAGTAGGGGGAGTGCTACGAACAAACCATGAGCTGTTTTTCCTAACGACGTACCCAGTTCCCCCCAACTGGGTTATAAGTATCTCTTAAACGAGAGACTCCAAAGCATAGCTTGCACCAAGAGGGATATTTTGTCCAAGTACTCACTTGGCTAAAAATACCAGAGTCCTCAATCATAAAGTTCATATCATGTTTTTTAGTAGCTCAGCTTCCCCTTCTAGCCTCTTCTAATTTGAAAGCATTTCCCAATTTTACTATTCACAAAATAGGAAGTTATAAAATTCTAGCTCTGCATTTAGGTGCCATTTATTCTGAATGAGCAGGCCTGGAAATCTGATGCTTAAAAAAAAAATTAATCAGTAAGAACTTGGTCATGATCAAGAGGAAGTATAGCATAATAGTTAGGAGCATGGACTCTGGGTTCAGACTGCCTGGACTTGCTTCCTGGCTTTGCCACTTTACTAGCTACACAATGTTGAGTAAAGTATTTAACCTCCCTGTGTCTCAGCTTACTCATCTATTAAGTGGGAGATAATTGTACATATCTCAAAGGGTTGCTGTGATGAGTAAATCAGTTAACACATATCCAAATCACTTCGAGCAGTAAATGGTCAATGTATGTACTAAATGTGTGTTAGCCATCATTAATATCATTATGCCCTGGAGAAATTCAGGCCTTGAGGAATGCTGTGCCCCTAAAAGAAGAGGACATCAAAAGTGTCAGCACTAGCTGGACCTGGCGACAACAGAAGGCAGAGAAAAGAGTAGTCTTAGGAAATACGAGCCCAAGTGCCAAATCCTAATGCGACAGCTCAGGTTGGATCACTGACAGGAATCTGCCATCAGAGAGCCCCTTTTGAATGTGACAGTCCCTACTCTAGACTCTGGGATTCCAGGATACAGGTCCTCTGTCAGCCTGCTCAAGACCTGTTTCAGAAAAGACCACATACTTCCACAGGGCTGAGTCAGTCACAAGCCCTTTTTTCTGTCTCCTGGACCTCTGGGTGCCACTGTCCGGACATGTCCAACTTGGCAGGCAGCTGGCATCTTACAGATTCAGGTTGTTATCAGATGGACACTCACTAAACAGAGTTCCTCCCAGCCTCGTGCTATGCACAGCAGTGCACGTAGGCCTGCATACCTCCTATCTCTTCCTGAGCAATTTCATCCCAGCCACCCTGCCCCATTCCAAGGCAGCAGGGCCAGTTGGGGCACAATGTCTGGGGCAGAAGCCAGGTATTTTTCTCCCTCTTATCCTTTTTGATTCCATAGGCATTTTCTTCTAAGCTCAGGATCTAACTGCGATGTCCAACATGGGAAAACAAACCTGAAAGGCAGGAACGAAGTGGTGTCTGTTCACAGTGCTGCCTTTTGCTGCTCTGAAATGCAGCCAAAAGGAACAGCCTCTGCCCTGCAGGACAGAAAAGCCAGAAGCAGCGTGTCCCTCCTTCTCCAGCCGCTGCCTGCCCTATGAACATGCTGCATATACCCACACATTAGTGGTACACTGTCTGGTCTGATGTTCAGATCTATATTTAAACACTATTGTGGGATTCAGAGTCCAAGTGTGTAAGTACATGCCTGGGCATGGTCTCCTGGCCAGGCTCCAGGGTTTGTAGCCTACCTAGCTGGTCCTCAAAGCTGGCCTCTTGCATCAGAAGTGATCCCACGCAGCTCTGATGACAGACAATTTGTGACAACTCACCCTGCTTTGGGAAATCTCTCTGTTTAAGTTCTCTTCTTGGCAGAGAGGACCACGTTTGGCTATTTACAATTGGTACCATTTCTTAAACAGGTGCTCTGTACCAGGCAGTGTGCTAAGGGTCCTTCATGTAGCAATTTCCTGCGTCCTCTCCCCCCTACCCCACCAGTGCTCCAGTGGAGACAGTGTGATCAATTCTGCTTTACAGATGAGGACACAGAGACCTGGTAACATTAGGTCACTTGCTTAAGGTCGCCCAGGTAGGAAGTGGTAATGCCAGTATTCGGACAAGACAGTCTGATCCAGAATGTGTTCCTAGCCACACAGTGTACATTTTTTTTTTTTTTGAGTTGGAATCTCACTCTGTCACCCAGACTGGAGTGCAGTGGCCGCTCCCAGCCACCGCAGCCTCGCCTGTTGGGCTCTGGTGATCCTTCTGCCTCAGCCTTCCAAGTAGCCGGAATTACAGGCACGCACCACCACGCCTGGCTGATTTTTTGATTTATTGTAAAGATGAGGTCTCGCTGCCCAGGCGGGTCTCGAACCCGTGGGCTCAGGCAATCCACTCACCTCAGCCTCCCAAAGGATTACAGGCTGAGCCACCGAGCCTGGCTACAGTGTACAATTTGATGGCATCTCTCTGCTTATGTCACTCCAAAGATTAGACCAATGCCTGAGAATTATCACAGTCATTGTCATCATCAGTCTCATCAGCCAACAGGGGCCAGAAGCCTCTACATGGTTGACTAATTTGCTACGTCCTTTATGTGAAGAAAAATAATGCAAAAATCAAGTATTTTCACATTGATTTCTTTTACTTTGATTCAACAAATATGAAGCGAGCATTTGCATTGCATTGTGTAAGCAGGGAGCGATGCTACAAGGCCATGGCTTTTGAAGAGCTTGCTCTCTAGAAAAAGAAATAATCTTCCCAAATTCCCCAGATGGCTCACAAGGCCCTCTGAGATAGGTCCTGTTTTCCTTCGTCTTCAGTCTCATTTGCCACATTCCCTTACTTTGCTCAAGGCTCCTTCAAGTCCTTTTGTCTGCTGAGCATTCTGTCACCTCAGAACTTCAGTACCTTCTTTTGCATCAGCCTGAAATACTCCACACCTTTGCCTGGTTAACTCCTTATCTTTCAGGTCTCATCTTTAATCGCTCTTCTTTAGGAGAATCTCTCTCAACCCTGTAGATTAGGTCAGGTTCCCCTGTCACATTTCCTCATAGCTCCCTCCACTTTTCATTTTTGTCATTATTTGATTAATTCACCAGACTCTATCAGCTGCTTGAGTGCATCGGTAATATTTTTGTTGTTGACCTCTATATTCCCAGCACATAATTGGTGTTTGCTAAATACTCCTGAGTGAATGAAGGTTACAGATTATTTATTAAAGCAAAAACTGGGTTTTCCACTCCCTCAAGAAGCAGACATCAAGATGGGATAAAACATGGTGAGATTTCATTAGTGGCAAGGCCTATGATGAAACAAATGGTGGAGCAGGATGGAGCAGGGAGAGAGGTCAGACTGTAAGTCTGACTGTAGGAAGAAAGGAAGGTTGAATGCAGTGTCTTATATATTCCTCTGCAGTAGGAGGAAAGTTCTGCAAGACCACAGAGGACTTTAGGCTGATCTTCAGAGGAGTCCTTTGTCTCCCAGTAACAGCTCCAGGACCATGTCCATGCTGCACTCACTCATTGGCTAGCAACAACCTGTGGGAGGTGTGGCCTGAACCTGGGAGTTTGGTGGGCAACTCGGGTCCTCCATGAGTTATGCTTCCTGTGGGTGAAGCCACAGACCTTCCTCCTGGCTGCCATGTGGGGGTTCCGAGGCCAGAGGAGGTGACTTCTGGTTTATAGGACTGAGAAAAATTACCCAAGGTATATCGTCTATAAAAGGGCAGGAAATCTTACTTTTGAGGTTTACCGAGTGTTTGCTAAATACGTTATTCTTTGACACTGTGGAAGACACAAAGGACTGAGGACGCATGAGCTGTCCTCAGAAAATTTATAATCTAATTAAGAGACAAAGTAAACTCACATTTGTGCACCTGAACCTTTGTTTTTTCCTTTCTGAAATGGAGACATCTCCACCTACCTTGTGTAACACATGACTGTTAGGTCCAGCGACATATGTGAACAGGGTAGGTGCTCAACAAATAAGATTTGAATATGAGTTTTAAAAGTTAACAAGTCATTGTCCTCTCTATCTTTTGTTTTTTCCAGTCACTTCAACAGGGCTGATGATTTCTAAAGTAACTTTTGGCTTAGTGTGTTTTCCTTGTAATTATTCTCATAAACAGTCCCCTGAGGCTTTTTCTGTAAGATCATTTCAAGTAGAAGAACCGCAGTTTAAACAGCATTTTAAATATGTGATCAGTACCAAGGGGAGATTTAGTATCCAGTTACCACATTTAAGGAACTCTTTGGGAAACAACTCGATGGCGTGTGTTTGAAACAGTGAGCTCACTGAGGGCTTGGTTTCTTAACTCTTAACCTGAGGCAGTATTCGTTTTTTTCTTTGTTATAACGTAGTCACTGGGACATTGCTTAGTTATTGCTCTTTCCATAGATGAAGGTTGTGGATCCCCGAGGGAGCTGGAGATTTGATACGGGGTAGGCCTTCTCCCTTTTCTTCAATGCCAGAGAAAGAGGGTGGGTGTATAGTTCAGTCAGGTGTGGTGGCTCACACCTGTGTAATCCCAGCAATTTGGGAGGCCAAAGAAAAATGATTGCTTGAGCACAGAGTTTGAGACCAGCCTGGGTAACATAGTGAGACTTCGTCTCTACAAAAAATTAAATTAGCTGAGTGTGGTGGCGCACACCTGCAGTCCCACCTACTCAGGAAGCTGAGGCGGGAGGATCACCTGAGCCCAGGAGGTAGAGGCTGTGGTAAGCCATGATTGTGCCACTGTGCTTCAGCCTGGGAAACAGAGTGAGATCCTCGCCACACACAACAAAGAGGGTGTGTTTCTGCCTTTGCAAATCCCCTTCCCGTACACCTCTGTTATTATATATTACACTTTCAGTACATTTTCCCCTGAAGTTAATCTTATTCTAGTCTCCCCTGTTGAGTTGGCCTGTCTTTCCTAGGATTGGGTTTAATTCAACAACTATTTCCCAAGCAACTAACTAGTAGATGCAGGTATTGTGCCTCCTTCCTCATCAGGGAGAAGACAGGCTAGGGCATAAAATGTACACATGAAATATAAACCGCTCTAAAGAATACGGTCAATTAAAAATACAAGGGGAGAACCCCCAGAAACCAAAATTTATTTATTAAAAATTGCGTATTTATTCCTACATGTTTAAACTCCAGTCACCTTCAAAGTACTCTCCGTTTGATGCAATACACCTAGACGCTTTGTCCACTGCTCACAACAGTTTTTGAAATCCTCATTTTTTATGCCTTTTAGTGCTTCTGCCATTTTTTGCGTCACCTCTTCAACATCGGCAAAATGTTTCCCTTTGAGGACTTTCTTCGTCCAGGGAAACAAAGAAAAAAAGTCATTTGGGACAAGATCGAGTGAATAGGGAGAGTGGGATACATGGGTCAAAAACTACTGAACACTCAGCACAGTCTGGGCAGGTGTGTTTGTAAATCACCCATCATGAAATGGGCCAAGTCATTGAAAGACTCTCCAAAAAAACAATTCACTGAAGCTGAATGCAACTTCTCACAGCAATGCTAGCTGGCACATTGATGCTGCTGGGTTCGTAGAACACTTGCCTAGCGAGAGAGGCCTCTACTACCAGGAGCCCGCCCTCCAAGAAATAAATCTATTTAATGAGGTGCCCCCTCGTATGTATGCAGTACAAAGTGTCATGGGACTGATGAGGAAACAGGTTACCCAGGGTGAGGAGTCAGCATTTGATCCAGGACTCAGTATTAATCGTCAGAGAAAGGGACAAGGAAGTCGCAAAAACAAGAATAGGGTGTGTTTGCTATGCTCAGAACTTAGACAAGTAATTTGTAATGGCTGAAAGATGAAGGACCCAAGGAAGGATGACAATAGAAAAATGAAGTTGTGTGGGCTTGTCCACAGAAAAACGGGTTGCCCTCAACCTGGACAGGATCTGTATTGGATTGGCTGTGGGGCCTACCTCTCCAAGCCTATGGAAAAGCTTCTGGGTCTTTCTGGCGTTTTCCCTCTGCATCCTATGATGATCACAAATGCTGAGAGACTGCAAAGGAAACGGACACGTGAACCCCTCTTAGCTTCTCAGAAAACAGATACAGAGGCTGCAGAAACAGGAGCAAGCTGACTTCAGTGAGCACAGCCAGAATGGGGTCAAGGTCCTCTTAAAAGACTCGTGCAGAGATCTTAATTTTGTTATATCTGGAGGTCAATAAATGGAGTTTTCCGTATAAAAAAAAAGAAAAAGAAAAATGAGTTTGTGGGTAAACTATGGCTGCCCTTGGAAAACTTGTCCATAGGTGAAAGAGAGTCACTGATGCTTTAAAAGCAGGAGGTAAAGTTTGAGCTATTTAGGAAACAGCGTCCAAAGGAAGGACAAAATGAGACAAAGTGACTAGTGTGAGAAGAGTGCAGTCATTTGGGGGGGGGTTCTATAGAGATGAAAATAAGGGGCAGGTATGTGGACGTGGAGAAGAAGGAGGCTTGGAAGGTGACCCAAGGTTTCCAGCCCCTGTGCGGAGAGGGAAGGGATACCACTGAGGGGGGAGTCCAAGAGGAGCAGCTGCTAGGCTGGGGACAGAGATCATCCCGTAGATCACAGAGCATTTGAGGACTGGCAGGATGTGCATCAGCACGTAGCCAGCAGGTACTGGGAATTCAGATCTGGAGCCTAAGAATGTGGTCAGGGCTGAAGATTAAGATTTGGGGGTTGTCATCACTGGGGTTCTAGTTGAAATGTCACGTTGTTCAGGTTCCTTAATCACCTAAAGAAAGGCTTGGGTTTCTGGCTGCGTGGGTGACAGCAGGCGGATGAGTGTTTTCTGGTGCCTGGATGACCAGAACTGATTCCTTCAACACAGTCTTTGGATCCTTGAGATTCCAATAAAGGGGTACATTAATTCTGTCCTTCCCCACTTAGCATAGCTTCGCCTCTTCTCCCTCATTTGTCTAGCTTCTAATTCTGCCAACAACAGCTGGAGAGAGTGAGGGCCAATGCAACAGCTGTGTGTTGGGAATCGAGAAGGCATCTAGGATGGAGACACCGTCTGGCTACAGTCGCTGTCAAATTGAGAGAGTGTGTGTGTGTGTGTGTGTGTGTGTGTGTGTGAGAGAGAGAGAGAGAGAGAGAGAGAGAGAGAGAGAGAGAGCAGGGAATGTGTAAAAATTGCTCGCGCTGTAGCAAATATCTGTCTGGGGAAGGGGAAACACCTCTTATCAACAGGGTGCCTGAATGAAACGTAATTGTACACCTAACCCTTAACTGTACCCCACAAAACCATAATAAAAAATATTGATTTAAAAAAAAAAGGTAAAAGGAAAAAAAATTGCTCGCAAAATTTTTAAAAGCATGGTAAATTAAATAGTCTTTAAAAATAGCTTCAATTCTGTACAAAAGGTTATTTCACTTTATATTTCATTCCAAATTCTGGTGTTTAGAAAATCAAAAATCTACCTTTCCAGTTCCTTTGATTGGTGGCGACCACCCTTTGCACACACACGCTGACCTGACCCTACACTGGCAGTGAAGTATGTTCACAGACTCTGGATTTGGCTGGAAGCTTCCTCCAGACCCATGCCTCAAGGAGGGGCACAGGGTTCTCAGAATATGTGAAAAGATTAAAAGTTCAAAAAAAAGGCTTTTGTCCCCAATCCCAGTTAAAGAGAGGCCTCTTCCTGGAAAGAGATTAAGGATTTGTGTGTGTGGTTTTTGTTCCTGGCCAAACAAGTCTCAAACTAGGTAATCTGTTTCTAATCATAATTTGGATTACTCCTCAAACTAACCAAATGTTTGTTTGACTAAGGAGGCCAATCCCCAGGCACTGGAGAGGCTTGACAAGACTCCACCAGGGAGTTGGGAGACACCCACCCCCCCACCACCCAGTAGGCTCATTCCAAGGTCATCAGGCTACAACTGCTGCCTCATCATGCTGGGGAAGGGCAGGAAGTAACTCCTTTGCAAAGCACTCTGGCTTCTTCAGTTTGGGGCTGCCCCTTCTGGTCACTGTCAACTCTCAAGCAATTTGCTGTCCCTTCCTCCCCCTCGCCTCCTGGGACATTTGGCAGTGTCTGCGGCCTTTTGGTTATCACCATGGGGGTCACAGGAGAGTGCTACTGGCTTCTAGTGTGTAGAAACCAGAGATGCTGCTAAACATCCTACAATGCGCAGAACAGCCCCCCATAGCAAATTGTCCAAATGCCATTTGTACCTTGTAATACAGACAGCTCTAACTAAAACATACCTTCACCAATGTGTGTTGGTTCCTAAACAGACAATAAACAAGACTTTCAGAAGCTAGATGCTGGCAAACCAGCTATACAGGGAAAAATAAAAGGCCCTGATTTGTAGCTTTAGCCGGTTTCCCTGATTAAATGCTTATACCATATTTGATATCTGGCTGTCACGTTCTTAATGTGGAGTTGGAAAGGGTTGTATAGACTAGTCTCTCATTAGCTACTACAAGCCAGCTCCCGATGCTAACCTGGGGCCAATGGTATCTCAAATCTCACTAAGAACAAGCAAAGACAGCTCACTTGCCCACAAATGAGTGGCTGTCAGTGCCATGCTGAGCCACACTGGAACCTAGGGCAAAAGGAAGAATCAGTAATACTGGGCTTGTCTTCATTTAGAATTTTGATATTTTGTTCATCGTGGATTTTTAAAAAATTAGCATAAGATAGTAAATGAAATCTGAGTTATTTTTATTTCTCCTCATTTTCCTTCTCCTTTTTCTCTTTTTCTTCTCTCCCTCCCTTTCTCCTTCCCCCTCTCCCTCTCCTCCCTCCCTCCTTTCTTCCCTCCCCACTAAGAGTAAATGTTTCTGTTCAGGCCAGTGCCACCAATCACAAGGCAAAGCAAGAAAGCATGGAATTATCAGAGTGATTTTCATTCTTCCTGAAGAGAATGATTGAAGATAGTTTAAATCTCTGCCGATGTCATTTTAAAGGCAGGATGGGAGAAGAGTGGTGACCAGTGCTCTGGAAGGCCACAGTTTCTCAACTGTCTTTCTACCAAATTTAAAGTTTTACTCTAAAATTCAGAATTTGTCATTAACTAGCTGTGTGTGTAACTCCAGAAACTCCATTCACAGATTACAATGTGAATGGTGCCCTAGAGTTGTGAGACAGGCAATCCTGCTTCTGGAAGTCTCTTCAAACTCCACAATTCAAAGCAAACAAGGGAGGATGCCAATCCTGTTTTCTCTCTGAGGCACACCCTGAATGACAGCTGCTTTTCTTTTAACGCATCCTCACCAGACCTGGAAGGCAACTATGAGAAGCAAGTTCTGGCTGTGGCACCCACGGGGCCAACCGTTCAGGACAGATGGTCTGACAAATGCTGTTGCACAAGTGTCCTCCATTAGATCTGCCTGTTAAGCTCCTTCATGGCTTCCAGAAAGCACGTATCCTGTGCTTTCCAGGCATCCTGTGCTTCCAGAAAGCACGTATCACAACTCTGTAATGAGGCAGCTATTTGCCTGATTGTTTACCGTTTGCCCTCAAGAGTGCCACGCCATGAGGCAGGGCCCATGGTTATTTCATTCATTACTGTGTCTCCAGCACAAAGCCTGTATACACTAGGTGCTTAGTAACAGTAGGGTGATGAATGAAAGAAAAACAATGCAACATAATGCATGTCCAGATAGGTAGAGGGATACCCAGAAGACCAAAGACCAAGGCTGAATAAGGTCTCAAAGTCCACTCCCCTTCCCTGAGTGACTGAGGGCAGAAGTTTTAACATGATGCCTGAAGCACAATAGGAATGACTAAATTAACTCATGCCTAGAAAGGTAACAGTGAGGTCACACCTGATGGAATCAGACTCTGCTTTCCAGAGTAGTCTTACTGTGGAGGAAAGCATGCTACAGGCATGCCTCATTTTAGTGCACTTTATTGTGCTTTGCAGATATTGCATTTTTTACAAATTGAAGGTTTGAGGCAACCCTGTGTCGAGCAAGCCTGCCAGTGCCATTTTTCCAACAGCATGCGTTCGCTTTGTATTTTGGATTTCATGTTTTTTCACTATGTCTGTTATGATCTATGATTAGTGATCTTTGATGTTATTATTGTAACTGTTTTGGGAGTGCCACAAACTAGTCCCATAGAAGAGGATGAATTTATTTATTTATTTATTTATTTATTTTTGAGTTGGAGTCTCACTCCGTCGCCCAGACTGGAGTGCACTGGCCGCTCCTGGTCACCGCAGCCTCAACCTGCTGGGCTCTGGTGATCCTTCTGCCTCGGCCTTCCAAGTAGCTGGAACTACAGGCACGTGCTACCACGCCCTGCTAATTTTTAAATTTTCGTTGTAGAGATGAGGTCTCACCAAGTTGCCCAGGCAGGTCTCGAACCTGCGGGCTCAGGCAATCCACTCACCTCGGCCTCCTAAAGCGCGGGATTACAGGCTGAGCCACCGAGCCCAGCGAAGAGGATGAATTTAATAGATAGGTGTTGTGTGTGTTTTGACTGCTCTGCCAATCGGCCATTCCCTTACCTTTCTCTCTCTCCTCAGGCCCCCCTGTTCCCTGAAACACAATTTTGAAATTTAGCCAATTAATAACCCTACAGTGGCCTCTAAGCATTTCAGTGAAAGGAAGAGTCACATGTCACTCACTAAATCAAAAGCTAGAGATGATTAAGTTTAGTGAGGAAGGCATTTTGAAAGAAATGATAGGCTAAAAGCTAGGCCTCTTGTGCCAAATAGTTAGCTAACTTGTGAATGCAAAGGGAGAGTTCTGAAGGAAATTGTGTTACTCCAGTGAAACATGGATAATTTTAAAAAGTGAAATAGCTTTATGGCTGTTATAGAAAAAGTTTGAATGGTCTAGATGAAAGATCAAACCAGTCATAGCATTCCCTTAAATCAAAGCCTAATCCATAGCAAGGCCCAGACTCTCTTCAATTCTGTGAAGACAGAGAGAGGTAAGGAAGTTGCAGAAGAAAAGTTGAAAGCTACGAGAGGTTGGTTCATGAAATTTAAGGAAAGAAGCTGATTTTTTTTGTTTTTTGTTTTTTTTTTAGTTGGAGCCTCACTCTATTGCCCAGGCTGGAGTGCAGTGGCATTCTCATAGCCACCGCAGCCTTGACCTGCTAGGCTCAGGTGATCCTTCTGCCTCAGCTTTCCAAGTAGCTGGAACTACAGGCACGCTCCAACATCCCTGGCTAATTTTTTGATTTATTGTAGAGATGAGGTCTCATCAAGTTGCCCAGGCTGGTCTCGAACCCATGGGCTCAGGCAATCCTCTTACTTCCACCTCCCAAAGTGCTGGGATTATATATAGGTGTGAGTCACCGTGCCCAGCCAGAAGCTGTTTCTATAACATAAAAGCTCAAGGTGAGGCAGCAAAAGCTAACTAAGACAACTGATAAAAGTAGCTACCCTAAACAACAGATTTTCAGTAATTTTCCCTCGGGAACTACCTAGAAATGGCCTGAGGATGCCCCTATGTTCAGACTGGACCATTGTGGCTGGATGTTGAAATTGGTGTTGGTACTTTTTGGAGGAAACCATGGGAAATATTGAGGGACCGGCAGCTCCTAGGGTTCTCCATGGTCTTGTTTTACTCAACACTCCGGGTAGGAGAGAAACCAAAAGAAGGTAGCACAAGGTAAGGAAAAATCAGTTCAAGACTTAACCTCTTAGATTGTCCATACTCATTTAAAAAATTTCCCGAGGTTTGTAGTTCACCCCAATGGACCAAACATGTTTCATTCATTTGGAAAGTAACTTACTTTTAAGAACCAGTTTACCCAATTCTGCAACGCTCTGTTCTTTATGGGGGAAGTTCAGCACTTTAGGACAAAACATGCACTAGGAGATGAGAAAAGCCTGTATTAGGGTGTGAATGGCTTAGAGAAGAGGAATTAATACAAGGAGGCAGGTCACTTCGTAAATAGAAATGAATTCTCATTCATTTTATTAATGGTGCGCAAGAGAACTTTAGGTCCTTATTGATGCTTATAGTATCCAGATGACATGGGCCCCACCTCTGCTGTAAGGATAGGAGTGAAGAATTTCACTGCCTTGGCACCATCAAAAAAAGTTCTCTGTCTGTCTCTCCCTCACTTTGCATGTACGTGCTTGAGTGTGTGTGTATGTGTGTACTGGAGGAGTTGGCTTAAGGGTTTCGGTGGATATGCTGGTAGTAATTTGGGGAGTAATTCATATAATTGTGTTTCTACTTCTAGTTTTTAGGAGGCAAAACCATAAGAAGAGATGATTAATTACTGTTTGAAAAGTGCTTTGAGATCCTCAGATGAAGGATAATTAAAAGTATGAGACAAGATTCCTGGATGTATAATTATAACATGTGATTATACGTTAGAGTGGTGCTAGACTATTCAAATATACCCCTCTCCTACATCCCAAACAGGAAGGTACTTGTTGGGAGGGGGAGGGGAGGGGAGGAAGAAATGCTGGAGAAAAGAAAGTATGACTCCAACTCAAAAAAAAAAAAAGACTGTAGTACTTCTCGGTCACCTGGAAGAAAGACAGCACATGGGCCCTGAGGTCTGTGTACAAGTTGCACACCTGAGAGTGGAATAATGGCCTTCCTTTGTTCCCTAAGAGTTTGCTCCCCTGTGAAGTTTGCACCCCTACCCCTTTGCATGTTGACTTTTTAGGGTGGTCTATTGGTTTATGCTTTACCAAAGGCGTTAACGAGTATGGTATTGTCAAAAGTGGAAACTACCTTCAGGTTTTCAAGGCAACTACAGAATTATTTTCTGTTGTTTTATTAATATTTTTGGGATACTAATCACCAACCATGGCAATTCTTTATTATTCTCTGCATTTAAGGAGCTGCTTTTCTTTCTTTCTATTTATTTATTAAAGATGTGGAGTACAGTTCAGGGTTGGGCACAAATGTTCGTTATGCAGCTACTCTTGTTGATGAGTAAGCTGCTTTTCTTAGAAAGCCCCACATTTCTTTTCAATAAAAGTCTTATTTTGAGAGGGGTTGCTGTCTCTCATATCTAGCTGGAGTGAGGCCACCCCTCTGACTAGCAGCACACAATTGCCTACGGCAGGTACTGACCAGGAGGCAGTGGCATATGCTAGTTAAACCTTAGACTCCTAGCTGGGAGTGGTAGCTCATGCCTGTAATCCCAGCACTTTGGGAGGCGGAGGTGAGAGGATTGCCTGAGCTCAGGGGTTCGAGACCTCATCTCTACAACAAATCAAAAAAGAAAAAAAATTAGCTGGGCATGGTGGCACATACCTGTGGTTCCCGTGCTTGGAAGGCTGGGTGGAAGAATCGCTTGAACCCAGCAAGTTGAGGCGGAGGTGGCCGTGAGTGTGCCACTGCTCTCCAGCATGGGCGGCAGAGTGAGACTCCAATTAAAAAAAACAAACAAAACAAAACCGAAAACAAAAACCAAAAAACCTCAGACTCCGGATCCAGCTTGAATTCTGGATCTGCTGCTACTGCTCACATGACTTTAGGCAAGTTATTCAACTTCTTGGAATCACAACTTCCTTGTCTGTGAAATAGGATAGGAATAATGTCTACCTTTCTGTGTTATTATGAGGATTAAAAGTAATTATATATAATGGTTATAATAGGATGTAGTACATAGATTGCTGCTGCTTCTCTTCTTATTACCACTTAAGAAAATGTAAGCTGACTTAAAGCAAGTTTTTATTATTGTCATATCATTAATAAAGACTCTTAAGGAAATTAAGTTTGATTTAAAGCAAAATTCTCAGGTAGATAGAATTATTTTTGGTACTCTCCTACTTTTTTTTTTTGAGTTGGTGTCTCACTCTCGTCCAGGCTAGAGTACAGTGGCACACTCACGGCCACCACATCTTCGACCTGCTGGGTTCAGGCGATCCTTCTGCCTCAGCCTTCCAAGTAGCTGAAACTACAGGCATGTGTCACCATGCCAGGTTAACTTTTTCATTTATTGTAGAGACCAGGTCTTGCCAAGTTGCTCAGGCAGGTCTCGAACCCCTGGCTCAGGCTTGTCTCAGCCTTCCAAATTGCTAGGATTATAGGCGTGAGCCACCACGGCTGGCTTCCTACTTCTATTCTTAGCCTCTCTCTTTTCCTTTTGGCTCTTCCAAACTTCTAACTGTCACCATGGATCAAGGTTTCCTCTATGAGTGTAAACTACTCAAGGTAAAGATACATGTAAGGTTTCATTCATACTTTTAAAGGACACTGGAAGCTTGAAATTTTTCTGAAAAACAAATAGAGTCTATAGACTTCTAGAACTTTAAAAATGGACTTCAGAGACCATTGAATTCACTTTACAGTAGGAAAATGACTGATCCTTGGAAACAGGCATTATTGGTTAGAGAGAGAGGGGGACTAGAGTCTTGGGTTGAGTTAGACAATTAAGAGCTCTGAACATGTGGCACATGGCATGACTGCTTGTCAAACTGCTTCTGCTAAACCGCACTGTAACAATGTGCCATCAGTCTCCAGAAAAAGGTACAAGATTGCCTACAAAACTCACGATTATGCACTAAAGGGGGGTGTGGCTGAGGTTGCCATCCTGATCCTCTTTGTAAATACCTTGAGAAGCAACATCAGGAATAGTGGTTGCTTCTGGAAAACTGGTTTGTTTTCTTATAAGTTTTTATCATTTAAAAAAAGTATTATTATTATTTTGATTGACAATCTATAGTTATATACATAACTGATTTGTTTTCTTTGGGTGAACACCATGATGCACAAAACCATAATACGTAATAAGTAATTATGTATTGTGTCTTTGCATTGGCTGCTGGAAAGCTCAGAGACAGATTTACATTCTGCCTCTGTGATTAGAATCCAATAGATACCATAAATTGCAGATGTATGTTAGAGCTGGAAACTTTGTAGCCAGTTTTCCTAAACTTTGACCTACTTAAAAAAAAAAAAAAAAGCGTTCGTAGGTCCTTTTCATTGAATACTTTTTCTTGGATATTCATGACATACACATTAGTATCTTAAAGGTTCTGAAAGACCTGACAGTTTAAAATGAAAATAAAAAGAACATTTAACATTTTGTTTGCCCTGTACTTATCTAAAACCTACTTGATTACAGAATGCTTTTTAAAAATCACCTCTGAAATCTCCAGTTTTATATGAAATACATTTTGAGCAATACTACTTTTCAGTAATCTGTAATTAAATCCTGTTTACTGGATTCATGAGGGTGCTAAGATTGGTGAGTTTGGTTCTTTCTATTTCCGTGCAGCAGGGAGAGAGTCCAGGCTATGTACATTGGACCAGATGACTGATGAGAGGTTTCTTTCAGTTCTAAAATTTGATGAATGCCAATTTATAAAAAATTAAGAAAAGTTTTCAA
The DNA here is from genome assembly GCA_027257055.1 of Cephalopachus bancanus. Taxonomy (NCBI): domain Eukaryota; kingdom Metazoa; phylum Chordata; class Mammalia; order Primates; family Tarsiidae; genus Cephalopachus; species Cephalopachus bancanus. The sequence goes on along the minus strand of JAPVLO010000430.1, from coordinate 625,659 downwards.
GAATTTATTTTCCTAGAACTAGGAATTTCAGTTTGGTAAAACAAACACCAGAATTAGAAATTAAAACATTGTATACAATTTCTGGCACTGTTTATCCATGTCTAATCTAAAAGATTGCTTTAAAAAAATAATGCTTATAGAAACAACCCGAGGAGTATTTACAAAGATACAAATTTCCTTTGAAAAGCATCAAAAAAACAACAGCAAGGACCACAATGCCTACCTCATTACGTGTGGGATATTATGTACATATTCCAGCCATACATGTATTATCTGGGTGTGATCCTGGGACTTGCCCCAGACGATACATCCAGCCTCTGAAGTTGTTCATCTCCTTGCCCAGTAGGCCAGACCCAAGGGGAAACGGCAAAGCAAGATCGCATTCAAAGAGAAGTGACAGGCTGTAGGGAGAAGGGACCGGCTTTCACACCCGGGTCCTTGGATGAAATCCAACTTCTTCTGCAGCCTACTGGATGTGTCACCATATCCTCCAGTGGCTTTCATTGCCTTTCTCTTAGTGTATACCCTGTGTGTGTGTGTGTGTTGTGTGTGTGTGTGTGTGCGCATGGTGGGGAGGGTGTTTGTTATTTCTCTGGGCCACCTGTGTCTTTGTGTTTCTGTGGGGTTTTTTTCTCCCTATTTGACTTTTATTCACTTGATTCAGATTGGTTTGTCAGGTATTGTGTCCCCAGAGTACACATGCTCCCATCCTTGTCCTTGAAGAGCTCATGGTATAGATGGTCACTGGAAGCAGTTTTCTTTCAATGTGACAAAGACTACAAGAGAGCCATGTGTAAAGACTAAGGAGACAGTAATAGAGATGACATTTGATGTGGGTCTTAGAGAATGTGTTAGACACTGACTTTTCCATTAATGTAATTGCTTATTCTGCTTAGTAGCACCAGCCTGCTGGAAAGGGAAGTATAAGCCAATAAGACATTTTGGTTAACAAAGGAGACTGACAAAAATCTGCAAGGGGTCCTCAAACTTTTAAAACAGGGGGCCAGTTCACTGACCCTCAGACCATTGGAGGGGCGGACAACGGTGGACTATATAGTCCGCCCCTCCAATGGTCTGAGGGACAGTGAACTGGCCCCCTGTTTTAAAAGTTTGAGGATTTTTTTTAAACTGTAGTCCGCCCCTCCAACGGTCTGAGGGACAGTGAACTGGCTCCCTGTTTTAAAAGTTTGAAGACCTCTGAAGAAATTCAGTGAGCTGCAGCATTATTCACAATAGCAGAAATATGGAACCAACTGTGCTGCCCATTGAAAGAGGACTGGATTAAAAAAAATGTGGTACATATACATGATGGAATAACATGCAGCCATAAAAAAGGACAACATTATGAACTTTGCAGCAACTTGGATGGACTTACGGTCTAATACTGAGTGACCTATCACAGAAACAAAAACTGAGTACCACATGTTCTCACGCATAAGTGGACCTTGAACAATTATTATAATACTATAAGAAAGGGATTGGCAGAAAGAGAAAACAAAAACAAAAACAAAAAAAGAAAGGGATTGGCAGTAGTGGGAAACTGCCAGGGGAGCGGAGGCACACCTCATCAACAAGGGTACCTGCATAATGACCATTAGTATACCTGACCCTGAATTGTACCCCACATCATTAAAGTAAAAAAAAAAAAAAAAAAAAAAAAGAAGAAGAAGAAAGAAATTCAGTGAGTATCCAGGCCTTAATCATTTCAGTTACTGGAGGACAATGCCATCTGGAAAGAGGACTCTCTGGAATGTACCCTCAATTTCTCTGATGTAAAGATGTTCTAGGGATGGTCTTTGACTTTGGAAAGTCCTAGAATTAGCTATGCCTTATATTCAATATATGTAATTTCCCAATCTCATGGTAGACACAAAGAAAATAAACAGCACATTTGAATTGCTGTAAAGATGAAATAAAGATCATTACTAAAGAACTGGCTTTAACTGAAATTTCAGAAGAAATTTTACAAAGTAGAAAACGTGGGGTAAGTGGACCCCTTGACTTTGCTGTTCGTTCGAGATCTGACACCGAAAACAGATGAGCAGTTCTAGTGCCTGGCAGAACATGGTAAGATTTTTTTCAAATTGCTTTTGTGAGACCAATTCATGGATGTCAATCATGTGACACAATCTCCATGACTTCCCTGGCTGTATAAATAGTTCCCTAATTTGATGTTATAATGGAAAATCTTTCTCTTTAGCAAATCCTCTTTTTCTTTAGTCTTAGCCCTTCAGGTACACCCCCTACACTCACAGAAAAAATCTAATTCCACCTAATAATGATTTTTATCTACCTATGTTTATTATATCCAGACTCTGACAGTTCCTTTATTTTCTGTCATGGTATTGAGACAGTATTCATCCAACTGGTTTTCCAGCTTCCAAACTTAAATAGGACCTTTCACTCCCAAAACATGGGGCTGGTGTAGCATTTAAAACAGTACCTATGCTTCAGTTTCCAGACTTGAGTGTTTTCCTCCCAACTGTCTATTGTACACTCCCTCATGGGATTTTAATTCATCTCTGCCACTCCTTCTAGACCTCAAACTGCTTAAGGACAGGGATGTGTCTCATTTATCTTTGTATTCTACAGTTCATTACATAATGATAATGAACTGTAGAATATACCATTTATGGAGCATCTACTCTGTACCAGGCATTCACACATTTATCTTTGTATTCTAGTTTATTACATAAAGGAGGCGCTTAAGAAATATTTGTTAAATATACCTATATATGTATTCTAAAAGTTCATACATTGGATTAGCAAATGCAGACTTAATGCAAAAAGTAAAAAAGTAGCTGGCTATGGTGGCTTGTACCTATCATCTCAGGACTTTGGGAGGCTGAGGTGGGAGGATCACTTGAGGTTCGGAGTTTGATACCAGCCTGGGCAACATGGCAAGACTCTTGTCTTGATCCACCCCCCCCAAAAAAATTAGTCAGGCATGGTGGTATACACCTGTAGTTTCAGTAACTCAGGTGGCTGAGGCAGGAGACTCCCTTGAGCCCAGGAGTTCAAGGCTGCAGTGAGCCACAATTGTGCCATTGCATTCCAGCTTCGGGTGTCAGAGCAAGACCCCAATTTTAATTACACAACCAAAAAAGCAAGTACCATATATGCAAGTCTCAGAACTTGACTTATGATTGTTTTAAAAGAAGGCAAACCAAGGAATCTCTTTATAAATAAAGTTTTAATTCCCCTGGTATGATCCCGGGTCTTGATTTACTTTGTGCCCAAATGGGGTATTCTACTTTAAGATCTTGTATTTGTGATTGTATGCCACTTAGAAAGATGAAATCTGAGCTGCAAAGTGAAAGATTTTAGTCCTCTCTGGAAGACCAAGGCTGAGCTGCCTCAGTGTTTCTTTTTTTTTTTTTTTTTTGAGTTGGAGTCTCACTCTGTCACCCAGACTGGAGTGCAGTGGCTGCTCCCGGCCACCGCACCCTCGACCTGCTGGGCTCCGGCGATCTTTCCACCTCAGCCTTCCGTGTAGCTGGAACTACAGGTGCGCGCTACCATACCCAGCTAATTTTAAAATTTTTATTGTAGAGATGAGGTCTCGCCAAGTTGCCCAGGCGGGTCTCGAACCCGTGGGCTCAGACAATCCACTCACCTCGGCCTCCCAAATCTCGGGATTACAGGTTGAGCCACCAAGCCCGGCCAGTGTTTCTTGTCTAAAGTCCTAGGAACACACTGTCACCATTTACTGAGCATCTACTCTGTGCCAGGCATTCACGCACATGTTCTCATTTAATCCTCCCCGTGCTCCAGAGGCTTAGAGGGGCTACATGGCTTCCCCAAGGCCGCATGAGTAAATGTGCTAAAACTAAACCTATAAACAAGCCTCCCCCAAAACTTGGCATTCTTCCAGAGCTCCCTTTCTCAGTCAATGAAAATTTTAGCGTCCAGCTCCTCAGTCGAGAAACCTTCCTCTATATGTATCCAGCTCCTCTCTAAGTCCTGTTGATGTCATGTCTACCAATCTCTAGACTGCCTTTCTGGCTTCACTCTGGTCCCAGCCACCATCTGCTCCCCCTGGACGACTCAGGAGCCTACTCAGTAGTCTACCATGCCCTCCTCAAATCTACTCCCCACACCGAAGTTTGAGGGGTCTTTCCAAAAGTCACATGTGATTATATAATTTTCTTGCTTAAAAAATCTCCCAGTGATTTTTCTGTTCACTCTTAGAATAAAGACCAAATTCTTGAACTGGGTCCACCAAATTGCACCTGGCCTGGGTCCCCGCTGATCATCGCAGGCTCTGTTCATTTTCTAGGCTTCAGTGACACCAGCCATTCCTTCAGCTTCTAGCCTCATAATCTAGGTTGGTGCCCATTCAGCAGACAGAACTCAGCTCAATAGTGCCTTCCTCAAGGGACTTTATGTACTTCTATACATCATGTGCCATTCTTGCATAGTTTTAATCTTCTACTTGCATGCTTAATTATTTGATGAATATCTGCCTCTCCCATTGGCCCTTAAGCTACACAAGGATAGGTACTCTGTTTTCATCCACAAGACCCTAGCCTAGAAACTGACATGTAGTGAACTCTCCATAAGTATTTGGTGAATAAATCAATGCACACCAGCGGTAAGTAGCAGAACAGAAATCTGAAACCAAAGTTGTCCAAATCCATGTCTAGCTTCCTCCCACAGTCCCTCTTGTCTTCAGGGTATAGCCAGGCCCTCAAATGGTCACTATTATCAAATTACCTCAAATAGCTGGGCACAGTGGCTCATGCCTGTAATCCCAGCACTATGGGAGGCAGAGACAAGAGGATTACCCGAGCTCAGGGGTTAAAGACCAGCCTGAGCAACATGGCGAAACCTCGTCTCTACAATAAATAAAGAAATCAGCTAGGCATGGTGGCACATGCCTGTGATTTCGGCTACTTGTAAGGCTGAGGCAGAAAGATCGCCTGAACCCAACAGGTCAAGGCTGTGATGGCCATGAGCGTGCCACTGCACTCCAGCCTGGGTGACGGAGTGAGACTCCAACTCAAAAAGTAAAAAAATTTAAAAAATGAACTCAGATATGGAGGTGGTGGTACCTACCTTCCTCTTCCTCTGGGCTGCGGATGTGTAGGAAGGAGCTGTCAATTGAGCTCATGGTCTATTGAACACCTGCCCCAGCACGGCTCTGGGCACTTTACGTAGATTCTCAATATCACCCAGCAAGGTTTTAGAATCAAGCTTAAAAAAAGATAATGAAAGTTTAGTACCAGCAAAGAGGGTAAGTAGCTTGCCTAAAGTCACTGAGAAGTTAAGTAATGATCCAAACCAAAGTCATTTGGCTCTAGATCCACATTCATAATTCTTTTGCCATCTATTCTTGGTTTACTTTGCTCATTTTTTTTTTCTGAGTACCTTTCCGATTTTAGCATCTGTTCTTTGTATTTAAAATCTGTACTCATCTCTTCTTTATTACCTCTCTTCTCTCCCCTCTTGCCTTTTCTCTCCCTCCATCCTCCCTTCCTCTCTTTCTTCTAATTCCACTAGTGATGAGAACCATGACATTATTTACTTGAAGTTTATATTTCAGGCAGCTTTTTATCGGCAATTGGGAGCTTCCTGCACACCTTGCAACTTTATAGAACAGAATGCAGATGAGAATTATAAATCTCTAAGCTTGCACGCTCTTTCTTTTATGATTGGTTTTTTTAGAGACAGTTTTTAAATCACCTCTGATTTTGAGTTTTGAATTTGGACTGGTAAAGGTAGTAAAAGCAATATAAAGAAAAGGAAATAAACTCCAAAACTGCCTCTTTTTTTTTCCTTGTGAGAAGACTTCTATAAATTGTGGAGATGCTTCTCAAATACAATTAGATGCCGCTGCTGCCTGCCATGTCCCTCCATGTTGCATCACTTTTCTCAAAATCGCTAAAGCCTCTCGCGGGACACTAGGTAATCTGAAGAAAGAATAGAGTGTTCAGGCAACACAAGTCCTACAGAGAACGAAGGCACACTGATTTGCATTTCTGGGTCAGCATGATTTCACTTTCATTTAACCCTTGTACTGACCCTTGTTTTTTCAACACATCGGCTCTTTCTGCTGTCGGAGAGCGTGTGATGTGCTCAACCCGAAGCAGGTACGTGTCCTCTGCAACCCCAAGCCTGCCCACCACTCAACGCCCTTCTTCAAGCTTCCCCAGCATCATTAACATTCTTCCAGTGAAGAATTGTCCAACATTTTAAGTGTCTCTGAATGCAGATTTTACTCACATTTAATAAGGAAGTTTTGTGTGTTAATAGAAAACGAAATGAATATTCAGATGTGCTCATGGCTGCCAGGGTTTTGTACTTCCTGTGTGGTTGTTCATCTTTAATGTAAGGAGAATGGTAGTGGAGAACAATGGATGGATGTTAGATCCTCTCTCTCCCTTGGGTATGAGTCATGCTGGGAAATCTATGAAGACCCACAGTATGTCAGAAAGAGGGACATGACGTAGATCTAAGATTTCAGAATAAAACTGTTTCTGTTGCCTTATTCACAAGTGTAATTTCCATTAATTTAGTGAGAGCAAAGACCCCCAACAAGATTTAATTACTTGTGCTTTTAATAGACACAGGCCAATTGTTTTTCCTCTGCAAGGAAGTCCACTTGGCTAGAAGAACCTTGTATAAAAGTAACGATGCATTGCAAAATCAAAGTGCTGTACAGATGCTGGCTATGAATCCAATGTTGGAATAATTGAGATAAAATACTAATTAAATGTTTGCCCAAAAGAGGTTTACTTCATTTAGTAAGAATAATTTTATTGCATTTTTCTTAATTATAAAAGTAGCAACATAATTGTGTGATATGTGAATATCTCAACAAAGCCATTTAAAAAAATAACATGAACATTATAGAAAAGTCAAGCAAACAGTGAGCATAAAATAAAATTAACCAATAATCCCAATTCCCAGAGACAACCACTGATAGCATGATTTGTTTTCTATTATTTTCAGTGTTTGAATACAAAACGGAAATAGTGCAACACGTAGTGCTGAAATCTCCCTTTTCATTTAATGTATTGTCAGCATTAAATATTCTGTTTCTGCATAGTGTTCTGCTGTATGAATGCTTTATAATGCGTTCAAACAATCCTCTGTTTCTGGACATCTAGGCTGTCTCCAAGTTTTTGATCCTGTATATTGCTGTTTAATGAACATCCTTATAGCTAGCTATATCTTTGAGCAAACTTGATTATTTCTTAGACAAATTTCTAGATAATTGCTGAATAAAAAATATGCACTCTTTTAAGACTTTAAAACACAACTCTGTATGTGTGTGTATATGTGTGTGTGTGTATATATATATAAAATATATATCACAGAATAAATGAATGTTAGAAATCGCATATTCAGATGTGCTTGTGGCTGCTGGAGTTTTCACCTGCATGGTTGTTCATCTTTAATATCTCTATGAGAGAGTCATGGAGAACGATGGATATTATATTCTCTCTTTTTCTCTGGTATGAGTCATGCTAGGAATTTCATGAAGATCACATGTGTACCTTCCTGAAGGTATGTATATATCTCGATTGAAACAATGCCTTTCTAAAGGTGTATATATAAATACATATGTACATACACACACTGAATTTATACTGTGTATACCATTGCACTAATTTTTTTTGTGCATTCCCCAATATTAGGTATTATAATTAATTTTTGTTCCAATTTGACTAGTGAAAAATAGTATCTCATACTTGTTATAATTTGCACATCTTAGGTTTTTTAATGGAGTTAAACATTCTTTCAAATGATTATTGGTCATTTATGCCTTTTGACCATTTTTTGGTTTATCTTTTCATTAATTTGTACATTTAAGAATCTAATAAGACTGTTGACTTTTTGTCATCTTTTATCTGACTACTAAAATGAAAGTGATACAATTTTTTCCTTAAGAGTATGCAGCTAAAATCAGTTTCCGAAACAGAACACACCCCTGACTGCATACACCTGGTGTTTGTGTGGATTTGTTAACTTTATGTATACCTCATTTGTTTTCTGGCACATACTTCCAAATAAAAGACCAGACAGCATCATTTACAAGTAATTGTAGTTTCATGTTGAGATAAATAAATTATTACTCTAAGTTAAATAAAGGAAAATTACAATTTTTGACCATTAACCAATCACATATTTATAGTTTTTATTTCCAAAGAATTTTAGTTCAAAATATTTTTAAAGGTCAATTAATTAATTTATTTAACTTAACTGCTTCATGGTGAGGGAGTCTTTTCTCTATTTTAGCAGTAGTCTAAATTGAAACAAACAGGTCAGAATTTGGAACTTCATGATAGATAAAAGGAGCTCTGAGTATTAGATGATCTGTTAGACTAGATACGTAAACGGATTTTGATTGTTGATGATATCCTATTCTCCTCTCTCTCTCTCTCTCTCTCTCTCTTTCTTCCTTCTTTTCATTCTCACTAATTGACTGCATGCTCTTTAATGAGTCTCTATCTTTGCTTCTCCCCAGAAGGGTAATAGTGCCTGTCTCTACCTGCCTGAGTCAGGGGACCAGGGGAGATGCTTAAGCTGCCAATAAGATCTCTTAAGTATGTGGTGTTTTCCAAAGGAAGATGCTTTATCATTTCAAAGTATAATTTTTTTCTGCTATTTAAAATGTAACTGTGCTTAGATGCGCACACACATTTTGTTGCCTATTGGGAATTACTCATTATTAAAACCTTTCTTCAGTTTGCCTTTCAGAATTATAAAACATATGTGTAATTTTTAAAAATTTTAATAAGATGGCTTTTTTTAGTTACTAGCAGTAACTCCTCTTATTAACTAATGGAGATAATGATGGCTACATCTTAACCCAAAGAGTAATTAAATGGCTCTGTCAAGTTCCCCTCATCTAGAAAAGGTCTGCTATCCTTAAGTAGAGCAACACCGTCCCTTGTTTCCAGATTGTGGGGTGGGAGTGAGGATAATACTTTAAGTGATGAAGTTGGCATTTCCCATCTGTTGTACCTCAAACACAGGCTTCCTGCTCTCTACCAATTACAAATATAAAATCTCTGCCCATAGATTGACCATCTGGATTTCCCATCATACCCTGTTTTCACACCTGGAGATTCAGAGCAGGTCTTTGATTGATGTTTTTCAAAATTGCCTCATAAAATCAAAGGACAGACGAACAATATTTTTCTAAAACTGTAAATGGTGGAACAAACATTCATAACTTTTGTCACTGTCTTTAGAGTTGTGAATAATCTAAGCCTCTAGGGTTTTGTTAAATGTGCTTTTTTTTTTTCTTTGATGCAAGCCACCACATTCTCACTAGCTGCTTACATGGAATAACGTCAGGGCTAAGATTAAAGCAGTGGGTAAGAGTACTCCCAAGAAGTTCAATTTTAAGCACAATGAATTCTATATTCAACTTTAATTAAAATATCTGCATGCTCATGGTTTGCCTTCTCTTAGGGAGCCAAATACCATCTAGGTTTTGCCAGCTGGTAGGCTCTGCTAATTGAATAGTCATTTAAAATACTACTTTGAATCTGTCAAAGGGTAAAGTATTATTCTGAAGTGGTTATTTCCATTGACCTACCTGTTTTCCATGTGGTGGGCCCTAAATTTCCTTTCTTCTTTAATCATTTCTCATGTAGCAATTTGCCTTACTTTTGCTCCTAATTTTTAAAAGGAATGACAAACTACTAAGCTTTGGTTTCCCTCTAGATCCTATCAGTTTCCTCAAACACAGTAATCTCCTCTGTCAGCCCCTGGTGTGCTGCTGGGGATTACTGGGCTCCACTGGCCAGCTGCTGTCTCTCCCCTACAGAGCTATTTGCTTTTAGGGAGTAGGAAACTAATTCCTCTAAGTGTTATGCACTTGGAGACCCTTTGGCGTGAACAACAGTGTAGAAACAGGAGCTCTGATTACATTCCTGCATCCAGCAAAAGGATCTGGCCACTTCAATATCACATTTTCATTTCCTTTTTAGTTCAGATGAGGGAGCAGGTACAACCTTGCAGCAAAATGAAGCTGACCCTTGCTAGGATTGTATTGTCTGCTGACTCTGCCCTGGCAAGGTAAGGCCTTTTAAAAAGCAATAAATTTGAAAGGTCCGAGGGACAGGAAGACCTAAATATAAAATCTGGACCATCCACACCAAATCATAAAGCATTACTAATAAATGTGATTAAAGAAACTTTCGTCTGTTAAGAATGTGGTATTGGAAACACATTGCTTCTTCATTGGTTGATTTACTTCCTCCTTTCTTTGTAAAGTTTCACAGCAAGTAGCCCAGTGTGAAACTGGAACTCAGTGTGGGGAAAGAGAACGGGTGGAGGAACTGTCATGTTATTAAGTTATTGCAAATATAGTGACTGGTGATTTCACACGTACGCATTCCACATTACAGGAAGTGCACACGTCTAAGAAAACCATCCCCTGTCGGCCCCTCACCACCAAACTTTCCATTACCTACCTCTGAAATCCCAACTTTCAAAAGGCTTATTTATTTTATCTCATCAATTGCTTTTCTATAGTAAAGTAAGAATATAGTCTCTTGAATTTTAAGAACAAAAAAGAATCTACACGAACCAAGTAAATCTAGAGGACAAAAGAGCTTTTTTAGTCACTTGCAGATTATAGTTATGTTCCTCCTTCACTCCACAATGCTTCCTTTGAAATTGTTTTTTTTTTTTTTTTTTTTTACATGAAACCAAAGCAGTCTTGCCAACAGGGTCATGGAAAATTTTACCAACTTCATTTGTTCACAGCTACCCATTCTTTCTCATTTATTTTCCTTTTATATATAGACAATTTTTTTATTGTAACAAGTAATCTCTAAATGAAAGCCCATAAAAATTCAAACACTATAAAGGCATGTAAATTAAAAACTGTATGCTCCTTCCCCAGTCCTGCTTCCCTCCCCAGAGTAATCTCTATTAATCTTTTGGTATGTGTTCTTCTGGCCATATTGACTTTTTACATGTTTGAATAGGCAGAGTTTGTTAGGTTCCTATGAACCCTTGAAAGCATAGTAAAGAAACACAGGCAGGAAAGGAATGACTATCAACAGGCATGTCTCCAAAAAATGTACAAAGTAAAGGAGAAGGGAAGAAAGAAAGATTTGAACTAGGGCAAAGAAAGAGGAGAAGAAAGATGTGTCTATTTTCTCCTCCCTTGGGAGTTAGCTCCTTAAGACTAGGGTTTCTGTCTTAAACACATTTATAAACTTATCAGACTAGAAAAACACCTACTAAACAGGAGGTACTGCATGAGTGAATAGGAATGAAGACCAGGAACTCACTGACTAGGGTTGGGAGGAGTTTATCAGAATAACTTTAGACTTTTTCAGTTTATCGAAGGCTTCTTTTCTTTTTTGAGTTGGAGTCTCACTCTGTCACCCAGACTGGAGTGCAGTGACCACTCCCGGCCACCGCAGCCTCGACCTGCTGGGCTCCAGCGATCCTTCCGCCTCAGCCTTCCAAGTAGCTGGAACTACAGGCGTGTGCTACTACGCCTGGCTAATTTTTTTGATTTATTGTAGAGTTGAGGCCTCACCTGCCCAGGCGGGTCTCGAACCTGTGGGCTCAGGCAATCCACTCACCTCAGCCTCCCAAAGGCGCGGGATTACAGGCTGAGCCACCGAGCCCGGCTTATTGAAGGCTTCTTAAGCCTGAATTTTCCGTCTTTACCTTCGGCTTTTAATCGGTAAGCAGTGATACTTTGAGGTTTTGTACCACAGGTAGTCATTGCTAAGATGATGTGATATGAAAGATAAAAACCCTTCTGGAAGGAATCCATGTGTAAAAGATAATTTTTAAATTTTTTTTGTAGAGGTGAGGTCTCACTATGTTGCCCAGGCTGATCTCAAACTCCTGAGTTCAAGCCATCTTCTTGCCTCAGCCTCCTCAAGTGCTGGGATTACAGGCGTGTGCCACCACACCTGGCCTAGAAGAGAATGTTTTGAATCGTATTTATCATGAGCTCACTGGAGGCTGATACTGGAAAGGCTCAGAGTAGCTTCCAGGCCCACTGCCTCCTTTGGGGGAAGAGGGAACACAGGGAATTCTCTAGGCTTTGATGCCCACTTTCTCCACCTTTTGATGACTAATGGTTGAGCCAGGAATCCACACCTGACTTCTCAGCCCCCAGGAAGTGGCCTGGAGAGGCGCTGGAGAAGGACTGTACCAATCAAAGCCCCTCTTTCAGGGAGATGAATAGAGAGACCCAGAACTAGAGAAAAGCAGACAGACTGATAAACAGAAGGCAATGCAGTGTAGAAACTGGACATGGAAAGAAGGCAGTGAGAAGAAACTGTGAGGCAACAGGCAACTTCAGTAAACAGAGGCTATGAAAAAGGCATAAAAAGCCCTCTGTTAGTAGAAGATCAGCAAGAAAAGAATGAGGTGCAGGAGATGCTTCAGGAATGGCAGGCTGCTGGAGAAACTGCTGTCTTATTCTGAACTACATTCTAGTTTTCCATGAAGCCTGGCATGTAGCCCTGGAAACCATTTACTTTGCTTCCTCAACCCTCCCAAGCATCCTTACTCTGAGGTAAATAAGGTCTCCATATTTTGCAACTTGAAAAATTCCACTGTAAAAAGAGTAGGTAGTCTAGTGAGAATTACAAACATCCCTTCTGTTGCAGTTTGAGAGAGATGTTTTAGAAGACATATAGACGATCCAGACAGAACTGTACATGGTAGTGAGCTGCAGTCTCTTTATAACCTAATCTTGGAAGTCATATACCATCAATTTTGTCATATTCGGTTTGTTAGAAGCAAATCATGAAGTTCAGCCCTTACTCAAGAGGAAGAGAATTAAGGAAGTATCACTGTGGACATATTTTTTAAACCATCGCTCCCTCTTCTTCATTTCTGCTAGTGTGTTTCTGGTTAAGCTCCCATCATTCTTTACCAGTATTTGTTCTTAAGCTAAAACCAAGATTCTTATTATGGTCTACATGGCCTACGTCTGTTCCTGCATTGTCACTTGACTGTATTCCATTTCTCTCTCAGTCTACTCTTCTCTATTTTTGGCTCGCTCTCTCTCTCTCTCTCTCTCTCTTTCACACACACACACACACACACACACACACACACACACACACACACACACACACACATCTTCAAATTCCCCAAGAGAGAGGTTTTTGACTGGTTCAGGCAGTCAATATCTGATGCTATTCCAGGTCACCTCATAGGGGCTGGAGACTCTTTTGGTCAGGTGTTGATTCCTGGCTCAATCAGTGTGGCCAAGGTGGTAGGTCATTTAACCGGCATGTCACTCCCTTATCTCCACCCACAATCTCCCCACTCCTGGCTCTACTTCTGCTGGTCTTTTTCCAGAAGGTCTAGAGGATCGTTTCCCTTCCTGCCATGAAGCCTGGGCTCATCCTGTTCCTCTGCCCGGCAAGCTCTTCTCTCCAATCCCCCTTGGCTCACTCCTATGTATCTTTACGTCTCAGCCGCCTCTAAGAGGTGCCACTTCTCTGCGTCCATGTTCCTCACCCCTCCAGCTGCATTAGGTTTCTAAGGAGCTCTCAGAACACCCTGTACATTTCCTTCTGTTTTTTTTTTTTTTGAGTTTGAATCTCACTCTGTTGCCCAGGCTGGAGTGCAGTAGCACGCTCATCGCCACCGCAGCCTTGACCTGCTGGGCTCTGGCTATCCTTCCACCTCAGCCTTCCAAGTTGCTGGAACTACAGGCATGCGCCACCACGTCCGGCTAATATTTTGATTTATTGTAGAGACAAGGTTTCACTAAGTTGCCCAGGTCTCGAACCCACAGACTCAGGCAATCCTCTTACCTCGGCCTCCCAAAGTGGTGGGATTATAGGCGTAAGCCACCACGCCCAGTCTTCCTTCATACTCTTATTTGTTCAGTTATTTAACATAGCCATCCTCCTCTAGATTGTAACCTTCATGAGGGCTGGGATCATTTTGCTAATAGTGTCCGTACTTGCTATGAACATGATGATTATTTATTGTATGAAGTCTCCAACCTCCAGGCTCCTCTGTCATAAACACAGAGTATAAGTCATCTTTTCCCTTGTTCGTGCTTCTCCGTGGTTCAGACATTCTTGGTGGTCCTCTGGTGCCTGCAGGACAGAGCCATGGCTCTTTAGCCTTAGCAATCTGGGCCCATCAGTCCTTTCTGGTTTCATTTCTCAGTACTCCCTTTAACAGACCCAAAAGTCCTCACTACAATGAATTACTTGCAGCTCATAAAGCACACTTTAGACTTTACCCTCTGCATCTTTGCTCATGTTGTTCCCTGTATCCTGGAATGAATTCTCCCCACTGGGATTATATCAAACTCTCTTTCTAGAAAATACTTTTACTGTGCATTGGTTTGTTTTTTTTTTTTTTTGAGTCAAAGTCTCCCTCTGTCACCCAGGCTAAAGTGCAGAGGCATGATCTTGACTCACTGCAGCCTCAGTTTCCTGGGCTCAGGCAATCCTTCCATCTACCTTAGCTCCCTCCCCCCCCCGCCCCCCTTGCCCAGTACCCCCTTGGGCTACAGGCACATGCCACCACATCCAGCTAAATTTTTGATTTTTTGTAGAGATGAGGTCTTGCTATGTTGCCCAGGCTGGTCTCAAACTCCTGGACTCAAGTAATCCTCCTCCTTCAGCTTCCCAAAGTGCTAGGATTACAGGCGTGAGCCACTACACCCGCTTATTTTTATTAAAGAAATATGCATATGTACTTAATAAGTGTCAAGTACTCGGTTAAGAACTATTCATATGCTAATTCATTGAATGATTATGACAATGCTACAAGATCAATTTGTTTCCTATTCCTAGGTAGTCAGAAAGCTTAAGCAATTGGTACAAAGAAACACCTAGTGTGTGTCATAGCTGGAATCTGAACCTAGGTGCTCTGGCAACAGGGTGCAACTTGGGAATCTTTGTACATCCCCTGCTACTAGACTCATACTCTTTGAGGGCATTGGGGGTGTCTTTATCATTCATCTTGTATCTCTCATAAGGCCTTGCACCCCCTAGGTTCTATCTAATGTATAATAAGCTAATAAAGAGAAACCAGTGCTTCAGGCAGAAGGTGATAGAGGAGAACTCTTGTCCAGAAATAATCATGAGTTTACTTCATTTTTTTTTTTGAGTTGGAGTCTCACTCTGAATCCCAGGCTGGAGTGCAGTGGCACATTCATGGCCACTGCAATCTCACACTGCTGGGCTCAGATGATCCTTTGGCCTCAGCCTTCCAAGTAGCTGGAATTACAGGCATGCACCACCATTCCTGGCTAATTTTATTTTATTTTATTGTAGAGATGAGGTCTCACCAAGTTGTGCAGGCTGGCCTCAAACCCGTGGGCTCAAGCAGTCCTCTCACCTCAGCCTCCCGAAGTGCTGGGATTATAGGCATGAGCCACTGCACCCTGCATGAGTTTACTTCTTTGGTCACAAACTCTCAGTCATTCTCAACAGAACAACTCTGATGACTGATGGTAATGCTTTCCTTTTTATGTTTTTAACTTTTTATTGTGAGCCTTTTCAAACAACATAAAAGTAAAGAGAATAGTATTATCAACTCCTATATACTGATTACCTAGTAGAACAATTACTAACATTTTCCATATATCTCCTGTAAATTTTGCTGAATTAATTTAAATCATAGACATTATGACATTTCACTCTTACATACTTTAAACAATAAGAACTTTTTTGGGGCTGGGCGTGGTGGCTCACGCCTATAATCCCAGCACTTTCAGTGGCGGTGAAGGTGAGAGGATTGCCTGAGTCTGCGGGTTTGAGTCCAGCCTGCGCAACTTGGCGAGACCTCATCTCTACAAAAATAAATAAAAAAACATTAGCTAGGCATGGGTTGAGGCGGAAGGTTCACCTGAGTCCAGCAGGTTGAGGCTGTGGTGGCTGAGTGCCTGCCACTACCTTCCAGCCTGGGTGACAGAGTGAGACTCCAATTAAAAAAAAAAAAAGGAACTTCTGATTTAATCATAATATCATTTTTACCTACAAATTAATTAATTAATTATTTTTGAGTCTGAGTCTCACTCTGTTGCCCAGACTGGAGTGCAGTGGCTGCTCCCGGCCACCGCAGCCTCGACCTGCTGGGCTCCGGCGATCCTTCCGCCTCAGCCTTCCAAGTAGTGGGAACTACAGGCGCACGCTACCACTCCCAGTTCATTTTGGATTTATTGTAGAGATAAGGTCTCGCCAAGTTGCCCAGGTAGGTCTCGAACCCGCAGGCTCAGGCAATCCACTCACCTCAGACTCCCAAAGCGCAGGATTACAGGCTAAGCCACTGAGCCCAGCTTATTTTTTTTTTTTTTTTGCTGAAGTCTCACTCTGTTGCCAAAGCTGGAATGCAGTGGCACGATCAGGGCCATTGCAGCCTTGACTTACTGCCTCAGCCTTCCAAGCAGCTGGAACCACAGGTGTGCACCATCAAGCCTTGCTAATTTTTTGATTTATTATAGAGATGAGTTCTTGTCAGTTGTCCAGGCTGATCCCCAACCCCTGAGCTCAGGCAATCCTTTCGCCTCGGCCTCCCAAAGTGCTGGGGTTACAGGTGTGAGCCACCATGCCTGGCTACCTGCAAATTAATAGCAGTTTTTATGTTCTATATAATTAGTGTGAGTTATATTTTCTCAGTGTCCCCAAAAATGTCTACTTAAAGTTGGTTTATGCAAATCAGGACCCAAACCAGGTCCACACACTGTATTAGGTGTTTATGCCACTGACTGACTGTACATCACTTATGCTTTGGACCAGCGTCATTTAGCCAGGTCCTGGGAATGCAGGTCTGGTGGGAGTTAGAGCATACCCAGGTCAAGAACCCCAAGAGGGCCATAGGTTTAGAATTTTGATTGCTTTGGGGAACAAGCTGAGACGACTCAACTTTTTCTTACTAAACTCTTATACGGGTGGAGTTTGGCCTCATCTTCCACTTCATTGTTTGTCGTGCTCTGGCCACATTGACCTTCTGGCTCTTGTCAGCTGTGCTAAGGACTTTCACCCACCAGGCCCTCCTACTTGCTTATCTGGCTGCCCATATTCTCTAAACCCATTTGCCTGACCCATTCCCCTACTCATCCTTCAGGAATCAGCACAAATGTTACTTCCTCAGAAAGGATTTCCTTGGCCTTCTCCAACTCCATGCCCAGACTAGGCTGGAAACTCATGATCGATGTTCTCATTACACCAGTTCATTTCTTCTAGAGCACTTATCCAGCTACAATTAAGTAATTTTGCATCTCTTCCCAGCTGAGTTTTAAAGCCCCTTGAGGAAAAAAAAGTTGTGTCCAACTTTTAGCAGGGGGCCTCACAAACATGGGAGAGGAATAGAGTAGTAATGAGAGAATGGACCGATAGATGGATAGAAGAAGTGGGAAACCACTCAAGTTTCTGGGGAGCTTTGAGCAGTGGATTAACTGGGCCAGTTGGATACTCTAGGGCCTTCTGTGAGTCTAGATAGGCAGGTCTGGAGAATGGTCAGAGATAGGCTACTTCTGGATGAGAGGAAGTGAAAGGAAGGTTGTAAAGAAATTTGAAGAGTTTGTTCCAAGAAGTGTCTCTACTTCTTTTTGCATTTACTCCTAAGAGAAAGATTTCTCAAATCCACTCATTCTTGAAGACAAATTACATGGAAATCTGAAAGTCCAGAGATCTCTGATTTTCAAAATTTTGTTCTTTTTAGATGCAACTCAGAAACTGATATTGAAAAATGATAAAGCCTTGGATTCCACACCTTTTCCTGGAACTTCTAGACTTAACACAACAGTCTGCTATAAAGCAATGTTAATCTTCTGTAGACGCTTATTAAATAATTTCCTACAGAGATCTCAGCAGTTCCTTCCATAACGTTCTGAGCAAATGTGTTGGAGTCACTTAAGCACAGTACTTTCCTCATGGTGGCAGAGTCCACAGACACTTGTTTACATGCAGTGGTGTCATTTAGACCTTAAGTACAAATTACTGCATAAAGGTTAATAGAACTGAGCCAAGCTTTAGGAAAAGCCTTATGCACAAAATTGCCTCATATATTGGTGGATGATAGTAGAAATAAACATTGGAAAGAACAAGAGGTGTGGCAGGGATAAAAGAGCAAAGTTCTTTGAGTATCAGCAGAAATCGCTGTCAATGGAATAGCAGGGCAGAGATGTTTACTTCTAAGGCTTTCTTTTATTCCAGCAGGAGAAAACTCATTTTACGGTCACTTATTTCCTATTGCCCTTTTGGCCTTTAATTGGTAAGATAGTTCACTTAAAATGCCTGCTAAACTAGCTCCAAGGTTTTCCTTTGGTGTTTATAAAATCTACTTCCTGAAAGAGTGATAGCTGATAATATCCCTTGGCTCAAGAAGTCCTCCACTCCCCAAAGTTTTTAAATGTCCAGTGACATCTTTAAGTGAAAGGAGGTACACCTGCTTTTTTTTTTTTTGAGTTGGAGTCTCACTCTGTCACTCAGGCTGGAGGGAAGTGGCATGCTCCTGGCCACCACAGCCTTGACCTGGTGGGCTTAGGCAATCCTTCCGCCTCAGCTTTCCAGGTAGCTGGAGCTACAGGCGTGCGCCACCCTGCCGGGCTAATTTTTTGATTTATTGTAGAGCTGAGGTCTTGCCAAGTTGCCCAGGCTGATCTCGAACCCGTGGGCTCAAGCAATCCTCTCGCCTCAGCCTCCCAAAGTGCTGGGATTATAGGCATGAGTCACTGCGCCCGGCCAGAGGCACATCAGCCTTTTATGATGGTCATGTCACTGCTAAAATGTACTTAGTAGCTCCAGGTGTATTTGTTATATTCCTTATCTGCTTTTGAACAACTGTCTGGAAACTAAAATATTTCTGAGTCCATCATTCTCTAAAAGGAAACATGACAGGTTTACACTTGGCTTTGAAATGAGTTACAACTGATTTTGTAGTCACTCTGACAATTTCCGTGGCGGGTGGATGAGGTTAGTAGCATCAGTTCTCTTTTTTTGGAATCTTGTCAAACTCCAGATCAAGTGTCTACCGGACTCAGTTCCCAAATCTTACGGGTTTAAAGACCTAACTGAACTCACTGGCTCTTAGATTAGCACATATTGGTCAGGGAGGCTCAAAGGGTGAGTAATGCTCAGCGTCTGATCTCTGGGTCTTATCCCATACTGTGAGAGCAGTTGCAGTAACACCCCCACCAATCTTTCCTCAGTGTCCAAGTGGCAGGCTTCATAAGCGGATAGGGTCAGTTTTCTCCTGCAATGCCTCCAAACTGATCCCATGTATTCCACCTATGCAAATGTGGGCCAGGGTGCTGGAGGATGCAACAACCAGCAAAGCCCGGCAAATTCCAGGTGTCACCTCACCTACCATTGATTTGTAGCACCCTGAAGGGTAGAACTGCCTTTCACAGCTCAGAGGAAGGCACTCCAGTAGGAAGCAGAAAATATAGTCTGGTGAGGAAGGAGAATTCCTGTAGGAGAATAATCACCTATCTGTGCAAGCAAGGGAACAACTGTGTGACTAATGCTCTCACAGTTATGAAAGATGCCGTGAGCTGGTCAAGACCTCAGGTTTCAGTTTCACCCCTAAAGGAGCACATGAGTACCTTTCTTGTTTGCTTTTTTTAGACCAGAAAAACAGACGCATTATAGAGTGGAGGCAGAGGAACACTTAAGCCAACTTTGTTATTTTCCAAGGAAACCCCAAACCAGAGATAAGAACAAAAATGGTCATACTGTGTCAACTTTAAGTCGCTCAAAGCTAGGCCAGTCTCTGACCGGATTTAGTGTTTCAGGTTAGGGGAGAACATGTTATCCAACAGAGACTTGACTTTCACCCCAGACATCTTGGCTTTTCTGAACTCACTTTGGATCTGGCATTTAAAGCTTTTACTGTTTCCAGCCCCTGTTGCCTCTAAGGATAAGTGTCCTGTATTGCCTAAGGAAGTTCCTTCCTTTCTTCTCTTTCTTTTTTCTTCTTCTTCTTTCCCCTCTTTCCTTCCTATACTCCTTTCCTCTCTGCTTCTCTTTTCTTCCCTCCCTCCCCCACTTTCCCACTCTTTTTTCTCCTTCCCTCCTCTCCATTTCTCTCTCTTTCTCTCTCAATCCTAAAGTTACCTCTTTCAAGTTTCGTGGAGGTGCTTTCTAGTTCTGGTAATCTGAGATTCTACAGTTTTAAAAAGTCCACGTTCCCTTTATGATCGTATAGATTCGATACATATCTCTTCTCAGCTTCTGTCTGCCCACATTTGTCCTATAAGCTGTGAAAACAATGTTCTCAAATCCCACTCACACCAAGTCATTTTTCCTGATAACTTGACTCATTACTACTCTTTCCACCTCCTAATTTATTTTCTGATACTACTGAATGTAGAATTTTATTATACGTTGTATTCTTTCTTTTATTGCTGCTGTAGCAAATTACCATAAACTTTGTAGTTTAAAACAGCACAAATTTATTATCTTGCAGTTTTATAGGTTAGAAGTCCAACAGGACTAAAATCCAGAGCAGAGGCCTTCGTTCCTTCCAGAAGTGCTAAGGAAGAATCTGGTTCCTTGCTTTTTCCAGCTTCTAAAGTCTGCCTGCATTCCTTTGCTCAGGTCCTCCTCCCTCTGTCTTCAAAGTCAGCAACATGACCTCTCTCAGATCCTGCTTCTGTTGTCCCGGCTCTTTCTCAGACTCTCTTCTTCCACTTTAAGGATCCTTGTGATTACAGTGGGCTCACTGGACAACCCAGGATAATCTCCCTATAGTAAGGTCGGTAAATTAGCAGTTTTAATTGCATTTGCAATGTGGACATCTTTAGTCTGCCTAGCCTGAAACACTAAATCCCGTCAGAGACTGGCCTAGCTTTGAGTGACTTAAAGTTGACACAGTATGACCATTTTTGTTCTTATCTCTGGTTTGGGGTTTCCTTGGAAAATAACAAAGTTGGCTTAAGTGTTCCTCTGCCTCCACTCTATAATGCGTCTGTTTTTCTGGTCTAAAAAAAGCAAACAAGAAAGGTACTCATGTGCTCCTTTAGGGGTGAAACTGAAACCTGAGGTCTTGACCAGCTCACGGCAGAAAAAATTATTTTTTTTAGATCAGAAAATATAGTTTATTTAGAAAGTAAATTAGAGAGAGAGAGTAAGAGAGATTGATTCACCTTCTCAAGGTAGGAAAGGAGGACAAGTTTAGGAAACATGGCAGCCATAGCTCAAAGAGCCATGTGGACACACCAGAGTTTAACAAAGCAATGGCAAGAAAGTAAATTCAAGAGAGAGAAAAGCCAGGCGTGGTGGCTCAAGTCTGTAATCTCAATACTTTGGGAGGCCGAGGCAGGAGGATTGCCTGAGCTCAGGGGTTCGAGACCAGCCTGGACAACTTGGTGAGACCTCATCTCTACAATTAAAAAAAAAAGGGGTGGGAGGAGAGATTCACCTCCCTAAGGCAAGGGAGTGGGCCAAAGCTAAGAAAACATGGCAGCCATAGCTCAAAGAACACATGACCTGGCCAGTGCTTAACAAAACAATAGCCTACATATATATATAATTCTTTATAAAGTTCTTCCCATTTTGATGTATGAAAATTTTGATCTAAGTTGACTGTGCACCTCTTAAAGGCAGGTCTGTGACAAAATGTTTTGCTTTCCTATATTTTTGGTCTTTCCTACGGCATCTTCAAAAATGCTGATACTTAGTAGGATCCTGGTAAATCCCTACTAGTAGCTCCTAATTGCTTTAGTCATCCTTCTCCTGGTTTTTTTTGAGTTGGAATCTCCCTCTGTCACTCAGGCTGGAGTGCAGTGGCACTCTCATGGCTACCACAGCCTTGACTTGCTGGGCTCAGGTGATCGTTCAGCCTCAGCCTTCCAAGTAGCTTGAACTACAGGTGCACACCACCAAGCCCATCTAATTTTTTGATTTGCTGTAGAGACGAGGTCTCACCAAGTTTTCCGGGCTGGTCTCAAACCCCTGGATTTAGGCAACCCTCTCGCCTGCTGGGATTACAGGCTTGAGCCACCACGCCCGGCGTCCTTCTCCTGTTTTATTATTTCTTCCTGGAAGCGTGTGCACCTAGAATACTCAGGTGCTGATGCACTGCATTTTACACATGTCATCAGAATGATTAGCAGTCAGCCTCTTCACAACTCTGCTTTAATTTCATAGTAGATAAACATATCACATTAGAAATGGCAGATGTATGCAATAAGAAGAGGATAGGAGAAATCGAGGACAAGTGCAGAAGTATCTTTGTGATTCTTCCACCAGTTCCTGGAGACAGATGGTTTCTTTCATGTGACAATGGAAGCCAAACTGTAGACTCAGCCGGATGCTGACAGCCCTTCCTTCCTGGAAAGTCCCAGAACCTCTTTCAGTAGAAAACAACCACAATATTTCTAGCAGCTTCCAAGGAAAATGCTACCACTGACTTGGAATTGCCCACAAATGCCATGTTCTAATTATAACACCAAAGAATTTCTTTTAGTGAAAAGTTCAAAGATGAAAGGGAACATTTTATTCTTGTTGATCTGTCCGTTCTTCTTGGTTTGGCTTAATTCTACACATAGGTTTAACCACAGGCATCACGATTTATTAATGCATTTCATAACCAACTATTTGTTAAACATTGTATTGGCCCAGTATTCAAAAAACATTAACAAATTTGTGTAGGGAGAAGACTGTGTGTACCAGCATTTTTGAAGACACCATAGGAAAGACCATAGTTGTTATTACAAGTGACTAAACCATGCTACCTTGTTTAGTCCTCATAACAACCCCAATAAGAAGTTATCATTATTATGCCTACCTTACAGACAGGGACACTGAGATTCAGAGCAATTTGGCCAATTGATAAAGCCAGGATCTATCCTAGGCTGTCTGGCTTGGAGTAATTGCTTGAGACCATTTCTTCCTACTCTCTCCCCTTTTAGCTGGTCCCTGCTTACAAAGAAGTTATAGATTGATAGGGAAGACAAAGAATAGGTAAGACACGGCAAATATGAATTGCATTGTTTTGTACACTGCTATATCCTCAGCGCCTAGCAGTGTCTGGTTTATAATGAGGGACTGAATAAATATTTGTGGAATGTTGGTGAAAACCTTTTCATGAACACTATGAAGTAAACTAATTGGAGGAGATGATAAAGTCTCGTGAAAACCTGCTTAATTCACAGGGGCAGTGAGGGAGAGCCCTCTGATAGGTAACAAGTAAGCTAAGACCAAAGGATGAAACCAAGGTAAGCATGAAGAGAGCATGGGAGCGCACTCAGGCAGAGGGACCAGCATGGTCAGAGGCCCTAAGGTGGGAGAGAGCCTGGGAGATGTGAGGAGTAGAAGGAGCCAATGTGTGGGAACAGGGTGTGCTCAGGCAGCTGTGGAATGAGATGAGGCAAGTTATGGGCAGAAGCTGGATTATGCAGGGCCTTAGTCGCTAGAATTCCCTCTAGCAGGGCTAAATACCATGGAGAGCTCAAAAGAAGGGTACATGGAGCCAGGCTCGGTGGCTCAGCCTGTAATCCCGCGCCTTTGGGAGGCTGAGGTGAGTGAATTGCCTGAGCCCGCGGGTTCGAGACCCGCCTGGGCAGCGAGACCTCATCTCTACAATAAATCAAAAAATCAGCCAGGCGTGGTAGCGCGTGCCTGTAATTCCGGCTACTCGGAAGGCTGAGGCGGAAGGATCGCCGGAGCCCAGCGGGTCGAGGCTGCGGTGGCCGGGAGCGGCCGCTACACTCCAGTCTGGGCGACAGAGTGAGACTCCAACTCAAAAAAAAAAGAAGGGTACATGGGCCCTGACCTCCAAGAGAATTCAAGCCTGTTAGAAAAACAAGGCAAGCAGAAAAAAAAGAAAAAATGTATTTAAGTCATGGCACCTTATTCTTTGAAGATCTCTCTCCCTTACTCACTCCCTTGCTCCCTCCCTTCTTTCCTTCCTTCCTTCTTTTTTTTTTTTTTTTTTGGCAACTTAAAAATTACTCTTGTATCCTCTTACGATCTTTAGAAGACTTTAACCCAAATCAGGGACTGGCACTTGATCCATTCGATGAATCTCTAATCTACAGTAATTTTAATTATGTTCCAATAGCTCACGAGGCCTTAAAGCGATTTCACATTTGTAGTATTCTTTTTTTTTTTAACAAGGTCTAAATTTGGTTTGCTAGATTCATCTATAGTCTGTGCTTTGTTTGAAAGCTCTGACTCACAGCTGAACATTGTACTGGAAGACTACAACTATTTCTGTAGCAGTGGCTTAGCTATGAGACTACATCTAGGAAATATTACAGCAGGCTTAATATCAGCCAGAGAAATGGAGGAAGCGGAAACGGACTTGTGAAAGTATAATTTTCTTTCTTGTTTTAAAAACAGCACTACTGCAATATAATTTACATACCATATGTTCACCCATTTAAAGTATACAATGCAATGGGTTTTAGTATATTCAGAGTTGTGCAATCATCACCACAATTAATTTTAACACATTTCATCGCCCCAAAAAGAAACTCTGTACCCACTAGCAGCGGATCCCATGTCTCCTCCCCTACCCTCCCAACTCATTGGTCTACTTGCTGTCTCTATAAATTTGCCTATTCTGAGCATTTCATATAAATGGAATCATATAATATGTGGTATTCCCTGACGGACTTCTTTCGCTTAGCATAATGTTTTCAAGGTTCATCATATTGTAGCATATGACAATACTTCATTCCTTTTTGTTGCTTAATAATATTTCATTGTATGAATACTACATTTTTCTTTATCCATTTATCACTTGATGGAAATTTGGAACATTTCTACTATTTGGTCATATGAATAATGCTGCTGTGAACACGTGTATACAAGCGTCTGTGTGGCTGAGTACAGTGGCTCATGCCTGTAATTCCAGGAGTTGGGGAGGTGGAGGCGAGAGGATTGCCTGAACCCAGAGGTTCAAGACCAGCCCAGGCAATTTGGCAAGACCTCATCTCTGCAATAAATGAAATAATTAGTTGGGCATGGTGGTGTGTGCCTGTAGTCCCAGCTACTGGGAAGGCTGAGGCGGAAGGATCGCCTGAGCCCAGCAGGTCGAGGCTGCAGTGGCCATGAGCTTACCACTGCACTCCAAACTGGGTGACAGAGTGAGACTCTAACTAAAAAAAAAACAAAACGTTTCTGTGTGGATGTAAGTTTTCATTTCTTTTGAATATATACTTAGGAGGGGTCAGGTCATATGAAAACCCCATTTAATATTTTGAGGAACTGCCCAACTATTTTCCAGAGTGGCTGTACCATTTTACGATCCCACTAGCAGTGTACAAAGGTTCCAATTTCTCAACATCATCACCTGCATTTGTTATTTGCTATTGTGTCTTTTTTTAATTATGGTCATCCTGGTGGATATGAACCTTATAGTGGCATTAATTTGCATTTATGCTTTTTTCTTTTACTTTTCAAAAACACCCAAGTCTCAGAAAGTATGTTTTCTGAATCACTGTGGCAGGAGCAATGCCAATCTGAAAGAAGTCATACTGTGACAATTGTATTGTGAAAGTATAGAAATAGATGAGCAATGAGCTCCATGCAAGACCAGAGTCTTTGAGAGTATTTGCAATCCTGGTTTGCACTTAAGACATTTATTAAGAATTCTAATGTTACAGATGATGCTGTAGCTCTGAGTATTACATTAGATAATTTACCATGAATGACTGTTCATTTGCTACTAAATATGATCTAAGGACCTCAGAAAGCTTCTCTACATCTCATCTGTCAAGTTTACAGAGGTCTAAGTCACTTTTAGTTCTTCTATTTTTAGAAAGGACTATGGGAAGGGAATTGAGTTGCTGAATATTATATGGTAGATAAGTGGTGAGGACGTCTCTCCTGATCCTCAATGTTAATTTTAAAGTAATAGCTTCCTAGAATCAGAAG
This sequence comes from Cephalopachus bancanus, assembly GCA_027257055.1. Taxonomy (NCBI): domain Eukaryota; kingdom Metazoa; phylum Chordata; class Mammalia; order Primates; family Tarsiidae; genus Cephalopachus; species Cephalopachus bancanus. The sequence goes on along the minus strand of JAPVLO010000430.1, from coordinate 599,857 downwards.
GGATCTTGGAAGCTGTATATCTGTCATTTAGTATAAGAATTCCCCCTTAGGCCAGGTGTGGTGGTTCAGCCTGTAATTCCAGCACCCTGGGAGGATGAGGTGAGAGAATTGCCTGAGCCCCAGGGGTTCAAGACCAGCCCAGGCACCTTGGTGAGACCTTGTCTCTACAATAAATCATAAAAAGTAGCCGGGCATGGTGGCATGCATCTGTAGTCCCAGCAACTTGGAAGGCTAAGGCGGAAGGAGTGCCTGAGCCCAGCAGGTTGAGGCTGTAGTGCCTGTGAATGGGCCACTGTACTCCAGCCTGGGCAACAGAGTAAGACTCCAACTCAAAAAAAAAGAATACCCCCACATGATTGAACACTTTGTATGACATGTTCTTCACCATATAAAGTGGCTCATTCTGTTGTTAGAAATTCTGAATTTTTTCTTTAATGCTGAGCCACTTCTGCCTCCATGTCTCTTATACTCACTGCTACTTTTCTGTCCTCTAGAATCATGAAAAATAAAAATACAGTTGACCCTCAATATCCATGGGCTTCACATCTGTGGTTTCCAACAACAATGGATCAAAATTATTCAAAAAAGAAATTGTGTCTGTACTGAACATGTACAGATTTTTTTCTTATAATTATTTCTTACACAATACAGCAAACAAGTATTTACAGAGCATTTTCATTGTATTAGGTACTATAAGCAATGTAGAGATGATTTAAAGTATACAGGAGGGCCAGGCACGGTGACTCACACCTCTAATCTCAGCACTTTGGGAAGCTAAGGCAGGAGGTTGCTTGTACCCAAGAGTTTGAGACTAACCTGGACAACATAGTGGCCATCATCTGTATAAAAAAATCAAACACATTTGCCAGGCGTGGTGATGCATGCCTGTAGTCCCAGCTACTTGGGAGGCTGAGGAGTGAGGATTGCCTGAGCCCAGGAGTTTGAGGCTGCAGTGAGTGGTAATTGTGTCACTGCACTCCAGCCTAGGCAACAGAGTGAGATCCCCAACTCAATAAATACATAAATAGAAATAAAGTATACTGGAGGATGTGCATAGGTTATATGCAAATGCCACACAATTTTATGTGAGGGACTTGAGTATCTGGGGAATTTGGTATCTACAGGCAGTCCTAGAACACATTTCCTACAGATACTGATTGATGACTGTATATAAAAGATGCTCAATAAACATTTGTTGAATGACTAAAATGATTATGTGAGTTTTTATAGCAGATTTGCATGTATTGATTTTGTAATCTAAAATGAAAAAGAAAAAATGAAAACAAATCTCTGCCTCTCTAAACACACGCACACATACACGCTTCCCCCAAGTCTCAACATATTTTCTTTTCTCTCTTTTAAAAATGTATTTATTGGTTTCAGTATGATTACAAAAGTAATATGGTTATTTTAGAAACTCCATGAACATTTAAAGTAGAATAATTTATTTTTAAGTAAATTTGTTTCATACTTTCTTTTTTTTTTTGAGTTGGAGTCTCATTCTGTTGCCCAGACTGAGTGCAGTGGCCGCTCCCGGCCACCGCAGCCTCGACCTGCTGGGCTCTGGCAATCCTTCCGCCTAAGTCTTCCGAGTTGTGGGAACCACAGGCGTGCACTACCATGCCCGGCTAATTTTTTGACTTATTGTAGAGATGAGGTCTCGCCAAGTTGCCCAGGCGGGTCTCGAACCTGCGGACTCAGGCAATCCACTCACCTCATTACAGGCTGGGATTACAGGCTGAGCCATCAAGCCCGGCTTGTTTCATACTTTCACTTTGTCGCTTCATTTATTGTTCTTTGAATGTGATGTTTTTTGTTTCTTTAAGACAGTGTCTCGCTCTGTTGCCCATGCTGGAGTGCAGTGGCATGATCATAGCTCACTGCAACCTCAAACTTCTGGGTTCCAGTGATCCTCCCATAGCAGCCTCTGAAGTAACTAGGACTAAGGTGTGTGCCACCACACCCGACTAATTTTTTTTGTTTTTTGTAGAGATGAAGTTTCACTATGTTGCCCAGGCTGGTCTCTAACTACTGGCCTCAAGTGATCTTCCTGCCTCGACCTTCCAAGGTTCTGGGTCTAAGGGTGCATCCCATCTGGCCTGATGTGAAATTTTGAGTGACTACATAGTATCTCATAATATAGACACTATAATATATTTAAATAATTCTTTTTTGATAGACATTTAGGTACTTTTAAATTTATGAAGAAGGTAACAGTTCTTTCTCTCTGTCTTCTCTTTTCCAAATGAACAACCACCTGTTACCTTAGACTTAACCCGTGTAACCTTTAGTCTCTGACTTCATTTACTGCTGGATATACCCTAATTTGCCAATCTCCCTCTCCACAGGAGCTTCCCAGGACTGAACACCTGACCAGGCAGAGGAGGATGAATGTGGGATTCTGGGAAACCATCACTTTTGTTTGAACACTATGCACTTTTATTCACGCAAACCCAAATGGTGATCATTTTTCTTATTGTGGCCTTTTATTGGGCATGAAGTTAGCACAGATCTACCCAACCCCTCAAGTGTTTACACCTCTTTCTTTCTTTCTTTTTTGTTTTTGAGTCAGAGTCTCACTCTGTCACCCAGGCTGGAGTGCAGTGGCACACTCACTGCCACCGCAATCTCCACCTGCTGGGCTCAGCCGATCCTTCTGCTTCAGTCTGCCAAGTAGCTGGAACTACAGGCATGCACCACCACGCTCAGATAATTTTTTTATCTACTGTAGAGACAAGGTCTCGCCAAGGTGTCCAGGCTGGTCTTGAACCCCTGGACTCAGGCAAAGTTCTGGGATCACTGACTTGAGCCACCACGCCCAGCACACCTTTTATTTCCCGTGTCTCTGACTGGTCCTTTGTGACCTCCCCATGTGAATTCTCAGACGTCTCCATTTCTTCTCCATGTGGATAATTTGTCCCCCTGTGGTGGCTGCCACTTCACTTGATCTGACAGACCCTCTGTGACAGCAGCAATTTGCATCATCTTAGCCATATTCTGGATGTAAGTCTGAGTGATTAAATGCAAACAGCTTTTCTTACTTGAAAATACTTTACTTCCCAATGGATAAAAGCAAAGGAGCGACGTGATATATGAGCTTCCATAACTCATTTGTCTTCCTCCTATTTGCAACTCAGGAGCTAATATTGGAGATTAAATAATGGACTTTGTTGACTTCAGTGTATCTGCTGCTGAATGTGTAAATTCATTCTCTCAGATCGACGGACGTGACTAGCTAAGCGGCATCCCAAGTAAACGTGGTCACATGAATAATTCTGCCTAGTGATAAGGTCAACCTTGTTCTCATGAGATTTGCACCATGAGCAAGGAGAAACGCGCTACATAAACCTTGCACCTTGAATGACTCTGAAGATCTACCCTCTTCCCTTCCTTCATGCCTAAACACCCAGGAAATGAAATACAGGACCAAAGATTAAAAAAGAAAATCTGCCGGGTTTGGTGGCTCAGCCTGTAATCCCGCGCCTTTGGGAGGCTGAGGTGAGTGGATTGCCCGAGCCCGTGGGTTCGAGACCCGCCTGGGCAGCGAGACCTCATCTCTACAATAAATCAAAAAATCAGCCGGGCATGGTAGCGCATGCCTGTAATTCCGGCTACTCAGAAGGCTGAGGCGGAAGGATCGCCGGAGCCCAGCAGGTCGAGGCTGCGGTGGCCAGGAGCGGCCACTGCACTCCAGTCTGGGTGACCGAGTGAGACTCCAACTCAAAAAAAATAAATAAATAAAAAAGAAAATCTGGGTTTTGTCGGAAAAAGGATCATAACATATTAAGTTAAAAATATATATATATATATATTTCTCCTGTAAAACTAGTCTTTCAAAAACTAGGAATTATATAAATCAGTCTTAGCCGGTAGGATTACTTGAGACTAGGAATTTTAGACTAGCCTGGGCAGCATAGCAAGACCTCACATCAACAAAAAAAATGTTTATAATTAACTGGGTATGGTGGCACACTCTTGTAGTCCCACGTACTCCAGAGGCTGAGGCAAGAGGATTACTTGAACCCAGGAGTTTGAAGTCATAGTGAGCTATGATTGTGCCACTGCATTCCAGCCTGGGTGACAGAATGAGATTCTGCCTTTAAAAAACAAACAGAAAAACATACAATCAGGATATATATATACACGAAGGCATTAACAGTGATTAATTGGTTGAATAAGTGTTATTTTTTTTGCTTTCTTTATATTTTAAATTTTTTCTAGAGAATATATATTACTTTATAATAAGAAAAAATAATTAGTAGTTTATATTTCTGATGCTTTTATTGGATTGCAAGGCACAGTTTTTTTTTTCCACCTTGTGACAAGTTATTAGGATGAAAAGTACATCTGGGTAGAAAACCTGATACAATTACTTCAAAGTTTGTTCTAGTCCCTAAAGCTTTGTGAAGTTACTATCAAATTCAGTCAGCAAAATAGATGGCAAACTCTGACACAGCACAAATCATATTCTTTAGGGTTCTCACAATTGTGAGTGTTGGAAACCACTCCGACATTTAGTGTTGGGGGAAAACGCGACGTATCGTATAAGGATCTAGACGGGGCTGACAGCAAGCAGGTTGGACTTTTATGGGGACACTCGTTGTTTACGTGGTAAAATTCTTCTGTTTCTGTACTCTGAGATCCCCACATGCCTCCTCACGGCCTCAGTCACCCTGCTCATCCCCGGGGGTTTCTCCGGACTCTATGCTTCCTAGCTAAAGGGGAATGCTTGGAATGGCGGTGGACTTCCAGAACCATGTACCAGGCTTCTAGCCGTGTCCTGATTTCTTTTTCCCTATGCTACAGTAGCTATTTTGAATATCACCCTCGGGGTACTGGGTATGTCTTAGAATTCAAGGACAAATATTTAGCTGGGCCTCAGGAAGAAACTAGATCCGGGCTCTTGGAAGCTGTCAGGCCCCATTTCTCATGTCTGTACATCTGCTCCATTCTCTCTTATTGCTTTCTCTGCCTTCAGGGTCACGTAACTGAAATATGGCTTTCAACAGTTCTCAGAATTTTCATTTGACAGGTCTGGACACTTGGAGAGAGACTAACCTCCTTCTCTCCATTCCTTCCTTCTTTCCAATTTCAAATGTTCAGGGAAGGAACTGAGTGACTAGTCATGTGTCCACCCCTGTGCCAAACATTTAAGGCCCTGGCAGGGAGGGGATTGTATTGTCCAATCGTGGCTTTTCTCATTATAACCACATAGATGGATGGGTGAATAATTCTAGATAAAATGAAAGGAATTCTCCATAATTTATGAGGTAAGGCACATAACACAATTATGTCCCCCACCTAGAACATAGCTGTTTCTCAACATTACCTTAATTGGGGCTTCTTTATCCAAGTCTCAACTCTCTGTAAAAGAGCCTCTGAGTAGTCATATACCAAAGCTTATGATTTTACATATTTCAAAGTATCTAACTCAAAAATTGTTAACTTATTTTACACACATTTAAAATAAACTTGTTTACTAGTCTCTATGTCCAAGGCAAACCACAAGGAGAAATTAAGGGAGAGTGGTAAGAAGGTAGGCAAGCTTGCCAAGCCTAGATGGCATGAGAAGGAGGGAAGGAGGAAAGAAGTGAGGGAGGGAGAAAGGGGGGGAGAGAGAGAGAGAGAGAGAGAGAGAGAAAGAGAGAGAGAGAGAGAAGAAGAAGAAGAAGAAGAAGAAGAAGAAGAGGAAGAGGAAGAGGAAGAGGAAGAGGAAGAGGAAGAAGAAGAAGAAGAAGAAGAAGAAGAAGAAGAAGAAGAAGAAGAAGAAAGGAGAGGTGAGGAGAGGAGAGAGGAGAGAGGAGAGAGGGGAGGAGGAGAGGGGAGAAGGGAGAGGGGAGAGGGGAGAGAAAGAGAAACAGATAGGGACAGAGAAAGACTAAGAGACAGAGAGAGTCTTCAGTCATGCACCCAATCTTATACCAAACATTTATGGTCCTCTGGGGGGAGCCCAATCATGGCTTTTCTCATTATGACCATATGAATGGAGGGGGTAAGTAGTTTTATACACACATACCCATGTATATATTCAGCAATAATGATTCAGCGATGCAAAAGGCAAAATCATGTCTAGTGCCATTTTTTCCATAAAATAATTAGAAATGTAACCTCAAAAGTCATTATTATCAGAAAGTTAGTATATAATTACTGATATTTATTCTAATAACTAGAATCCTCCATTTAAAAAGGCTAAATTACACTCAATATTTTCTGTTTAAAAAGGCAGAGAAAGCCAGGCATCGGGGCTCACGCCTATAATCTCAGCACTTTGGGAGGTCAAGGTGAAAGGATTGCTTGAGTCCAGGAATTGGAGACCAGCCTAGGCAACGTAGTGAAATCTCATCTGTACAAAAAAGAAATAAATTAGCCAGGAGTAGTAGTGCATGGCTGTAGTCCCAGCTACTCAGGAGGCTATATGGAAGGATCACCTGAGCCTAGGAGGTTAAGGCTGCAGGGAGCCGTGACTGCGCCACTGTGTACTCCAGCATGGGTAACAGAGTGAGACCCTGACTCAAAACAAAACAAAACAAAACAAAACAAAAACCAAAAAGAAGACAGAGAAAAAAATTTTTATTATAAAGATATGGGGTATAATTCAGGGTTAGGTATACAAACGTTGATTATGCAGGTACCCTTGTTGATGAGGTATGCCCCTCCCTCCCCTAGCAGTTTCCCTCGACTGCCAATCCCATCCTCCCTCCCCTGATAGTTTCCCACTACTGCCAATTCCTTTCTTATAGTATTATAATTGTTCAAGGTCCGCTTATGAGTGAGAACATATGGTACTTTGTTTCTATGATAGATCACTGAGTATGATCGACTCTAAATCCATCCAAGTATGCAAAGTCCATACATATTTCATTCTTTATGGTTGCATAATATTCCATTGTGTATCTGTACCACATTTTTTGAATTCAGTCCAGCTTCAATGGACAACATGGTTGGTTCCATGTTTTTGCTATTGTGACTAGAGCTGCAACAAACGTACGTGTGCAGGTATCTTTTTTGTAGAATGATTTGAGTTCCTCCGGGTATATTCCCAACAGGGGAATTGCTGGGTCATATGGAAGGTCAATTTCTAGTTCTTTCAGAAATCACCACACTGTCTTCCAAAGAGGTTGCACTAGTTTGCATTCCCACCAGCAGTGTAGAAGTGTTCCTTTTTCTCCACATCCTTGCCAGCATCTGTTGTTGTTTGTTTTATTAATGATGACCATTCTTACTGGGGTTAGGTGGTATCTCAATGTGGTTTTGATTTACGTTTCTCTGATGACAGAGAAAATTGTAATGCATTGATAAAAGAGAGTAATCCTAACTGTAGGAGTAGAGGTACTGGATAGGTTTCAGTTAGCTGAAAACTGTTATTCAACAACAGTGCTGGATCTTGGACAAGTCTTTGCCAATTCTTCCTCTGTAAAATGGGACTGATAATTATACCCAATTGTCAGGGGAGGAAAGTTCATTACATGTGAAAATCTTTTGATATTTTTGAAGAAGTCAAGATGTTTTTAAGTAGAAGTTACATAAATTTTATTTTGGGTTTTGCAAGAACAATTGCATTGGAAAAGAATTTACTTTTAATGAAAGAAACATGTGGGATATGAATTATTCTGCTTTGGGTCTGTTTGAGTCCATTTTAAAGCACTGTTTACTTGAATCAGACCTCTTTATTGGTCATTTGTCTGTAGTTTCTATTGATTAGTTCATATTTTAGTAGTTAGTGATTCTAGATTATATATCTTTTGTGGAGCTGGATTGATGACTTTATTCATAAACTACAATTGTCTAAATCATATTTTCTCCTATCTCTATTATGATTATTAAATAACATAATAATGCCTCCCAAAATTCAAACTCCAGAGAAAATGGCCACTCTTAACCCCCTTATCTTCACAATTATTATAATTTTCCACATAAATGTATTTTTAAAAAATTTCAGTGGTATTTATATTTAGTATTGTAGTCTCCTTTTTCCATGTCATTATGTGTCATTCTTGTTGTTCATCATAATTGCCATCTCTAAAATATGCATAAAAGTCTATTGAGTGATTGTACTAAAATAATGGCATAACGATTTCACTATTTTTGAATATTTAGATTCTCCTCTCTTTCTTACTTTTTTTTTTTTTAATAAAAAGCCCCTCCCTTTCCCTCTTCCCAAATTGTGCAACTTTGGGTAGTCCATGGAATTCTAAGTGTCTTTCATGCCCATAGCCTGCCTTTGAGGAATGCAGCCATGGATAATTATTTCTTCATAAAGTTGTTACACTCCATGCCATGTGCCTCTGCTATCCCTGTAGCTGCTAATGAGCTAGGATGTCTGTGCCTGGACCAGAGGGCAGCCCTGTCCAGCAGAAAGGCCCAGGAAGTGGGTCTGCTGGAGACTCTGTCCGATAGCAGGGTACCATACTAGATGGTATCAAACTGATCCAATTACTTCCTCTCTCAGTGAAATACACAGAGAAGTCAGAAGGCTCTCTATCCTTTTCCTTTCGGGAAAGGAAAAAAGATGACCAGGGCACAAAGCTGTTAGCGCACCAGAGCTACTACTGTATTCTGAATGATGAACCATGTCTCTAGTTTGGTGTGAAGTATGATGTACTTGCCAGTGGTAGAGAGCTAGGACTCAGGGTCGTGGTCCAACTTCTGAGACTGCTGTCCACTCCCATCTTACTTCCACCTGGAAGTAAACTCCTATCTTCTTTTTGTTTTTGCTTTGAGTTGGAGTCTCATTCTGCCACCCAGGCTGGAGTGCCGTGGCAAACTCATGGCCATCCCAGCGTCGACCTGCTGGGCTCTGGCGATCCTTCCGCCTCAGCCTTCCAAGTGGCCGGAACTACAGGCGTGCACTACCATGCCAGGCTAATTTTTAAAAAATTTATTTGTTGTAGAGATGAGGTCTTGCCAAGATGCCCGGGGCTGGTTTCGAACCTGCTGGCTCAGGCAATCCACTTGCCTCGGCCTCCCAAAGTGCTGGGATTTCAGGCTGAGCCATCGAGCCCGACCAAAACATAATTTTCAAAAAGGTCGAATCATGACTTTAATGGGTATGTAAAATGAACAGATGTCAGATATATATATATATATATAATTTTGAGTTGGAGTCTCACTCTTTCTCCCAGACTGGAGTGCAGTGGCCGCTCCCGGCCACTGCAGCCTTGACCGGCTGGGCTCTGGTGATCCTTTGGCCTCAGCCTTACAAATAGTGGGAAATACAGGCGCACGCTACCATGCCAGGTTAATTTTTAAAAATTTTATTTATTGTAGAGATGAGGTCTTGCCAAGTTGTCTGAACTGGTCTCGAACCCGTTGGCTCAGGTAATCCACTCGCCTCAGCCTCCCAAAGTGCTGGGATTACAGGCTGAGTCACGGAACCCGGCCCCTATTTTGCAATATTTTTTTTTCTTATTTTGGATGACTTCCTTGGGACGAATTACCCCAAATGGGATAAAAGAGTATAAATATTTTTATAGTTCCAGATATTTATTGTCAAATTACTTGGTAATGTTTTTAAAGGTTTTCCCCGTTGGTCTTCTGCTCTTCTTTTTCTACAGAGGGTACCAAAAATTTTTTAAGAAAGGAAAAAACTGTATTAAAATTGTAATATTCAAGATATACCCTTCTGTTGCATGGTGATGCTAGCATTTGAGTGAATGTCATACTACACGTTACACTGTAATTCAGTTCAACTTGGAGAAGTAATACATAGATAACAGCTCTTAAAATGTATCTGCAGCCTCACCCTGAATTGTACCTCACATTTTAAAAATAAAAACAAATTTTAAAATGTGTAGACACATTTTTTTGGTACCCCTGGTATGTTCTCTCTCCGAATTATCTATCTCTATGGATACAGAGACCATCAAGTTTAAGGCACTGTTTAATTGAGAAATTTACCATTATTTTATGAACGACTGAAGGAAAACATAGTCTTAAATAGGTTGACATATGTTTTCTTATCACTGGAGATTCTTATTTCATAATTATTAAAAGAGCTATTGTAGACTTTTGTGCATGGATAAAAAAAGAAATACAAGCAAAACACTACATTATTAATATATTATTTGAGATTTTTCTGAATTCAACTCTTCAGAACTACTTGACTCACACTTATCTTTATCCTTGTTTTTCTACCACAGTATTGTCTCTTATTCAATGAAGAGTGTTGTTAAATCAGTATTATTTAAAAGAATTCTCTACTAAAGTCTTTAAGATTTTCTTTTAAAAAATTCCACAGACTTAGTAGCTTAAAATGACACAAATGTATTATGTGATAGCTGTGGAGATCAGAAGTACAACATAGGTTTCACTGGGCTAAAACCAAGGTGGCAGCAGGACTGGAGCCCTCTGGTAGCTGGAGGGTGGCATCCAGGTATCCATTTTCTTGCCTTTTCCAGCTCACAGAGCATACCTTGGCTTGGTGTGTGGCCCGTACCATCTTCAAAACCAGCACTGGTCCATCTTTCTCACCTCACATCACTCTAATTTTTTCACTCTCCTGCCTCCTTTTTTCACTCATAAGGACGTATGTGGTTACATTGGGCCAATCCAGACAGTCCACGATCATCACCTCATCTCAAAATGTTTAATTTAATCATGTCTGCATTGCCCCTTTTTCATATAAGGTAACATATTCACAGGTTCTGGGAATTAGGATGTGGTAGCTTTGCGGGCCATTATGCTGTCTACCACAATGTCCAAAACTAAATTCCTGATATTCCTCCCTAATCTCCTCCTCCGGTCTTTTCTATTTCAATGATTTAAACCACAATCCATCAGCTGCCCACACCAGAAGCCTGGACATCATCCTAGAATACTCCCTCTTATGCATTTCACACATCCAATCAATCATTAAGTTCTGTCATTTCTTCCTCCTAAAAAGGATGTAAGTATACTTAGCTCTGCTTCTGCTGTCACTGCCCTGGGCCACATCCTCATCATAGTTTCTTACCTGTTTTACTGCTACCGGTCTCCCTGCCACCAGAAGTGATCTAGCGCGAAACACATAGGAGTGAAATTTGTGAGCAGAAGGTTTATGTTTTTTTTTTTTTTTTGAGTTGGAGTCTCACTCTGTCACCCAGACTGGAGTGCAGTGGTACGCTCCCAGCCACTGCAGCCTCGACCTGCTGGGCTCCAGAGATCCTTCCGCCTCAGCCTTCCAAGTAGCTGGAACTACAGGCGTGCACTACTACAACTAAGAAGCCCTTCCTGTGAAGAGTCCTCTCTATAAACACACATTTCAACACCTTATCAATTTACTGGTTTTGAAATTCAGTTTTACAATCTGGTCGGATAAGGAATTTTCAGATCTTTACGGGGAGAAGAAAAGACATATTTCTTATCCACATAGTGACCCTCGAGGCACTGCCCTCCAACCCCCTGGAAACACACATACTCACATTCACACACACACACACACACACAGTACAACGTGTCTAAGTCATTAGCTGTTTGTGCCTTAAATGTGGAACAAGGAATTCCCCAGATGATTTTTAAATTCCAGGGCAATTACTACGTACAGTTTCAAGAGCCAGAAGGAAGAATCAATCTGCCAAGCAACTATTAGGGATGGAATTGCTTCTGCTTCAAAGTATATGCTGGATTAACTTCTAAAGTAGTTAATTACTTTCCAGATCATGCTGTGGTGTCACATGGCCTAAAGAGAAAACCGCAGCCATCCAGACCTAAGGAGGTGGAAGTAAAGGAGGGTCACGATTCCTATCTCTTAGGCTGTGTCTAATGGGACTGGCTTAAAAGCAAAAGAATCAAAAACATTTTTTTTTGTTTTAGCCAAAACCATATTAAATAGCAAGGTTTATTTCTTTAAGTATATTGTTTAAGTGAATTCGCTGGTGGTTGTTTGACCGTTGTAGAGAAGTAACATAAATGGAAGCTGCTTGCCAAAGACTCAATAGCTAAATTTGTTTTGTTGAATTACCTTTAGGCCCAATACCATTTTGACAATGGGTGAAATTGTTGTATTGGAAAGTGGTAGAATAGAGAATCCTCAAATTCCTTTCACTTGAAAAATACCATGGCAGATAAAAGGAAACATTCATCTAAGTGAAAAGATTGGGAAATAGATAAGGGAGTGGACACGTGTTGTTTTTTCCAGGCCCAAGACAGTCACCTCTTACTAATCATGGTCCTCAACTTCCATGAAGCTTGGACCTGGCTTCAGAGACCTTCCTCAACACAGTGCTTTGGGAGACCACTGCCTGGAGATGAAACTTATGTGCAACCTCTGATCTGGAAGGAATATAAACGCAGAAAAAATAACCTGGGCAACTTAGCAAGACCTCATCTTTACAATAAAAAAAAAAAAAAATTAGCTGGGCATGCTGGTGCACACCTGTAGTTCCAGCTACTTGGAAGGCTGGGGCGGAAGGATCGTCTGAGTTCACCAAGTCGAGGCTGCAGTGGCCGTGAGCATGCCACTGCACTCCAGCCTGGGCAACAGAGTGAGATTCCAACTCAAAAAATAAATAAGTAAATAAGTAAAACAAAAAATAAACTCAGAAAATATAATCTAGATGTATATGCTCATACTCAGAGTTCGTCAATATCCTTCAAAATATCTGCTACAACTAGGGGAAAAAACCCATGAGATATTTGGTTCATTGACACCACTGATGGTTTCAGTCTCATAACACGTTATCAAGACATTAAAGGTGAAGGGACCAAAGTCACCTGTCCTATGCCCTCATTTTCATAGATCAGGAGATTGCATACTTGCACAGTAGCAAGCTTAGAATTCAGGCTTCCTGTTCCTATGTTCATCCTTCATCTCGTGATAATCTTCTTCTGCTTTACTAATTAGATGCTGGGTTCAACAGATCTTAATCATCTTGAGTATATTGTCTGTGTGTCTATATAGACACTTATTTGATTATTGTATAAAATATTACTGCATGAAAGTGATTCACTAGTACACTAGAAACTTTTTCAATCTGTAAAATTCGAATCACAATTTACTTCAGAGGTAAACTTAATGGTTGAAAAATACAAGACATAGTTGTCTGGAGATTTTTGAACAAAGTAAATTTAACATCTGCTTCTAAGAATAAATGCAAATCTAACACAGATGGAGAGAATTTGAACTAGATTTCACAGTGAATAATACTAGTTTATATAGATCCAAAATATTACAGAGATGATTAAAGTATCTACAAAAGATTCCTGGAATTTCAGCATTTCCTATGCTCACTTAAATTCTTAATTAAAAAGGAAGAATCCACTTCGGGAGGTGGAGGCGAGAGGATTGCCTAAGCCCATGAGTTCGAGACCAGCCTAGGCAACATGGCGAGACTTTGTCTCCACAATAAATCAAAAAATTAGCTGGGCATGGTGGCACATGCCTGTGGTTGGGAGCTACTTGGAAGGCTGAGGTGGAAGGATCACCTGAGCCCAGCAGGTCAAGGCTGCGGTGGCCGTGAGCAGAGTGCCACTGCACTCCAGACTGGGTAACAGAGTAAAACCATGACTCAAAAAAAAAAAAAAGAATCACTAGTGCTTTTTAAAATATTTACTTTTTATTTTTAGAGACGAGGTCTTGCTATGTTGCCCAGGCTGGTCTCAAACTCCTAAACTCAAGCAAGCCTCCCACCTTGTCCTCCCAAAGTGCTAGGATTACAGGCATGAGCCTCCATGCCTAGCACTAGTGCTTAAGGGTTCAAAAATGTAATATTTAAGGTTCTTTCCAGGACCGATAGAGGAGACAGAGTACAGACCTTTTAAACCTTGCCATTTTACTTCTTCCTTTTTCACCAGGCCATATAGAGTTTTTCTTCTTTATGCTGAAAGCAAAAATAATAACACCAATCATCTGTCATATAAGAGATGTATTACTTTAAACCAGTGGTTCTCAACATTGGCTGCACATTAAATCATCTGCATTTGGCTGGGTGCGGTTGCTCAAGCCTGTAATCCCAGCACTTTGAGAGGCCAAGGTGAGAGAATTGCCTGAGCTCGGGGATTCGAAACCAGCCTTGGCAACTTGGTGAGACCTTGTCTCTACAATAAATCAAAAAACTAGACGGGCGTGGTAGCATGAACCTGTAGTTCCAGCTACTTGGAAGACTGAGGCAGAAGGATTGCCTAAGCCCAGGAGGTCGAGGCTGTGGTGGCCGTGAGTGTGCCACTGCACTCCAGCCTGGGTGACAGAGTGAGACTCTGATTCAAAATAAATAAATAAATAAATAAAATAAATAAATAAATAAATAAATAAATAAATAAATAAAATCATCTGCATTCAACACTCCCAAACCCAGATCAATTGAATCAGAATCTCTGGTGCTGGAACCCAGGCATTGCTAATTTTTACAACTCCCCAGGTGTTTCCAATATGTAGGCAAGTTTGCCAATCACTGCCTTGCACCTAAAGGATGAAATGTTACTGCTGGAGCATCACAGATCTGGTGACACTGAGGCCGTAGCTGCAGTTCAAAGGGCATCAGAGCCACCCCAAAGACTGTCTTTACAGTTTCTATTGCACATCACTGTAAATTTAGTATCCTCTAGAGAGTCACCAAAGAATCATAAACAGTCCCAGGCTGAGATAGATGGATAGATCTCAGTGGTATTCTGGAGCTAGATAATACTAGTTTGCAGGAGGTGACTGTGTGCGTTTCTTCCTGACTTTATGTTCAGTAAGATGATACTGCTAGCTTGAAATCTGCCATGGTGGGAGTATTTACACCATAGAAATTGGCAAACATTGCAAACTAGGACTGGTTTTCCACATTACTATATCAGAGAAGAAAATGTAAAAATCATTTGTGACTCATTAGCAAGCTAACTTGTGATATTATTTCTTCTCTAATTATTGGCAAACAAAGAGGGGGAATAAAGCCAAATAGAAGAATGAAGAGTTTGCTGCTGCCATTATGATCCTGGTGGCATCACAGGTAGGCAGGAGAGGACAAAAATAATTTAATATGAACCAATATATCCTTCTTCCTTATCATGTTTGCCTTGGCATCTGTCCATGATTTCTTTAGGCGGAGTACCAAGATGAAGGGAGAGAATGCTAGCGTGGTAGTTTATTTATTTCATTTTATTTTTGAGTTGGAGTCTCATTCTGTTGCCCAGGCTGGAGTGCAGTGGCACGCTCACGGCCACCGCAGCCTCGACCGGCTGGGCTCAGGCAATCCTTCCGCCTCAGCCTTCCAAGTAGCTGGAACTATAGACACACGCCACCACACTAGTTTTTTGTGTGATTTAGTGTAGAGAGGAGGTCTCATCATGTTGTTCAGGCTGTTCTCAAACTCCTGGGCTCAGGCTATCCTCTCTCCTCAGCCTCCCAAAGATGCTGGGATTACAGGCTGAGCCACTGCGCCAGGCCAGTAGTTAATTTATAGAGACTGCTCTAATATAGAGACTTCAAAATTCAGTGGGCTTATGTAAGAAGAAAGTTTATATAACTGTTAGGGAAATTCCAGAGGTAAATCATCCAAAGCTGTTATGAGAGCTTTTATCTCTGACTACAAGGTTGCTACTTCCAGCTCCTGTCATCACATCCGCTTACCAATCAGTGAGAAGAGAAGAATGAGCAAAGGGAGCACATACCTGTCCTGTTAAGGACACAACCAGGCATGACTCACCCTACTTCAGCCCATACCCCATTGGCCAGAGCTTAGTCTTATGGCTGCACCCAACTGCAAGGGAGGCTGGGGAATGCAGTCCTAACTGGCCAATGCATCTAGCTAAGCCTCAGAAAATATACTACTAAGTCAAGAAAGTGAGGGTGAATTATTGATGAACACCTAAAAGACTTGTTACATCATCCTACTCATTTAAATGCAAATTTGTGAGTTGTTATGGCTGAGGGTGCAGGCTTAACAGATACTTCAAAACCTTTCATAAACTACAGTAGATTCTCATGGTTTTCAGGTCTCAAGTTTCCCAGGAGTCTCCTATGTTAGTAGAAACATCCTTTCTGGAAATTGCTATATATTTGTTGGAAACAGTTTTTAGAGTTTAAATCAACATAAACATGTGAAATTATCATGTGTTATAAGATAACATTTGGTCATAGACTTTTTAATTTTATTTTATTTTTTGAGTTGAAGTCTCACTCTGTCGCCCAGACTGGAGTGTAGTGGTCGCTCCTGGCCACTGCAGCCTTGACCTGCTGGGCTCCAGTGATCCTTCCGCTCAGCCTTCCAAGTAGCTGGAACTACAGGCGCGCGCTACCATGCCCGGCTCATTTTTGATTTATTGTAGAGATGAGGGCTCACCAAGTTGCCCAGGCGGGTCTCGAACCCGCGGGCTCAGGCAATCCTCTCACCTCGGCCTCCCAAAGCGCAGGATTACAGACTGAGCCACCGAGCCTGGCAGTCATAGACTTTTTACCATAATATTTTACACAATATACCTTTGGTCCAAATAATGCTTTCACAGACTATTTTATTAGGACTTCTAAAAACATATGGGATATTTTCACAGCAACAGAACATAAAACTCTAGGCCATAAATATATACTAATTGTAAATAAATAGTAATTAATATAATTCCTAGTCTTTCCTTTTTCAATTCATTTTACGGTCATCACATTAATCTTTCTTAAAAATTGCCTTTGTCATAGCACTGTCCAAGAAAACCTTGGTACCTTTTGTTTGAAGCCAAAATGCTTTTGCTTGGCAATGTGGGGCTCCGTGTACCTGTGCTAGGGATCCAGCCCAGCATAACCCAGAAAACATGGCTGACCGGGGAGCCAGGAGACTTCTAGTTCTAATTCTGCCGCTGTCCAGTTGGGGGACACTGGACTCCTTCACTGATCCTCTCAATGATCCCCGTCTCCTGGTATACACGCTCTGATCTTCTGGAATCCCCTCACCTTGAATATGGACTGTACATAATGACTTGCTCCTAACAAATTAAATACAGAAAAAGCAATGGGTGTCACTTCGGAGATTAGGTTACAAAAGACTGGGCTGTTGGGCTGTTTGCTCACATACTTTCTCTGGCTCTTCTTGCTTTCTCTCTGATGAGGTAGGATGTCATGCTGTGAGCTGCTCTGTGGAGAGGCCCACAGTGGGGTGAACTGAGGGCAGTTAACAGGTAACAGCCAGCTGCCATGTTGTGAGTATCCTCATGGAAAGACCCACATGGCAAGGAACTGATCTCTCTGGTAAACAGCAGGCAAGGATCTAAAGCTACCAATAGCCACATAAAGGAAGTTAGAAGTAGATCTTCCCTAAGTCTAGCCTTGAGATGACTGTAGTCTGGCTGACATCTTGATTGCAGCCTTTTGGGAGACCCTGAGATGGGGGACCCAGCTAAGTTGACCAGATTCCTGACCCCAAGAAACGATGAGATAATAAATGTTGATTTTTTTTTTTAAGTTGGAGTCTCACTCTTGTTGCTCAGACTGGAGTGCAGTGGCATGCTCTTGGCCACCACAGCCTCGAACTGCTGGGCTTAGGAGATCCTTCTGCCTCAGCCTTCCAAGTAGCTGAAACTACAGATGCACGCCACCATGCCCGGCTAATTTTTTGATTTATTGTAGAGACGAGGTCTCACCAAGTTGCCCAAGCTGGTCTGGAACCCCCGGGCTCAGGCAGTCCTCTTGCCTTGGCCACCCAAAGTGCTAGGATTATAGGCTGAGTCACTGTGCCTGGCCAATGTTGATGTTTTAAGCCACTATATTTTGAGATAATTTGTTGTACAACAGTAGATAACTAATAAAGTAGTGCTAAAGATAAAATATCATCTGAAAGAAGAGTTATCTTAGGGAAAATATTACTTAGAAGATAAAGCTATTAAAGCTGAGAAGGTGACCTCTGAGCTGAATTTTTTTTTGTTTTTTTGTTTTTTTTTGTTTGTTTGAGTTGGAGTCTCACTCTGTCGCCCAGACTGGAGTGCAGTGGCCGCTCCCGGCCACCGCAACCTCAACCTGCTGGGCTCTAGCGATCCTTCCTCCTCAGCCTTCCGTGTAGCCAGAATTACAGGCATGCGCTACCATGCCCGGCTGATTTTTTTTTGATTTATTGTAGAGATGAGGTCTCGCTCTGAGCTGAATTTAATTTTGAAAATCACATACACAATAAAAGCAAATTTAAAAATAAAAAAAATACCAGTAAATCTTGGTTTAAAGACATTAATTCTCAAACTTCAGCCTGCAAAAGAACACGTTTGGCTTTCCAGAGTGAAAGAATATGGCGGGGCATGGTGACTCACGCCTATAATCCCAGCATTTTGGGAAGCTGAGGTGAGAGGATTGCCTGAGTCTACATGTTCAAGACCAGCCTGAGCAACTTGGCAAGATCACATCTCTACAATAAATCAAGAAAAATTGCCGGGTTTGATGGTACATGCCTGTAGTTCCAACTACTTGAAAGGCTGAGGCGGAAGGATTGTTCGAACCCAGCAGGTGGAGGCTGTGGTGGCCATGAGTGTGCCACTGCATTCCAACCTGGGCAACAGTGAGATTCTGACTCAAAGAAAAAATTTAAAAAATAAAAATAAAATCGAGTCATGATAGCCAAAGAGTAGCTAGTTTAACAGTGCTTAGATCTGTCATGTTTTTCTAGCAGTTCACTTTAATTTGTACTCTAATCACCAGCCAAGAACTGAACTGGTTTCTCAGAGGTAGCTATGGATAACTGCTTTATAACCCCTCCCCAGCTTGTTTTGTAAACAAGTTAACCTAATCAGTTCTTGAGACCTTCATGACAGACCCCATCAACATGGCAGCAGTCATGTGACTAACCTACCCATATGTCTGTCACCTGACATCAGTACCTGTGATTACCTGTCCTTTCCGTGATAATGTGGAGCAGATCACCACCCAATCACCTTAATGACCTGCTCCCATCAAGGGGAAGGTTTAAAAGGCATTCAACTTCAAAAGGCTGTTGCAATTGCTTTGTTAAACTCTGGTGTGTCCATGTGATACTTTGAACTATGGCTGCCATATTTCCTAGCTCTGGCCCCCTCCTCTACCTTGGGGAGGTGAATCTCTCCCATCTCTTTCCTCTCTCTCCTCTTCTTTCTTCCCTCTCCCTCTCCCCTTCCCCTCTCCCTTCTTCCTTCTCTTTCCCGCTCCTCTTTCCCCTCTTCCCTCTCCCCAATCCCCTCTCTCCTCTCTCAAATCCCCTCCCTCCCTCTTCTCTCTCTCTGTCTCTCTCTCTCTAGCTATTCACCATTGCTTTGCTGAGTACTGGCCAGGCCATATGATCTTTGAGCTATATCCAGGTCATGTTTCCTAGTTTTGACCCATTCCCTACCTTGGGAAGGTAAATCTCCCTCCCTCTAATTTACTCTTTAGTCATTGCTTTTTAAAACTCTGGTGTGCCCATGTGGCTCTTTGAACAATGGCCACCGTGTTTTCCTAGCTTTGACCCCCTCCCCTACCTTGGGGAGATGAATCTCTCTCTCCTTCTCTCTAATTTACTTTGTAAATAAACGATATTTTACAGTATAACTTCTTTGCATCTTCTGTGTGGCACTGGATTGCAGACCAGACACCCACCTCCCCCAGCTTGCCTGACCTAACGTTTGGAGACCCCACTGAGAGATTTTTAGCCTAACACAGACAATATTTGCACAATATAAAAGCTTATCTTCTCAAGAACCAGGAGGTAAAAGATTTGAAGAAAACATTGGTATATAGCCCAAAAATGATCAGTTTGAACCAATTTCCTAACAATTGAAATGAAAAAGAAAATAAACTTTTAATTTTTGTGCTGCACTATTATAGTGCTGTACCTATTCAGTGCAGTATTTATTAGCCATTTAAATAGAGGGTAAAACTAATTAAAATTAAATAAAATTTACTTCCTCAGTCACTCCAGTCCTATTTCAAGAACTCAATAGTCTTATTCCTAGTGGCCACACTATCAGAGGGCATAGACATAGGACATTACCAAAATTGCAGAAGTTTTTATTAGGCAATCCTGCTGTAAAGCATCTTCATGACTCCTAATACTATTGTTTCCTAAGTTTGTTTGACTGTTGTTCTTTCGTGTATAGTTAACAGTTTAAAATGTTGAGTGTTCCTGGATGCTTTGGAGGCATTGATAGCTCAATCTAACGATATTCTGAGCACATTGCAGAACATCCAAACTGAAATGAGGAGAATCTGTGCTCTGAAAAGCATTAGAAATGGTACCATAAAGCACTACAAAAGACCCAGTCTTTTTTTTTTTTTTAAGCCAGAATCTCATTCTGTCACCCAGGCTGGAGTGCAAATGTCACGCTCATAGCCATTGCAGGTTTGACTGCTGGGCTCAGGCGATTCCTCTGCCTCAGCCTTCCAAGTAGCTGGAACCACAGGTGTGTGCCACCATGACTGGCTAAATTTTTGATTTATTGTAGAGATGAGGTCTCGCCAAGTTGCCCAGGCTGGTCTTGAACCCCTGGGCTCAGGCAATCTCTCACCTCCGCTTCCCCAAGTGCTGGAATTACAGGTGTGAGCCATCGCACCTGGCCAAGACCCAGTCTTAAAGTGAGCCAGTGAGACTCACCATTTCTGACAGTAGCTCCCAAACATAGGCCAACAAATTTTATCACCCTGGACTTTAGTTTCCATATTTGTCAAATGGGAGCAGAGGGTCAAACAGTCTCTTAAGTTCCTTCAAGCTCTAAAACTCATTGACTCTCTATAGAGTACTCTGTTGAAAAGATTGTAGCATATCTAAATGACTTATGGCTCACAGATGCAGGGTAGGAGACCTATGGATGAAAAGTATTCCTCTTCCATCCTCCTCTCTCCCCTACACAGCAGGCTTACACAATGGTTTATCTGGAATTAGAACATGCCAACAACAGCAGAGATTCTGTCTTTTAGACTGTTCATGCACTGCCCTATGAAATTCTTAACAACCCTCTGTATAAAGAAAAATAATTATACCTCCTGGATTGTTCCCCAAAATTAGTGTATGATAAAAAAAAAATCATGGGCAACCCTCTCGGGTCCTCTCCCACTGTAGGAACTTTTCTGTCCTCTCAATAAACCCTGCTTTCTAAAAAAAAAAAAAAAAAATCACTTATAAGATAAAAAGGCATATTCCCTGGGGTGTGGAGTGTGGACTGTGACCTTCATCAGGTCACCTGGACTCTTGGAAAGTTCTTCTTCACCAAAGGAGAGTGGTAGAAAGTCAGGCCTGGTTGTTTCCAGTGATTTCTCTACCTCACAATATTTTGTCACAATTTCCACTGCCCTAGCATTTTCCCATGTTGTAGTGGGAATAAGAAGCTGGAAATTTTCCAGAGCTCTTGAAGGACAAAAACCAAGCGCCTGTGCTCTGGATTTTCCCAAATGTGTCTGTTCATTCCTAATGTTTTCTATTCCTCGCTGGCTCTTTGACCTTTAAGTTTATCCCAGGGTGGGAGTGGGCAAGAGCACTCACGTTCTCATCTGACCTCATGCCCCTCACCTCTTCTCCCCTACTTCACCTTCATGTCCCACCAAAAATGCCTCTCCATCCTAGCCTGTTTCTCTACGCTGTGATGCTTTGCAAACTTTTTTTTATCTCATGCTCTCTTAAAGAATTCTGAAAAACTTGCATATTATTTTAGGTTGACATCTAAAAATTTTTAATCATAGGCTTACTTTCTGCAAAAGTAACCCCAAATTATCTTTTAAAGGACAGACTTCTTGTAGTTCACTCGGAATTTGTTCCTCCAGATCAAAAGTCAGCCAAAGTTTTTATCTGGAAGTTTTGAGAAGGACGTATCATGACTTACAGAAGAAGTGTCCCAAGTTGCAGCAAACAGGTGACTGGTTCTTCTGCCATGACCACGCACCTGCCCACACCGCGCTGAGTGTTCGGCAGTTTTTGACTCCCTTGCTCCATCCTCTCTATTCACCTGATGTTGCCCCAAGTAACTTTTTTTTGGTTCTCCTCCTGCCTCCCGCCCCTCATAAAATGTCCTGAAAGTAAAAACGTTTTGCCGATGTGGAAGAGGTGAGACCAAAAATGACAGAAAAACTAGAAGGTATCAAAATGGATAAGTTCAAAAATTGTACAGAGAGTACTTTGAAGGTGACTGAAGTTTACACATGTAAGAATAAATACACAATTAAAAAAAAATAAATTCTGTTTTTTTGGGGGTCCCTCCCATTGTATGTCTTCTAAATTTATTTTTTTTAATCAAAACCACACAGCATTCAATTTTTCTCATTCAACATATGGAAAATGTCTGCACAGAACCTAACTGGCAGTCAGTTTTTGTCATCCAGCCAATCAGCTGAATCAGCTGTACTTTCAGGATATGTCTTGATTTAATTTTTCAATTTAAGCTAATGTTTTCAAGTGTATTTTTGTGGCAACCATATCACTTCTGAGTTCTACAAGAGAGAAACAAAGATAAGTAGATGAGGCATAGGGCCATGTGTGACTCTGCAGCACGAATGAAATGATGCCCTGTGGCCTTCAGTGTTTTTCTGTGAGCTCACCTGGAACTGGTCTCAAAGAACATTTCCTCAGGGGTGCATTCTCTAACTGTCCAGTCATTTGATGCCCTGGAGATTTTTGTACCCTGGGGCCATGCACTATTTTAGGATTCTGGATTGTGAGAGGCATGATTTTCTTTTGAGACCTAGGAGAAGAAACCATTTGAAAAGACAGGTGAGTGAGAAGAACAACCAGCAGATCATAGCCAATTCTAAAGGCAGATTAATTTTAGGAAAGAATACAAATGAAAGTTGACAATCTCGAAAACTTTTTCCTTAAACTTACGAATGCCTAAGTACCGCTTGGAAGTCTTCATATATGTTCAGGGTCACACATACCACGTGAAAACTAAGCCTTCTGGTAAAGCTCTCTGCTCAGATCCTCGAGCTTTGCTCTTAAAATGTTGGTTTTAAATGTAGGTGAAACCCTTTTTTATCTGAACAAAGCTTGGAATGCTCTTGCTGTGAACTTAAGAAATTCAGTTTGACACTCTAAGCTGAGTAATGACTTTGTTCTAGTTAGGTATTCAGCCTTCCCCTAACGTAGTGAAACGCATTGATTCTAGGAGCGAGGGGTCATAGGACACCACCACTTAAGGGGAATGAAAATTACTTTGGTTTAATATTTCAAGGGTATCAACCTTCTTTTATCTTCCTTTTGGAACAGGGATTAAACTGACTCTGTGTTGTAGACCAAAGGGATGGAGGTACACAGAAGTGGATTTGGAGTCAATAAAAAAGGAAGAAGGAGAACTGTGAGACAATGGGGGAACCTGCCTTGTGTAACCCAGATGTCATTGGGGGCCCCTGCCTGCTGACATTGGAGGAAGCTTGACTTACCCTCATCCCTGAGTTTTCACTAGATGAAAGTCCAGTGCTGTCCCCAAGAGTTTGACAATTTTTTCTTGTGGTTACTGCTGACTCTAGGTGACTGTTTTCCATTGTGCCATGTCTCTTTTACAGTACATCAATTCAGATATAAAATTCACCCCCAGCTTTGATTTTCTCACACACACACACACACACACACACACACACACACACAAATACACACAAAATTAGAGTGGAAGAAAGCAAAGCAAAGAAGACAAGAAGCTATTAACATCATAGGAGGATTTGACAGCAGCAGCAGTGAGTAGGTGGGGGCAAAGAGACTCTCCCACTGCATGAACAGATTGTAAGGCAGTGGGAAATGGGTTCCAGGGGGCCCATACGCCTGTCAGCAGATAATGGAACCTGCAGATAGCTTCTGAATCACAGTTCCTCTCTCAATTAAATCTCAAAACTGCAAAAAGTACAGGACCCCATTCCTAGTCTAGCTTCAGAATTGAACAAAACCAGAGGATCTACATAAGGAAGATAGGGGATTAAGCAAACAGAAATAAAAGCTATCCCCCCATCACTGAACAACAGATTTAAAGAAGAGGTTAAAAAAAAAGGCAGAGGAAAATATCATCAATTACACAAATGAAGAAAAACACAGACCTCTGGGAGGACAACGGATAATACAGACTCTGGAACTCAAATAAGAAGAGCCCCCAGAATGACTGGTCTCAGACCACAAACCCAGATATCAAGATATTAATAGAGAGAGTAGAAATGAAGAGAGACAAGAGGAAGGAATGAAGGAGTTGATAACAGCAATAAAGAATACAGTGAATGAAATAAACAACAAGTGGATAAGTATGGAAAGCAGAATTAACCAAACAGAAGAAAGAATCTCACAGCTTGACGACCAAAATATGGAACTAACCCAAACTGTTAAAAACATGGAAAAGAAGCTTTAAAAGACAGAACAAAACCCCCAAGAGATGAGTGATTATTTCAAGAGGCAGATCCTAAGATTAATTGGAATCTCTGAAGCAGATAGAGAGACAGAGACTACCCTGAAACAAACATTTCATGAATTTATTCAAAAAAACTTTCCTCATCTCATCAGTGATGCAACCATTCAAACACAAGAGATTCAGAGAATCCCTGCAAGACAACAAATGAGAAGACCGACCCCCAGACACACAGTAATTCGCCTACACAAAGTAGGTATAAAAGAAAAAATCCTAAAGGCAGCAAGAGAGAAAGGTCAGACTACCTACTGCGGAAGACCAATTAGAATAGCGGAGACTTATTTACAGAAACACTTCAGCCTAGGAGAACTTGGAGTCCAATCTTCAAAATTCTCAAAGATAAACAATTTCAACCAACAATTACCTACCCAACTAAGCTAAGTTTCATCAGTGATGGAGAATTAAAATCCTTTCCAGACACTCAATCCCTAAGAGTTTACACTGCCTCCAGACCAGCTCTACAAGAAACACTTAAGAAAGTATTAAACATGGAAGAAAGGAAAAAATAATGACAATGCTCTTCATAAGGATGCAGGAAAAAGATTGAAAACACACATGAATCAACCCAAAAATTAAAAGAAAGACAAATAAATAAACAAACAAACAGCAGCAACAATAAGAACCTCATGACAGGGATAAACTCTCACATCTCAATAATTAGCCTGAATGTGAATGGAACAAATGAAACACTGAAAAGACACAGAATGGCAAATTGGATAAAATATCATGAGGCTACAATATATTGTCTCCAAGAGACTCATCTCACTAGAAAGGGCACTCACAGACTCAAAGAAAGAGAATGGGAAAAAAAATTTCAGGTGAATGAACACAAAAGAAAGCAGGAGTCACAATCTTAATATCAGACAAAATATTCTTTAAGCTATCAAAAATTTAAAAAGATCACTACATAATAATAATAAAGGTCACTACATAATGATCAAAAGTTCAATCTATCAACAAGAAATATCCATCCTAAACATATATGCACCCAACACAGGAGTACCAACTTTCATAAAGCAGCTTCTAGGTAAACTAAAAAAATATATTGACTCTAACACTATTATAGCTGGAAACTTAAACACCCCACTAACAACCCTAGACATATCATCAAGACAAAAAGTCAGCAAGGAGATCCGAATATCAATGTGACGCTTGACCAAATAGACTTAATTGATACCTACAGAACAGTCCGCCCAACTACCACAGAATATATAGTCTACACAACACCTCATGGAATGTACTCTAAGATCAATCACATCCTCGGCCATAAATCAAGCATAAGCAGATTCCGTAAGATTGAAATTCTGCCATGAACCTACTCAGACTACAGTGGAATAAAAATAAATATCAATGCCAACAGTTCCCCCCAAACACACAAAGACATGGACACTAAACACTATGATGCTAAACAACTCCTGGGTCAACAAGGAAATCAAAACAGAGATAAAAAGCTACTTGGAGGCTGGTGGCAGTGGCTCACACCCATAATCCCAGCACTTTGGGAGGCCGAGGTAAAAGGATTGCCCGAACCCACAGGTTCAAAACCAGCCTGGGCAACTTGGCAAGACCTCATCTCTACAATAAATAAAAAAATTAGCCAGGCAATCGAGAAAGAGAGAACTCTCCCCAAGTCATTTCATGAAGCTGACATCACACTGATACCCAAGCTGGGTAAAAAACCAACCAACCAAAAAAACAAACAAAAAACCAAAATAAAGAAGAGTCCTATAAAGCATTAGGTAGAAAGACTTCCAGCCAGACTAACTCAGAGATAGTAACCAGTGCTTCCAGCCTCTCGCCATCTTGCTATATGCCTTCTCCTCTCATCTTTCTCTGCAAACTTCTCTCCCACTCTTTTCAGAAAGAACACACACGATTCTCCTCGTCTCATAAAGAGCACTCTGGCATGGGAATACTCCCATGCTCTTGGGGTTCTCCATACCTAGAGTGCACCAAAGTTTTTTGTATTATTTTCCTAAGTGGAATTCTGCTGCCATCAGAATTATTTTGTTATACTTGAAAAGTAGTGTAGTCCCTATTAAGTCTGGGTGACCATCTTTCAAAAACCTCCAGGAGAAATTCTAGCACTGGCAGCAGAGGGCTGTTAGAGGGGCAGAGAGCTGGGTTAGAGAATCTTCTATAGTCCCTTTGACACCAAAACTCATTGACTCTACCTTCAGAAGTAAAGAGATTTTTCAATATGAAATAATACTACTATTGGTTTTAACTACTAAAGTAATATGTGTGTATTATAGAAAACCAGATAATAAAAAACAGAAAATAAAAATATCTTCTATATTGAGATAATATAGAAAATCAAATACTTCACCCATGTTTCTATCATCAAAAAAGCACCACTATTTACATTGGGCATACATCATTTGAAATTTCAGATTCATACAGTATTTATTTTACTTTTTTAAAAACTGAAACCTACTGCTTTATTACCTGTTTTCCCCCACTAAATATATTTTCATATTAATAATTACAAACCCACATCATTTTCAACAGCTTCATAGAATCCTATAATTTATTTAATGGGCATCCTATTATTGGACATTTAGATTATTTCCAATGTTTAGATAATGCTGCAATAAGTAGACCAGCACATATATCTTGTAAAGAGTGTTTTTAAAAATTTCCTTTTCCAGCAGGACACAGTGGCTCACGCCTGTAATTCTAGCACTTTGGGAGGTGGAGGTGAGAGGATTGCCTGAGCCCAGGGGTTTGAGACCAGCCTGAGCAACATGGCAAGACTTCCTCTCTACAATAAATTAAAAAATCAGTCAGGCATGGTGGTATGTACCTGTGGTTCCAGCTACTTGGGTGGCTGAGGCAGAAGGATCGCCTAAGCCCAGCAGGTCGAGGCTGCAGTGGCCATGAACGTGCCACTGCACTCCAACCTAGGTGACAGAGTGGGACTCCAACTCAAAAAAAAGGTTTCCTTTTCCTAAAAACTTTTGAAATTTACCACTCAACCACACATTTTACACCTATGGAAATTTTTCTTCACATTCTTAAGTTGTTTAAGATGCAGTTGTAGTCATTTTAGAAAATGGTAGTTATCAAAACTATAATATGTTGTTATGTTATTTGGTTAAGGCAGCTCTTAAAAATTAAATAAAGGTTTTATTTGCATACAGTCAATATAATATGCTACATTAGAAAATATTTCTCATAATTATTATTGGTAAACCTCACAAGGATAATTTTATTCAATTTGCAGCTCATTCCATCACCCCAGGAAATGTGGAATAATTGAAATCTCCTATAGAGAAATCTAATTTACATCAAGTTATATATCCATAAAAAAAACAGCTGGACTGTGATCCAAATGACTATAATGAAGCTGATATGACATTTAACAATAAACTTTTCTATTATTAAATTGAAGTACATTCTAAAAAATTTTACCTATGTAAAAATGCCTCCAGGAGGCATTTTTGTATCCTAGTTGAAGGATTTCTTCCATTTGGAAAAGACAATTCTCTCATTTGGGTTGATTTATTTGAATTTGCAATATGACCCAGTAGCTATATCAAACAGAAGTCTTTTTCTGAGTACAAGTATCAGCAATCAGCTTATACCAGCTGGGCATAGCGGCTCATGCCTGTAATCTCAGCGCTTTGGGAGGTCAAAATAGGAGGATCCCTTAAAGCCAGGAGTCTGAGACCAGCCTGGGCAACATAGTGAGACTCTGTCTCTACAAAAAATAATAATAATGTTTAAAAAGCTATCCGGGCATGGTGGTACGCACCTGTAGTCCCAGATACTCAGGGGGTTGAGGTGGGAGGATCTCTTGAGCCCAGAAGTTTGAGCAGTGAGCAGCTATGACACCACTGTACTCTAGCCTGAGTGACAGAACAAGACCCTGTCCTCACCCCCCCAAAAAAGAAGAAAAGAAAATCAGCTCACACCAATAAGCTCAAAAATCTGTTATGGGAGTACAGAAGCGTCTTGTCAATGAGGTCTTTGGGAGGTTCTGACACAAAGTCCTGGGAAGCTGGGTGCCTGCTCTGGCTGTCAGTCTCCTCTCCTTGCACATCTGCTCGTTCTTCCCTTTCCCTGTACTCATCTTCCCTGCTCCTCTGCCCATGAGAGAGCCTCACCCCACAGCTCAGCTTTCCCCGTTACACGTATATATCCATAAAAAAACAGCTGGACTGTGATCCAAATGTCTATAATGAAGCTGATATGACATTTAACAATCAACTTTTCTATTATTAAATTGAAGGGCACTCCAAAAAATTTTACCTATGAAAAAATGCCTCCAGGAGGCATTTGTCCTGTTATCTGAAGAAGGGAAGTCAGTGAATCTTTTGCCTCTCTCCCAGTTCTAAAGTCATAGAGAAAGGGCCTCTGATTGATCCAGCTTGGATCAGATGACTGCCCCTGACCCAACCAGACCTCGTCTCTATATTAAATCAAAAAATGAGCTGGGCATGGTAGTGTGCTCCTGTAGTTCCAGCTACTTGGAAGGCTGAGGCGGAAGGATCGCCGGAGCCCAACAGTTCAAAGCTGCTGTGGCCATGAGTATGCCACTACACTCCAGCCTAGGTGGCAGAGTGAGACTAAACAAACAAACAAACAAACAAACAAACAAACAAACAAACATTTACTTAGAATGAGAAAATAAATGAACAAAATTACAAATTTGTAAAAGCTGACAAATACCACCATCACAAATCTAGAAAATCACATAATTTTTTAAAAAAACTGCTTTAAATGCCTCTAACATATTTTCACCTAAATTTTTAAATTTTTCCCTAAATTAGTTGCTAATTCCCTCTTCATATGACAGTGATTTTATATTATCATTTCCATAGAGTAAACAGAAAGTAATTCGTCTTTCCTCTGGTGCAGTTATTTAAACTTTAAAAAAGTATAAGTTAAGTTTCTTACAGCATCACAACAATTATTGGTACTACCAAGTTAATGTTTAAGATTATTATCAAATCTGGGAAATCTATCAGGTTTATTTCTTTATGAGTTGTAACATTTGGAAGAGTTTTCCACCGACTATGGTTTGGCTCCGCACATTTCAAACCTCTTTCTACTCCATTAAATGCTTATATTGGCCGGGTTCGGTGACTCAGCCTATAATCCCAGCACTTTGGGAGGCCAAGGTGAGTGGATTGCCTAAGTGGGTTCGAGACCAGCCTGGGCAAATTGGCGAAACCTCATCTCTACAATACACTAAAAATTAGCAGGGCATGGTAGCACGCACCTGTAGTTCCAGCTACTTGGAAGGCTAAGACGGAAGGATCGCCTGAGTTCAGCAGGTCGAGG
The DNA here is from genome assembly GCA_027257055.1 of Cephalopachus bancanus. NCBI lineage: Eukaryota > Metazoa > Chordata > Mammalia > Primates > Tarsiidae > Cephalopachus > Cephalopachus bancanus. The sequence continues at coordinate 570,325 of JAPVLO010000430.1, read as the reverse complement.
CTGCGGTGGCCCTGAGTGTGCCACTGCACTCCAGCATGGGCGACAGAGAGAGACTCCAACTCAAAAAAAAAAAAAAAAAAAGCATATATTTAGTGCCGGGCTCCCTAGGATCATTTGTGCTGCAATACAGCCTCTGGCTCTGCACTTCTGTGTCAGAACATCTAACACAGGAGATGGAAAAGGAGGGGGTGGTTCTGAACTGGCCAGTAACTGGGGTGGGAGAGAGACAGGTAAGGGTATGCTTTTAGGAAGGTAAGTTTGTAGAAGAGATGGCAGGAAGGTGGGGGAAGTTCCTGCTAATGACTTCAAATTCTCTTATGAGACAAAATGAGGAGTGGAAGAGAGGTTAGAAGTAGGGTTGCCAGGTTTAGCAAATAAAAATACAGGCCATATTACATACTGCATAGGACATATGTACACAAAAAATTATTCATTGTTTATCTGAAATTCAAATTTAACTGGCTGTTCTATATTTTGTCTCGCAGTCCCGGGTGGAGCTTCGAAGACAAGAGTGAAGCTGTGGTGTAGTCAATGAGAGCCTAAGAGTGCTAACCAAAGATTAGTATAATGAAGGCCCAATTAAGCGTAGAAATCAGCCAACTCACGGGAGGGGGTGTTTTTCCAACAGAGCTGAGATGCTCAGGTGCAGCATTCACACAGCCTGTGATTACAGAAACAAGGTTTAAAACACATGATCAATGATGTGCTTCAACTAGGTTTCTCTCCTTTTTATTCTTACCATTTATTCTTACCATTTGGCTTTCAAGAAAGCCAAGGCAAACATTTCAAAAAGAAAGATGTACTGATTATGGATTGGAATCCAAATCACAGAATATGTCAACATAAGAATATTTTATTCTACACTACTCAAATATGCCATAATGTATTCACCCGAAGCAATAAATCCCATGCTGCACAAAGAAATTATAAACAAATGATAGAAGCTGAAGTTTTTCTCTCAAAAGAGGCTAAAGAACAGATAATTTAGAAAGAATAGATTTTATTGGAACGCCAATAGTTTTCATGACACAGATACTTAAACTACTCGTTTCAACATACCCATATAAAGAAAATGATGAAAATGTGTGTGTTTTTTTAAAGAAAAGATAATTTGACAGATGGAGTCTTTTTATGGGATCAGTAGAAGTGATAAAATTGAATAAATTACCAAGATTTTTATCTCCATTTCTGTAATTCTCCCTAAAGATTTAGAGATGGCAGATTGAATCAACTAGAAAATAAATTTGCAAGTTTATAACATTTCTAAAACAGGAATGAAAGACAAACTTCTAACTGTTTCATTAGTGGTCTGCCTTGAGGAAACCGGCTCTTATGGGATTACACATTTCCTGATGGAGTATCAAGGTTCACCAATGGGCACGCACTACAAAAGTTACACAAATGTGGCTTCTATGAATAGTTTACTGCCTATTATTATCATTAGTGTCAAAGAACAAATAAAAATAATTGTGATTGCCTGAGTTCGAGACCCACCTGGGCAACTTGGCGAGACCTCATCTCTACAATAAATCAAAAAAAAAAATTAGCCGGGCGTGATAGCGCGCGCCTGTAGTTCCAGCTACTTGGAAGGCTGAGGCGGAAGGATCGCCGGAGCCCAGCAGGTTGAGGCTGTGGTGGCCAGGAGTGGCCACTGCACTCCAGTCAAAATAAATAAATAAATAAAAAATAATAATTGTGAACAAAATTGTAAATTTAAGAAATGGAACAATTGAAAAAAAGAACTAAAGTCTAAGTAATTTTATATGTACAATGATTTATGATCCGGCTAGATCCAATTTTAAATAAAATTGAGCCATGATCTTTTGGTTCACGACAAATCTAACTTGTAGGATATTTGAGTCACCTGATCATATTACAGAGACAGCAGTTGTGCCTGCCTCTAGGAGAAGGTGCAGGAGGACCTCGCTGGGTGATAGTGGAATGTTGTGTGGACAGAGCATATGTATATATTACTTTAAGAAGAGCACCAGCAGATCAAGATATACCTGCTTCTACTGCAGGATCGTAGCATTGCTTGCAAATCTAGCAGTTCTGGCTTAGATTGTAAAATGAACGGAAAAAGACAGTGGAATGTAAAGGTTCCATAGAACCATAGGAAGTGGTTTCTGGGAGAATCTGTCAAATCCTGTGCTCCTCACCTAATAGGTGAGGATCCTGAGACCCAGAGGGGGATAGTGACTTGTTCCAAGTCTCACACGCTCACCGACTGAGAGGCAGAACTGGGGTCACGTTGGCTAATAGAGAATGAGAAAAAAACTGAAATTCAAAACCCTAGAAAGTAGAAACCCCTTGAAGGGGCTAGCATAAGTCAGATGGCACTGTCATTCTCTACTGGTTTTTGGCATACCGTAAATTCAGGATTTATCTAGGAAATATTCATTGTGTTCTGTATTTTTTTTTTTTACTTTTCTGTTTGAACTTGTTCTATAATAACAATTTTTTTTAAGTTTTAAAACAGAGTTTAATAGCCAGAAGAAGAGAAAGAAAAAGGAAGATTTATGGCAAAAAGACCTACCATGGGCAAATTGCTCAAAAAAAGAAAAACCTCATTTTTGCTCTCAGCTACAAGCTAGATGTAGCTACCTATAATAACAATTTTATAAATGTAGTTTATGTGCCCATTGATAAGAAGAATATATGGTAAGCAAGGAGTTAAATGAATTAGTTGTCACGTGGAATGGATTTGTTGAATTTTTTAAAAAGCAGAGCATCAACTCCTGTTTCCTGATTCTTTTGACTGTTTACCTCTGGTCCTCACTTGCAAAAGTTTTCCTTTGTTCATGTATGCAAAAATTATAGAATGCAAACAGTGAACAAATGACAAAATGTAGACGCTTTATGCTTGGATATCTAATTGTTCTGCAATGTGTTTGAAGCTGTGAAATTCCCATCTCCAACTAAATCAAGGGTGGATTTTAAAAGGCATTTGAGGAATTGTTTTCCTATTGGACATTATCCCTCTTTGTTTAGGACTCCAATTCCCCAAATTAGTGTGGGACTGTGTGTAGAAGAGAGATATGTCAAGAGAATGTGGCATCTGGGAAATAGGAAACAGGAAAAAAATGGCATATCCAAACGCAGCACATTGATGTTTTCCTTTGAGGAAACACTGAGATATTATTTGGATAAAACATGGCTCCAGGATAAGCATGATGTTGACTTGGCTGGGGAGAGGAGCTGAGAAAACTGTTGTCACTGAGGTTTTCCTCTCCTTGCATGTACAACGGAGACTGAAAATTGATGGAAAGGTACCGTTCTCCACTCACTTGGAGACCCGCTGGTCTCTCCCTGGGCTGCCAGCCAATGTTTGATGATCAAAGGGGAACTTCACTTCATTTCTAATGGAGTGAAAGGAATGAGGCCTTGAAATCAGACTGGGTTTAAATCTCAGCTCCATCACTTACTGGCTATGTGACTTTGAGGAAACCACTTGACTTTTCTGAGCCTCAATTTCCACAATTGTGAAACTGGGATAATAATTTATCTCTTTATTGCCCAGGCTGGTCTTGAACTCCTGACCTCAAGCGATCCTCCTGCCTTGGCCTCCCAGAGTGCTGGGATTACAGGCGTGAGTCACCATGCCCAGCCTGGATAATAATTTCTTAACTTGCAGTGCTGCTGTGAAATTAAATGAGGCAAAAATCTATAAAGTGCATAGCAGTTTCTGGCTTAGAAAAAGCATTCAGTGCATGTAAACTCTCTCTTCTCTCTTTCCTCACCTCCCCTGTTGGGCTGCTTTAATCTGGTCCTGGGCTCAGTACCTGTTCTGTCCTCTTTTCCTATGTTTTCTTTCCATCTCAGTGTCAGACCCTAAAGCTAGTTTTATGTGACACTATCTGCTTACAGTTTTTACGGTGTTCTATGCTAGGGATGTCATGGATGCTTTCTTTATTTCCATATCCCTCTATGCCCTCTGAACTGCACTCTATCTATATTCCCATCTATAGTTGTGGTTTTAATTCACCCATAGGGAGGGATCCCAAATCACTTTCCCATCCTGACTTCTCAAGCCAGGCTTTGCCTTCACTGTTCCTAGCTCTCAACTATTAAGAGGAAGCCATACTATCTGCAATTAGCCATTTTGCAAAAACAGCCTGTAATTGCATATTAGCATCACCTGTTTATTGGGCCCTAGTGGATTCATGTCTCTGCACCAGAATTCAACACAGAAGGGAAAATGTATGGTTTCCCTCCTCAGGAACTCCTGGGTCAAAGAAGGTTCCAGTGTTGGGTACGTGTAAGATGTTCAAGCCATAGATATAAATAGGTGTCTCTGAAAATAGAAAGATATTTCCATGTAAACAGTATATAACCTTGGCCTTCAATGTTATCAGTGGAGTTAAGAATAAACCATTGGCCGTGCTGTCATGTGGGAGAGGATAATGGGGGAAAAGTATATTTAAGAATAGAAAAAAAGAGAGCAAAACCATGAGGAAAGAGAAAAGCAGGGGTGTATATACCACAGAAAATCTTGGAATCTTGGTAAACTTAGAAAGAAGACAAATGTCAACTAGTCAGGCAGACATGGTGGCTCATGCCTATAATCCCAGTACTCTGGGAAGCCAAGGCAGGATTGCTTGAGGCCAGGAGTTTACAACCAACCTGGGCAACACAGTGAGACTTCCTCTCTACAGTAAAATAAAATAAATTAGCTGGGTGTGGTGGTGTGTACTTGTAGTTCCAGTTATTCAGGAGACTGAGGTGGAAGGATCACCTGAGCTTACAGGGTCCAAACTACTATTATGAGCTAAAAGAGTGCTACCTCACTCCAGCCTGGGCAACAGAGTGAGACTGCAACTAAAAAAAAAAAATAGTGTCAGCTAGTCAAACCCTCATCTAAGGATTGAGTTCCTCTACAGTGTTTCCACCCAACTTTGCTACACTTTTCTCCCTGCAAAGTTTTAGGAACAGAAAATTCACTGAGAAATACTCCTGGAAGCCATTCCAAGCTGGACTGTGACAATTACTAGAATGTTCATCTAATAGTATGTAGAACCTCAAATTGTGTTCATATCATTTTTCTTCCATTCATTTTGGTTTCCCTCTGGGGCCCCAAAGCTAGTCCACACATCTTTCCCTGGCCTTCAAAACCTCTCTGACTCCTTTGGGAGGCTCAGGTGAGTGGATTGCCTGAGCCTGAGGGTTCGAGACCCGCCTGGGCAGCGAGACCTCATCTCTACAAAAAAAAAAAAAAAAAAAAAAAATCAGCCGGGCGTGGCAGCGCATGCCTGTAATTCTGGCTACTAGGAAGGCTGAGGCGAAGGATCGCCGGAGCCCAGCAGGTCGAGGCTGCGGTGGCCGGGAGCGGCCACTGCACTCCAGTCTAGGCGACAGAGTGAGACTCCAACTCAAAAAAAGAAAAAACCTCTCTGACTTGGGCCCTTTCTCACTCTCGGACCTCATCATGTGCCATTTCTCTCTGTGTACTGTGCTCCCCGAGGCTCCTTTCTGAAAGGAGATACCTATAGAAACCTAGAAGAAACTTAGCTTATTTTTAGTTTAGTATTTGCCTCAGCATAGCCATTAGAAAGCGTTTATCCCAGCACTTTGGGAGGCCGGGGTGAGTGGATTGCCTGAGCCTGAGAGTTCGAGAACCCACCTGGGCAAGTTGGCGAGACCTCGTCTCCACAATAAATCAAAAATTAGCCCGGGTGTGATAGCGTGTGCCTGTAGTTCCAGCTACTTGGAAGGCTGAGATGGAAGGATTGCCGGAGCCCAGCAGGTCGAGGCTGTGGTAGGCCGGGAGCGGCCACTGCACTCCAGTCTGGGCGACGGAGTGAGATTCCAACCCCCCCAAAAAAAGAAAGTGTTCAGACCAGCAGGTCTCCAAGTGGGTGGAGAACCGTACCTTTTCCATCAATTTTCAGTCTCCGCTCTACAAGCAAGGAAAGGAAAACCGCAGTTTTCTCGGCTCCTCTCCCCAGCCAAGCAGGCAGCCTATCCCACCCCTTCCCCAAATATTCATCAGATGCAAGACCAGGATAGCACAACCTTTCAATTCATGATTTAGCATAATGATCTATAGTAAACTTTCTGTTTCCTTGTCAAGTCGTCAAAGTCATAGAAATGATAATAAGACCACTGATTGCAAATATCTAACAAGTCTCTTGCAGGAAAAACCCCTTGGGCCCAAACTCCCAAGTTAACTTAATCAGCCCTTTGTGACCTACCTGACACAGACAGACCCCACCATGGCAGCAATTGTGTGACTAACCAACCCATCTGCCTGCTGCCCATTAACTGACATCAGTACCTGCGCTTACTTGTCCCTTCGTGATGACGGGGAGCAGGCCACCACCCAATCACTTTAATGACCTTCCTCCATCAAAGGGAATGCTTAATAGGACTCAACTATGAGCAGCCATTTGCCATTGCCTTGCTAGACTCTGGGGTGGCCATGTGCTCTTTGAGCTATGACTATCGCCATGCCTCCTGGTTTTGGCCCTCTCCCCGCATTGGGGAGGTGAATCTTTTCTCTCTCTCTTTCTCTCATTTACTTTTAAATGAACTATATTTTCTAATTTAACTTCTGTACAATTCTTTCATGGGCATCAGACCACACCCCAGACACCCACACCCCCAGCGGGCCTGACCTAACATTCTGGAGGCCCCTCTGGGAGAGTGTGTGATCCTAACACTTTTAGTTCCCCAAACATGCCAAGAACCACCCCCAGAGCCTTCTGACTACAGCACTTGTCTCCTGCTCATGGTATGAAATTTAGTTGTCTGCTCAAATGCCGTTTTTAGAAGAACCTTCACTAAACACCAAAGCTAAAATAGCCCATTCTTGAAAGGTTACATTTGATGACATTAAAAAAATCTACACGGCAAAGTCCTGTAAGCCAAGTCAAAAGACTAATGAAAGACTGGGGGGAAACCAGGGCACAGAAGCTCATGCCTGTAATTTCAGCACTTTGGGAGATAAGGCAGGAGGATTGCTTGAGACTGAGTTTGAGACCAGCTTAGGCAACATTGTGAGACTCGCCTAAGAAAAATAAATTAGCCAGGTGTGGTAGTGTGCATTTGTCCCAGCCACTTGAGGGGCTGAGGTGGAAGGATCACCTGAGCCCAGGTGATCGAGACTGCTGTGAGCCACGATTGTGCCATTCTAGCCTGGGCAACAGAGTGAGACCTTGACTCAAAAGAAAGAAAGAGGCCGGCTCAGTGCCTCAGCCTGTAATCCAAGCACATTGGGATTATGAGGCGAGTGGATTGCCTGAGCCCACGAGGTAACTTGATGAGACCTCATCTCTACAATAAATCAAAAAATTAGGGTGTGATAGTGAATGCCTGTAGTTCCGGCTACCTGGAAGGCTGAGGTGGAAGGATCGCCTGAGTCCAGCAGGTTGAGGCTGACTCCAACTTAAAAAAAAAAAAGGAAAGAGGGTGGGAAAAAGAGATATAAATAAATAAATAAATAATATTGGGGAAAATATTTCAAACTCATATTACAGGCTAAATTTTTTAAAACATAAAGGATTTCTATAAATCAATATGAAAAAGACCAATAACTCAACAGGAAAAAAAAAGGCAAAGAATGGGAACAGATCACCAAAACCAACAACAACAACAATAAAACCCTACCTATGCTGCTTTGATGTATAAAAATGTGCTCAATCTCACTTATGGCTTAAAAGAAAGAGATAATTTTTTTACATATCAAATTGGCAAAGAAAAAAACAATATTGAAAACAAAATTGTATAAGAAGGGCATGAGAAATAGGCTCCTGCACGTTCTGCTGATGTTATAGAAATTTGATGATATTTTTTACAATTACAAATACACAAACCCTTTAACCCAGTGATTTTACTTGTAGGAATTTGCCCTGTCAATAAGTTCCCAAGTGTGAGGTACTCATGACAGTGTTGTATATGTAGTTATAGCAAGAAACTGGAAACAACATACGGATCCATCAATGGGGGACGGGTAAGTAAATTATAGTGCATTTGTACAATAAAATAGTATGTGATTATTACAAAGAATGAGGCAGATCTATCTGTGGCCGAGTTCTATATTGGCTGCAGGCATTTTATGGTCTCTATTTTGTATTTATGTTCTTAAAGAGGGCCCCTATAATTGTATCAGCTTCAAGACCCACAAAAATTGGATACACTCTTGACAGCCGGGAGGCAGGCACACTCCTGTCAGTAACGGGCTCCACTGCACAGTGATAGTTGGAGGATAGGGAAGGGTCATGGGAGGGATAGGATGGGGGACAGGAATGGATCAAAATTGAGAGTTGGAAAAAGTCCCACAGTGATTCTGATATGCAGAACCCCTTTGAAACCCACCACTTCTCCTTAAGGCTCCCAAAGACTCCCAAAGACCCCAAAGACCCCCAAAGGGAAGACACTGTGTACAAGAGGCTGAAGAAATGACCCGGAGATGGTGAATGAGATGTACGTTTTATTTGGGAACTCACAGGGAGGATGGTGCAGGAGCTGCTAGCTGGACAGGATAAAAACTGCTCCCGATTGTAAAAGGTACACGGTATATAGCATTTTACAGAGAGACAAGTGCAGGTTTAAAGCATGAAAAGAGTCAGGGTTCTAGTGCACAGTGTGAGAAGGCACTTATATATATGTTGAATGTATGACACAAAACGGCTATGAGTTCTCTCTAGGGGTGGGCTTTTAATATTATAATAAACTAAAGGTGAACTGAAGGTAATCAGAGGTTACGGGCATTGATGGGGGGGCCAATTGCTGGATTTGGTCTGAACTATCCCAGGGGGCCAACTGCCTCAAGGAAGGATGAATGAGAACATTCACTACACATAGCTGCAAGATGTGGTCAGAAGGTGCAGAGAACATTTCACTTCATTTCAGCATAACCTGATGGCCAGGCACGAAACCTGAGGGGAAGGGGACATCCTGGGTTGGCCACTCCCAGGACCCCTACCCAGGCTCCAACTCCCTGCTTGGGGCCATACCCAGTGGGCTCATGTTGTCACTGAGTGTGTGTCTCCCTACAGGATCCAAAGCCACTCTCACTTTCAGATTCAGACTAACCTCTGCAGGTGAAGTTCAGGTATCTTTCATCCATTTCATCAAACCTCTCTGCCTTTACCAGCCTAGTTCTCCAGGCACTTGAAGTGATCCCTTAGGAGTTCAGATCAGCCGATTGTAACTCCAGAGTTGTTTCCTCTCCCTGGATCTTCTGGTGCTACTCTTTGTCTCGTGTTTACCAAGAAGATCTCAATATACTGAAGACATTCCCAGATCATTCTCTAAGACCCTCAGTCTTCTTGGAGGCAAATAGCCTCTATTTTTAAAAAATTGCCTGGGAATTCAGTACCTGTGAATTCTTGCCAGTTGTCAGACAAAACAGATACTGTTTTCTTGCCAGTTGTCAGACAAAACAGATACTGCTGCTGGGAAGGCTTAAAGAAATTTTGAAGAGACCAAGTGGGGAGCAAACCAGGCTAGCAGGAAGGATTACAGTCACATAAATCAAGAAGTGAAGTTATGTGGGGGGTTTTTTAACCACAATTTTTTTTTAAAAAGCAGAGGAGGCAGATAACTTTTGAAAAATGGAGGGGGCAGGCTTAAGAGTAATACCACTGCATTTAGTAAGAAAAGATTTATTAACTTTTCTAATCCTTCCTTCCTTCCCTCCTTCTTTCTTTCCTTCCTTCCTCCCACTCCCTCCTACCTTCTTCTTCTTCTCCTTCCTTTTAATGCATACCAATAGCTCAAAATCTTCTATAAAGTTTTCTATTATATTATTGATATTATTTTGTGTTTCCTCTGAGGCCCTGCCGTCATCAGATTTGCCTTCAGTCTTATAAAGTGGAGGTGCCTTCAGGCAGTCCCCTCACTGAAGATTCTAGTTCAAATCCACAATGATTGAGAGAAAGCAATTTATTTTTTAAAAATTGAATTTAACCTTGCATACTGTTATATTGAGAGTGAACAAAGGAAAAAATGGCAGAAACCAGCCACTCCTAATCAACTTCCATCACCCTCCACAGCCCCTTCCCAATACAATCATCCCTTGGGTCTGTGGGAGGTTGGTTCCACGACCCCCGCAGATACCAGAATCAGAAGATGTTCAGGTTCAAGATATAAATGACATAGGCCGGGTGTCCTGTAATCCTAGTACTTTGAGGGGCCAAGGTGGGAGGATTGCTTGAGCCCAGAAGTTCAAGACTAGCCTAGGCAACATAGTGAGATGCAGACTTTACAAAAAAAGCAAAAAATTAGTCAGGAGTGGTGCTGTATACCTGTAAATCCTGGCTAGCTCAAGAGGCTAACACAAGAGGATTGCTTAAGCCCAGGAGTTGAAGGTTATGGTGAGCCATGGGCGTGCCACTGCACTCCAGCCTAGGTGACAGAGTGAAACATTGACTCAGAAAATAAATAAAAGAAAATAGAATCACATAGTATTTGCCTATAACCTATGTACATCCTGTATATTTAAATAATCTCTGTCACTTAATGTAGAGTTAATAAAGTTTATAATAACTAACACAATGTAGATGCTATGTAAAGAGTAGTTGTTTGGCCAGGCAGACTGGCTCACGCCTATAATCCCAGCACTTTGGGAGGCGGAAGCAAGAGGACTGCCTGGGTCCAGGGGTTCGAGAACAGCCTAGGCAATTTGGAGAGAACTCTTATCTACAATAAATCAAAAAATTAGCCGGGCATGGTGGCACACACCTGTGGTTCCATCTACTTGGAAGGCTGAGGCCATCAGAAGGATAGCCCGAGCTCACTAGGTCCAGGCTGTGGTGGCCGTGAGCATGCTATTGCACTCCAGTCTGGGCAACAGAGTGAGACTCCAAACAAACAAACAAACAAAAAAGTTGTTCTAAATTGTTTAGGAAATAATGACAAGAACAAAAAGTCTACATGTTCAGTTACCGGAGCAACCACTGTAGGCCTAACTACATTTTATTTGCAGTTGGTTGAACTGATGGATGTGGAACCAGTGGATATGGAGGGCCAACTATACTTGGAGAAGAAAGAAGATGCAGAATGAAAATCGACCTACCAGAAACGTGGTTGACTCAAGTGAGAGAAAAGAGGCTGCATTGTGGAAGATAGCCTGGAGGGGGCATAGGTTGTCCTGGGTCAGGACTCAGCTCTAGGGCAGGGAAGCCCACAAAGGTAGGTGCATCTGCCAAGACCAGAAGGCTCCATGCCCTGCAGTGAGAACCTTGGGAAGGGGCTGGGGGTGGGGTGGTGATGGAGGAGTCCCAGCACCAGAATTCGACCCTTAGTTTTAACAACTTGTCCCTGGGAGAAACTAGCAAGCACCGTGTGTTCCTCATGGCACTGATGGCTGGCAGAGAGACCTTGGGGCCTTTGAAGATATCTGGAAATTGAATGGGATACCAGAGTTCCAAAGGTTCCTCCAAAGGCCTGAACTTGGGCAGAAGCACGTCAAGGACATCTGAAATAAAACGAATACTCAAAAGGCATCTGTAGTAGAAAAATAAATATATTTGGTCTTTGTTCCTGATTCCTGAAACAGAGCATCTCAAAACCCTTGGAATTTCATAAGTGACAGGAGTGTATTTTGTTATTCATAATAGACCCTTTTGATAACACCTGAGTTTATACTAATCAGGTGAGTTAGGGTGGGGCTAATCACCTGAAAGAGCAAGTGGTGAGAGGAATAGAGAGTTGGAACTTTCAGTCCTACCCACAGGAAAGGGAAAGGGGCAATGGAGATTAAACTCTGTGAAAACTCTTCAACAAGACTCAGTGAGCTTCTGTATAGCTGAACACTTGGAGGTGATGGGAGGGTGGTATGCCTAGAGAGAACATGGAAGCTCTGTACCTCCACCCATACCTTGCCTTACCCACCACTTCTTGCTTTCATATATGTGTTTCCCTGAGTTCTGTCAGCCATCCTAGCAAATTAATCAAACCTGAGGAGCGACTGGTGGGAACCCCTCTTTAAGGCCAGCAGGTCAAAAGTATAGGTGACAACCTACTACTTGCAATTGGCATCTTGAAGTGGGGACAGTCCCATGGGACTGAGCCCCCTACTGAAAAGCACTGGACTCTGTGCAGGACACTTAGAACCCTCTCAAGAGAAAAAGAAGCCCATGTTGTGACTATACAAGGGTTGATCCTGATCCTCATGGCTCCCACCCAAGTCCAAGCATCAGCAGCTAGATACAACTACTCCTGGTCTTTCTGCTTCTTTTATGCCCTGATCCATTCTCTACACTGCCACCAAAGTCACCTTTTTAAAAATGTAAATGAACGCCCGGTGCGGTGGCTCAAGCCTGTAATCCTAGCATTTTGGTAGGCCGAGGTGAGAGGATTGCCTGAGCCCAGAGGTGTGTGACAGCCTGAGCAACTTGGTGAGACCGCATCTCTACGGTAAATCAAAAAATTAGCCGGGCGTGGCAGCACACACCTGTAGTTCCAGCTACTTGGAAGGCTGAGCCCAAGCCCAACAGGTTGAGGCTGCAGGGACCCTGAGCGTGCCACTGAACTCCAGCCTGGGCAACAGAATGAGACTCCAACTCAAAAAAAAAAAAAAAAAAGTAAATGAAATCGCACATCCTCCATGGCCAAAATTTTCCAACAGCTGACCTCACTTCAAAAGCAAACAAACAACCCGGGGGCAGAAAACTTTTTCTGTAATGGACCACACAGTAAATATTTTAGGCTTTGCCTGACATATGGTGTCTACAGTGCTATTGTATTTCAGTGATGGGCTCTACTAAGGTGAGGTCATAAAGGAAAGATAGTTTAAGGAGACATTCTCTCTCAGGGTCATGCAAATATGAAAGTAGTCACAGACAGCATGCAAAATAACAGGTATGGCTCTTCCAGTAAAACTTTATTTGGCCCTTGGGTTGTATGCATCAAGCTCGTATGTCAGTCTTTGAATGTGTTTTTCCCTCTTCCTAGAATGCTCTTTCTCAGATTTTTGTATGGATGGCTGCAAATGATAGATAACTCAGTAAACAGATTAGACAAATATTTAAAGACTCAGCTAAGAAGAGCCCTAAAAATTAAAAAAAAATGGAAAATAATTTGATTTTCAGATTTAACTTTCTGTTAAAGTATTCAAGTAGTTGCCATCAGGGAGAAATCATTACCTTGTTGATCTCTTTGCATTTATGTTAAGCCTTGATTGATTATTATTATTATTTAATTAATTTATTTTTTTTTGAGTCAGAGTGTCATTCTGTTGCCCCTGCTGGGTTCAGAGTATCCTTCCACCTCAGCCTTCCAAGTAGCTGGAACTACAAGTGTGTGCCACCACACCTGGCTAGTTTTTCTTGATTTATTGTAGAGACAAGTTCTCACCAAGTTGCCCAGGCTGATCTTGAATCCGTGGGCTAGGGCAATCCTCACCACTGCCTCCCAAAGTGCTGGGATTACAGGTGTGATCCACGGTGCCGAGCTGGTTATTTTTGTTTTGAACTACCTTGGGTAAAAGAGAGGAAGACACTGTAATATCACCCATGTTTAAGACCTCTATAAAGTCTCAATGTGGCCCTGCTGGCTCCTTCTGGTAACTCCGGTCTCATGGCAAGTGTTGCCTTCTCAGGGAAAGTTTCTCTCACCACAGATTTGATGGTACCTTCTACCACCTTTCACTTTCAGCTGTTTTCTTTTCTTTTCTTTTTTTTGAGTTGGAGTCTCGTTTTGTGGCTCAGGCTGGAGTACAGTGGCACATTCACGGCCACCGCAGCCTTGACCTACTGGCTCAGCAATCCTTCTGCCTCAAACTTCCAGGTATCTGGAACTACAGGCATGTGCCATCATGCGCGGCTAATTTTTTATTTATTGTAGAGTTGGGGTCTCACCAAGTTGCCCAGGCTGGTCTCGAACTGTGGGCTCAGGAAATCCTCTCACTTTGGCCTCCCACAGTGCTGGGATTATAAGCACGAACCAATGAGCTCCGCCTGTTTTATTTTCTCACAACAGTCAATCACAACCTGAAATTATTGTGCTTATTTATGCTTACTGCCTTTCTTTTGCATGTAGGCTTCAGAAGCACAAGAATCCTGTTGTCTTTACCCCTGCATCCAGCACCCAGTACAGTGCCTGGCACAGGGAAAGTAGGTAAGAAAGTCTCTAATGACTGAATGAATGGAACAAATGACTAACTGAAGGAAATAAGAAAGCAAGAGCTGACACTTTTAAGAGTGAGATCCATAGCTGGGTGTGGTAGTGTGCACCTGTAGTTTCAGGTACTTGGAAGGCTGAGGTGGAAGGGTAGCTGGAGCCCAGCAGGTCCACACTGGGGTGGCCGTGAATGTTTCACTGCACTTCAGCCTGGGCGACAGAGTAAGACTTCAACTCAAAAAAAAAAAAAAAAAAAAAGAAGAAGGGTGAGATACTAGGCTGGGTGCCGTGGCTCATGTGTATAGTCCTAGCACTTTGGGAGGCCGAGGTAAGACGATTACCTGAGCCCATGGGTTTGAGACCAGCCTGGGCAACTTGGCGAGATCTAATCTCTACAATTAATCAAAAAATTAGCCAAGCATGGTGGCACACGCCTGTAGTTCCAGCTACTTGGAAGGCTGAGGTGGAAGAATTCCCTGAGCCCAGCAGGTCGAGGCTGCAGAGGCTGTGAGTGTGCCACTGCACTCCAGCCTGGGTGACAGAATGAGACTTCGAATAAAAAAATAAAATATAAAAAACTGAGATCCTATTATAAGTGAGAATTCTCTGGCTGTCCTTCATAGAGCCTTAAAAGTGACTTAGAAACCAGCTTGGAGATCTGAATCAGCTTTAGCTAATGGAGTTAAATCAATTTAGGTAAAAGCAAATGGTCAACAGAAGAATTTGGACCAAATCAGCTTTGGTAGAAAATTTTGCTACTGTATCTTGAGAAGATTTTTTTCAGCTCTTCATCTATTATCAACTTGGTTTGTTTTCTAAAAATCTCTCTTTTTCTTCCTGCTTTTTCAGATTTTAATTAACTGGTGTCTTATTCTCTAGAAGAACATAACAATGTAAACATCTAACAGTATGGAATTTATTCAAATGAATCAAATTTTCTTCATTCTACACATGAATACGGAAGCACAGTTAAACAGGTAGAGCATTCACTCAATGTGTGGCAAACAGCTGATTTGTGGCAGGCACTGTGCTGAGCACTGGAAATACTGTGGCAACAGGCAAGACCCATTTAACCAAACAAGGTAACAGAAATATCAAGTCTTGGCAGGGACTCTGAAAGAGATAAGCAAGGAGCTGAGATGAACAATACCCACCTTCCAGGAAGATAGCTGTGACTTCTGTGTAGACGATGGGTGGATGTGTAGGAGGAGGGAGATTGAGAGTAATCCAAGTGAGGGATAATGGTGCTCTGGACCAGTGAAGGCCATCGAGATAGAAAGGAGAGGAGAGGCTGGAATTACAATTTGCAATAGAATTGACAGGATTTGCTGATGAGTTCAATGTAGGAATTGATTATATGAGAGCCTATCGGTGTCCAGTTGAAAAAATAGAAGTAACTCTAGATATTTTATTTTTTTTGAGTCAGAGTCTCACTCTGTCGCCCAGGCTGGAGTGCAGTGGCATGTTCATGGTCACTGCAGCCTCAAACTGCTGGGCTCAGGCGATCCTTTTGCCTTCAGACTTCCAAGTAGCTGGAATCACAGGCATGAGCCACCACACCCGGCTAAGTTTTAAAATATTTATTGTAGAGACCAGGTCTTGCCTAGTTGCCTCAAACTCATGGGCTCAGGCAATCCTTTTACTACCACCTCTCAAAGTGCTGGGATTACAGGCTTGAACCATCGTGCCAGACCTTTTAAAAAAATTTTTGACACTCTAGTATTTTAAATGGAGAGAAATTAACATAAGGAATCAGTTATAGAGTGTTGGAAAGGTTGGAGGAACCAAAAGGGGAAGATATAACCTAGAGATAAGTATCTGCAGGAAGTGGCCACCACTTAAAAGGCTGGAGGAATACAAGGGAGGTGGTGATGTTATCAGAGACTAGGAGTGTCTGGCATCTGACAGTGTGAGAAGCTACTAATGCTACTGGAGCTGGCCACTGCCCAAACCAAAGATGCCATTGCTGGAACTGCTGCAGCCTGCTGGAGCCCCCACAGCTGCTGGTCACGGCTACAACAACTACCAGAGCTTAAAAAAGAAAAGGGTCTCCCTCATTTCATGCAGCTTTCTACCAGTGTTTACCACTGGCAGCATCTAACTGGACCAGCTGGCAAGGGAATCTGGGAAATGCAATTTACAGGATTCCAGTCACCTCCTACAAAGCAGTGCATAGAATGTCGGAATGGTACTTAGCTCAAACAAGTCAATGACTAGCAGATTAAAGATTTGTTTTTAAGTAGCAAAAATAATCCCATACCCTCCACAGACAATTTTTCTTCTTCCTACAAAAGCAATATGTGCCCATTGGGGAAAAATTAGAAAACACAAACAAAAGAACATAAAAAAGACTTCCATATTCACATTTACTCCAAAACAATCATTAATAGTATCTTGGCACCTCTTTCTCTTTCTCTCTGACATATAGACACACACACACACACACACACGCACGCACACATACACGAACTCTTACCTTATATTCTGTTTTGTAACTCATTGTACTAAAAATATGCAATAAAGCACTGGCTGGACATTTACTTTTTTCTTTTCTTTTCCTTTTCTTTCTTTCTTTTCTTTTCTTTTCTTTTTTTTTTGAGGCAGCGTCTCATTGTTTTCCAGGCTGGAGAGCAGTGGCATGCTCACAGTCACTGTAGCCTCCACCTGCTGGGCTCAAGCAAGCCTTCCACCTCAGCCTTCCAAGTAGCTGGAACCACAGGCATGCAACACCATGCCCAACTCATTTTTCTGATTTAGTGTAGAGATGAGGTCTTGCCAAGTTGCCCAGGTCAGTCTTGAAACTTTGGGTTCAGGCAAACCTCTCACCTCTGCCTCTCAAAGTAATGGGATTACAGGCATGAGCATTTACTTTTTTCCAATCACCTTTTTTTCTTTTTGGAGTTGGAGTCTCATTCTGTCACCCAGGCTGGAATGCAGTGGTGCGCTCATGGTTACCCCAGCCTCAACCTGCTGGGCTCAGGCGATCCTTCTGCCTCAGCTTTCCAAGTAGCTGGAACTATAGGTGCATAGTTCCAGCTAATTTAAAAAAAAAATTTAATGTAGAGATGAGGTCTCACCATGTTGCCCAGGCTGGTCTCAAACCCCTGAGCTCAAGCAAAGCCTCCCAAAGTGCTGAGATTACAGGCATGAGCTACTGCACTAGCTTCCAACTATCTTCTAGTGTTGAGTATTTATGCTTTACCAACATTCTCATACTATAAATGCTATTTAAAAAAAAGAATTGCCGGGCTCGGTGGCTCAGCCTGTAATCCCGTGCCTTTGGGAGGCTGAGGTGAGTGGATTGCCTGAGCCCGCGGGTTCGAGACCCGCCTGGGCAGTGAGACCTCATCTCTACAATAAATCAAAAAATCAGCCGGGCGTGGTAGCGCGCGCCTGTAATTCTGGCTACTCGGAAGGCGGAGGTGGAAGGATCGCCGGAGCCCAGCAGGCGAGGCTGCGGTGGCCGGAACTGCACTCCAGTCTGGGCGACAGAGTGAGACTCCAACTCAAAAAAAAAAAAAAAAAAAAAAAAAAGATTTATTGTCTGAAAAAAATTGGCAATTAAAAAAAAAACATTTGTGAGATTGTTTGCTTAGGTAAAAGGAAAAAACAGTATTCTAAACATAAGGTAAAAAATGCCAGGTCTTTTCTTATCCTGTTCATCTCCTTTGGTGGGGAGAAGAAAACACTCAGTAGAATTTCAGAGCTGGAAATGTGTAGGCTGGAGGTGGGGAGGAACCACAGTTAGAGGTGGCCCTGGATCTATCCTGTTGCCCCTGTTGGTCTGGTCTCTCTGGAGTCAAACTTCTGACTAGGAAGCTGGTCCTCTGGAGAAGCGTGCAGAATGTGGGACACCCAAGCAAAATGTCTTTAAGGATAGAGGCTGTTTATTATGGCTTTGGGGCAACCACACGTATCACTGGTATTATCTGTTGGGATGCTTTTGACTGCTAGTAGCTGAAAACTGTGACTTAACTTGGCTTTTAAAATAAGGAACTGTATTATCTCACATAACTCCAGAGGTATGACAGGCTCCAGGAACACTAAGATAAGCAGCTCAGTGATGTCACCAAGGTCCCAAGTTCTTTCAACACTCTGCTCGCTCTCTTCTGTGTTGGTTTCATCCTGGCACTGGCTCTGTTATGGTGATTAGATGGCTGCCAGAGGCCACAGGGCTACTGGTTTCCTCTCTTCATGTTTAGCAGGAAAGAAAGAGATCTTTCCCTCCCCTTCCAATTCTTCTCTTCAATTCAGGTAGGCCAGTGGTTCTCAGTACTATTGCACATCAAAATCACCAGAGTTCTGTGTTCATTATAGTTATGCGCTGCATGATGACATTTTGGTCATTGATAGACCACATATCCAATAGTAATCCCATAAGATTATAATACAGTATTAGCCGGGTGCAGTGGCTCATGCCTATAATCCCAGCCTTTGGGAGGTGGAGGTGAGAGAATTGCCTGAGCTCACAGGTTCGAGACCAGCCTGGTCAACTTGGTGAGATCCCCATTTCTACAGTAAATCAAAAACTTAGCCGAGCATGGTAGCACACACCTGTGGTCCCAGTTACTTGGAAGGAAGAGGTGGAAGGATCCACCTGGGCCCAGCAGGTTGAGGCTGCGGTGGCCATGAGCATGCCACTGCACTCCAGCCTGGGTGACAAAGTGAGATGCCAACTAAAAAAAAAAAAATCGAGTATTTATTCATACATGTTTATTTATTTTTATTTTCTTTATTTCTTTTGAGTTGGAATCTCTCTCTGTTGCCCAGACTCCCGGCCACTGCAGCCTCGACCTGCTGGGCTCCGATGATCCTTCCGCTTCAGCCTTCTGAGTGGCCTGAACTACAGGCACGCGCTAACATGCCCGGCTAGTTTTTTTATTTATTGTATAGATGAGGTTTTGCCAAGTTGCCTGGGTGGGTCTCGAACCCGCGGGCTCAGGCATTCTACTCGCCTTGGCCTCCCAAAGGGCTGGGATTACAGGCTGAGCCACTGAGCCTGGCTTATTATTTTTATTTTTTTTGAGTTGGAGTCTCACTCTGTCGCCCAGGCTGGAGTGCAGTGCTGCTTCCGGCCACTGCAGCCTTGACCTGCTGGGCTCTGGTGATCCTTCCACCACAGCCTTCCAAGTAGCTGGAACTACAGGAGTCCCTACCACATCCGGCTAAGTTTTTTGATTTATTGTAGAGAGGAGGTCTCGCCAAGTTACCCAGGTTGGTCTCGAACCCTCGGGCTCAGGCAATCCCCTCACCTTGGCCTCCCAAAGTGCTGGGATTACAGGCTTGAGCCGCCGTGCCCGGCCTATTCTTAACCTGTTTAAACTTCAGTCACCTTTGACGTACTCTCCATTTGATGCAATATGCCTATTGAGATGCGTTTTCCACTGCTCAGAACGGTTTTTGAACTCCTTGATTTTGATGCCTTTTGGAGCTCCTGCCATTTTTTGTTTCACCTTTTCCACGTTGGCAAAACGTTTCCCTTTGAGGACTTTTCTCTTGGGGAAACAAACAAAGTCCCTTGGGGTGAGATCAGGTGACTAGGGAAGGTGGGGCAAGGGAGGAGGAGGCAAATACATGAACAAAAGCAGAGGTCTATCAGAATCATGACGCCTACCTCCAGGCCAGCAGTGGGCAGGGGAGGGACCAGTTGCCTGCACCCCAGAGACTCCTGGCTGTAGCAAGTTCCCCCATGTGGAAAGGGGTCATGCCATTTTGGGTAAAAAACAGCTGAACACTCAGCACAGGAGTCAGACTTCTGACCAGGAAGCTGGTCCTCTGGAGGAGCGTGCAGAATGTGGGACACCCAAGCAAAATGTCTTTAAGGATAGAGGCTGTTTATTATGGCTTTGGGGCAACCACACATATCGTCATGGTGGAAAAACCAGTCACCTGTTTGCCACAAAAGAATTCATTGAAGTTGAACGCAGCGTCTCACAACAACACTAGCTGGTAGGTACTCTGCTGCCAATGGGTTCCCAAAACACTTACCTGAGAGGGAAGCCTGTACTACAAGGGGCCCACCCTCCAAAAAAAGATAATTCTAGGTTTTTGGGGAATCCCCCCTTGTACTACCTTGAAAACCTGTGAACTTATTTCAACCTTTTCACAATTTGAACAGGATCTGGAAAAGAAAAAGGCCATTCAGTAAAACTGAATAAAATCTGAATAAAAGAAGGACTTTAGTCAGTAATAATGTGTCAATATTGGTTCATAAATTATGACAAACATACTATACTAATGTCAGATACTAACAATAGGGAAAACTGGGTGTGGGGTATATGGGAACTCTGTGTGTTAATAGAAATCTTCCTGACTTTCCTGTAAGCCTACAACTATTCTAAAATTAAAAGTTTGTTCTAGGCCGGGCGCAGTGGCTCAGCCTATAATCCCAGCACTTTGGGAGGCTGAGGTGAGAGGATTGCCTGAGCCTGGGGGTTCGAGACCAGCCTGGGCAAATTGGTGAGACCTCATCTCTACAATAAATAAAAAAATTAGCTGAGCATGGTGGCATGTGTCTGTAGTTCCAGTTACTTGGAAGGCTGAGGCGGAAGGATCGCCTGAGACTTGCAAGTCGAGGCTGCTGTGGCCGTGAGCGTGCCACTGCACTCCAACTTGGTTGACAGAGTGAGACTGCAACTCAAAAAAAGATAAAGTTTGTTCTAAAAGAGAAAATAAGATGTAAAATGCTAATGAATGGAAATACCTTTGGAAAATCCTTTATAAAATTAAGCAAAAAAGGTTCTTTACTCCATATTAAAATTTGACACTGGTATATATTTATTATTGATGCAAAGATTTTCAGAATTTTCAGCTTAGGCAAGAGTTGAGTTGGAAAATATTAATAAATATTTCTGATATGTCACACTTCCCAGAATCTGCACACAATCAGAATGATCAAAGAGCAAATGAGAGGGGCTTAAACTTGTCTCTATGCTGAGAAACAATTAAGAAGCAGTATAGGAAGACTGGGTGCAGTGGCTCACACCTGTAACCCAGCATACTGGTAGGCTGAGGCAGGAGGATCAGTTCAGGTCATCCTGGGCAACATAGTGAGACCCCCTATCTCTACAAAAAATTAAAATGTTATCTGGACATGGTGGTGCATGCCTGTGATTCTAGCTACTAGGGAGGCTGAGGCAAGAGGATCACTTGAGCCCAGGAATTTGAGGCTGCAGTGAGCTATGATGGTGCCAGAGTGAGATGGTAGGTGACAGAGTAAGACCCTGTCTTAAAACAAAAAAAGAACTGATATAGAAAGAAGTCACATTTGACCATCTGCTTAGACTTGGGAAGGGCTAGGATGGCTTGACTCCACAGGGAAAGAGACATGATCACATGCTTCCTAATCTAATCCAGTTTATACCAGCTACTCATCTCAGGCACTCTATGGTCGTTTCAACAGCTCACTTCTGGTGTCCCGAGGGGCTGACTACACACCCTAGCACCCTGAGATGTAGTTCATTACCAATAACTGTTCTCCACAGACCTGAACATCACTGCATGTACGGTTTGATTACTGGAAATCCTGGATCACAATTGGAATGGAGCAGATTGGGAAATGACTCTTAATGTAGTAAACTAAATCATTTATGGTAGGTTTTGCTTATCTCTCTTCTGTACCAAGTAGCAGTAAGGAAAACAATAAGTAAATTTGTCATTACAGGTGAAAGTGTTCTAATCAGAGTTACAACAAAAAAAGGGCAAAAGAATTTCTATGCTAGACATGTGGCTCAAAATGATTTTTTTCAATCCTACTTACAATGGACTCTCTCACATTTTGTCCAACATCGTTATACTCTTTCAGGGTGACCCTGGACAAGTTTCTTAGCCTCTCTATGCCTTATTCTTGTCATCTTCACAGTGAGGAGTAACAGTGCCTATTTCTTGGTAGTGTTATAAGAATTCATTGAAGCCGGGCTCGGTGGCTCAGCCTGTAATCCCGCGCCTTTGGGAGGCTGAGGTGGGTGGATTGCCTGAGCCCGCGGGTTCGAGACCCGCCTGGGCAGCGAGACCTCATCTCTACAATAAATCAAAAAATCAGCTGGGCGTGGTAGCGCATGCCTGTAATTCCGGCTACTTGGAAGGCTGAGGCGGAAGGATCGCCAGAGCCCAGCAGGTCGAGGCTGCGGTGGCCGGGAGCGGCCACTGCACTCCAGTCTGGGCGACAGAGTGAGACTCCAACTCAAAAAAAAAAAAAAAAAAAAAAAAAAAAAAAAAAAAAAAAGAATTCATTGAAGTCATGTTTGTAAAACTTTTAGCATAGTGCCAAGTGTTGCAAAAGCATTTACTTAATCAATTGATAAGATAGCCCTTGCCAACACTGAAGTCATGCAAAATAATAA
Source organism: Cephalopachus bancanus (assembly GCA_027257055.1). Classification (NCBI taxonomy): domain Eukaryota; kingdom Metazoa; phylum Chordata; class Mammalia; order Primates; family Tarsiidae; genus Cephalopachus; species Cephalopachus bancanus. The sequence continues at coordinate 547,919 of JAPVLO010000430.1, read as the reverse complement.
TCTCCTGATAACATGGCATGGCAAAAACACACAAGAGAACTTTCAGGTGCCATTTGGGAGGAAGGGAATCTCAGGCATGGTGGGATTGTGATGGGACAGAAGATTGTTCAGTTTTCATACCAAATAAAAAATAGAACCCTCCCATATCACTAGTGAGAATGTAAAATGGTACAACTGTTGTGGAAAACAGTCTGGCAGTTCCTCAAAAAGTTAAACATAGAAATACCATAGGACTCAAAAATTGCACTCCTAGAAAGGATTGACAGTCAGGAGTGGTGGCTCCCGCCTGTAATCCCAGCACTTTGGGAGGCAGAGGTGAGAGGATTGCTTGAGCCTAGGGGTTCGAGACGAGCCTGGGCAACTTGGCGAAAACTGAACTCTACAATTAAAAAAAGAAAAAAATTAGCCAGGCATGGTGGTGCATGCCTGTAGTTCCAGTTACTTGGAAGTCTGAGGTGGAAGATCACCTGAGTCCAGCAGGTCCAGGCTGCAGTGGCCGTGAGTGCACTACTGCACTCCAGTCTGGGCTACAGTGAGACTCTGACTCAAAAAGAAACAAGAAAGGATTGACAAAAGGTACTCAAATACATGATGTTCATAACAACACTATTCATAATAGCCCAAAGGTGAAAAAAACCCAAATGTCCACGGGTTGGATGAAAGGGTAAACAGAATGTGGTATATCCATACAGTGGAATATCATTCAACCATAAAAAAGAAATGAAATACTGATACATGGTATAATGCACGTAAACTGGAAAACATCATGCTAAGTGAAGGAAGCCAGTTATGAAAGGTCAACGATTGTATGATTCCACTATTGAGAAATATCTACAATAAGTGAATCCATAGAAAAAGCAGATTGCTGGTGGTCAGAGGCTAGGGAGAGGAGAGAATGGGGAGTAACTGCTAAATAGATTTTCCTTTGGGTTGGTGAAAGTGTTTTGGAAGTAAAGGTTTCATGACACTGTGAATGCACTGAATGACACTGAATTGTTCACTATAAAATAATTAACTTTATGTTTAATGACTTGCATCTCATTAAAAAACACACACACACATACAAAAATAGGAACATTGCGGTTGAGAAGGCAGACATGGTCATGCTTCTCCTTTTCCACTCACCAAAGACTCTTAAGAAAGTCACTAGTGGGCCATTGCTTTGCTAGACTCTGGTGTGGCCATATGCTCTTTGAGCTATGGCTGTCGCCATGCTTCTTGGCTTTGGCCCTCTTCCCCACCTTGGGGAAGTGAATCTTCTCTCTCCCTTCTCTTTACCTCTCTAATTTACTTTTAAATAAACTATAATTTTTTAATCTAACTTCTGTGCAATTCTTTGCATCTTCCATGCGGCATCGGATCATATCCTAGACGGCCACATGTGGTAAGTGATCTCTTTTTAAATAAATCTTTTCTTTCTTAAAAAAAAAAGCAAATCGGCCGGGCTCGGTGGCTCAGCCTGTAATCCCAGCGCTTTGGGAGGCCAAGGTGAGTGAACTGCCTGAGCCCGCGGGTTCGAGAACCGCCTGGGCAACTTGGCGAGACCTCATCTCTACAATAAATCAAAAAATCAGCCGGACGTGGTAGCGCGCACCTGTAGTTCCAGCTACATGGAAGGCTGAGGCGGAAGGATCGCCAGAGCCCAGCAGGTCGAGGCTGCGGTGGCCAGGAGCGGCCACTGCACTCCAGTCTGAGTGACAGACTGAGACTCCAACTCAAAAAAATAAATAAATAAAATAAAACAAAAAAAGAAAGTCACTCATGTTCAGCCCTCCCTGAGCCTTGGTTTCCTCATCTGTATGAAGATGAAGCTGGACTAGGTGATCACTAAGATCCCTTCCAGTTCAAATCCCAAGAAATTCAACATCCTTCTTTCTCCCCTGTCCTCTACACGCTTGAAAATGGTTGCTTCTGTACTGCAGATGCACACGGGAAAACAGTGTTGTAATTAAATTACAGGGAAGTTAATTTTAGTTATTATGGAAAGGTATTTTAATAGTCATTATTATAATGACACAAATTAATGAACAAAACACTAAAACAAAACATTTTAACAATTAGCTTGAATTTTTCTTCTCTGATGCTCAGCCTCAGAGCCTGTGCCCAGCTCCGGCCTGTCTGTGTCCCTGCGTGTAATCACACACTCTGGTGTTTGCCAGTCACAGTATCTCCAGCTCATCTGCCAAGTGCAGTGCTGGCAGTCCTGAGTTGATCGGGAGGTCCTTGATTGATTAATAAGTGTCCTTGCCAAGCGAGAATGGTGCCAAGGGATTGGATTCCTCTCTAAAGTGCTCATGCTTTGTAACCAAAGTAACCTAGAACAGTCTAAGGTCATCAAACAGTCACTAGTTATAACTGGACTAGATACAATCTTACTCTGAAGTTATTGAAATGTTGTTTGGATAGTAAGCCACATTTACTCAATCCCGGGATTTAATTTTTTGATTCTGACTGTCTTCTGGGACATCTACTTCTGAGGTTTTGAGAGGTGGTGATCAGTAAAATACAGTCCCCAAAGCTGCAGAACCCACACACGACTGCCTACCACACTGAGGTTGCCTCAGACCGGGCTCCCTTTGGTCGCCTTGTTATCCATAGTATCCCTGGAGGAGATCACTGGAGGGTCTAAAGTGGTTCCTGCTGTGCTGGGTTCAAACAAAAGTGGGGAGAAGGGCCTTTCTCCTGTTTTGGTATTTCACTCCTTGTGGCAAATAAGCAGTCCTCAGCGTTCAGTTTATCCCGGACTCAAATATCCACCGTGGCTGGATAGGGAGACGAATGACCTGCAGAACTCCTGAATGCCCCCTCTTCTGGCCTCTGAAGGTTTGTGCCGGGCCAGGCTAATTTGCCTGACTCTCTCTTCCAGTGAATTCTCTTTGGGGAAGTTCCCCAGTCCCTCTTGCAAATAGACCTTTCCAGACAAATCCAGACATGCTGAATCTCATGTGGAGAATGCCATGACCCAGAGTCAGACATGGAGTTCCCAGTAACTATTTATTAGGCACCTACTGTGTGCTGAGCGCTGGAATTCCAAGGACGGTTGGGCTCTTGTCATCATGGAGTTGCCACAGAAATTTAGACAATAGCTTCGTGAGTGATGGCTAATTCAAGCTCTTACCCTAGGGAGGAGCACCTCCTGCTGAAAAGTCATACCAAAAGTGACAGCTAATCACTGACTTGGCAGAGAACCTCTCTCAATATAACTGGAGGTTTCACCCACGTTTCTTAAGCACTCCACCACTGATTGCTCCTGCTGAAAATCCCTCGGGTTCTAACTCCACCAGCACATCCTACAGCACCCCTCCATTCTGCAGCGGCACCCAGTCGGCTTCTACTCTTTGTTTTCACCTGGCCTTCATACCTCTTTTCCCTCAGAAGCAGAGAGGAGAGGGCTATTGGAAGGAGAATAAAAGAAAAAAGCGGTAGGGGATTGCGTACAAGATAAACGATATCTAAAAAGTCTGTCCATTTTTTGGTTAAATGAAGTACCTGAGCCCACACTAATGTGAAATTAAAAATATGGCAATGGCTTTGCGTTCAGTTGATCAATCTTATTCTAATCTCTGGTGCCTGGTAGGAAAAGGAATTAAAAAATATATAAAGCAAGCCAACTTCTCTGTGGATAACTAAAAAGTCTTCTAAGTGATGTCCATCCCTCCTGGGGAAGCACAAGAGAAAAGTGAGAGGAGAGACCTAGAAGACAAGGTATTATTGTTATTATTTAAGTTGGAGTCTCCCTCTGTCGCCCAGGATGGGGTGCAGAGGCACGCTCACGGCCACTACAGCCTCCACTTACTGCGCTCAGGTGATCCTTCCACCTCAGCCTTCCAAGTAGCTGGAACTACAGGCTCTCACCACCACACCCGGCTAATTTTTTTTTATTGTAGAGATGAGTTCTCACCAAGTTGCCCAGGCTGGTCTGGAACCCGTGGGCTCAGGCAATCCTCAGTCCTCTCACCTCGGCCTCCCAAAGTGCTGGGATTATAGGCGTGAGCCACCGCGCCCGGCACCTCTAACTGTTTCAGAAGCTCATGATTATTTTGGAAAGTAGAATTTCAGAATATCGTATTTTAATAAGCTAAAAGACAAGTAGACGAAAACATCAAGCAAAGCAAAACAGTGTTTGCAGAGTTTAGTTAGACATGACTCAGCATTTCTTCCCCTCTTCCTACCCCTCCCTGCCTCTCCTCCCCCTCCTCCCTCTCCTCCTCCCCCTCCCCCTCTCCCCCCGCATCGAGTACCCGGGGCCTTGCACACAGTAGGGGCTAAGGGAAGCATTTGTCGGTGTTAAAACTCGATTCCTCCACTGTCTCCGAGGCTTGGCCTGGGCCAAACGGCAAAGGAAAAGACTATGCGGAAAGGCGCCGGGTACAGCTAGACCGAGACCACTCTTTAATAAATATATTTGCTCTTGGGTTTATTACTTTGCTCCAAAGCCTGCGTGGTGACCAGCCCAGACTATGGCAGTCCATTCCACTGACATTCTCGGGGTGGGATCCAGGTTTTCAAGTTTCTGAAGGGACCGAATGCAAAACAATATGCAGATCCAGCGCATTCTGAAAATTCCGCCCGTCCTCCGGGCCTCCTCCCTCCGGGTCACAAACAACTGAGGTTGGCGCCGGGCGCGCACGCAGGGATCCTCCGCGCGGGGATGGGCCGGGCGGGGGGACGCGCGGGCGAAGGGCCGTCCCGGAGGCGGTCCCGGGGCGGGGCCTGGGCGGGGCCCGTGACGCGCCGGCTCGCCGGCTTAGGGGCCGGACCTCAGCCTCTCCCCGCGTCTGGCCGCCGCCGCAGCCCTGGTGGCCTCGCATCTCCACCAGGGGCCCTCCGACTCCTCGCTGGGCCAGTCCGACGCTGGGTCGTGGAGCCCCGCACAACTCCCCCTGGCCCCCGAACGCGGACCCCGTCTCCCCAGGGTTGCGAGCAACTTTTCCCGGTCCCCGGCGCCGCGGTGGCTCGGGGACCGTGGCCGCCGCAGGGTGCTGAGCCCCGGGCCACGCTCCCCGCGCCTCGGCTTCGCGCTCGCGTCGGTCGCTCCCTCTCCGGGTGCACGCTGGGGGTCCCCGACCTCGGCGCTGCGGGCGAGATGCCCCTGGGACACATCATGAGGCTGGACCTGGAGAAAATTGCCCTGGAGTACATCGTGCCCTGTCTGCACGAGGTCGGCTTCTGCTACCTGGACAACTTCCTGGGCGAGGTGGTGGGCGACTGCGTTCTGGAGCGCGTCAAGCAACTGCACTGCAACGGGGCCCTGCGGGACGGCCAGCTGGCCGGGCCGCGCGCCGGCGTCTCCAAGCGGCACCTGCGGGGCGACCAGATCACGTGGATCGGGGGCAACGAGGAGGGCTGCGAGGCCATCAGCTTCCTCCTGTCCCTCATCGACCGGCTGGTCCTGTACTGCGGGAGCCGGCTGGGCAAATACTACGTCAAGGAGAGGTCCAAGGTAGGACGCGCGCGGGCGCCCTGCCGCAGCTCAGCCCGCGGGCACCGGAGGCGTTCGGGGTCCGCGGTGTGTCGCCTTCGCAGGGCTGCGAGCGAACTTGGTTTTTTTGATCAAGAAGTCAGTCTGATTTGTCTCTCCTCCCTTCTCCTCCTCCCCCGCGCCCAGCTCCTCTGAACGAAAAGTCCACGTAAAGGGTCTCAGGTGTATCACTGTAATGACCTTCTGCTGACTTTGAAATATTGACTTTGGTGGGTGGTGAAAACCGTACAAGCTGTGGCTTTGGTTCTATTTTAAGACATAGAGGTTCTCAAGAACCCAAACGAAGGAAAGAATGTTAGAAATATTGTGAATGATATAAGACCCACCTGCACTCGTGATCTTAAATAGATGCCTACTTTAACACCACCTAATTATGCCCTTCATTGAGGTCCCAAGGGATTTATTTCTACAAAAGCCCTCAAATCGGGAGGCAGTTGTGAGTTTTGCAGTGTGGCAATTGGCGTGTGGAGTTTGGCAGGTGTGGGAAGGAAGAGTTTGACGTGTGGACGTGGTAAAACTCCACGTCTGCGTGCTGACATTGACTTGGACCTAGGACACTGTCAGACCATCTACTTGACTGAAAATTCTTGCCTAGGGTGAGCCCTACACAACCACATTCCTCTTCCTATCAATTGATGGCAAAAGCCACTCAGAACAACTTAACTAGTGCTCAAGACAAAGTAGCCAAGCATCTCTGGAAAGAAACCATGTTTCTGTTCCCATAGCAGGAATGGACTCTCCAGAAGGTAATTTGTCTTGGAAACCTTTCCAGGTAGATTGGCAGAAATAGGGGAGCATGTCAGTACTATGATTTGGTGAGTGCAGACTTCTTTGGGGTGGCCTTATTCCATTTTTCTTCAAGTTTCCAGTGGTTTTCTGAGTGATTTCCAGTTTTCTAGTGGTTTCCAGTTTTCCAGTAGCTTTCTGAGTGATTTGCATTTGTATTGTGGTCTCAGAACTATGGAAAACTTTCACTATGGAAACTCAAAAACTAGTGAGAGGGGGAGGATGAGCGCTCGTACCATTCTTTGACAATAAATGTATATCTCCAATTAAAGTTAATCCTGTGATGAACCATTGTTGTCTCACTTCTCCAATAAACTGAGAGGAACACTGTTAATGAAGGGCAAGTGGAGAAGATTGGAACTGTGTAGATGTGAAGGAGTTGAGTGGAGAGATATTCCTAACACTTGAGTTTTGAAGAAACTTGTAAAAGCTGATAAGAAGCTGCCTGCTCCTCCAGGTTGACGCTACAAGCACCTCAGAAACACCGAGGTGCTCTACACCTCAAGCCAAGAGGATGTAACTAGAATATCTGAAAGCCTTGCTATTAATACACATAAAGTCAATCTTAGTAGAAAAATGTTGCTTTCTCAGTTTTACTTTGATTTGGGATAAATTTAGTGTTAGCTGAACTTTGTAGAAAATAGATGTTCAAGTTCTTCTTTACTCTTCTTCCATCATGTTGGTGGTATTAGAAGGGCATTTGTCTTTTGATTAGTTTGTTTTTGCACTAAATGACCTACCTAGTCTGTCTCCTGGGATGGGGAAGGAGGAGCTGATTGGCCTCAGTGCTTCTGAGGTGGTTGTAGCTTCAACCTGGGGAAGCAGATGGCTTCTTACCAGGTTTTACAAGTTTCTTCTAAGCTCAAGTGTTAGGAATAGTTCCCCAGCAGGCTAGGAACACAATTTGCTCTGAGGGAGTTCAGAATTAATTGGTAGAAAGAGGTCATTAACATATTGGAAAGTTAACTTTTTATTTAGCTTCGACTTAATGGATAGAGGTAGGGTCATTTAACTCAAATGGAATGAAAAGCACTATGCAAATCAGGGTAAAGAAAAAAAAATCTGTAGATATGATTCTTCAACTAGGGTTTATCTTCTAGGTGGAATAAATAACTTTTCAGGTGACCCTGTCAGAAAGGGACCGTGAGTTGAAAGGAGAAAATTCATCCTGTCCCATACCCAGAATTCCAGTTTCCCTTCAGCTAGGTTGGCACAAAGCTCTTTATTCCTGCCCTTTAGAAAAATCATCTCTAGATTGGATTATTCCCTGGCCTTTTAGAACCAAATGCAAACGTGGCTTGAGCAAACAATTAGTATGGTAAAAAAAATTTAAAGTTTGATTTGCGTGTATAGAGAAATCTCCTTAGTGATGTCTTGTGGCCTTGGGTCTCCATTGAAGCTCATTATTGTAGTATTGTAGGAACACATTCCATTTCGACATGATTTCTATTAGTTTCACCTTAATATAACCCTATGTTTTCTTCACTCGCTTTTCTTCCCTCAACTGAGGTCCTTATTTTGTACTGCTTTCCAGAGCAGTGATTTAGACTGTTTCCTGCTGCATCCTTCAAGCAGGTTTTCAGAAAATGCTAAAATTTGGAAAGAATGTGTATATCTATTTTAATTTATTTGTAAGTTTTTGTTAAGGAAATTTCCAAATGTACATTTTAAAACAGAGACTAATATAATCAGCTCCCATCACCCAATTTGAACAATTGCTTATATACACACCTATTATAAGACCCATTTTTAAAAGCTACTTTAAATTTCTTGAGGTTGTGCGTTTATTCTAATTAAACACTTTTTGTTCTTTCCTGGACTTTGGAAGGTGATTGGTTAATGTACTATTGCCCTTTATCTCAGTGAAGCAGTAGTAAAGGCACAGGGAATACAACACTAATATATACTGGATCTAAAATTGAAGTTATGGAAGAATACAGAAAGAAATATTAGATGGTCCCTCTCCCTGCCAAAAAAGTTGTTAGTGGTTAGAATTCATCTAGCTTATCTTTGTTGGAGAAAAATCCAGGGGTGCTGAGGACCCTGGGAGCTGGGGGGAAGCAATGTTTCCGATAATGTACAGCAGGATGGCGCCCCCTAACTTCAAGCATGATCATTGCTTTTGGGCTAGTAAAAGATGTGTTACTCCCTTTTGGAGATTGTAGACTATATCCAAGATAACTATTGGTCATAATTTGCTCCTTTTTCTTTGGCTGCCTACGTCTTGAAAATGGCTGCGTTCCAGAGCACGTATAATTTATAGAACCCAAAGTCCCTCTACTTGAAGTGGCTCACTGTAGACTCACTAGTTAGTGATTCGAATAATAGTAACTACTTTTTATTGAGTAGTTTGCTCTGTCTGGCACTGTGCTAGGCACTTTGCAAATACTATCTTACTTGACCTTCAGAGCCACCATCTTAAACAAACTCAGCGATTAAATAATGTGCCCAAAGTCTCAACATCAGTGGTAAGAAGCAGTTTATAATAGGGGTCAGGGGCTTTTTAGGCTTGGAGTTATTAACTTTGTGGCCTTAGGCAAGTTAGTTAGTTCTCACCAAGTGTAAGATGTGGGATAACAATACCTTAAAGCTTGTGGGGGGAAAGGGCATTAAATAAGACCATGTACATAGATTTCTTAGCAGAATTTTGAGGCTTCATCAAAATTCTAGTGCTCCAAGGGGGAGATTTGGGATTCTAACGCAGATCCATCTGACTTCAGAGACTGTGTTCTTACCTATGTTTCTCTCTTACTTTCATCCTTTCATTTACTCAACAAGTGTTTATGGAGTGGTCACTCTGTGTGGGGTACTCTGCAGGTGTGCGATGCATCGACGAGGAAGGTTACAGTCATTATACTTTTTTTTTTGAGTCTTAGTCTGTCACCCAGGTTGGAGTGCAGTGGCACACTCACAGCCAAACCGCAGCCTCTAACTGCTGAGCTCAGGAGATCCTTCCGCCTTAGCCTCCCAAGTAGCTGGAACCTCAAGTGTGTGCCACCATGCCTGGCTAATTTTTTGATTTATTGTAGAGATGAGGTCTCGCCAAGTTGCCTAGGCTGGGCCTAGGCAATCCTCTCACCTCTACCTCCCAGAGTGCTGGGATTATAGGCCACTATGCACTGCCCATATTCACTATACTTATTTATTTATTTTTTTTGAGTTGGAGTCTCACTCTGTTGCCCAGGCTGGAGTGCAGTGGTGCAGTGACATGCACATGGCCACCGCAGCCTCGACCTGCTGGGCTCAGATGATCCTTCTGCCTCAGCCTTCCAAGTAGCCGGAACTACAGTTGTGTGCCACCATGCCCAGCTAGTTTTTTTGATTTATTGTAGAGATGAGGTCTCACCAAGTTGCCCAGGCTGGTCTCGAACCCCTGGGTTAAGGCAGTCTTCTTGCTTCCACCTCCCAAAGTGTTGGGATTACAGGCAGGAGCCATCATGCTCGGCCAACATTCATTATACTTCTAAAAATATATAGATAGTTTATTGGGGTCAGGCTTGAAGATTTCAACACAGGAACACAGTTTCAAGTTGTCCTCAATATATACTTCCTCATTTATACTTTTGAATTGTAGGATCCTCTAGTGCACACTTGACTAATTCTCAAGTTTTAAAAAAAAGCAAAACCCTCAGACATTGAAGTCGGTCAGTTGAGTACATTTGAAGAAGAAATGGAGTGCTGTGTTCATGTTTTCCTACTGTTATTTTTAAAAAAGTATTTATTAATAGGGTTTGTTGTTAGGATCCCCGACTGGAGTAACTCTGGACAACAGCGTTGAGAGGGTCACACCGTGAACACACAGAGCAGTCTTCCCCTGGAAATAATACAGAGGAATGATGAAACAGCAAAAAGTTTATGAATAAAAGAAAATGTGTCGCAAGGTAGTGTGTTTTTTCCTCTGCTGTTAAGCAGTAACTTTAAGCCCACCCTTCTCATGTTTATCATGGTTGCAGGCTAATTTAAGCAAAAAATGCGATAACGTATTATAAAGATCAGGATATTTCTCAGGACCCAAGTGCAGGTAATATAATCAGTGTTCTTAGAAGACTAGAGCCATGAACCAGGGACCAGAAGGTCCTGAACATCCAGGACAGCTGGTGTGTTCGTTCTTTCTCTGGAGCCTTACAGCCTTCATCATTGCTTCCCTGTTTGTGTTCATTATTTCTTCCCCTCCTTTCAATCCACTTTAGCTGTTGTTCCATGCACATGGCTCAAGATGGCTGCCCCATAATGGCTGCCCCATAATGGCTGCTTCAGCATTCAGTTTGAGATGAGCAGAGACTTGAGTAACATTTCAGAATCCCTATTTTCATTGCCTGGGTGAAAGTCTGATTGTCTCACCTTGGCTCAGGTTATCAGCCTCGTTGGGAACTGTGGGGAACATTGTAGAATAATAAGTCATACGTATGGATGCCAGGGCCTATGCGAGATGTAGTACTTAGAGCACGTAGTTTGAGGACTAGACACCACAGACAGTGTCTATGCAAGACAAATCTTTATCTGTGAAGAAGGTATTTTAGGAAAAGGAGCACTGAGTTTGAGGCACTGGAACATCTTTCTGTAAGTATGTGAGGAATTCCTATAAAAGATTTTGTATTAAAAATAGCTTAACTCCTGGAGGACGGAAATTAGTCCAAGGTAATAATTTACAGAATACAACTCTAGTAACAGTGAGGCAAGTCTTTCCAGTGGATGAGTTTTCATGATATTCTTTGTCTATTTTGTGAATGGCTCTTGGAAACAAAGAAGGTAGGGGTGCGTGTTTAATTTATAATTTCTTTTGCTCCTTTTTGGGCCACTGGCCACTCTACTACAACCTTATCTGCTTGCAGTGAAGCAGAAAATCAGGAGGGTATCGATTTAATTTATTCATTCACAAAGCACTAAGTGCTTTACACTGTGGTAGACCTGTGAAGAGAGGTAGAAAGTGATGATAAAACCTTCTGAAGAGCAAAGCTTTCTCTAATTTCTCTATTAACTTAAAATGAAGCAACCAAAATAAGTGACCAAAACTATTCAGGGCTTTAATAATATGGGTCTTTAGAGTTAGAGAAATATCAGAAATCACGTCTATCTAATCCCTCAATCATTCAGCAATTAACCACTTACTGAGAGTCCTCCATGTTTGTATGTTTGGAGAGATGATACCTCAAGCAGGTCTTTGAAAAAGGACTGGGGTCTATATAGGACCCAAGAAAGGTGCTTTAATAGAGGGGGGCTGCACTAGCTGGGGTTGCTTTAGGAGTCAGGTAGTCTGGGGCCCAGGGTTAATTCAGCTGCATCAGCATTTTATTTGGAACTTTAAATATGAATCGGGCTGAAAATTGATAAACACCCTTAGGTGGATTTATGTAGCCTATGTCTGTATTTGATTTTTAGGTGCGAGAATTATTTCCCTTCTGATTTTTCTGATTCAGCTCAAGCAAAATTGGTAATTTTTTTTTCTGATTCCTGACTCTGGCTTGGAAAAACTTGTAATTTCATAAATAACAAACAGCCTTGCATTTTATGACCCATTCTGAGCACGCATGGATGAAAGACTTCTCTGATGAGCTTATCTATCTGGGTGGGGTTCTACCCAACCCATAATAAACAGAGTTCATCGGAGAGGCATCTCTAAGCACCTCAGCATCCTGTGTCCTTTAGGATAAAGCTCTGGGCTGCTTCCCTGTGGGCCACATGTGTTTCGTTTGTCGAGGCCTCTGCTTTTGCTCAACTTTGTGACCCCAAGTAAATGAAATGGCATTTTGACCCATGCCCATTGAAGACTAAGGAGTAGCTTTCAGGGCAACACTGCGAAGAAGGTTATTAATTTTTCGTTAATTATTACAGCAACAGACTTGATACGTCTTGGTAGCAGCACTTTGTAGTTGTTAACTAGTATTGCTCTGAGAAACGAGTGTCACTTTTCTCTAGTGTTTGTCAAATGCACATGTTCTGACAGTAATGATAGCTCAGATGTATTTTGCTGGGCATCTGCCAGGGGTACTCAGCGGGTAGCCGAATCCAAAGACACTGGAATTGTAAATACAACAGACAAATCATTTTATGATGCCAGACTAAGGAATTCAGCTTTGGCAGATTGCCAGGAGCCGTTGATTTGGCTGAGATTCAGAGCTATGTGTCTATTTGCCAAGCAAGATTAGTTAGCTTCGTTAATTATACATAGAATTCGTACCCCCTTTTCTCGATTATTTCCCTCTTAAACCAGTGTGACACTTCAATTTCACATCTTCTTTTGATATTGATTTGTGGGTGAGTTTCTGTTCTTGTTTATGGTGAGCTGGGAGAGACTATGTGTACATATTTTCCATCCCCTGCCCCAACCCAATCCTAGCCGTACAGTCATACGGGTTTGCTGGTGTATAATGCAGGCATTCAGATCTTTTACTGGGTTCACTGAGTACCTACTTACTGAGTGTCCTCCATGTTTAGTACAGTATCAGTACCTCCTCATTGTATCAAGCCAATTGTGGATTGTTTAGAAGGTACAATGATCAGTGTTTCAGAAGTTTCTGGAGTATATTTGTCTACTTCATATTAAATATGTTTTCCTTCCAAAATGAGGTCAAAATAGTACTGTCACCTAAAAGTAATTCCAAGATACAAAGATCTTGATAGTAGACTTGGATGATTTGCCAATGGGAGGAAAACAAAATGAAAAACTTAATTCCAAGTGCCAGTGGCATCTAGTTTTTGTTCTGATAGGGGAACTTGAAGTTGTTTTGAAGTTTTCAAGGATAATACTTTTCCATTTGAACACCGCTTGGAAGCAGTCAAGACACATTGCTCTGGACAGTGTGTACATCTTAAGGAGCTTGCTCTGTTTTCTCCATACACAAAGATTCTGCCTGTGCCCCTCCCTCCAGCGTCTTTCTCATTTCTATTCACCCATCTAGTCAAACCTGAGGGACTATTATTCAGAAATCTCAATGCCCACACAAAATTGATGAGTCTTTTTTTTGTGGGGGGGAAGGCTTCTTTCATATTTATATTGTTTTGCAAGTTCATTTGAGTGACTGGAGTGGATAAGTAAAACCTCTTTTAAACACAAAATATTGACTCGGGCAGGAACATGGTCAACATTTGGCCTCTTTTTAAAAATTAGTTTTTATTTTTTTAGGTTCACTCTGGAACCTCAAGTTTTCTTTCTTTTTTTTTTTTAGTTGGAGTCTCACTCTGTCGCCCAGACTGGAGTGCAGTGGCCGCTTCCGGCCACCGCAGCCTTGACCTGCTGGGCTCCGGCGATCCTTCCTTCTCAGCCTTCCGAGTAGCTGGAACTACAGGCGTGCTCTACCACTCCCGGCTCATTTTTGATTTATTGTAGAGATGAAGTCTCGCCAAATTGCCCAGGCGGGTCTCGAACCCGTGGGCTCAGGCAATCCACTCACCTCAGCCTCCCAAAGGCGCGGGATTACAGGCTGAGCCACCGAGCCCGGCTAGTTCTGAAATTCTATGCTTCACTCTAGAAACACCTGATTCGCACTGGGATCTCGGCAGCTTATACATACAGGTCTGGCTCAAAGAAACCAGAGAAGCCCGAGACCATGAAGCTTAGGGTTCTTGTTGTACCTCAGCTCCTTGCATGCTTAATGGTCCTCAGTTTTCACTTTTTTTTTTAGTCGGAGTCTCACTGTGTAGCCCAAGCTGGAGTGCAGTGGTACTCTCACAGCCACTGCAACCTTGGCCTGCTGGGTTCAGGTGATCCTTCCGTTTCAGCCTTCCAAGTAGCTAGAACTACAGGCATGCATTACCATGCCTAGCTAATTTTTTGATTTATGGTAGAGACGAGGTCTTGCCATGTTGCCCAGTCTCCTCTCGCCTCCGTCTCTACTTCATTATGGACAAATTAGATATTTATTTTTATATTTTAATTTAAATTTGGTTAGTACCTACCACTCACTAGGCACTAGGATGGACATGCTACATTTTATTTCATCTTGTGATCTTGGGTAAGTCAGTTCTCTGAGCCTACCTTCTTCATCTGTAAGACAGGTACAATAATACTGTATATCTGTCTCTAGGATAAGGGATTAAATTAAAATTGAGATTAAATTTTTATCTGAGAAAGAAAATGGTTACTTTTGGTGCCTCTCATTTGATTCCTGGAGAGAGTAGACTCTTACCCACAGTCAAGCTCCATCACTGACATGACAGTAATCCTCAGAGGCAGAGCCCAATACAAAACAGCAGTGCTAGAAAGTTACAACTGGAATGTTTCCTGCCAGCTTTAGGAATGACATTGCAAAGCTGTGCCAGAAATTGCCCTAGGAATTCCTCTCACTTCCTGCTCTATCCACCCACTTTCAGTTCCCCAGATTAACTAGTGCAGTTGACTAATAATTCCTCTTTACCTTTTGTCATTTAGGGTGAGGCATCACACAAAAATTCCTGGTTTTGCCATGGAATAGCTGTGGTCCCTAGCCACAGCTGGGACCATCACCTGGGAACATGCTCTAAATACAAATCCTTGGACTTCTCCCCAAACCTACTGATTCATCAACACACAAGTTCTCCAGGTGATTCTCATATTTACTTAAGTTTGAGAACCACTGAGCTAAGTTAATGCATTGAGAGGGGAGTACAAAGGGCTGCTGCTGTGGCTTCCCACGGTTTCTCTTTTAACAAGAAAAAGTTCAGTTGATCAGACCTGAGCTTTTCATTGTGAAAACAAAACATGCCAGATATTTTTAGTTCATTTGGAAATTTTGTGAGAAAAATGGATCACATGTTAAACACACATACTTTTGTAATCTATTATTTGTACCAACAAACTTAATTTTTTAGAACCAGAATTGCAGTGAAGTTTGGAAATGATTCCCTCTTATTGTGGTAAATAGAGGGGGAAAACAATCTTTGTTAGTGACTGCAGGGTGTTGCTCCCTAATGTATCCAGCAGTCCTTCAAGAAGTGTGAGCCAAAGGCACCAGGAAGAATGAGAAAGAAATGGTGATTTTGGATGAATGCAAACTGGAAAATAGTGCCTTGCAGAAAAGGTGGCTTTCTCAGTAATGAGCATCTATCATGTGCTAACTGTGAACACCACACAGAAGCTTGAAGTGGTCTCTGGTCCTAGATCTAACAAGGTGTGAAGAGGCTGAAGTGTGGGACTTTTGGAGGGGGCGGGGTGGGGGAAACTTGACAAACATATTGAATCCAGCTTGATTGGAATCAAAGGTATGATTGGGTAGAGCCCAGTGAGCGGCTACAACTTGCCTTTTCTTATTTGGGCACGGAGGACTTTGATTTCCCAGTTAAGGGTTTGAGCCTGTGTTTGGTGAGCCAGGAAGATCATCTGAGACTCCTTTGTTGTGTTCTCTTGGAGTTGAAGGAAGGTGGTTTTATTCATAGTTACTGTGGAAGTAATAGCCCCCATTGTCAGATAACTTTTTCATGGTATTTTAGAAGCAGTGCCTAGTGGTGGAAGAATGATGGGTTTGGAATTCTGGCTCATTTTTTAGTTCTGCGGTGTCTAATAAGTTATTATTATTATTTTTTTGCCTCAGACTCTGTTTCCAAGATGGGGTTTATCTATCTCCGAGAAGCATGGGGACAAATCACTTAACCACCTATCTATCCCTAACCTCAGAGTCAGGTCTTTACTCCTCGTCCCCTTTCCGCTCTCAGAATAGTTCATACATGTCTCTCCTCCTAAGAGCCTTCTACTTTTTGGCTCTTACCTCTCTAAGCGACAGTGAGTCTGCCTGCATCCAGTGAATTCTGATTAACATGGTAGTAGAGTCAAGGGGTCTCCTAAGCTTTGTGCATGAATAGGGAAAATTTATTTCATCCCTGGGGTTCTTTCACCAGGTGCCTCTCCTTTTCTTTCCAGGGGAAATACACGTTTGCATTTCCTTTAAAATTTTTTTTTTTCTTAATTGGCCATTTGTTTTCTGACTTAGAAATAAGTCTGAAAACTGTGGCTTGTGTTAAACTGAGCTAATAAAGAAAGGTCATGGAGAGGCTGATTTCTTCCCACAGAACCTCAGGGAGGTAAAAGCAGCCTGGTCTGTGGGCTGGCCTTTGGTTAGACGTGGGCTGTTGACCAACGGCAGTGGAATCCTATATGGGCCCTGCAGGGGCTACAGAGATTTGATGGTGGGCTTGAGGTTGGCCCTGCAGTGGGTAGCCAAATCATAGATGACAACTTGGATAACTACCATTTCAGGTCAATTTCCTTTGCCTCTTACGTTTGTTAAAATTCTCCCCCTTGGAGCTTGAGTTCACAGATTCAATACCAAGCACACTCATTTTTTCATATTTGTGTACAATTTTTTGCACTTTATGATTTTTCTATCATTCTGAAAGGGTGATAGGCAAGGTGTGGAGGGGGAGTCAAATATCTCAAGTAGAACTGAATATCTTAGTTCTCTCAAAAAAAAAAGGTGGGGTGAATTAGTATCATGGTAAAGCATGACTTGATGATTAAGTCCTCACACCTTTCAGCCAGACTAACTGGGTTCGAAAAGGCAGCCTAACCTAACCGCCCTGTGCCTCTGTTTTCTTATCTGTAAAACAGAGATAATGTACCTACCTCCTGAATTATTACGAAGAGTAAAGGAGGTCATATTTGTGAAGCACATAGAATAGCGCCAGGCACATAGTAGGCACGATACAAATGTTTGTTCAGTAAGTGTGGCTACTGAATTTCATGAGTTCTAATTCTGTACTGACTTGTGTGTGTCATTTCTTTCATTCAGCGTATATATTTTTCTAAGGACTGAAATGCAAATGTAGATTTCTCCTGTTTTAGGAATCCTGCTTCAAAGAAATTTTCGTGACATGTTTTGATTGGTAACTACATTCTTTCTTACATTATCCATTCATAAATTCTTATCACTTGCATTTGAGTTATCATGGATTCTTTCAAGTATTTTGGGATTAATTTCAGATGAGAATTTGAAGAGAGCCAGATTCAATTCTCTGACAGGTGTGCAGTCACAAGCATTCCTTGCCTCTGTTATGCTCAGAGCCTTTAGAGAGTCATAGGTGAAGTTTTAGTTTTCTGATAAAGCTGTTTTCTCACATCAAAGGAAGTTAAATATTGTTTTTCTATAGAAATATCTAGGAAAACTTGTAGGGCCATAGGATAACTTCTAGGGTTAATGACATCTATGGAGGACGTGTGACTCAGGGAACATACTGCTGCTCACCTTGCCAGTAATCAAGACATTAAACGAGGTATGTGCAAAGTGCCACCGGACTACCTGGGGTCTCAGGAAACAGCAGCTGGTAGTATTTGGAAAGGCATCAGAAAGGAAATGGTTAAAAGCCTGTCTTAATGTCCTTACCTCTTGGCTGGACTGACTTTTGCTGATTTTCTAAGTGTGAGGAAGCTCTGTTGAGAACATTTCTCTGGTGACTGGGGTAGTGATGGGGGTGGGGGGAGGGTTCCCAGTGTCCATTCTCTGCTTAGGCTGCCTGGCAGTATGCTCGGGTGTGGGCTGGTTGCCACCCTCACGCAGCGCACGTAGCCCTGTCACTCAGCCATCACCCTGCTGGCTCTGAGCCAGGCCTCCACGGGAAGGGCTGCCTGCCCAAACCCAAACAGCCTGTATTAATACTCCGATGTTGCTGGGCCTGTTTACTGTGCCTAATTGCATGGGCTTTGGCTGAATCCCCTCCAAGGAGAGGAATTAACCACAATGCAGAAAAGAATGACAATCGTCTCTTAAATTCTTGGCCTCTAAGAGTTTCAGTGGCTTCTTGGGGAAGGGTGATTCATTCAGAAGTTCATGCATGAAGTGCAGATTCCCCTGGAATAAAATCTTGATCTGGTACAGTACAGTGAGACTTTATAGGCCTGTGAATCCCCTGTAATTGTGTGCAGACTTTGTGCATGTGTGTGTATACGAGTGCACACGTACGTATATTTCTTACATCTCTTTAGTGTAAGAATCTCAGAGGGCTATTGCTGTACCTGGCAGAACTATCATTATTGACTCAGGAGAACTAAATCAATGGTTCCAGAATCTGGGTGGATGTCCAAGCTAGGGCCAAGTTCATCTGAGGACAGGTTTTAAACTGATGGTAAGTTCTTTGTTCTTCAGGCACAATGTTCTGACCTGACCAGGAGAGGGGTGGGCAGACCCACCTCCCTAAAGCATCTGAGAGTTATAACCTCCAACTTTTTATTTTCAGAAGTACTAGAGTTTTTACATCATTTCAAAATTCAGGTGTAGGGGACATGATGATGATTGCTCTATGCTGGGAAGTGAGGTTATGGGTAGTGAGTGGTGTTTTGGGTGCGTAGATTCCGGGAGAAGAATTATTTTTGGTGAGGATTTAGGGCAAATGAGGAAGGCAGAAGTAGATGTCATTGTAGTAATAGAATAGCAAAAAAACCCATTTTCATGAATAATTTGGTATTTATTGAAAGGATTATCTACTTGACAGCTATTTGACTGTTTGAATGTCTACCTGGTGTTCTGAATCTTCTGAATTGTGTCATCAGATGCTGAAACTTTGGGAAGGGGAGTGTGGTAGCTGGACACAGCTTGTGTTGTTGTCCACCAGAAGCATATTTTCTATTTCCCCCTTATTTTGTTACATCAATATCTAACTAGAAGCTCTAGAAGGCAGGAAATAGCTAGGCCTGTGCTTAGTCAACAGCACAGATAACAAGCAAGATGCCAAGATAACTGACAACAGTTTGCGTAAAATTTCCAAATTTTTTAAAGAAAGCTTTTACATTATCTACAATTAATTTCTTTATGCCAGTCTAGGTGAAGTTAGAATGAATGTATAAAAATTCTAAAGCAATTTTAAATTTTATTTTTCTCATTCTGATTATTTTATTTTATTTTGTAATAAAGATGTGGCGTACAATTCAGGGTTAGGTATACAAATGTTGATTATGCAGGTGCCCTTGCTGAGGAGGTGTGCTAAAGCACTTCTAATGCTTATAAGTTAGTGTTGCTTCGCCGTCACATCGAGACCTTACTTTTTCAATTTCATATAAAGGATAGGACCAATTGGCAATGAGTGGAACTTCCTGTCAGTGACATTTTCTTAAAACTTGATGAAAGCTTTGTATAGTTTCCATCATCTGTAAAGAGGCTTTGTGAACATTGTACTGTAGGAATTTAATTTAAATGACAACAGTGGATCCCACGGGGATCCTTGAAGATCACATACCCCTGAACAAGGGAGATGACGGAAAGGCTAAAGCAATAATTCCGGTTTGCTTTTCATGTCCTCTGGATTTAAACTGTAAAGGATTCTTGGACTTCTTTCCTCTCGCTCCTTGTCAGAGCCAAGTGGAAAATAATGGAATTTGACATTTTGGCTTAATTTATCTTTAGAATTTTTTTTTTTTTAAGAACAAACGTGCAAACTTAATTCAAAACAAATCCTATGCCTCTTTTAGATTTTTTCTCATTCTGGCCTTTCCTGCAGCATGCTAGCATAGTGTAATTTGACTACTGATTTTTTTATTTTTGTTTCTCGTTTTAAATAGCAGTATTTCCATTTTAGAGCTGCTTGCTGCTCGCACATATCATGCCTTTATTCCAGTTACTAATCTTCCCTCTCCTGCCTCAAATGAATCCCAGTGAGGCCCTACCTCAGCAGGGTGCCTTTACGAATGTAGGACCTAAAGTGTCTAACCACAGGGCTGCCCCTGCTCACTGGCCACACTCAATGCATGTGTTAAAATATGTACTGAACACAAATCACCCAGAAAAATGACCCTGGAAGTATAGCCTTCAGCTCCTCTACCCACAGCTGACTAAAAACTTTGGCAAGTTTGTCACGTAGGCTGTTGTTACCCGCATATAAGTAAGACTCATTTCTGGCCAGAAAACTTCATACATTCTACGCTATGATGAGCTGTTTGGCTATGTTTCCAAGCTAAAGAAGGTGCATGGCCTCATGTATTTCTTCCCAATTCTTTACCTATCTGATGCCTTTTGAGGGAGAAGGGAAGGATCCTGGGTCCCCTTTGCTCTGTACTGGTTGGACATGGAGAAAGGCCTTGAGAGAGGGAGGTGTGAGAGGCAATTGGAATGTGGATGACATTAAGGATGGGGCTTTGTCTTTGGACAGGATATGTCTGAGCCTGATGGAGGGAGATGGGGAAGGTGCCCACTCAGGAGCTTTCCTAAATTAGCATGATTTCTTGGGTGGCCTCACACAGTGATCTCAGGATATAGCCTGATAAGTCTTTTTTTCTGTGGCCCTAATTACAAAGTTGGGATCAATAATATTGAGAATTTACATAAATATCTGATTGCTTGCTCCTCTTATAAAACCTGAAGACTGACCCTCGTTGAAAATGACAGTGCATTCCCTGGTATGGGTGACACAATACACGCTTCAGAGTTCTGATCCATGTGTACCTGATTGTCTACAGTCATTTATTTACCAGCAAGTGGCAAAAGTTATTTTAGTTAGCCAGCCCTGGACTTGAAACTACAAAGCTCTTAAGTAGAATTGGATCCCGAAGGCAAGGCATGAACAGAAGGGAGAACAGACATGCCACATCATCAGCTTTATAAATAACTGACATTTATTAAGCACTTAGTGTATGTCAGGCTTTGCACTAAGCATTTTACTTGGATTAGCTCTTTCAATTCTCATAAACCCATTTTATAGATGCATAAACCAAGGTGTAAAGAGGTTAAGTTCAGATAATCCTGTACTTCGGTTGCATTTTATTTGAAGTACATTCTGCTTAAGACTACTCTTAATTCAAAACAAATCCTTACAAAGCGTGGCCTGTATTTCTGCTTATCAGCTAGAGGGGGTCTAGCATTTGTCAGTAGATCAAAGTACCAGTTTAAAGGTCATTCAACCAGATAGTTGTGAAATCCCACTATTCTTGACAAATTTTAAATAATGGATTTTCATTTATTTGTAAAATGTTGCAAATAAAGTAAAATTTGATTGATATTTTAATTTGCTGAGATGAAATTTGCATAAAATGGCACTATATTATAACAAGATCGATTTATGCCGGTGAATCTGACTCCAAAGTCATGAGCAATATAAAATACCTTTTTATAAAAATACATGTTGGGAGGCCGGGCGCAGTGGCTCATGTCTGTAATCCCAGCACTTTGGGAGGCTGAAGTGAGAGGATTGCCTGAGCTCAGGGGTTCGAGACCAGCCTGGGCAACTTGGCAAGACCTCATCTCTACAGTAAACCAAAAAATTAGCCGGGTATGTGGCGGCACATACCTGTAGTTCCAGCTACTTGAAGGCTGAGGCAGAAGGATCACCTGAGCCCGGCAGGTTGAGGCTGTGGTAGCCGTGAGCAGCTTGCCACTGCACTTCAGCTTGGGCAGCAGAGTGAGACTCCTACCCCCCCAAAAAAAACAAACCATGTTGTGACTATTAATGGAGAAGTGATAAGTCTAACCAGAAGACCTGTGCATCTCAAAAAATGATAATTGTTGCTGAGTGGACAGTAGAGGTCAGCAATACCAATTTTTTGAGATGGTTTTTTTTTTTCATGTAATCAAGCTGTGGTTGATGATATTCAAGAGCATTCTGTTTAGGCAGAATCCTAAACTTTTTTTTTTTTTTTTTTGAGTTGGAGTCTCACTCTGTCGCCCAGACTGGAGTGCAGTGGCCGCTCTCGGCCACCGCAGCCTCAACCTGCTGGGCTCCGGCGATCCTTCCGCCTCAGCCTTCCGAGTGGCTGGAATTACAGGCATGCACTACCACACCCGGCTGATTTTTTGATTTATTGTAGAGATGAGGTCTCGCTGCCCAGGCGGGTCTCAAACCCACCTCAGCTTCCCAAAGGCGCGGGATTACAGGCTGAGCCACCGAGCCCGGCCAGAATCCTAAACTTTTATTTTTCGATTTTGCCTTTGGACTTGATGAGATTTTTTTCTTTTTTCTTTTGAAGTCAGCTCACTGATAACTAACAGAACCACACTGTTTTCTTTTCCACCTGTGGCATTTGGGGAGCTGATTTTTATACTGGGATTTGACTGTTACAAATCTATATATCTGTGTACATCTTCAAAGAATACATATGTCTTTCCTGCCTGAACATGGCCACATAGGTGTCTAGAGCACGTATTCTGGTCTAGAGCCAGCCCAGGACCACCTGGTTCACCCCTCCAATCTCTTCCTATTCTTCTGAGAATGGGATGTGGTGGACACACTGTGGGGTCAGTGGAGGGAATGGTGAATGTGTAAGGGGACATGTAGATTTATCTGTACATCCGAGAATAGAACTACAGGACTATCTGTATGTGCTATTGTGGATGACACTAATGTGTTATTAAATGTCTGTAAATTTCAGTTATTAATCTAGCCGGAAAGTTTTAGTAAATGAAAAGCCTGTAATAAATAAGACATCCTTCTGATACGTGTCAGTGTTATTGCTTGGCATGTTTGCTACATGATCATTAAGGTACTCTGGCCCTGTTCTTATAACAATAAAGCGCTGAAGCCTTTTCTGTTGTACACTCTAAATCCCTTCCCAGGCTTGATGAGGTTTAGATAGCAACTCAGTTGAACTGATCAGTTTCCGGAGTTTGTTACTGCCCCGTGCACGAATTGGCACAGAAGTGAATGGCTAGTTATTGAAGTGAGACTTGCTTCACAGTGCATTCTTAGCCTTGTGGTTTTAGACCCTGTCAAAAATCACAAATAGTTGGGAATGTGCCCAAGCCAAGACCCATCTCCTATGGCACTCATCCAGAAAACACACTGATAAAATTGGCTGAAGGTAGCTTCAACTGGCCCACTGAGGCTCGCAATGATTTCCTTTCATTGTTTCCAACTTGATGCATGTGGCTTCTAGAACCAGGAGAGAGGTGAATATTCACTCTGACTGAGAGCTTATCTCTGTTCTTCTCCCTTAAACAATCAGATACTTTGCTGACAATTAGGGGTTTTGTCCATTATAAGTCCTCTGGAATCGGCTCTTTCTTTGTGTCTGTGTTTTATAGATGCAGCATTTACTAGAGGATGTGCTTTTGTGAGCTTGTGTTTATCTTTTTTTCCCCCCAATATTTTAATCTGAGCTGAGTTCTGAAGCAGAGAAGCAATACTTGATGATGCCATGAAGAGCTCTGTTGCTTTTTCTGGGGTCGTTGCTTGGATCAAGTTTTAGGTCTTTTAGGACCTTCAGAGGCTGTGTAACCCAGGATTTTCTTTATAGGCAAGAAGCTTAGCCTGGATCACACAGTTAGTTGCAGAGTGAACTAGATGGCAGGCTCCAGACCGCTGACCTTTTCCTTCGAGTAGAGCTGTTTAAGAATATAAGATTATATAGCATTGATGGAGAACATTTTCTTTTCAGACACACACAATGGGGGAAGGCTGAGATGGTAGAGAATCCAGCCTGTAATTGTGTGTGACTTAAGTGACTTTCATTATTGGTTCAGTGATGCCTCTTATAAGCCTGAGAGCTACTTCTAGGAATGGGTAATTCCTTAGTTTTTATAGGTGACTTCATTTATCTATTCTTCTCCAGCTAGGCTCATCATTTCTGTCTACTGCCAATCACCCTTCCCCAAGCCATGCTCTGCTTGGTGGTCATTTGTGAAATATTGCAGCCACCTCAAAATTTCACCTTCTGAAAGATGTTCAAGCTAACAGCCTAACATCAGCTCTAGGGGTGACATTGCATTGACATTTTCAATGTTCAAAGGCAGGATGTGGGGATTGTTAGCTGTATGAGGATATAAAGTGTGAGAGATATGGTGATTTGAGCTTTAAAATCATTGTAAAGCCAAATTGCCATTCAACCTTATTGATCTGTATGCAAGGTGTCTGATGTCTAGTTCCATGTTTTCATGATACTATTGGGAATGACTTGGCAGCGCATTGAAGCTGATTCATTGAACCACTAGAGCATTAATTTGGGGCTCTACCCAACTGGTCATTTTACCAATGAAGCAGCCCTCTGTTTGTCAAGAAATATATGACGTGGATGCCTATGTGTATGTTTGAAGATAGGTTTTTAAAATGACAAAATTAGCTATCAATTTAGGTAGAATGTGAACTTGCTCTCCAAAGAGCCATTCACTAATTCATTGATATGTTCATAAAAATTTAAGTGGACACCTTTTCTGTGTCAGGTACTGTCCTAAGTGTGAGGAATATATCAATGAAAAGAACAGGAAAAAAGATCCCTATTCTCATCTTTTTTTTTTTTTGAGTCAGAGTCGCTCTCTGTTGTCCAGGCTGAAGTATAGTAGTGGCACACTTACAGCCACGCAGTCTCAACCTGCTGGGCTTAGGCGATCCTTCCGCTTCAACCTTCTAGGTAGCTGGAAGGGCATGCACTATCATGCCCAGCTAATTTTTCTTGATTTACTGTAGAGACAATCCCCTCGCCTAGCCTCCCAAAGTGCTGGGATTACAGGCATGAGCCACCACACCCAGCCTCTTATCCTTATCTTATGCTGTTGGTTCTGATGTCTTCCCTGCACATATCACATCCCTACAGAAATATTTTTAAAATATGTAAGTATCCTGTGAAGAAAAAAAAACTGGCTTTTTGTACTTTTCTTTTTTCCCTATCCTCTGCTTTTTCCAAGGGACAGTTACAGCTTTGTTACCTTCTAGTAGTAATTCTCTAATAGTAATTTCCAGTAGGATTTTTGGTATGGCTTTCGGCTTTATTCCTATACTTGGTTGATACAGGTAGCACTTAGACAAATAAAGAGAACTCCAGATTGCCACCTGATTTGATAATTATTAGGTAGGGAGAAGACAAGCATGAAGAAATACATAAGATATGTGTGTGACATTTTCTCTGAAAGGAATCTTCCTGTGTTGTCTTGCTACAAAGTTAAGGTGTAGCTTCCTATTGATGCTTTTCTCTTCCTTCCATCCTAAGCATTGTATTGAGCTAATCTTTTCCTCCTTTGTGATTGGTTCTGTCTCTTTGTAATGCAAGTACCTTTCTTTAGCTATTATTCTAAAACAGCATGAGTGAGTCAGTGATTCAGGGGCACTTACTAAACAGGCATCATTTCTAAGCTCCACACCTAGAGAATCTGATTTTATAGTTCTGGGATGGGAACCTAGAACCCACTTTTCCAAAAGGGAATATTGGAAAAAAGGCAGGGCTTGCTAATACTGATGTAGATGGGTTACTTTGAGAAAGAATGTCTAGAATGGAACTACGGGAATATTGTTGAACCACTTGCCACTGGACTGAGCCATAAGATGAGACTGAGCCATAAAATGAGACCTGACTGTTAATCTTATTCACTGAAGAGTCCAAAGTTATATACTGTACATGTAATTAAGAAGCTAGCAGCCACTTATAAATGTCACACAGCACCCAAAGAGACTGTGTTACTTGTCTGTGCACCAGTGAGAAGAGAGGATTTTCTTAACTTTGTTAACTAGCATTCTTGGGATCTCTTTGTAGGCAATGGTGGCTTGCTACCCTGGAAATGGAACAGGTTACGTTCGCCATGTGGACAACCCCAACGGCGATGGCCGCTGCATCACCTGCATCTACTATCTGAACAAGAATTGGGATGCCAAGGTACTTTGCAATAATGGGAGTAGAACGTGGGGTTAGAAACTATAAGAAAAGAGTTCAGATAACTTAGAGGAGAGTTTCATAATAGCCCTAGGATGTGAGGGCAATCTGGCTGTGGCATCTATCACTTCATTGATCGTCAAGGTTGATTTGGCTGATCTGGCTGACTAGGCGAATGTCCCCCTCCTCCCTCACCACTCCATGTGTGTCTCCCTCAAAACTGTGCACTCGGTCAAAGAGGACAACCATCCCCGCTGGAGAAGGACCATTCTTTGGTCAAGGGTATATGAGTAGCTACTATCCCCCACTAGAACCTCTAAACAAGCTCTCAAGGTTCATAATAGCCCTGTAGCCCACTGACAAATCATTTTTGTTTCTGTTTTATCTCTTCCTCCCCCTCCATGAAATTAGTATTAAAGTTGATGAGATGAAAACAGTGGACTTAAAGATAATTTGGAGAGGGATAAACAGGGTGATCATTAAGGTGTGGGAGGGATGGTTGATGAAGGGAAGGTAATTGAATATTAGGGCTAGGGATCAATTTTTTAAGTCTACTTCAGAGCTGTTATGACTCTCAATGCAAAATAAGACATACATTTTTCTCTTCCAGCAGCAACATTGAGTAAGTTCCTCAAAAATAGAATTGTATGCTATAAAACCATCCCCAAGAGAGGTTTCTCACACAGCCTTCTCTCTTGGGGTGATATGTCTCATGATGGCTGCTTGCCATCGCTTACTGTGGTCTCTGGATGCCAAAGGCTTTGTGGCTTATCTTTGTATTGTAGAACTTATTGATAGATAGAGATATAAGGTCTGGTTCAACTTTTACAGACATTTGTCTGGACTTTGTATGCTTTCTGAAAGTTAAGAATGATTTAGGAGTCTGGGAAGTCAGAGAACTTTTCAAGCTTATTTGGCTTTTGAACCTTCTGCATCTCCATTTCCTGTTCATTAGGGCTGTCATAAAGCAATCATATTTTATCTGGGGTCAGAAAAACAAAACCTGGGAAACCAGTGAAACAGTGAAAAGGTCTGTCTCTTCTCCCTGTTTGGTATCATGACTGGAATATATCCATGAGGGCTCCTTTAAAATCTTTAGAGGTGCTGTTATAGGCAAGAGAGTTATCAGGTTGGTAAGAATAAATTGCAAGGTATGAAATCATCCAACAAATATTTGAGTTCCTGCTAGTGTCAGGCATTTTGCTATGGGGAAACATTGATATGTGAGGCCCGAATTCTTCTCTGAATATGGTTATTCTAGTAGAACAGATTAGGTATACATGTAAAAAGAAAAAAGAAAAGTAATTCCAGGAAAAGAGTGATATGTCATAAAAGGTGTAGATAGGTAATCTGAGAGTTCAGAAAAAAGAACACATCCCTTCCAACTAGCAAGGCCAGATGGGAGTTGAGTCCAGAAGAGAGCTGTACATTCTAATTGAGGGGGAAACTATGTGATAATTTTCTTAGGAAGTTGTTAATATTAGATGGAAACGTGAAACTGCGGGAGTTTTTCCATAGGTCAGAAACAGTCAAATATTGGCAATTCTGTATGATTCAATCTAATACTACTCTATTTTGTGTCTGCAGGCCTCATGATTGTGTGGGTGAGAATGCTTTTATAAGGTGAATAAGGAGATATCTCTAGCCGAGTCTTAAGTAAAATTTAGTACAAAGTGTGAGGTTGAAATAGAAATTTGGGGGTTATACATACTTGGAGTGGGGTTATATACATTTGGAATGGTGGTTAGAAGGTAGCATTGTATCTAGATGGGGCTGAAATATTGTTGTTGATAAACTACTTCTGGGGCCAGGAAATGATCGATCTTCTTTGTGGTCCTCAGCTACATGGTGGGATCCTGCGGATATTTCCAGAGGGGAAATCGTTCATAGCAGATGTGGAGCCCATTTTTGACAGACTCCTGTTCTTCTGGTCAGATCGCAGGAACCCACACGAAGTACAGCCTTCCTACGCAACCAGGTAACAGCCAGGGCCTTGATTCCTCTTCAGGATCGCTGGTAGACATCCTACTTCCCAGGGGACTCTCTGAACTTGTGTCCTGCGCTTATGGGGAACTGACCACACCCCAAAGGTGACAGCAAGCCTGTTTGGTGTCAATAAACATTAAAGGAGCATCTTTGAATTCTTTGAATTTAGGTCAAACCTAACTTCAGTTTGAAATTACCATTAGCAATTTGTTTTCCATTAGATGAGCATATTGGATTCTAAATTTCTCATTGTTTTTATCTTCTCTCCTTTCCTCTCCTCCATTGCCTTCTCCTGTCCTTTAAAAATTTAATGCTAGGCCGGGCAAGGTGGCTCAAGCTTGTAATCCCAGCACTTGGGGAGGCTGAGACAAGAGGTACTGCCTGAAACCAGGGTTTCAAGACCAGCCTGGACAACTTGGAGAGACCTCGTCTTTACAGTAAATAAAAAAAAATTAGCTGGGCATGGTGGCACATGCCTATAGTTACAACTACTTGGAAGGCTGAGGTGGAAGGATCGCCTGAGCTCAGCCGGTTAAGGCTACGGTGACTGTGAGTGTGCCACTGCACTCCAGCTTTAGACAGACAGAATGAGACTCTAATTCAAAATAGCTAACTAACTAAATTATTTAATTAATTAATTAAATGTTGAACTACTCCTGAAGAATATTGGCTATTACATATCAGGAATTCTGTCTGCTCACTATGGATGAATTTACAAGTTGCCAGTTGCAAGCAGAGAAAGAACCTTGAGAAAAGAAAATATAATTTGTTTGAACTTTTCCTTTTTACTCTTTTCTTAGTTTAAAAGTGGCATGAGCCAGGCGTGGTGTCTCGTACCTATAATCCCTGTACTGTGAGAAGCCAAGGTGGGAGGATTGCTTGAGTCTAGGAATTTGAGGCCACCCTGGGCAATATAGCAAGAGCCCATCTCTACAAAAAAGAAAAAAATTAGCTGGTGTGATGTCACATGCTATGGTCTCAACTACTTGGGAGACTGAGGTGGGAGGATCACTTGAGCCCAGAAGTTCAAGGCTGTGATGAGCCAGGATTTGTGATTGTGCCACTACACTCCTGCCTGGGTAATAGGACAAGACCTTGTCTCAAAAAAGAACAAAAAAAGAAACAAACAAGCAAATTGGCTTGGGCTTGCTGTATTCATGTCCCAACAATTGGATGTTTTATTAATCTTTTATTTATTGTGTGCACATGAAGATTTTCAGAGTAACTGAACAATTTAGTATAGTTTAGTATTAATCTACATATTCTTGATAAAAATCTTAATTCCAGATTCTGCCTGTCATTTACCTTTGAGTCCAAAGCTGTAAACCAAGCTGTACTAGAGTGCTGTGGAGTATAACTTGTCATGGGAATAGCAGTCGGGGGCAGGAGGAGGGAGTTTTGGTAGGAATGATGACTAAACCTTAACAAGCCTAATTAAATTAACATCACATGTGGCCCCCTCCAGAAATCACAGATCTGGGCCCCAACCAGAGTTACATATTAACTGACAAATTGGAATGTGTTTTCAATGAGCAAGCAACTAATTCTATCACTGCAGTCTGCTTGTGACTTTTTTTTATGAGGTACCATAATTAGACCCTGTCATTTGTGGCAGAATTCTCTGGTTTTTCCCCATTCCCACAAGGATTGGCTTCACAGGGAAAACATTAGCAAATGTTGATAGGAAGCCTTGAAAAAAAATCAAGCACTGTAGAAATTCCAGGAGCTAATAATAATTATACAATGAAACTTTTTTAAAACCCAAGTATGAAATGGTTCCCATTACAGTCTATCCCATGGATGGGATAAAGAAATTAGTGGGAATGCAGTAGAAAACTTGAGGGCATTATTATTCAGTTGCATCTTTGCCTTAATGTCCAAAACGAATGAAAGAAAGCCAAGAGTTGTAAATGTACTGTGACTTAAGTTAATTTTAAAGCTTTTTTTGCAAATGTCACCTCTTCCTCTCTGTGCTCTCCTTGCCTACTTGGGTCTCCCAGTGTTTAGCAGAATGACTTCTAGTCTTTTCTGCATAGATCATATTTACCTGTTGCATTACTGTTAAATCCCTTGACTCCCCTGCTTGAGCCTGAGATCCTTGAGGAAGAGGAAGATCTGCTCACAGGATCATTTGTATTCCCACTGCCCAGGATAACCCCTGGCACATACCTGAAATTCCCTATGTGTTTTACATATCTATGTGTCTATTTACATAGAATTAAAACCAGAGACATTAACTTTAAATTAAAATTGGAGTGGACTTCTAGTAATAGGGGAAACTTTAAATGTTTGTTTTACAAATGACTTTAATGTGAGATTTATAGGAATTTTATTTTTTTTAGTAGTATTTCAAAATCTCTTTTCTTATACTTGCCTATTTTTCACAGATACGCTATGACTGTTTGGTACTTTGATGCCGAAGAAAGGGCAGAAGCCAAAAAGAAATTCAGGAATTTAACTAGTATGTATTTGATCATTTTCTGTGACTTTTGATCAAATTGATCCTTGACTTTTATTCAGTTTTATGTATCTTCTAATATACTTTGTTCAATCTCAGTTATGGCTGAGTTTCATATATAATGACATCTTGATGGTTTTAATTCTGAAAAAAAGCAGAAAAAAATGCAAAGGGCTTCCCCTGAAAATGCCCACTGATTGTGTGTTGGTTTATGATAGATGGGCAATAGTTTACTTTTTATTATTAGTGTTAAACAATCAAACATAATGTTAAATTTTACCCATGATTTTGGCCCATTACAAAGGAAATATAATGGAACCCAGTTACCATGGCTAATTTGTTATATTGGGTGAAACTGACTCTCTATATAAAAGCAGGGCTCTTGTAATATAAACTGAATATGACTTAACACCATTCCTGTCCTCTCCAACCAGGATTGCAAGGCAGCCTTTCCCAAAATATGTTGTATTAAAACACTACTCCTGCCAAGTTGGTTTATGAAAAGGTAAATTCCTGGTCCCAGAAATGTGGGCAGTGCTGTGTACTGTATCCCTCTCTTGAAGAATCACATTGCTCATTGGCATATTAAATTAAGGCTCTAAGAGATTCTACAGTAAGGAGATATGTAACATTGCCTAACTGATAGCCCATTTGTACTGTATACCTCTCAAACACCAAAGGAAAACACCTTTTGCAAAGCTCTTTCAGAAGTTACTTTGTTGTATAAGTTGAGAAGTATTTATAGGAGTCTTTTTTGGGGTGACATTTGTGTCATAAAATTCATTAGATCTGACAATCTACCCTCTTTGCTCTCTTTTGTCCCCAAACCAGGGAAAACTGAATCTGCCCACACTGAAGATTGACCATGCTCTGAAATCCGCTGGCCTTGTTCATTTTAGTAACAGTTGCTGAATTCTCTTTAAGAATTGAGATCCAAAGATGGCTCCTTCAGTGACAACAAACACCCTCTCCTGCTTGCATCTTTCACATCCCTGTCTTGTGTGTGGTACTTCGTGTTTTCTTGCCAAGACTGCATTGACCTTCCGATGCTCTCTTTGCCAGATGAGCTCATTTGCTAACTCCAGAAATTCCTGCAGACATCCTAGTTGGCCAGTGGCTTAACTAATAGATTTGGCAATACTGGCTATCAAGACAAGAGCCTGGGTGCACAGGCGAGGGAATGAATCTTACTTGCACTTTATGTATACTTCCTGGCTTGAAAGGAAGAAGTCTGAAAAGAAAAAAAAAATGGTGGCAGATGCTGCAGAGAGGCATCATGGGAGCCTTAACAGCAGGAAACAGAAATTTGTGTCATCTGAACAATTTCCAGATGTTCTTAATCCAGGACTGTTGAGGTTTGTGGAGAATTAGCACAACCTAATGACATTATTACCTCTAGAAAGGGCTGCTGTCATAGTGATCAATTTATAAGTGTCCCATGGGGCGGACACTCCTTTTTCTCAGTCCTGCAACCTGGATTTTCTGCCTCTGCCCCATTTTGCTGAAAATAATGACTTTCTGAATGAAGATGGCAACACCATTTTTTCTCTATTTTTACTTCTTACCTGGAGAACCTAATTCCCCAGAAGCTAAAACTAAATGTTAATTTTTTTTTTGGTTGCTTTGTTGGAATGGAATTTGAATTTAAATCAAAGGAAAAATATCTACCTGGTAGTTTGGTATCAACCTCTTATAACAACATGGAAAGAGCTAGGTCTACTGATAGACAATAAACATGTGTGCATCTTGAACAGTTTGAGAGGGGAGATGGAATCGGATTTGTGGGGGTCCCTGTTTTTTGTTTTCCTTTTTAATGAGCTCACCCTTCTTTAACAACATAAAAAAGAATAGGTGCTGTATTTTAAAAAGGAAATGGAAATAAAAAGAAAATCTCAAAAGCTATTTGAGTTGTTCTACGTTGTCTGTCCCTGGCAGCCTTTCTTTAGCTGACCGGCTCTTCAAATCTACTGTGGTTGGCGTTGTGGCCAGAATCATGGAATTTGCTAGAACCGCAGAAGGTTCTATTACAGCACTCTGCTTCTGCAGTAAGCAGAGATCCCACTGCCTCAAGAACTCTGTATTTGGCATCCATGAAAATTACACTTGCTAGTTTGCAATTTTACTTTCATGTTTTTAAAATCTCCTTATTTTTTGCTTGAAAATCCTATAACCATTAAAGAGCCAGAAATGTTTTATTATGTACAAATATATTTATATATAGACTTTCCCAAATAGACGTTTACTTTCTCCTTTTCTGGTTTTGGAAAATTTCCAGATACAACTTGTCATCATTTATTCTCACTACCGCTCTGTTTTTTTTTTGTGTGTCTTAGTACTCATCACCTTCTAACTTACTATGTAATTTACTTATTTATTATGTTTATTGTCTTGTATCCTTTCTCTAGAGTGTAAGCACAATGAAGACAGGGATTTTGTATGTTTTTAATCAATGCAATATAGTCCCAGTACCTAAAATAGTGCCTGGCACATAGTAAGGGCTCAGTAAATATTTTTTTGAATAAACTCGATCTCCTATGTTAGCATTCTAATAGTTGATTCATTTCCTCCATCTTTGGCAGGAAGAGCTCACCAGAATTTTTACACATGTCTTTCTAACATTATTGATTTACAAATTTAGGCTAAGAGTTTTAGAAAGGTTTGGTCATAGTGTCATTTCATATTTGTTTACCTATGAATAGGTCCTACATTGACCACTATGAATCTGAAAATTGAATAAATAATATTTTTGCCCTTCTATATCCTGGCATGGTAAGAGTAAAATAACAGTAGCTTCAGATAGGACAGAGTAAGCTCCTTTACAACAATTCTGAAAAATTTTAATAAGAGAGAAAGAAGAAAGTTTATTAGGAATTTTAAATTCTGTAAAATTGTAACTACATTTTTTCCATGGTTACTAATGTCATGAGAAGAGTGACAATATTCTGAAGGAATATCATGTAGTTTCAAAGTATGTCTTGTATCTTTCATTTTAGTCAATATTTTGACTTGCTAAATGACCTGACCTCTTAGGTCTTGTTTATTTCTTCCAGACAAAGGTCCTAGAAACTAATAAATTATATAACAAATCAATTTTTCATGCACACTGATTTTTTTATGGCTAAATTTGAATCCTGGAAGATTAAGCTAGAAAATACAGTTTCAATACTCAGTGTCTGCTTTTTGCTGCTCTCTTTGACAGCCCACTTAGGGGAGGAGTTAGTCCTGCTGAAGAAACATTATTTGGCAAATAATCTGATCAATTTCATTTGTATTCCTAGCAATGAAATGTTAAGAGCCGGCTTCACTCTTACATCACTTATATAGTGCAGAGTCTTTGTTAGGAGATTAAATTTTGAATCAAAGATCCAATTTCATGGAAATAAAAAGTCTTACCTAAGTGCATTAAAAAGATCCTTAGTGGAGTAGTTAATACCATTTAAATGCTGGACTGTCTGAATCATGAATTACCCATTCAGACATGATTTTGTTTTTCTTCCTTAAATAACTCAGGTTTTCTAGAGGCTGGGTCATCCTAACTTCTTTTGGCCATTTAGTCTTGAAATTTCCTGTGTTGTTTTAGAAAGCAATGATGGGAAATGCCATCCTGGGTCAGCAATTCTTATAAGATAGGGGTTTGGACATATCAGGTAATTTTATATTTTATCGACTATGAGGACAAGCAGATGGGTTCTTAGTAAAGTTATTTTAAATAAAAATATAAATTGACTTCAGTCTTGAGTCTTTTGAATGGCATGGAAAGAATACTGGTTAGTGAGGTGGTTAGAGACTATTGTCAGAACAGAGTGGAAATAATTCTTTTCCAATGAAGCTGTCTACAGTGGAATTCTGTTGGATAAAATATGCTGGTTTACATTAAAGACCGCTCTACCTTCAGGCCCAACCTACCTCCATCCAAATGTGTTTTTTAATGTGCTATGACCTCGCTGTGTTGATAGGTCAGGATTCACCATGGTTTAGCTCCTTTATATTTGCAAGGCTAGGGTCAGAAGTTAAAGAGATGTGATGTAAAGAAGCTGAGTACAATGGGTAAGATGACTCTAAGTACTCAGAGAATACTTATATGCTGGCTACGTGCTCCCACATGTTTATTCTCTGCAACCACTGTGAGACAGCTTTTCCTCTTTCACAGCTGAGGAAATGTACTCAGAACAGTTAGGTGGCTTGCCCAAGGTTACACAGTGATGGAGTCGCATACCAGGATTCGAAACTAGACTTCCAGCTTCTCAGTATTTGTTGTCTTTGGTATCTCCTTCCTGCAGAGGAGATGCCAAACAAAAGAGCAGGAATGAGTGGAGTTGGGAGAGGGGGAGTAAGTGCTTGCTGCTTGATTTTTTTTACATAATGTTATGGTTATGAACCAGAGTGTCATGTACCGCACCCTAAAGGATTGCCAGTTATTCAATGAAAACCATATATGCAGAAAACACTAGCTTTGTGGTTGAGTTTTCTCTTGGCTTTGCAGTGGGCTCTATTCCATATGCCTCAGAGATCATGGAGAACCTTAAGTTTTATGTCCAACATTGGGCCTTCAGGCTAACCCTGGACATGAACTATATGGAGCGGATCCTCACCCATACATCAGAGTTAAGCAGCGTGGGCTGTTTGGAAGTGAAAACAAACTGGGGCTTCCTGGGAGCAATCTGGAGGCCTCTCATCAGGCCATAGCACACTGGGACATTTAGACAGTGTGCAAGCTGCCACCCTTATGTCTCTTGTCAGATGCACTTGAGAGGAGGAAAGGAAACAGATTTCCTTTTCTTTTTGATATGTGTGATTTCCCAGCTTGAACTTGAGGTAGAGCTGTCAGTGGAGTTGTTACAATTCTCTACCTGATATATCAGATGGTGTACTTTTCTCACCCCTGAGTGGCATTAAGTGGAGATTTATAAACATTTTTAATTCTCAAAGGTACTTGGAGTCGGGCTCGGTGGCTCAGCCTGTAATCCCGCGCCTTGGGAGGTTGAAGTGAGTGGATTGCCTGAACCCGTGGGTTCAAGACCCACCTGGGCAACTTGGTGAGACCGCATCTCTACAATAAATCAAAAAATTAGCTGGGCGTGGTAGTGCGCGCCTGTAGTTCTGGATGCTTGGAAGGCTGAGGTGGAAGGATCGCCGGAGCCCAGCACGTCGAGGCTGCGGTGGCCGGGAGCGGCCACTGCACTCCAGTCTGGGCGACAGAGTGAGACTCTGACTCACCAAAAAAAAAAAAAAAAAAAAAGGCACTTGGGCCATCTCTGCCTAATCTTTTTAAGGTGACCTGCAGAAGGATGCCATTTTAATTCTTTCAAACAGATTTTTGGCTCAAATACTATGAAAGACTGAGTTTTGAGAAAACACCACATTTTTTTATTGGATCTTGTTTGTTTGATCTTCGATAAACTTCACACTTAGAAAGGCCATTTTGTGATTTGTAAAAGTTAGAGAAACATCTCAGACAATGGCTGCCATACTTAGTCACAGTTTTGCACACAGATTTAAACAGCAGTTGAGTGAAATTCATTATTTCAGGAGTGAGTGAGCCCTGGGTCATTAAAAATTAATTTAGCAAGTATAGGTATACCTCAGAAATATTGCAGGTTCAATTCCAGACCACTGCAATAAAGCAAATACCACAATAAAGCAAGTTATACAAATGTTTTGGTTTCCTCGTGCATATAAAAGTTATGTTTATACTATATTGTAGTCTGTTAAGTATCCAATGGCATTATGTCTAAAATATACATGCCTCCATAAAAAATACTTGATTGCTAAAAATGCTAATGGTCACCTGAGCCTTCAGTGAGCCATCATTTTGCTGATGGAGGGTCTTGCCTCAATTTTGATGACTGTTGACTGATCAGGATGGTGGTTGCTGAAGATTAGGGTGAATGACAATTTCTTAATGGCCCCCTCCCCTACCTTGGGGAGGTGGATCTCCCTTCTCTCTCCAATCTACTTTCTAAATAAACTATATTTTCCAACGTAAAAAAAAAAGACAACAATGAAGTTTGCCACATTGACTATTCTTTTCTTGAAAGATTTATCTGAAGCTTGCCATGCTGTTTGATAACATTTACCCACAGTAGAACATCTTTCAAAAGGAGTCAGTCCTCTCTAAACCAGCTGTTACTGAATGAATGAAGGTTATGCACTATTCTAAATCCCTTGTTGCCATTGCAGCAATGGTCACAGCATCTTTATCAGTAGTAGTTTTCATCTCAAGAAAGCACTGTCTTTGCTCATCCATAAGAAGCAACTCCTCACCCATTCATTTTATTGCAGCAATTCAGTCATATCTTCAGGCTCCACTTCTAATTCTAGTTCTCTTTCTTTTTCCACCACATCTGCAATTATTTCCCCCTTTGAAGTCTTGAACCCCTCCAAGTCATCCATGAGGGTTGGAATCAATTTCTTCCAAGTTCTTGTTCATGTTGATATTTTGACCTCTCAGGAATCACAAATGTTCTTTAGGACATCTAGAATGGTGAACCCTTTCCAAATGATTGTCAATTGACTTTGACCAGATCCATCAGTCAAATCACTATCTATAGCAACTATAGCCTTACAAAATGTATTTCTGAAGCAATAAGACTTGAAAGTCAAACTTACTTACGGGCTGCAGAATGGATGTGTTAGCAGGCATGAAAGCAACATTAATCTTGTACATTTCCTCAGAGCACTTGGGCGACTAGGTGCATTGTCAATAAGCAGTAATATTTTGAAGGGACTCTTTCTGAGCAGTTGATTTCAACTGTGGGCTTAAAATATAAGCTGTACATAGATGTACTGTCATCTATGCTTTGTTCATTTCTAGAGCACAGGCAGAGTAGATTTAGCATAATTCTTAGGAGCCCTAGGATTTTCAGAAAGGTAAATGAACACTGACTTCTACTTAAAGTCACCAGCTGTGCTAGCCCCTAGAAAGTAAGCCTGTTTTTTGAAGCTTTGTGGCCAGGTAGTCTCTCTAGCTATGAACATCTTAGATGGCTTCTCCCACTATAAGGCTGTTTTGTCTACACTGAAAATCTGTTGTGTAGCCACCTTCATCAATGACCTTAGATTTTCTTGGATAACTTGCTGCAGCTCCTGCATCAGCACTTGCTGTCTTATCTTGCACTTTTATGTTATGGAGATGGTTTCTTTCCTTAAACTTCATGACCCAACTTCTGCTAACTTCCAACTCTTCTGCAACTTCCTGACTTCTTTCAGCCTTCATAGGATTGAAGAGCGTTGGAGCCTTGCTGTGACTGAGGCTTTGCCTTAAGGAAATGTTCTGGCTGGTTTGATCTTCTATCCAGACCACTCGAACTTTCTCCATGTCAGCAATAAGGCTACTTCACTTTCTTATCATTCATGTGTTCACTGGAGTCGCACTTTTCTTTTCCTTCAAAAAGCTTTTCTTTGATTCACAACTTGGCTAACTGTTTAGTACGAGAGGCCTAACTCTTGGCTCACTTTTGCTTTCAGTGTACCTTCCTCATTAAGCTTAATGATTTCTAGCTTTTGGTTTTTAGTGAGAGATGTGTGACTCTTCCTTTTACTTGAACACTTAGAAGTGTTGTAGGGTTATTCATTGGCCTGATTTCAAGATTGTTGGGTCTCAGGGAATTGGGAGACCAAGAGAGGGGAAGAGTTGGTCAGTGGAACAGTCAGAACACAAGCAAAATTTACCATTCAAATTTGCCCATATAGGAGGGGCACAGTTTGTGATGCCCCCAAAACAATGACAATAGTGACCTCAATAATCACTGATCACACATCACCATAACAGATACAATAATAATAATAAAGTTTGAAATATTGTAAGAACTGCCAAGATGTGACACGGAGACGTGAAGTGAGCACATGCTATTGGGAAAAATGGTGCCAATAGTATCTGCAGAACATAATAAAGTGATACACGATAAAGCCAGCTGTGCCTGTATTGTTTGTTTTGTGACTATTTCTTGAGGGAAACCCACATATTCCTTATGACTAATGCATGGACTGATGCATGTAAAAATAAAGACTGACTTGAGATTAAGGAATGGAAGGAACAATGATCAGTTGAGGGCTTTGAGAGAAATGGGACTTAGAAGGGACCAGGGTCTGGGTGCATGTTCTAGAGAGAGCTTTGGGAATAGGTCAGATTCACAGAGCTCTGAAAAGCTACGTGGAGAAGCATGGAGGAGGTGTTCCTAGCAAGCCTCTTCACTTGAGGGCTGGGGTAAGGGCTGGGGCAGGACTTCAGTATTCACTAACAATCTGGCTTTTGAAAAATGTCTTGGGGACCAGGCTACCTACCATAAAATGCCGAGAGTAGGAATTTTCCAAGAATCTTTCCCATAAATTTTTTTTTAAGGTAATACACACTCGGGGGGAAAAAATGAAAACGGTCTGAAAAGATATAGAGGAAAAAACCTGTCTCTCTCCCCCAGAAACGGTTTTTGGCCTTAACTAATCCTCTGGAAGGTGGCGGGGGTATGAGGAGGGGCTGAGCAATCCTGGAAAGTCAGCACTTCGAGAAAGGTCCTCCTCCGGCCGTTTGGCACATTTGCTTGGTCATTTCCTCCCATTTTTCTGCTTATTCATCCTGTGGCCTGTGTTCTCCTTGACATGCCTATTTTTTTTTCCACCCTCCTGTGGGGAGAGATAACATTCTCAGGACCGAATTCTCATCTGATAAGTTTTATTTTTAACCAACTTCTACACCCCTTCCTCTTTGCTTCTTATTTTCATTTCATTTCTTGGCCTTCTCGGGCTTTCTCAGGAGGTGTGAGAAGAACGTCTGGTGGAGTATCTTGCTCTAGGATTTTTCTGACTGGCAGCAGCTACCCAGGGTGCTGGGAACCTGGCTTGGCCTCCAAGAGCAGGGAAACTTTCTCCTCTGCACATGTTCCTGTTCTTAACGGGGCAATTCATTCTTAACCTCCAGCTTCCTCTCTCAACTGATGATAAATTTCATTTTGTCATTAAATTTAGATTATCTCAATGAAGGAAACTTGCTTTAAAAAAATCAAGACAGCTGTGACTTGCAATGATTCATGTGGACGAGTTGCCCATCAGTTTTATAGCCACTTATGTTTTCCACGGTGTGATGACTAAACCATGAGTTTACTTGGTGATTCTTGGATTGAGATTTAATCAAACTAGCAAGTTGTCCACCCAAATGAAGGAAGAGGGTTTTTTGTTTTGTTTGGTTGTCACGTGACCTCCAATTGAAGTTTTTCCAGACAAGTATGTAAGGAGTAAACTGTTATCTCAGCTACTTAAATATATATATTCTTTTTTTGCCTTTGACCCACCACTCCCCCTCCCCAAATATGACTAAATATAGTTATGGCTGAAATTTTTCCAACTAACACAAGGGTGAAGAAGTTTTTAACCTGGAGAGGGGAATGGGGTTTGCAGGGACTGGCTGGATTCCCCAGAGAGGGGTGTGCATGGGAATGCTGTTCTTGACTTGAACTTCATGGCCTCCGATTGCATTTTGTTCTCAATGGAACGGTTTTCTCTCAAGTGCACGTAGCTCTGTCATGTGTCATGTATAGAGTCCCTAAGCATTTCCTATAACCCATGATAGGTTCTTGGAAACAAAAGTAAAAATAAAAAAAAATCTGTGTTTTAGCTTCACAGGATGAAAGACTATTCTCAGTCGACTTAAGGATACAAACCAGTGCGGAGCACGGTGACTCACGCCTGTAATCCCAGCACCTTGGGAGGTGGAGGCAAGAGGATTGCCTGAGTCCAGGGGTTCAAGACCAGCCTGCGCAACTTGGCGAGACCTAATATCCACAATAAATCAAAAAAATAAGCCGAGCGTGGTGGCGAGTATCTGTGTTTCCAGCTACCTGGAAGGTTGAGATGGAAGGATCCCCTAAGCCCAGCGGGTCAAGGCTGCGGGGGCCATGAGAGTGCCACTGCATTCCAACCTGGGTGACAGAGTGAGGCTCCTACTCAGAAAAAAAGAATATGACTAGTACAATTTACATATCTTAGTATGGCATATCAACAGATCCTAGGAGGAATCTGGGGACATACACATTAGAATAACTGCAGGAGAATTAAATAAAGGGACTTTTTACTAAAGTGGGGAGAGTACAGGGAAACCACAAGAGATAGTGCAGTATTCTAGGTCATCATGGTAGGTAGTACCTCCACTTGGAAGCATGAAGGGGTGTGGGAAGAAAGCAGTGAATAGGCCCGGCTCGGTGGCTCAGCCTGTAATCCCAGCGCTTTGGGAGGCCGAGGTGAATGGATTGCCTGAGCCCGCGGGTTCGAGACCCGCCTGGGCAACTTGGCGAGACCTCATCTCTACAATAAATCAAAAAATCAGCCGGGCATGGTAGCACATGCCTGTAATTCCGGCTACTCGGAAGGCTGAGGTGGAAGGATCGCCAGAGCCCAGCAGGTTGAGGCTGCGGTGGCCGGGAGCGGCCACTGCACTCCAGTCTG
The DNA here is from genome assembly GCA_027257055.1 of Cephalopachus bancanus. Taxonomy (NCBI): domain Eukaryota; kingdom Metazoa; phylum Chordata; class Mammalia; order Primates; family Tarsiidae; genus Cephalopachus; species Cephalopachus bancanus. The sequence continues at coordinate 507,308 of JAPVLO010000430.1, read as the reverse complement.
GGCGACGGAGTGAGACTCCAACTCAAAAAAAATAAAAATAAAAAAAAGAAAGCAGTGACTAAAAACAGGCCAGCAAGAAGGGAACCAGGGAGAATAAACACCCCTCCCTTGGCCTCATCCCTCATCAGACCTGCTGTCCACCATGGTGACCTGCATTGCATTTTCTTGTCTACAGGGACCTCCCCCGAGGCTTTAGAGAGATTTTCTCCTCCTCTGATGGTCACACCCTGACTCACTCTAACTCACGTGAATAAAAGAAGAACCACAATGTGAAGTGACGACTTTAGTTCCATGGAAGGATTTTGCTTGTGTGCAATGTCCTCTTTCAGAGGGGCCCCATCCCATTCCTTTCAGGCAAGATCCACTGGGAGTGAGGTTTGAGGAGCCCAGTCAGGAGGGAGGCAATTTGAAGACTGTATCCCTCTTGGTAATTTATTGTGAGCTTTTGTGGCATTACCTCATTTAGGGAAGGATGGGAAACTGTTCTCGATGACTTAAACAGGCATCCAGGACACACCTGCCTCCTTACCTGCTGGCATGTGGTGGGAGTAGACCTCCATTCTGACCAGGGAGCACGGGGGGAGTTGGGGGTGGCCTGTGGCCTCAAAGTTTAGAATAGACACACCATTATGATTTGGAGGCCAGGCTTTTGCTCCAAGTTCTGCTGCTAATTGGCGTGCCACCTTTCTGGTCCTCTGATAGTTCTCTCCTAGTGTCTGGATATAAGAGGAAGTGTCGTGAGCATTTAAGAACAGGGGCCAAAGACACACTGGATTAGAACTGGAAGTCAAGAGCACAGCCAGGATTGAGGAAACTCTCAGGGCAGCCGTCCCCTGTCTCTCTCCTGTCCCCCTCTTCTCAGTGGCTGAGTTTCTCTTTGACCCTGATGCCCTATGTGACTTTCTAGTTATGTGACATTCCAGCTGTTTTCAACTTTCTGGTTCTCAAGAAAGGAATATGATCTGCAAAGTTCATCTTTTTGAGCCAGACCAGAAATCTGGACGAACTGCCTGCTGGTCAGGTGTTCACGAGTGTTGTGAATGGAAGGGATAGGGTAGAATCACGTGGTAACCTATAGGGCTGTTTAGGGTTGTTCTCTCAGAAGGGTGTATAGGCAGAGCAGGCAATGGTAGGCATTCCTCTGCTAGGATGATACAGTGGTAGACCAGATGTATTCTGCTTGGCATGGTCTAAGGAGTTTCAAGAATTCTGCTTGCTCCTAAGATATCCTGCAGGTCCTGAAGGCAGTTCCTGATTGAATCTCCATTATTACTCACTGAAGGGCTAGTAGACATATTCATGGACTTTACAGTCATTCAGTGGTTCAGGGGTTAGGATCAGGTATTAGTATATGAGCCTATTCTATCCTCTCCAGATCACACAGGGACACTTTCCCTCTTTTGGTCTGTTAAAAACAGAAGTGAATATTGGGCGTTCGGCCAAAGGGAAGGCAATCAGTCTATCAAAGAGATGCCCTCACTCTCAAGTTTATTGCATCACAAATGGGCAGGGGAATGCTGAAAGCAGCTAAGTGCAACTATCAGTGTTGTGTTTCTGGGATGTAGGTGATTCCTGTAGATGCTGAGAGACACAGCACTCATGCTTTGGGTCTGGCGTTGTGTTATTCAATCACCAATACTTCATAGCCCCTTGGCAGAGAAGTAGGAAGTAACATGTTGTGTTGGAAACAACATGGATTTCGGAGTCAAATCTTATTTTAAATTCCAGTTCACCTGTTTCTAACTGTGCAACCCGTGTAAGTTATCCAACCTCTATGTGCCTCTGTTTCCTTCTCTGTAACCTTGCCTCCACTCCTTCTAATGATTACATGATAATCCACTTATAAAATGTTTCTTGTCTCCATGAATCCGGGCTCTGCTAGCTTAGGGGTCCTAGGGCCCAAAGGACAAATACTTCCACCAGGAGGTATAGTGATACTTACTATTGAATTTGGATGTTGAAAGCACCACCTGGCCACGTGTGGCTTCAAGGAATCACCATGAAGTAATTTGGCAAAAAGGAAACAACAACAACAACAACAACAACAACAACAACCTGATGTCTGCTGGAGTAATTGACGAAACTACCAAGGGGGAGTTAGGGTCACTTTGCCCAAGGAGGATTCAGAGAAATGCAAATAGGAGCAACGCAGGCTTCCCTTGGGGTCCATCATTGGACAAAGGTTAACAGACAACTAGAAACACTCCCCAGGCAGCACCAATTTACCAACTCACCTCCACAGCCACCCTTCAACGCCTTGATAGAGCTAGACGCCACACTTACGCCTTTGCCATCCCGGCGAGTGTTAAGATTTGTCTGTAGAGGGTGCTGGAGGGCAGGAAGAAGGAGCCTATTTCCTGTTTTCAGTGTGCACCTATTTCTGTGTACTCCGTGTTCTGCAGCGGCATAGATAGGACGCCAGGTGGCGCTTACCCCTTAGCAAGTTTCATTGCCAGTCTCCAACCTGTGGGCTCTACCTGCATGCAGCCAGCGGAGGCTTCCTGACCACTAATCAGCCTCAGATCCCCACTCCGCCCACCAGCCAGTGGGCTGCAGCCCAGGCTTGTGAAGGGGCTGCTCTTCCTTTCTTGGCTACCCTTCCTCAGCCTTAAGGTACTTTTTTTCCTACTTAATTTTTTAAAATTTTAGATTCGGGGGTACAAGTGCATGTTTGTTACATGGACATATCGTGTACTGGTGGGGATTGGGCTTTATGTGTCCCCATTCCCCAAATAATGAATATTGTACCTGACAGGTAGTTTTGAAACCCTCACCTCCTTCCTTGCCTACCCCCGAAGGAATTCAGGGCAATTCACCCCAATAGAAGTCTTGTCTCAAATTATCTTTGACATCTCTGACATCTCCCCCCATGTCTCCCAAGATGCTTTGTCTACTTGTTATAAGGAAAGGAGAGATTGAATGTCACCAGTCCTGGCCCAATTGTTTTACAAGAAAATCTCTTTCTCTCAAGTTCATTCAGTTTCCAGAGACAACTATTGAGAAGTCATTCTCTGTTTCTCTCATCTGCTCATTCTCCCAACCAAGGGCTGCCTCTCAGTAGAACTCTTCTTCCTCTCCCCCTTCGTAACCTGTTTTACCAAAATGCGAGCGCCCATTCTTCCTGTTACCTTGAAATAGTATTTAAGCTTCTGTAACTCATTGGAAAGTTGGGACTTCATTCTGAAGGCTCCCGTGTATACATGCTAAATAAAATTTGTATGGCTTTTCTCCTATTAATCAATCTTGCCTCATGCCAGTGATTTTTAAGCAAACCTTTAGGGGCCAATGGCCATGGCCCCCAAACCTCTTTTTTTAAATGTCCCCAATGTTTTAGTTCCATCTTCATGCCTGTGAGTACCCACTGTTTAGCTCTTACATGTGGGAACACGCAGTGTTTGGTTTTCTGTTTCTGAGTTCGTTCACTTAGGATAATTAGGATAATGGTCTCCAGTTCCATCCATGTTCTTTATCTATTAGTATGTGCTCCCTATAAATAGTTCTTCATGCTAAACCTTCCCTGTTCAAATTGACAGGTAGTTTCTGTCTCCTGCTTGGACCCTGACTGACACAAAATTGATATTGGGAGTAGTCCATAAAAAGGTCCCTTCTCCTCCCAAGAGTGCACAAGTATGTACACACACACACACACACACACACACACACACACACACACAACACACGGTTTTGGAAGGATTTGTTTGGGTTTAAGTGCAGTGGTCAGCTGCTTGCCAAAAGAAAGTAGACTGAGGGTAATCTGGCATCACAATTAATCAAGCTATCCCTTTTGATTAATTGTAATGAAATATCAAGGGAAGCAAATTCCTTGAAATCCAAAGCAATTGCCTGGCTTGACAGTTATGGCTATGGTAGTAATGGTGACTTCAGGGACTGTGATTTGGGGTGGATTTTCCTGAGTTTGCTAGAATATTTTATAGAGAGAAATTGATAGGATCAGGTCCTTCAACTCTCAGCTCAAGTCATGGTCTGAAAACCAGGGACTCCTCTTTCAGCCCTAAAATATTGCTGTCTCTTATGGCCACAAAGCTGATACTGCTGAAAATAAGACACACAGTTTAGACGTGTGGGTTGTCGAAGTATGGTCTTTAAATTCACAGTGTCACCACATTTCTTGTGTTAAAGTTTAGGGCACTGACTGGGAAATAATGGGATTCTGAAGCCTGGAATGTCTGGTTAGATTCTGATGAAACTGATATTTGTGAAACCCCAAGTCTCCCTGAGCTTCCCTTGCCAAAGGAAGCTCTAGCCTTCCGATAGAGACCAGCCTTCTTTTGATTGAAAACCTCGTGATAACCTCATTTGGAGCAGATGTCTTGAAAGTGGATGCTCTTTTGTCTGTAGACCGACCACAATCATCTCCTCTTACCATTGGTCCTATAACTAGGGTCAGTTCTCAGCATACTTCCGAGACAGGTATATACCACAATGGGGGAAGAAATTACTCACACACTAAACAAATTGTAAGACTTTACTTTGGTAACGTGTTAAGAGAAACCTGGAGGATAAGTATGGGAGTGGATTCTGGGAGCGTTAGATCTATGGTGGTTATGGATTTTTCTCTACCTATGTTTTTACAAACTTTTTGCTTTATGCACTTGGAAGTTCTGAAGATAATGCACAATTATTATGATGTTTGCGAATTGTAATTTTTTAAACAACAAAAATATTCCTCTTTGCTTCTTTCTTGGTAATAGCAGACAACAGAGTTCAAGCAATTATTAATATTATATTATTTACCTTCTAGGTAGCATTTTTTCTGGTTTTTTAAAAATCCATCTAGTTTCAACTTTTACGTAATATTTTATTTTAGGGATGTCTCTTGTAAATAGTCCATAGCTTTACTTCCCTCATGTAGCCTATCTGTTGTAATCACTGACATGTTAGGCTAATATGCCATATTTTACAATGTTTATTATTTTCTTGTTTGTTTTGTTTCTTTTTTGTCTTTGATCAGTTCTTTATTTGTTCACTTTCATTCTTGTTCCTGTTTTTTACTCTAGTGGTTTAGAAACAACACACTACATTTTTCTCATAGTTAACCTTAAATTTTTGACATGTATCTAAACATTTTTCTATCCTTTAGAGTTAATTAGAATGTATAGCTTCCTCTTGCATAAGGTAAGAATGCATGCTTTCAGTTTGTTCTTCCTGTATTGTATCCACCTCTCAAGTTAAAATAGTCTTGGATGTTAGTTCTGGATTCTTTGTTCCTGTAATCGTTTTTGGAGAATGTTTTATTGTCTTTGTGATTGTCTTTATTTCTTGTATTCCATATCTTCCTTCTGGATTCATTTCTTTTTTGTTTGGCAAGACAACATACTATAACAATATTTCAGAAAATACTGATGGGTACCAACCCTCTAGTCCTTGAATGTCTGGAACTTCCTTCTTTCATTTGAATGCTACTCAGGCCGCTTGGTCTGTGATTAACTGAGATTTAGATGAAAAATCTCTCACTTTGAAAGTAAATTTTTCTGTTTCTTCATGTAGTTGTACCCATTTTGCTTTATGTATGAAGCCATTTCATTAAATATATATAATTTTAGAATTTTAAAGTTTCTCCTGGGTGATCTGACCTCTTTGAAAAATCATTTGAGATAAACCTCTTTCGCTGGTGATGCTTTTTGTTTAAGAACAATCTCTTGTTTAATGTTGACTTCATCGTTCTTTTTTAAATCTTTATTTTCAACTTTTTCATATTCTGAGGCTTAACTATGGCTCTTGTCAGTTGAGATCTGACCCTTTCTTGATGTTATAAAGGGCATGCATATCAAATCTCGAGGCCGGGTTTAATTCAGCATCAGGGTTTAATGTAGTAGCCATTGGTCAACAAGAAGCAATCCTCCAGCTTACTGAAAAATGATTAGGCCCATCCTCTGAATCTGAAACCGTTTATGATGACTTTGTTGCAATTCAGTGAAACATCATGAAGACAGAGCCTCAAGTCAGAGCATGTAAGCAGGATTCAAATCATTTCATGAAAACACTTGACAGAGTCAATGCCAGATCTCATACTGGTCAGCCTGTGGCTACAATAATTGTTAAGGTGGTTCCATCAGCTCCCCCAGCATCTATGTAACCTTTTGATAGGCTCAAGTTGTCATTACTTCCTATTTCTTTAAGTCCAGCTACTTTTATTGACCAAGGTGTTGTAATAGAAGAAATAAGTAAATAAGCAATAAGGCTTTTATAAAATACATATAGTTGGATTTTTAATGCCAAATTTTGTCTTTTAAATGAATATTTTGGTTATGTTCGTTTTCAGTTAAATTTTATTTTCGATAAAAGATTTTATGGTGAAAAATTTTAAATCTACAGAAAATTTCTAGGAATAATGAGCACCCATTAGATTCACCAATTATTACCATTTGCCACATTCTCTCTACATAAATATGTGCATACACAAATGTATATGTATATAGACATAAACTTTATAAATATATGTATATATAAACATATGTACTTTTATGAACTATGTGAGAATTGACTCTATCTCTTAGGAACATGGACATTCTTCTACCATAATATAATTAGCCACTCTAAAATTTTAACATTGACACGATATTATCATCTAATATACATTCCGTATTCAGATTTCCCCACTTGTCCCAATAAGGTCTTTTATAAATATCCCCCCTACACAGGATGCTACCAAAGGCCATGGGCTGAAGTTAGATTTCTTTTTTTGAGTCAGAGTCTCACTGTTGCCCAAGCTGCAGTGCAGTGGCACGCTCATGGCCACCACAGCCTCAACCTGCTGGGTTCAGGCGATCTTTCCGCCTCAGTCTTCCAAGTAGGTGGAAGCACAGGCACATTCCACCACACCAGGCTTTTTAAAAATTTACTGTAGAGACAAGATCTTGCCAAGTTGCCCAGGCTTGTCTCGAATCCCTGGGCTCAGGCAATCCTCTCACCTCTGCCTCTCAGCGTGCTAGGATTACAGGCATGAGCCACTGCACCTGGCCTGAAGTTAGTTTTTATTTACTCTTAGTGCCTTGTAATTTAGGACAGGTCACCAGTCTCTTTTTTTCTTTTCCTTTTGTTTAATTAAAGGTTTTCACGTTATTTTCTCTTCTGCTTCTTTCATTTCTTTCTTTCTTCTTCTATTTTTTTAAAAAACATTCCAGCTCAGTTGTTTTATAGGATATTCTCCTATTTGAATTTGTCAGACTCTTTTCCTTTTTTTTTGTTTTTTTTTTTGAGTTGGAGTCTCACTCTGTCACCCAGACTGGAGGGCAGTGGCACGCTCCTGGCCACCGCAGCCTCGACCTGCTGAACTCCGGCGATCCTTCTGCCTCAGCCTCCCAAGTAGCTGGAACTACAGGCATGTACCACCATTCCCGGCTAATTTTTAAAAATTATTGTAGAGATGAGGTCTCGCCATGTTGCTCAGGCTGGTCTCAAACCCCTGAGCTCAGGCAATCCTCTCACCTCGGCCTTCCAAAGTGCTGGGATTACAGGCTTGAGCCACCGTGCCTGGTTGGTCATTTTTACTAGCTATAACATAATCTATAATTGCTTCTACACTTATTTGTTGGCATTCTACTCTAAGAAAGAACTTTCCCTTATTTCCCCCTTTGCCTCATTCTTCTTCTTCTTTTTTTTTTTGAGTTGGAGTCTCACTCTGTCGCCCAGAATGGAGTGCAGTGGCCGGGTCCCGGTCACCACAGCCTCGACCTGCTGGGCTCCGGCAATCCTTCCGCCTCAGCCTTCCAAGTAGCTGAAACTACAGGCGGGCGATACAACCCCCGGCTAATTTTTTGATTTATTGTAGAGATGAGGTCTCGCCAAGTTGCCCAGGCAGGTCTCGAACCCGCGGGCTCAGGCAATCCACTCACCTCAGCCTCCCAAAGTGTGGGATTACAGGCTGAGCCACCGAGACCAGTTTGCCTCATTCTTCTTAAAAGAAATCTTTTGTATCAGCATGAATTCATGAATTATTTTGTTTACTCAGTGTGTTATAATGTATTCTTGTCATTGTTTATGTGAAGATTTAAATTATCTTAGATTCGGCCTTTAAGAACTCTTTCAAGCCCTGTGTCAAGAGATGCTATGTCCTTTTGAGAGTACCCATCGATTTTTGAGTACTCCTTTATTCTCTGATAAAATAAGACCAAATTTGTTACTTTCCCTGTCTCAGCCTTGTAATGGGTTCATTTCTTCTTTGTAGTGGGAATGGTATTTAGAAATTAAAATCTGGATAGTAGGTATGCTCCTTGGAGCAGAGATGTAATTGCTTCCAGGCCTTTCCTGTGGAAAGAGCTAAGAAATAATAATGACTCTTGAGTTTACACTGACGATGCCTCTAAATCCATTCTAATCACAGCATTTTTTCTTTCCTGCCCACATTCAATATTTGTACCTTTCTTCTCCCATAATGAGAATCTGGGTTCCTAATAATACATTTGCTCAGTCCTGCAATAAATTCAAAGTATTTCATAATTGCTTCACCACCAACAAACCTACTAAGTTAAGTATAAAATTTCTTTGCTGCTTCCTTTTTGTCTTTAGACTGAATAGTATTTTAGAGGGTATATTGTCAGAGTACTATATTCAGAAGTTATTTAGACTAATATTTTCCCATCTGTGTAATCATGTATTAATATAATGCATAGCTAGGTTCTTTTGTTTCTGTTTGCATTCAGTCTTAGGGTTTTCCCCATTCTTGTTTTCAATTTATTTTTTGAACATATAAAACATTAACATGATTTAGGTCATAACTGTATAAAAAAGTATACTTAGACGTCTCATTCCTTTTTCTCTCCTTTCTACCCCATAGATGCCAATGCTTTTACCCTCTTAGGTAGCAATTTTTTTTTTCTGAGTCAGTTCTTACTCTATCACCCAGGCTGAAGTGCAGTGGCACGATCATGGTTCACTGTAGCCTCCAACTTCTGGGCTCAGGCAATCCTTCTTCCTCAGCCACCTGAGTCACATGAACTACAGGTGCCTACCCCAACGCCCAGCTAATTTTTTGGTTTTTTTGTAGAGTTAAGGTCTTGCTATGTTGCCCAGGCTGGTCTCCAACTCCTGGGCTCAAGCAATTCCTCCTGCCTTGGCCTCCCAAAGCACTGGGATTACAGGCATGAGCCACCAACCCTGGCACAACACATTTTATTTCATATGTTCTTTCTGTTTTATTTTGTAAAAATAAGGCTGTGTATATTCCAACTTCTTCTTTGTTACACAAAAGATGACATATAATTTTTTTTTTGAGTTGGAGTCTCACTCTGCCGCTCAGACTGGAGTGCAGTGGCCGCTCCCGGCCACCGCAGCCTCGACCTGCTGGGCTCCGGCGATCCTTCCGCCTCAGTCTTCCATCTCAGCTGGAACTACAGGCGTGTGCTACCACCCCCGGCTAATTTTTTTATTTATTGTAGAGATGAGGTCTTGCCAAGTTACCCAGGTGGGTCTAGAACTGCTCAGGCAATTCACTCACCTTGGACTCCCAAAGTGTGGAATTACAGGCTGAGACACAGAGCCCGACTGACATACAATTTTTTGCAGCTTGCTTTTTCATTTAAAAATATAGCCTGTTGAGAATTTTAGCATCTATGTTCATCAAAGATATTGGCCTGTAGTTCTCTTTCTTTGTTGGATCTTTACTTGGCTTGGGTATCAATGTGATGTTGGCTTCGTAAAATGATTTGGGGAGAGTTCCATCTTTTTCAATCGCCTGGAATACCTTCAGTAGGATTGGTATCAGCTCCTCCTTAAATGTCTTGTAGAATTCTGTTGGAAAGCCATCTGGACCAGGGCTTTTTTTTGTAGGAAGTTTTCTTATTGCGTAGTCAATTTCCTTGATTGTTATTGGTCTATTTAGGGTCTCAATTTCTTCTTGTTCCAACCTAGGTAGGTTGTGTGATGTCAGAAAGTCCTCCAATTCCTTAAGGTTTTCAAGTTTGTTTCCATACAAGTGTATGTAGTAGTCTCTAATGATCTTTTGTATTTCTTCAGGGTCAGATGTGACTTCATCTTTTGTGTTTCTGATTATGCTTATTTGGTTTTTTTCTCATTTTTTTCTTGGTCAGTCTAGCTAGAGGACCATCGATCTTGTTTATCCTTTCGAAGAACCAGCTTTTTGTTTCATTGATTTTTTTTGTATTATCTTTTTGTCTTCTATGTCCTGGATTTGGGCTTTTATTTTGGTGATCTGGATTCTTCTGCTGAAATTAGGGTTTTTGTGGTCTTGCTTTTCCAGCTTCTTTAGGTGGCTTGTTAGGTTGTGAATTTCTGTTCCTTCCATTTTCTTCATGTGTGTTTGTAGGTATATAAATTCCCCTCTTACTACAGCTTTCGGGGCATCCCAGAGATTTTGGTAAGATGTTTCTTCATTTTCATTTGTTTCGAGGTATCTTTTGATCTCTGTTTTGATTTCGTCATTGACCCCAGAGTTGTTTAGCATCATGCTGTTTAGATCCTAGCAAACCGGATTCAGCAATACATTTCAAAAATCATCCACCATGAACAAGTAGGCTTCATTCCTGGGATGCAAGGCTGGTTCAACATTCGTAAAACCATAAATGTAATTAAGTACTTCAATGGATGTCAAAACAAAAACCACATGATCATATCATTAGATGCAAAAAAAAAAAGCTTTTGATAAAATCCAGCACCCCTTCTTGATAAAAACCCTTGAACATCTAGGCATACAGGGAACATACCTCAAAATAGTAAAAGCCATCTATGAGAAACCCACAGCCAGCATACTCCTAAATGGACAAAAATTGGAACCAATTCCCCTGAAAACTGGAACTAGACAAGGATGGCCACTCTCACCCCTCCTGTTCAACATAGTATTGGAAGTCCTAGCTAGAGCAGTCAGAGAAGAGGAGGCAATCAGAGGTATCCAAATGGGAAAAGAGAAAGTCATGTTATCTCTCTTTGCAGATGATATGATTGTGTACCTTGAAAACCCAAGAGAATCTGTTAAAAGCCTCCTTATATTGATAAAGGCCTTTGGCAAAGTCTCAGGATACAAAATAAATGTCCAAAAGACAATCGCATTTCTCTACACCAATAATAAACAAACAGAAACCCAAATAAGAAACACAATTCCATTCACAATAGCCACAAAAAAAAAGAAATACCTTGGCATCTTCCTAACAGAGACGTGAAAGACCTTTACAATCAAAATTACAAAACACTGCTCAAAGAAATCAAAGATGACACAAACAAGTGGAAAAATATCCCATGTTCATGGATTGAAAGAATCAACATTGTGAAGATGTCCATCTTACCTAAGGCAATCTACAAATTCAATGCAATACTCATTAAATTACCAACAACATTCTTCTCAGACCTAGAAAAAACTACACAGGAATTCATGTGGAAACACAAACGTCCAAGAATAGCCAGAACAATCCTCAGCAAAAAAAAACAAAGCAGGTGGTACCACATTACCAGACTTCAAACTTTACTGTAAAGCTACAATCATCAAAACAGCTTGGTGTTGGTACAGGAACAGGCATATAGATCAATGGAATAGAATTGAGATTCCAGAAGCAAAACCTCAATTTCTCAACCAACTCATCTTCGACAAAGCCCCCACCACCTGCCACTGGGGAGAGGACAACCTATTCAGTAAATGGTGCTGGGAAAACTGGCTGACCACATGCAGAAGATTGAAACAGGACCCCTATCTATCCCCATGCACAAAGGTTAAATCCAAATGGATCAGAGACCTAAATGTAAAACCTCAAACCATAAGAACCTTAGAAAAGGAAGGAAATACCCTCATGGAAATCGGAACTGGCATCCAATTCCTGAACAAAACCCGAAACCCTCAGGTCATAAGAGAGAAGATAGAGAAGTGGGACCTTATTAAACTGGTAAGCTTCTGCAAAGCCAAAGAAACCATCAAGAGAGCAGGGAGACAGCCTACAGACTGGGAAAAAGTATTTGCCAACTCTAGGTCTGACAAAGGCTTAACATCCTGGATCTACAAGGAACTGAAACATACTGAAAAGAAAAAAAACAAACAACCCCCATTATAAAATGGGCAAAAGATATGAACAGACACTTCACGAAAGAAGGCATCCGAGCAGCCAACAAACACATGAAGAAATGTTCAACCTCACTAATCATCAGGGAGATGCAAATCAAAACCACACTGAGATACCACCTAACTCCAGTCAAAATGACAATTATCAACAACTCAAAAAATAACAGCTGCTGGAGAGGGTGTGGTGAAAAGGGAACTCTTCTACACTGTTGGTGGGAGTGTAAACTAGTACAACCTCTGTGGAAAGCAGTGTGGCGATTCCTAAAAGCTCTAAAAATCGACCTTCCATATGACCCCACAGTCCCCCTACTGGGAATATACCCTGAAGAACTCAAATCACTCTATAAAAAAGATACCTGCACATGTATGTTTATCGCAGTGCTGTTCACAATAGCAAGAACCCTGAAACAACCATGCTGCCCATCAAAAGAGGACTGGATTAAAAAAATGTGGTACATATACACGATGGAATACTACACAGCCATAAAAAAAAAACAAAATCATGAATTTTGTAGCAACTTGGATGGAACTAGAGTCTATATACTGAGTGACCACTCACAGAAACAAAGATCCGAGTATCACATGTTCTCACGCATATAATGGACCTTGAACATCCAATGTAATACTATAAGAAAATATCTGATGGTACTGGGAAACTACGGGGGGGAAGGGGGATGGGATTAACAGTAGCAAATATCTGTCTGGGGATGGGGAAACACCTCTTATCAACAGGGTGCCTGAATGAAACGTAATTGTACACCTAACCCTTAACTGTACCCCACAAAACCATAATAAAAAAATTGATTAATAAAAAAATATATAGCCTGAAAATCACCCTATATCAGTTCATAGAGATTTTCCTCATTCCTTTGTGTGTGTTTCAATTAGGTTAATTGTGATTACTGTTTGATTTGAGTTTAAATCTAACATCTTATTTTGTGCCTTGTACTTACCCTGTTTTGTTGCATACTTTTAGCTTTTTTGCATTTTTCAATTAATCTTTATAGTTATATTTTTAATTACAGTTTAGCTATTTTATGTTATTTTTCTATTCATTTTAGATGTGAGCTTAGAAATTACAGTATATGTTAACGTTTAAAGGGTTTTTTTGAGTTAGAGTCTCACTCTGTCACCCGGGTTGGAGTGCAATGGCACGCTCATGGCCACTGCAGCCTTGACCTGCTGGGCTCAGGTGATCCTTCCAACTCAGTCTTCTAAGTAACTGGAACTACAGGCACTTACCACCATACTGGCGAATTATTTTTTTTAACTTGTCTTAGAGACAGTCTTGCCAAGTTGCCCAGGCTGGTCTCAAACCCCTGGACTCAGGCATTCCTTTCACCTCAGCCTCCCAAAGTGCTGGGATTACAGGCTTGAGCCACCATGCCCAGCAAAGTTTAAAGTTAATTGGTAACTTTATTATCCTTCTAGAAAATGGAATAACCTTGGACTATTTCAACTCTAGATAATCCTCTCCCAATTTATATGCTTTTGTCAGGTGTTTTATTTTTTATTTCTTAGGTTTTTTTTTTTTTTTTTTTTAGATTGGTGGGTCTTGCAATGTTGCCCAGGCTGGATTTGAACTTCTGGGCTCAAGCAATATCCTCCCTTCTCAGCCTACTGAGTAGCTGGGACTATAGTCATATGCCGCCACTCCCAGATTTTATGTATTATTTCTATATTTCAAACCCATAAAACCTATTTATGCATTCAGTCTTTATTTAGACCTTTTGGATCAAGTAAAGGGAAATTGTCTTCAGCCACACATAAATTTTATAATATAGTTAGTGTATATACATAATAAGACATCTCAGGGTACTTGTCAGAAATGTTTATTTTAATGTGATGTTAAAAGATTCTGTTGGGCCACATTACTAGCCGAACTGGGCTGTGTGCAGCCCGCGGGCCACAGGTTGGACAAGCCTGATTTACATGAACTCACAACTCCTCACATCTCCTATCTTCCACCCTAGGTCATTTTTACTTCTACCTGAGGGGCATCTTTTAAGTGTTCCTTTGGGTGACTAACTCTGTTTATGTTTGTCAAAATATTTTCATTTCACTGGGAATCACTGGGAATAAAATTCCAAATCGACAATTATCTTTAAGCTACCAAAAGAAAATATCATTACTGCTTTCTGTCTGCTGTAAGTCTGACACTCTTTTTAAGAAAATCTGTTGATTTTTTTTCTTTGACTTTGTCTCTGATTGCTAGCAGTTTTATTCTGCTGTATCTAGGCATGGGTTTATTTTCATTTATCCTGATTGAAATTCGTTGAGCTCCTTGAATCTGTACTTGTTATGAAAAGTTTTCAGCTATTATCTCTTCAAAAGTGGTCTCTGTCCCACTCTCCTCTTCTTTGGGGACCCCGGTTGAATCCCTTTGACCTTACTTCTGTGTCTTCGGCCTCTTACTGTCTTTTTTTGTTTGTTTTTTTGAGTAGGAGTCGCACTCATTCGCCCAGGCTGTAGTGCAGTGGCATGCTCATGACCACAGCAGCCTCGACCTGCTGGGTTCAGGCAATTCTTCCACCTCAGTTTTCCAAGTAGCTGGAACTAAGTAGCCTGGCTAATTTTTTAATTTATTGTAGCTACAAGGTCTTGCCAAGTTGTCCAGGCTGGTCTTGAATCCATGGGCTCAGGCAACCCTCTTGCCTCTGCCTCCCAAAGTGCCGGGATTACAGGCATGAGCCACCACACCCGGCTAGCCTCTTACTATCTTTTCTGCATTTTCTGTGTGTTTATTTGGGCTACAGTCTGGACTTCTTTTTATTTTTTTATATTCAAATTCATAAATGTGCTTGATCTGCTACTAACTTATTCATCAAGATCTTAACTTTGGTTGTCACGTTTTTTTTAATTCAAAAGGTTCTATTTAGTTCTCTTTCTCATTTGCTAGGTTGCTTTGTAATAGTTTCCAGTTCCTTGCAGATGTTTTCAAGCATATGTTTCATATTTCCCTTTATTTATTTTTATTTAAAAAACTTTTTTTTTTTTTGAGACAAGGTCTCACTCTGTAGCCCAGGCTGGAATCCGGCTTACTGCAGCCTGACCTTCTGGATTCAAGTAATCCTCCCGTCTCAGTCTCCCTAGTAGCTGGTACTACAGGTGTGTGCTAGCACACTTGGCTGATTTAAAAATATTTTTTTTTATAGAGACCAAGTCTCACTGTTGTCCAGGCTGGTCTCGAACTCCTGGGGTCAAGCTATCCTTCTGTCTCTGCCTCCCAAAGTGCTGGGATTACAGACATGAGCCACCACATCCAGCATCATATTTCCTTAAAGCATAATGATCACAGTTTTCTTATAGTCAGACCAAATCTGTGGTGTATGCATGTCTGTGTGTGCATACACACCTGAAAATGTTTTCCATCCCTGCGTGAGTTGTTTTTTAATGTGCAGCGTTGTCATTGATTACTCACCATTTTCTTGGAAATGTCTCTAGAAATGAGTAGAACAAGTTACATCCTCCAGGGACCATTCAAGTCTGCTCCTGCTAAGTACCTGAGGGCAAATCCAGTCCTGGACTACCCTAATCCTAATTCATGGCTTCGGTTCTGGGACCACCTAGGATAAAAGATCTCACAGGAGGCCTGGATTCCTCAGGCTCAACCTCACGTGTGGTTCCTCAGCTTACTGAGGGGAGAGTCTTCCATTAGACACCCTACTTTATGTGGGTCTGGGCTTTGGGACAGCCAGAAGTCATTCAAATGCAAGTTCAAGTCTAGTGGGAGGAACAAATGTCCTTCAGATGAAGGTAGTTCCTCTTTTAAGAAAGGTATACATTTCCTTTATTTTGTAACACTAACCAGAGATTTGAGGTTTGCTTTTGCTTTGTTTTTAAGAAAGCTTGTCCACATTCTAGCCCATTGTTACAGATAATCTGAAGTCTTACAGTTTCCTCTAACAATTTATGTCTGCCTGCTTTCTGTCTTTGGAGGGTTGGTATTTATCGATTTTTGGTCTGTTAATGGCTGTTTCTTACTTTCCAGTGCTGCAGTGTATAGAATGCATATAAAATGAGAGAAGGAAGCTTTTCTGTGCCAGCCACCGTAATAAAAGTGCTTTATAATTCATTAATCCTTACATCAACCCTGGGAGATGGTAGAGTTGGTGGTGCCTTTTGTTTTTCTCATTTTATGTAAGAGGAAAATGAGGTTAGGAACTTCACCAAGGTCATAAAACTAGCAGATGGTCAAGCCATAGAGTCAACCCAACACCACAGCCTGAGCTCTTAACTGCTGTATCCCAGAAGTCTCCATTTACAGAGATTTAGCAAGTTATTATAATTAAAATCATTAGAGATGCAATCACTTAGAACTCAATTTTGACTTAATATGCACAGAAATAATAATTGGCTCAATATGCACTGATGCTCTAATATTCATGGCCTTGCTAGTCAAAGCTGTGATTCCCACCAATTTTTACCTTGTGCCTGTGTGTTTACACAGATCTTCACTTCTCACCTTGATACTATCAACATACACATTGACACATCCTCAGCCAGGGCAACACCATTTCCATTTTTTCTTCTTCTTCTCTAGATATTTATTGCAGAAGGAGGCAATAGCCTCAGTTACTAAATCTGCCATCATGTTGAAATTTCAGGTTAGCCAATTCACTTTTTAAATATAAATGGCTATTAAGGGTACAATTTTTTTGCTTATGGCTTTGGCCATTCCTGGGGGATTTTTATATGAAGTTATGCATCATAGTGATTAAGAATATGGGTTTTAGAACCACATTGCCTGGGTTCAAATTCTGACTCTGCCACTTACCAGCTATGTGAACTTGGGCAAATTATTTGACTTCTGTGTGACTTGGTTTCCTCATCTGCAAAAATGGAGAAGCAGCATCTGACTCATAGTGTTATTATGAAGATTGAGTGAGGATTGCATGTAAAGTAGTTACAACAGTGTTTGACACACAGGTAACAACTGAATGCTTATTTTTAATATTATTTTCATCGTTTATTTCTCAATAGTCTCTAATGTCAGAGTTTTTTTTTCTGAATCGAGAATTTTTTATTGCTAATATTTTCAAGTTGTTAGTATGTGTACATTTGGTTTTGTTTTTATTTATTTTCAATTTGATTACACATTTTAAGCAGAACATACCTAAAATTTCAAAACCATAAGTCTAATACCTGAACAAATTTTGTTCCAGAAATATTTGAGAGTGTCTGTTTTCCAAAGAACAGCAAGTTATTTGTGCACATATAGATATCTTATAAATTATTTTTGTTAATGTTAATTTCCTAATACCTCATATTTTTAGTTTACTAGATCTGCAATCAGAAATTTCCCACAATATATCTAGATACATATATTTTATTTATTTTTTTTAGTTGGAGTCTCACTCCATTGCCCAGGCTGGAGTGCAGTGGCACACTCACGGCCACTGTAGCCTCAACCTGCTGGGCTCAGGTGATCCTTCTGCCTCAGCCTTCCTTTTTTTTAAAAAATTCTACTCTGTGGTTACTGGATTTTTCTGATCGCTGCTGAGGAAAATATTTTCTATTCAATGATCTTTTCCCTATCTTACATTACTGTTTTCTCAGAATTTCTGGGAGCCAAATTCTTGTTTAAGATTAGGGTACTCTTTTTGGGAGCCAGTGGAGTCCACGATGGAGTGAGCGAGCTACTTATTTTCCCTGTCACTGGATTTGCACCAGCAGAGACAGTGACAGTCATGTTCAGGTACTGAAATGAGAAGGTAGTGGAAACTGATACTATTAAGTTTGTTCTTGCTTATTTACTAATTTATTTTGAGTTGGAGTGTCACTCTGTTGACCAGGCAGGAGTGCAGTGGCTCATTCATGGCCACCACAGCCTTGACCTGCTGGGCTCAGGCAATCTTTCTACCTCAGCCTTCCAAGTAGCTGGAACTACAGGCATGCTCCACCACATCTGGCTAATTTTTTGATTTATTATACAAATGAGGTCTTACCAAGTTGCCCAGGCTGGTCTTGAACCCATGGTCTCAGGCATTCCTTTCGCTTCCGCCTCCCAAAGTGCTATGATTACAGGCATGAGCCACCATGCTTGACTGTTCTTGCTTATTTTTAAGACATAATACAATTTTGACTTTATATGACACAGCAGCTTTCCTGTCCTCCTGTCACCCTGAGGAGGAAGCCCAAATAACCAACCTGTCATCAGGTTGAAGAGGTAAGAGCACTTTTGCTGCCCGTCAGGGCATATGGTGCTCTTCAGAGGTTGCGTTCCATGACACTGCAGACATAGTGCCTGCTTATTCTTGGGCTTCCATGTGAACTTTCCTTTTCTACACTCTACCTATGGAAGTTGCTAGGCAGCAAGGAGATAAAAGTGTTTGAGGATGTGACCAGTTTCTTGCAACTCTTTGTCTGTTTCTACCTGCACAGAGCAAAGCAGTTTTCCTGTGGGGATTTATCTTCAAAAGCAAAGTATTCTTGTCTTTGCTTCTCTGCCTACCCTATTAGTAGTAATGGAATGGCCTAGTTTTCTAAGGCTACAAAATCAAGGGAGCAACCTCTTCATTTAGTTGCCTGTGCTGTACCCCCTGCCTTGACTGCCTTCCCTGCCATGGAAGGACTTTGAAGGTTGCTCAGTGCAGGTTTGGGACTGTACTGTGGAAGGAGTTGATTTGCTGCCAGACATTCATTCTCCGGTGTACCTGTATACTTCAATTTCCCCACATGGGCACTGTTCTTTTGCTGACTGTGACACCCATGGCCTGCCGTCAGCCAAATTTGTCTTTTGAACTCTTGATTCCATAGTGGTGATGAGTTTGTTCTTACTTATTACTCTTTATCTAACAATCACTACAGTATGTCTAAAAAGCAACTATCTGGTTTAAGAGGAAAAACCTTGGCAGGATTTGACTTTCCTGTCCTTTTACCTTCCAAAATCTTATTTTTTGCAAGGCAATTTTAAATACCACTTCTGTTTTTATCTTTTATCTTACTTAATTTTCCACTACATTATGCTATGAATTTCAAGGAACTTATCATAAACTGCCTTTACAGTCATTAGTAGACATGTTTCATTTTACTTGATTTTGTATGTATCTTTGGGGGAAACAAACTAAATGCCTTTTATAAATGTGGTCACTCAATAGCAGTTGCATAAGTGAGCTGTTTAGCAATGTGCTTGTCATCATCTGAACTGGACAAAATAGTATATTTTCATTAGTTATTTTTAGATATTGTTTGTGCATGTAGAAAACTTTATTTTTTTTGGAAACATGATATGGAGTACCATTCCCAGGTGTCTGAGGTCTGAGCATAGGTACTGCCCACACTTACCTCTGCAACTCTCCCTTTTCTATTTTCTGTGGCTTAACCTCTCTTGATAGAGGGTTTTTCTGTTAGGTTGTAAATACACACTGACAGTGCATAATTACCTTGTATAGCCCAAGGGTCATTCTACTGCTTTACTTTGGTCATCTGTCTCAGCCATTTTATATTTCCAGTTTAACTCTGTCAAAGGTTTTAGGTGCCAGCACACTATAGCCCTGAATTAATAGCAGATGGTCATATGATCAAATTAATTAATAAACCCTACTTTCAGTTTCAGTGACTTCTGCTTCTATTATATATAGAATGGAAATATTTCCTCCCTTTAGACAAAGACTTGGGAACCTTGTCCATGTCTCTCTGTTAATCACTCAATCAGAATTTTTGAGTATGATCTATATAGCTTGAACCATTATGGGGGGAACCCCCCAAAAATCTGGAATTATCTTTTGGGAGGGCAGGCTGCTAGATTAACCAGTCAACCAAAGTTTTTGTCTGGAAGTTTTGAGAAGGTTGTGTCATGATTTGCAGAAGAAACATCATGAGTTGTGGCAAACAGGTGAACTGGTTCTTCAACCATGACAATGTACCTAGCCACACCAAGCTGGGTAGTCAGCAGTTTTCAATAAAAAACAGCATGACCCCCAAGCTCCACCTTCCCTAGTCACCCAATCTTGCCTTGAGCGACTTTTGTTTTGTTTTGTTTTCCCAGATGAAGAAAGTCCTCAGGGGAAACATTTTGCTGATGTAGAAAAGGTGAAACAAGAAATTGCAAGAAGCACTAAAAGGCATCAAAATTGACAAGTTCAAGACTGTTTTGAGAAGTGGAAAAAGAGTCTCAATAGGTGTACTGCATTAAGTTGAGAGTCCTTTGAAGGTGATCAAAGTTAAAACATGTAAGAAGAAATATACATTTAAAAATAAATAAATTCCATTGTTTTGGGGTCCCCCCTTGTGTATGCACTATGGAATAAATATAAAGAAGTAGGTTCGCCGGGCTCGGTGGCTCAGCCTGTAATCCGCGCCTTTGGGAGGCTGAGGTGAGTAGATTGCCTGAGCCCGCGGGTTCGAGACCCGCCTGGGCAGCGAGACCTCATCTCTACAATAAATCAAAAAATCAGCTGGGCGTGGTAGCGCGTGCCTGTAATTCCGGCTACTCGGAAGGCTGAGGCGGAAGGATCGCTGGAGCCCAGCAGGTCGAGGCTGCGGTGGCCGGAGGCGGCCACTGCACTCCAGTCTGGGCGACAGAGTGAGACTCCAACTCAAAAAAAAAGAAGTAGGTTCCCCCCTGAAGGAATGTCAGTCTGGTTGATTGGGCAACATATATCCATATGAAATACTGAATGAGATGGTGGTATATAAATCAGCGTTATCAACTACTATAAAAAAACTCTTCAATAGTGTTCTTTTATCCCCCAGTTTTATTAAGATGCAATTGACAAATTTTTATATATATATAAATTATATGTTTATAGTGAACAATGTAATATTTTGATATTTCATTGATATTTTGATATTAAATGATTAAGTCAAGCCAATTAACACACCCATCACGCTGTATACTTAACTTTTTTTGTGTGGTGAGAGCATTTACGATCTACTATCTTATCAATTTTCAAGTATACAATATATTTTTAACTATAGCCCCCATGTTGTATAATAGATCTCTAGAAGTTATTCATCCTAACTAAAAGTTATCCATCCCACTTTATATCCTTTGACCAGTATCTCCCCATTCCTTCTCCTTCCTGTGCCCCGACAACCTCTGTTCCACTCTCTGTTTCTATGAATTGAACTTTTTAGATTCCACATGTAAGTGAGATTATGTGGCATTTGCCTTTCTGTGCTTGGCTTATATCACTTAGCATAATGTCCTTCAGATTCATGTGTTGTTGAAAATGATAGGATTCCCTTCATTTTTGAGGCTGAACAGTATTCCATTGTGTTTATATATATCACATTTTCTTTATCCATTCATATGATGTATACTTAGGCTGCCTCCATATCTTGGCTATTGTGAATACTGCTGCAATGAACATGGGAATACAGTTACCTGTTCAATGTACTGATTTCCTTTGGATATATACCCAGAAGTGGGATTGCTGGATAATATAGTAATTCTACTTTTAATGTTGGAGGAAACCTGTTTTCAATAATGGCTATACCAATATATGATTCTACCAACAGTATATGAAGGTTCTCTCTTCTCCACATCCTTGCCAAAACATGTCTTTTTTTTTGAGTTGGAGTCTCTCTCTGTTGCCCAGGCTCATGGCCACCACAGCCTCAACCTGCTGGGCTCCGGCGATCCTTCCATCTCAGCCTTCCAACTAGCCGGAACTACAGGCACCACGCCCAGCTAATTTTTGATTTATTGTAGAGACGAGTTCTTGCCAAGTTGCCCAGGCTGGCCTCTACTTGCCTCAGCCTCCCAAAGTCCTGGGATTACAGGCTGAGCCACCGAGCCTGGCCTCTTTTTGTCTTTTTGATAATAAAATTCTAGCAAGTGTGAGATATCTTACTGTGGCTTCAATTTGCATTTGCTGGATACTTAGTAAAGTTGAGCATTGTTTCATATAACTTGTTGGCCATTTGCATGTCTTCTTTTGAGAAATGTCTGTTCAGACAGATCCCTTGCTCAATTTTTAATCAAGTTATTTGTTTTCTCATTATTGAGTTGTTTAAGTTCATCATATATTTTGAATATTTACCCCTTATCTAGTGCATGGTTTACAAATATTTTCTTCCATTCTGTAGGCTGTCTCTTCACTCCATCAATTGTTTTTTTTGCTGTGCAGAAGCTTCTTTTTTTTTTTCTCACTTACTCAAGGTCTCACTCTGTCACCCAGGCTGGAGTGTAGTGGCATGATCACTACTCACCACATCCTCGACCTCCTGGGCTCAGGCAATCCTTCCTCCTCAGCTTCCTGATTAGCTGGGACTACAGGTGTGCACCACCACACCCAGATAATTTTTACTTTTTTTTTTGGTAGAGATAAGGTCTTGCTAAGTTGTCTAGGCTGGTCTCAAACTCCTGGGCTCAAGTGATTTTCCTATCTCAGCCTCCCAAAGTGCTGGGATTAGAGGCATGAGTACCACACCTGGCTGGAGAAGTTTTTAATGGAATGCAATCCGTTTATTTTTTGGTTTTGTTGTTTTGGGGTCATAGTGAAAAAACTATAGCCTAGACCAGAGTCAATATTATTCCTATGTTTTCTTCTAGTAGTTTTATGGTTTCAGGTTTTATATTTATTATATTTTTAAGTGGATTTTTGCATATTGCGTGAGATAAAGAGTCTAATTTCATTCTTCTGCATGTGAATATCCAGTTTTTCCAACACCATTTATTGAAGAAGTTGTCCTTTCCTGAATGTATGTTCTTGGCATCTTTGTTAAAGATCAGTTGACTATAGATGCCTAGATTTATTTATGGGCTTCTATTCTGTTCTATTAGTCTATAGATCTGTTTTTATGTCACTACCATGTTGGTTTGATTACCATAGCTTTATAGTATATTTTGAAGTCAGGTAGTAAAATGCCTCCAGCTTTGTTCTTTTTGCTCAGGATTTCTTTGACTATTCAGTCTTTGTGGTTCCTATAAATTCTAGGACTGTTTTTTCTCTTTCTGTAAAAAAGTCATTGAATTTTTTTTTTTTTTTGAGTTGAAGTCTCACTTTGTCACCCAGGTTGGAGTGCAGTGGCACACTCCTGGCCTGGCCATTGCAGCCTCCACATGCTGGGATCAGGCAATCCTTCCACCTTAGTCTTCCAAGTAGCTGAAACTACTGACACATGTCACCACTCCCAGTTGATTTTTAAAAAATTTATTGTAGAGATGAGGTCTTGTCAAGTTGCCCAGGCTGGTCTCGAACCCGTGGACTCAGGCAGTCCTCTCACCTCGGCCTCTCAAAGTGCTGGAATTATAGGTGTGAGCCACCATGCCTGGTTGTCATTGGAATTTTGATAGGCATTGCCTTGAATCTGTAGATCACTTTGGGTAGTATGCCCATTTTAATAGTATTTATTCTTCCAAAGCATGAACAGGGGATATCTTTTCATTTACTTGTGTCTTCAATTTATTTCATTAATGTCTGTGGTTAACTTATGAATCTTTCACTTCCTTTGTTTAATTTATTAAACAAATATTTTGTTTTATTTTTTGTAGCTATTGTAAATGGAATTCTTTTCTTTTTTCAGATAGTTTGTTTTTAGTGTATATAGAAACATTACTCATTTTGGATTTTGATTTTGTGCCCTACAACTTTACTGTATTTGTTTATTAGTTCTAACAGTTCTTTGGTGAAGTCTTTAGGTTTCTTTAAATGTAAAAGTTTGTACTATCTTGAAACAGACAGCTTTACTCCTTCCTTTCCAATTTGGATGCCTTTATTTCTTTTTCTTGCCTAATTGCTCTGGCTAGGACTTCTACTACTATATTGAATAAAAATGGTGAGAGTTGGCATCTTTGTTTTACTCCTATCTTAGAGGAAAAAGTTTTGTTTTTCATCATTGAGTATGATGCTAGCTATGGACTTGTTATATATGGTCTTTACTGTTTGAGGTGAATTTCTCCTATACCTAATGTTGAAAGTTTTTATCATGAAAGTATGTTGAATCTTGCCAAATGCTTTTTCTGCAGCTATTGAGGTGATCATATAATTTTTATTCATTCTATTAATGTAGTGTAACACACTTATTGATTTGTATATATTGATTCATCCTTGTATCCTGAGAATAAATTCCACTTGATCATAATGTATGATCTTTTTAATGTGCCATTGAATTTGTTTGTTAGTATTTTGCTAAAGGTTTTTGCATGTATGTTCATCAGGGATATTGATCTATAATTTCATACAATGTCCTTATCTGACTTCGGTAGCAGGGTAATGCTGACCTCATAAAATGTGTTTGGAAGGGTTCTTCCACTTCAATTCTTTGGAAGAGTTTGAGAAGAATGGTTATTAATCCTTCTTTGAATGTTTTGATAGAATTCAGCAGTGATGCCACCAGATACCAGATCTTCTGCTTTTCTTTGGAAGTTTTCTTTTTTTAATTATTACTGATTCAATTTCCTTACTCATTATCAGTCGGTTCACATTTTCTGTTTCTTCATGATTCATTCTTGGCAGGTTATATGTTTCTAGGAATATATCCATTTATTTTAGGTTATCCAATTTGTTGATGTATAATGTTCATAGTTATCTCCTATTATTCTCTCTATTTCTGTGGTATCAGTTGTAATGTCTCCTTTTTAATTTATAATTTTATTTGAGGTTTCTCTCTTGTTGCCTAGTTAGTCTAGGTAAACGTTTGTCAATTTTGTTTATCTTTTGAAAAAGTTAACTCTTAGTTTCATCAATCTTTTCTGGTTTTCTTCTAGTGTTTATTTCATCTATTTCTGCTCTGGTAATATCCTTCCTTTTGCTGACTTTAACTTTAGTTTGTTCTATTTTTCTAGTACCTTGAAGTGTAAAGATTGGATGTTTACTTGAGATCACTTTTTGTTTTTAATGTAGGTGTTTACTACTCTAAACTTCCATCTTAGAACTGATTTTTCTGTATTCCATAAGTAGTAGTATACTGTGTTTCCATTTTTATTTATCTCAAAATATTTTTTGATTTTTCTGTTGATTTCTACTTTGACCTGTTTGTTGATTAGAGGTAGGTATGTCATTTATTTTCCACATATCTGTGAATTTTTCATTTTCCTGTTATTTATTTATACTTTCATATCATTGTGATTAGAAGAGATACTTGATATGATTTCAATCTTATTGAATTTAAGATTTGTAATGTGGCCTATCATATTATCTACCCTTTAGAATATTCTGTGTGCTCCCCCCCAAAAAATGTATATTCTGCTACTGTTGGATGGAATGGTCTGTATATATATCTGCTAGGTCTCTTTGGTCTAATATGTTGTTCATATCCATTGTTTTCTTATTGATTTGCTATCTGAATGATCTATTCATTGTTGAAATGAGGTACTGAAGTCCCATACTATTGTACTTCTTTCTATTTCTCCTTCATTAATTTCTGTTAATATTTGCCATATATATATTTGTGTTGTGGTTTTTTTTTTTTTTGAGTTGGAGTCTCACTCTGTTGCCCAGACTGGAGTGCAGTGGCTACTCCCAGCCACTGCAGCCTCGACCTGCTGGGCTCCAGCGATCCTTCTGCCTCAGCCTTCCAAGTAGCTGGAACTACAGGTGCGCACTACCACGCCCAGCTAATTTTTGATGTATTGTAGAGATGAGGTCTCGCCAAGTTACCCAGGCAGGTCTTGAACCCGCGGGCTCAGGCAATCCACTCACCTCGGCCTCCCAAAGTGCGGGATTACTATTTGTGCTGTAGTCTCACTTTGTTGCCCAAGCTGGGGTGTACTGGCACAATCATGGTTCATAACAGCCTCAACTTCCTAGACTTAGGTGATCCTTTCTTCTCAGCTTCCCAAGCAGCTGGTACTACAGGCACATGCTACCATGCATGATTAACTTTTTTTTTTTTTTTGTAGAGATGAGATCTTGCTATGTTGCCTTGACTGGTACAAACACACCTGGGCTCAAGCAATCCTCCCATCTCAGCCTCCCAAAGTGCTGGGATTACAGGTATAAGCCATCATGCCTGACTATATTTTCTTTGTATGCTTAGGTGCTTTTATATTGAGTGGTTATATATTTACAATTGTTTTACCTTCTTGATGAATTGACTATTTTATCATTATATAATAACCTTTGTCTCTTCTTACAACTTTTTACTTAAAGTCTATTTGTTTGTTATAAGTATAGCTACCTCTGCTCTCTTTTATTTACCATTTGTATGGAAAATATTTTTCCATCCTTTCACTTTCAGCCTATGGATATCTTTTAAGCTAAAATGAATCTCCTGTGGGCAGAATATAGATATATAGTTGTATATTTTCATCTTTTTTTTTAACCATTTAACTACTCTGTCTTTTGATTGGGTAATTTAATCCATTTACATTTAAAGTAATTATTGGTAGATAAAGAATTACTACTACCATTTGCAAATTGTTTTCTGACTGTTTCTTAGGTTGTTTTTTCATTCTTTTTTTTTTCTTGCTATTTGCCTTTGTGATTTGAATTTTTTGTAGTGGTATGCTACGATTCATATCTCTCTGTGTGTCTACTATAGGCTTTTTGCTTTGTGGTTACCACAAGGATTACATAAAATATCTTATAGTGATAACAATTTGTTTTAAGCTGATAACAACTTAACTTTGATGATATATATATAAGCTCTACATTTTAATTTTTTCTCCTCCCATATTTTATGTTTTTGATGTCAAAACTTACATGTTTTACATACTGTGTATCCAATTTCAAACTATTGTGATATAGGTTTTTTGTTTTTTGTTTTTTGTTTTGAGAAAGCAGGATTTATTGAGAGGACAAAAAAGCTCCCATAGTGAGAGGGGACCCGAAAGGGTTGCCCTGTTATTTTTAAATACATTTGTCTTTTAACTTTATAATGGAATTAAAAGCAATTTGTGCACCGTCATTAAAGCAATAGAATATCCTGAATTTGGATATATTCTTTTATAGTGAGTTTTATTTTTATTTTTGAATTGGGGTCTCACTCCTTTGCCTAGGCTGGAATGCAGTGGAACCATCCCAGTTCACTGCAGTCTCAGACTCCTGGTCTCAAGGGATCCTCCTGCTTCAGTCTCCCATAGAATGAATTTTATGATCTCATGTGTTTTTATGTTGTTAGCATTCTTTCATTTCAACTTGAGGAACTCCCTTTAGCATTTCCTGCAAGACAGGTCTAGTGGTAATGAACTCTCACAACTTTTGGTTCTCTGGAATTTTTAAAATCTCTCCTTCATTTCTGAAGAATATCTTTGCTGAGTATAATATTCTTGGTTAGAAGTTTATTTTCTATTATCATATTGCATATATCCTCCTACTTTCTTCTGGCCTGCAAATTTTCTGCTGATAAATCTTCTGCTGATAGTTTTATAGATATTCTCTTGTATGTGATATGTTGCGCTTTTCTTGCTTTCAAATTTCTTTTTGTCTTTAATACTGAGAAATTGATTATAATGTATCTTGGTGAAGACCTTTTATATTTAATCTATTTGTGGTTCTTTGGGTTTTGTGAATCTGGATGTTCATTTTTCTCTCCAAATTTGAAGAGTTCTCTGTCATTATTTCTTTAAATAGGCTCTCTGCCATATTTTCTTTTTCTGCTCCTTCTGTAACTTCTATAATGTGTATAGTCATTCAGTTGATGGTGTCCTATAATTTCCTTAGGATTTCTTCACTCTTTTTCAGTTAAAAAATTTTTTTCTTTGCCTGGATAATCTCAAATGACCTGTCTTCTAGTTCACCAATACTTTTTTTTCCTGCTTGATTGAGTCTGCTGCTGATGCTCTCGATGAATTTTTGTCAGATCAGTCATTGGATTTTTTAGCTCCAGAATTTCCATTTAAAAAAATCTATTATTTTATTGAATTTCTCATTTGTTCACATGTTGTTTTCTTGTCTGTGTTTTCTTACAGCTCACTGAGCTTATTTAAGAGAATTATTTTGAATTCTTTGTTAGATAGTTCACTGATGTCCATTTCTTTAGAGTCAGTGATTGGTATTTTGTTTTACTCCTTTGGTGGTATCATGTTTCCCTGATTATTCATGATGTGTGTGGCCTTGTGTTGGTGTCTATGAATTTGAAGAAGTTGGTACCTATTCAATATTTACAGAGTGGTTTGGGTAGGGAAAACCCTTTAGCCACCTCAGAAACTCTGAGTAGGCTCTTTGATGGAGTCAATACAGCTTGCTGCTGTAGTCTTCAGGCAGGTTGATCTGGTACTGGGATCCTCTGGAGCCTAAACCATGGGATGCCCTGGCATCAGTGCTCTTTATATTGCAAGTCTTCATGAAGAACACAAAGGATTTTGGAGAGCATTAGTCTCTTAGTGCTGTTCAGACACTGTGGTGTGATTTTGGCTAGAAATAAAGGAGATCTCTTTGTTACCTCAAATATTTTAAAGTTTTAGGAACAGCAGAGATAATTCTAGGAGCTTTAGATAAACAGTGTTGAGGCACTATCCTCCTGTGATGTTAGGAAGCTGACATCAATGAGGAGGCTGAGGCAGAAGGGTATAAGTACACTTGTCCCTAAGTATATATGAAACTTTCTTTGGGTAGTCCAATAATGAATAAGAAAGATGAGACGGGAGCAGGCATTTGCATCAGCAGGTGGAGGTAATGATCCAGGGAAACTGAGTATTAATATTGCCTGAATACTATTTGATTGTGAAGCATGAGGACATTTGGATTAAAGTTCACTTAAAATACATCTCCCAGATTGGACACAGTGGCTCACACTTTTAATCCCAGAGATTTGGGATGCTAAGGTGGAAAGATTGCTTGAGGCTAGGAGTTCAAGGCCAGCCTGGGCAACAGAGTGAGATCCCACAGATACAAAAAAAATCTTAAAAAATTGACTGAGCATGGCGGTGTACACCTGTAGTCCCAGCTATTTGTGAGACTGAGGTGGGAGGCTCATTGAGCTCAGGAGGCTGAGGCCGTAGTGAACTATGGAAACACCACTGTACTCCAGCCTGGGTGACAGAGCAAGACCCTGTCTCTCTTAAAATAAAAATCTCCCTTCTATTCCTTTGTTTCCATTCATGTTACCACCATGAAAACATAGGTCTTTGCCATTTCACATCTAGGATCTTTTCTCTGTAATAAGCTCTCCATTGGTCTTTCCATTAGTCTGAGTCAGTTTCAATCCACTCTGATCAGTTACCAACTGATCTTTTAAAAATGTTGCTTTTGTCATATTAGAAACTCTTGAAAATAAGGAGGTGGACACACTCTTTGTAGCTTCAGGATGGAGGTGGTAGAGAGATAGAGAGGATGGGGATCAAAGTAGTGTGAAACCTCTCCCACCCTATTCTCCAGTTCTCTCCTTATTATTACCTCATAGATGAACAAAGAGAAGTATGATTTTCATGACATTCCTGACATGTCAGTTGTGTTCAGCCCTATCCTTAGCTTCTTTGCTTTTAAGCCCATTAAAATATGTAAAAAGTGGCCGGGCTCGGTGGCGCAGCCTATAATCCCAGCACGGCCAAAGCTAGTGGATTGCCTGAGCCGGCGGGTTCAAGACCAGCCCAGGCAACTTGATGAGACCTCGTCTCTGCAATAAATCAAAAATTAGCCTGGTGTGGTAGCACACGCCTGTAGTTCCAGTTACTTGGAAGGCTGAGGTGAAAGGATCGCCGAGCCCAGCAGGTTGAGGTTGTGGTGGCCAGGAGCGTGCCACTGCACTCCAGTCTGGGTGATAGAGTGAAACTCCAACTAAAAAAAAAAAAAAAAGTAAAAAGCACTAGGAGAAATTAGGAACTAATACTGTTTAACCACTAACTTCTTAACAATTCAACAAAACCTCAGCAAAAATTTCCTCTGTTCACAGATTCTCAAACTTTGAATCATATCCATATCACCTGATATCTTTTGTTGGCTTCCCTAGAAGCACATCCTGAGATAGGGGTTCACATGTACGTGTTTTATTAAAGGCATTTTTTTTTTTTAGTGTGAGTCTCACTTCGTCGCCCAGGCTGGAGTGCAGTGGCACCCTCACGGCCACCCCAGTATCGACCTTCTGAGCTCTGGTGATCCTTCTGCCTCAGCCTTCCAAGTAGCTGGAACTACAGGCGCGTGCTACCACACCCAGCTAATTTTTTATTTATGGTAGAGCTGAGGTCTTGCCAAGTTGGCCAGGCTAGTCTCAAACCTGCAGGCTCAGGCAATCCACTCACCTCAGCCTCCCAAAGTGCTGGAATTCCAGGCTGAGCCGCGGAGCCCGGCTTATTAAAGGGATTTTTTAGGGGAGAAATCTGTAGAAGAGCTAGGGAATGGAATAAAGAAGGGAAAGAGGCAAAGCAAGGAATGTTGTCTCAGGTAAAGTGGAGCTTGTCCCTGGGGTGGGATTGGGAGGATCTGGAGAATAAATCACACTGTCTTTTGTACCCTACATTCTGTTAGTATTTGGCAGTGTTGATACGGAGGCAGAAGTGGGGATTATAGCCTTCTGGACAAGATGGTTCCCATTGGCTGAGGACAAGTTTCCATAGTAGGGGGCACTTGTGAGCTGTTATCTGCCAATGCTCACAGCAGCTGAGGAAAGGGTGCACAGACCAGTGAAAGAAGATTCAAGTAGACTACAAACAACATCTGTTACACTTTATTCAGGTACTCTGATTCTTACATTAAGTTCATTTCATTAAGGTATAGGTTCTACAGGATTCTGACTGATCATCATTTCTTGGAAAACATACAAGGGGACGGTTAAAGGGAACAGTACAGACCCACTGGTTCAGCTGGTCCTAAAGTCATAACTAATTTTATCATCTCTACCATTTACTAATCACTCTAGGTTCTTCTCAGCCTCAGTCATTCCTTATAATGGTCTAGGTAATTTGTCTGGGGGTATAACCCACACTTTCATCCCTGAGGATCTGAGCTCAAGAATCAAGCTCATGTTTTTCTTTGCTTTTGTCAGCTGATTAAAGGTAACTCTCTCATAAGGTCAGGTGTATGAGCCAAGGGGAAAGCCATTGGTAAAATAGTAGTAGGCGTTGTGGAAATCTGGGCCACTTACTCCTGAGTTTATTTGTGATCTCTGGACTGCTCAAGCCTGATCCTGGATGAGTCATTTTAATTTTATGGTGGATTTCTTCCGAGTCCATGTGACCTTATGACTTGATGAGTCACGATGAGCATTTATGGCTACATGGTACTTGATATCGCTTGATAAGATATTTCATCTTGCTTCTGCCAGGAGTTATTTTGCAAATATGATTCTCTATATACCTTTTACATGCAGAACCATAAGGATTTGTGCTGTGACTCTCTAATTGGGACTTGCCTGAGACTTCATAAGACACCTTTTTCTACTCTAACATCATTGAATCTGCCAGATGGTATGACCCCTGTAGCAGGGTTGCTGATACTACAGTCTGAACCTGCTACTCCTTCCTTAAACTGAGCTCCACTCAAAATGGAAAGCTAGCAATATCATTTGATAAATGAGTCAGAGTAGTATTCCCAAGTATGAACTATATGTAATGACTATTAAGCATTGTTTTTTTCATTCGTGGTAGGAGGTACAAGGTATAATAAGTTGCTTTTTACTTTGGAGGTGATGTATTAGAATTTCCAAGAATACTAGAACTCCCAAATTTGGAGGTGGTAGGACTCTGAATCTCTGTAAAGTTTATGTATCTCTCTCTGGAGCCCATATATACAGACAGGCATTGAGAGTACTTGCCACTTCTAGTTTATCAGGTCTGATTGACATGCTCTTCTTAGTATGGTAGATCAGTGTAGTGTTCTGCAGAGTATCCAGATGGTCTAGGTTGCTTTGGAACTATGATGTAACAGAGCAGGAGGATCAGGGATCTGGGACAAAATCATGAATGTACGTTGTTGTCCCTCACATGCAAATGGTACCTGCTTCTGAGCTCCCTGCCTCACAGATACGAAAAAGGATATATATCACAATATAGCCACATGTTAACATTTTCTAGTAAAAATACCATATCTGGCACAATAACTGCAATTGGGGTTACTACTTGATTAAGCTTGTGCTGGTCCACCGCCATCACTGTAATTCACCAGGTATTTTCAGGGGCCATACTGGTGAATTAAATGAAAATCTGAATGGTGAGGTGGATCATCACTATTATCTTTAAATATAATAGTGGGCCGGTCTTGGTGGCTCAGCCTGTAACCCCAGCACTTTGGGAGGCCAAGCGAGTGGATTGCCTGAGCTTGCAGTTTCGAGACCAGCATAGGGAACTTGGCGCGACCTCCTCTCTACAATAAATTTAAAAAATTTAGCTGGTCATGGTAGCACACACCTGTAGTTCTGGCTACTTGGAAGGCTGAGACGGAAGGACTGCCAGAGCCCAGCAGGTCGATGCTGGTGTGGCTGTGAGTGTGCCACTGCACTCCAGCCTGGGCGACAGAGTGAGATGCCAACTCTAAAATAAATAAATAATAGAAAAAATAGTGGCTCTAAACTGTCTCATTATCACATGGGAGGCAGTGTTAGTTTTTAATTTATTATTTTGGCTAAAAGTGGCAGCAGTATAAGGAGTTTCCACTTGACCTTTCCTACTCCCATTCTTTTTTACTTTACTGTTCAAGGAACCATTGTCCAATGGGAGAGTTTGTATATTAGCATGTCCATTCCATTTACACACTAAGGAACTGGGGAAATGACCATTAGGTAGACCCATGGAAACAATGAACCCACTATGGTGTAGGATTGGATCAGGAGTCCATTTATTACCTGACTTCAAGTGTCTTTGCTCTAGTTCAAAATGGTACTTTGGTTTTCTGTGTACTAGTGTCCATTGGGATCCTGTGCATAGTAACCCTTTAAAGACATGGGTTGTTGGCTGGGCATAGAGGCTCTTGCTTATAAACCAGTACTTTGGGGAAAGGCAAGACAAAAGGTCACCTGAGCCCAGGAATTTGAGACCAGCCCAGGCAACATAGTGAGACCCCCCCATCTCTTTAAAAAAAAAATCTCAGGAAAAATATGAGTAGTTTATTTCCCCAATATATAATTATTCTGAGTAAATGACCATGGACCTGTTTCAGGAAGGACTAGGGTTATAACTACTTTATAACTTTATTGTGGTATTGAGGCTTCCTTATCTTTACTGTTATTTTAATTTAATTTTATTTTATTTTATTTGAGTTGGAGTCTCACTCTGTCACCCAGACTGGAGTGCAGTGGCCACTCCTGGCCACCGCAGCCTCGACCTGCTGGGCTCCGGCGATCCTTCCGCCTCAGCCTTCCAAGTAGCTGGAAATATAGGTGCGCGCTACCACGCCCGGCTAATTTTTAATTTACTGTAGAGATGAGGTCTCGCCAAGTTGCCCAGACGGGTCTCAAACCCGTGGGCTCAGGCAATCCACTCACCTCAGCCTCCCAAAGGCGCGGGATTACAGGCTGAGCCACCGAGCCTGGCTCTTTACTGTTATTTTGACATACATTTTAAACTTTTACATCATTTCACTCTTATATAAACATTGCAAGAATAGTACAAAAACTTCCTGGAAACCTTCCACCCAGATCCCTCCAATGTTAACATTTAACTACGCTCACTATATCCTTTTCTCAATAGATAGATAAACGTGTATGTATCCCATACACACTTTTTTCCTGAGGTGTTTAAAACTAAGTTGTAGACAAGATTCATCTGTATTTCTAAGCACTTCAGTGTATGTTTTCTAAAAACAAGTAATTCTTTTACATATTCAGCGTACACTATTTACCCCTTATCCATGGAGAATCCATTCCAAGACCCCCTCAGTGGATGCCTGAAACTGCAGATATTTTTATTTATTTAATTTTTTATTATATATATTTTTTAATTTTAAAATTGTGGGGTACAGTTAAGGGTTAGGTATACAAATATTCATTGTGCAGGTACCCTTGTTGATGAAGTATGACCCTCACCTCTCTTCCCCTCCCTGCCCTCCCCATAGTTTGAAACTGCAGATAGAACTGAACCCTAAATATACTATGTTTTTTCTTATACATACATACCTATGGTAAAGTTTCGTTTATAAATTAGTCACAGCAAAGATCAACAAGAATAATAAACAAAATAGAGCAATTATAATAATATGCCATAGTAAGTTATGTGGACAGTCTCTCCCTCTCGCCCCCCTCCTTCTCCCTCCCCCTCAGAATGTCTTATTTTAGTGCACTCACTTATTTTCAGACTGCGATTGACCATGGGTAACTGAAACCACAGAAAGCAAACCCGTGGATAAGGGGAGATTTCAAAGATCAAATCAGGAAATTAATGTTGATGCAATCCTATTATCTGAACTCCAGACTTTATTCAAATTTGCCGATTGTTCAATAACATTCTTTAAAGCAAAAGAACATCCAAGGCCATGCACTGCATTTAGTTGTCCTGTCTCTACAACAGTTTCTGAGTCTTTCTCTGTATTTCAAAAAATTGACATTTTTAAAGAGTACAGACCAACTATTTTGTACAGTGTCCCTTAGTTTGGTTTGTTGGCCTCATAATCAGATTCAGGTAATGCACTTTTGACAGAATGGAGACATCACTGAAGTGATGTTGTGTTCTTCTCAGTGTATGAGAGCAAGAGATATCTGCTACGGATCTGTCCCATTACTGGCAATGTTAAGCTTGATAATTTGACTAAGGTTGTTCCTATCAGGTTTTTTCACTGTAAAGCTACTATTTTATGCTCTGTAACTCATAAGAATCTTGTGGGGGTGATATTTGAGATTGTGAATGTTATATTCTATCCAACTTCCAATCTATTTTAGCAATCATCAATGATTCTTGCCTGACTCAAAGTGCTTGTTAAATGATTATTTCGAATTTCATTATTCCTTCTACATTTATTGGTTGGCTTTCTACTGCAAGAAGAGGATGTTTCCTCTCCCTTATTCATCTCAGCTTAGCTTCCATGGATTTTATACTCATTAAATATGTTATAGTCATTTACTCTTATTTGTTTGATGTTCAAATTATCAGATTTTTCTTCAGTTAGTGAATTCTGGAACTTAGGTCTGGGGATTGGGCAAAAGATCAAGGCTTTCTACTGGGGCAGTGATTTCAACCTTCTTCTCATACATTCTTGGTCTCCTAATTATATTAAGCAATACCTTCTTGGCTGCCTCTGTATCTTGCCTCTAGGTATATCATGTTTAATAGATCCCTGAAGGTCAGCCAACCTTAGCTACCGTTCTGACTCGCTGCCTAGCATGGTAATTATGACCACCTAGCTTCTGCTGCTACCAGGCTTCTGCTCTCTTGGGGGTTTTATGAACCCCATATCCAGTAATAATCCCAGTACTGAAATAGTGTCCTCTACCTGTAGAGGACACTCTAGAGAGGACAGCAACTACTAAGCTTCTTAATGGTACTGGTGATACCTCCTCATCAATACACTTCATATTGTCTTGATAACTGAATGACCTCTGGGCTCTTCCAGGGAATATAGTCAGCTACTGGGTTTTCTGGTATAATGATTATAATAAACTTATTCTTAGATGCCCATTTCTCTGAGCCTTTTAATCCTTCCTCCACAGTCTGCCATAGTAGCTCTGGAATCTCTTCTTCATTTAATTTGGGGCCGCTACCTTTTCTATGCTTCCAAGAGCCATTCCAAAGCAGGTTAGAAAAAGCCTCTGGGATTTTTCAGGCAGTAAATCTTGTGTCATGGAAGAGTGGTCTTATGTTGATAACTCTTAGCCAGTTTTATATTCTGCTACCCTGGATTCAGCATCCTCAAGATCCATGTTCAGGCACATTCTCCCATTTCCTGTTGGGACACCTTTGCTAGCCTCTGTCGCTTCTTCCCTTCTGTCACTTAGCAGATGTGAGGCTTTCTAGTTAGATCATACAGAACTTTGACCCTACTTCTTGGGCCAACAGAGGTGTGGAAGAAGATCCTGAGGAAGGCTAGCATTGTCCTATAAACTACCTGCTTCCATTGAAGCTTCTGCGTTGTCTTCAGCCAAGGGATAGCTGTTTTCCTCCAGCAAGGGAGACTTTTATAGGCGCAAAGGATTCAGTGAAATTTGAGTCTTCTGCATTGTCAAGTGTGTCTACTCTGACTGTGCCATCTCAAGTCTCAGAGTTCCACTCCTTATTTGATGTAAAAGACTTGCTAGGGCTGAGAATTCATCCTGTTGAAAATTTGATGGTCCTAAAATTAATTCCTGACTTTGAACTTCAGTTTGATCAGTCCTCTGGCTATAAGAGATGAGGATTTCTTTAAACACATCAGGGAGGTAAGGAGACTTTCTGGCTTTTACAGTTGATGACTGATTACCTGGAGCCTATCATTTTCTCTTCAAAGCATCAGCAATAGTCACCAATTACATAAGTGCGTATAATTTTATCCCTTCTCCACAACTGTCCACACTTGATTTATTGCACAAGCCAGTGCATCTTCTCAACCTATATTCCCACCGATTCCTGTAAACCAGTTCCATATACTCACTTCATCCCTGCCCCACCCTAGGTACACAGTTTCCCTATTACTAACATTTTAGATGAGTTTGGTGCCTTCGTTGCAGCTATTGAACATTTATTGCTACATTGTTATTGACTATACTTCATAGTATACATTAAGGTTTACTCATGCTATGTCATTCGATGGGTTTTGGCAAATACCTAGGAGCCTATTTTTAAAAATTTTTACCATCCTAAGAATTTTTAAGTGCACAGTTTAGTAGTGTTAAGTATGTCTACATTGTTGTAAAAAATATCTCCAGATCATTCTCATCTTGCAAATCTAAAACTCTATCTCCATTGAACAGCAACTTCCCTTTGTCCCCTATGCCCCGGAACTTAGTAACCAACATTCCACCTTCTGTCACTATGATTTTGATTACTTCAAATTACTTATATAAGTGGAATCATACAGTTTTTGTCTTTCTGTGACTGGTTTATTTAATTTAACACAATGTCCTCAAGGTTCACCCATACTGTGTGGCATGCTGCAGGAATTTCTTCCTTTTTAAGGTTAAATAATATTTCATTGTATATGTATCTATATTTTGGTTGTCCATTCACGTGATGATAAAGATGTGGGTTGCTTCCACCTCTTGGCTATTGTGAATAGTGTACTATGAACACAGATGTGCAAATATCTTTTTGAGACCTTGCATTCAATTCTTTTGGATATATGCCCATAATTGGGATGGTTGGATTATATGGAAGTTCTATTTTTATTTATTTATTTTTTTGAGTCAGAGTCTTACTCTGTCGCTCAGGCTAGAATGCAGTGGCACACTGCTCACGGCCACTGCAGCCTCGACCTGCTGGTCTCAGGCAATCCTTCTGCCTCAGCCTTTCAAGCAGCTGGAACTACAGGCACTCGCCCGCCACATCCAGCTAATTTTTTGATTTATTGTAGAGGCAAGTTCTCACCAAGTTGCCTAGGCTGATCTCGAACCCCTGGACTCAGACAATCCTCTCACCTCAGCCTCCCAAAATGCTGGGATTACAGGCTTGAGCCACCATGTCCAGCCTGGAAGTTCTATTTTTAACATATTGATGAACCTTCATACTGTTTCCCAGGGCAGTTGTACCATTTTAGAATCCTGCCAACAGTGCAAAAGGGTTCCAAATTCTCTACATGTTTTCCAACACTTGTTAGTTGTTTTCTGTTTGATAGCGGCCATCTTAATTGTATGAGGTGATATCTCATTGTGGTTTTGATTTGCATTTTTCTGATGACTAGTGATGTTGGGCATCTTTTCATGTACTTGTTGGCCTTTTGTATATTAGCTTTGTCTATTCAGATCCTCTGTCCATTTCAAAAAAAATTTAACAAGATTTTCTGATTTTTTTTGGATGTTGAGTTGTAGGAGTTCTTTATGTATTCTGGATATTAGTCTCTTATTATATACATATGATTTGCCAGTGTTTTCCCCCACTCTGTAGGTTGCCTTTTCACTCTGTTGATTGTATCTATTAATGCACAAAGGTTTTAAAATTTGTTGTAGTCTCATTTGTCTGAATTTTTGCTTGTGCTTTTAATGTCATATCCAATAAATCATTGCCAAGTCCAATGTTATAAAGCTTTTCTTCCAAAAGTTTTAAGTTTTGGTTCTTACATTTAAGTCTTTAATCAATTTTGAGTTACTTTTTATGTATGGTGTAAGATGAGGGTCCGGCTTCATTCTTTTGCATGCAGATATCTAATTTTCTGACCACCATTTGTTGAACAGATGGACATTTCACCATTGGATGGTTTTGTTACCTTTGTTGAGGATCATTTGCCCATATACATGAAGGTTTATTTCCAGACTCTCTATTCTAGTCCATTGGTATTTGTTTTTAATCTTAGCATTACACTATTTTGGTTACTGTGGCTTTTGTAATATGTTTTAAAATCAGGAAGTATGAATTCTCCAACTTTTTTTTTCTTCAAAATTGTTTTGACTATTTAGTGTCCTTTGAGATTCCATATGAATTTTAGATTAAATTTTTCTATTGCTAAAAAAAGAGTGCTGTTGAGATTTTGATAGAAGTTGTGTTGATTCTGTAGATTTCTCTAGGTAGTGGGGATACCTTGACAGTATTAAGTCTTCCAGTCTAGGAACACAAAAGTCTTTTTATTTGTGTTTTTAACTTCTTTCACTAAGGATTCATAGTTTTCACTGTACAGATCTTTCACCTCCTTGGTTAGGTTTATTCCAAAATGGTTTACTATTTTTGATACTATTGTAAATTGAACTTTTAAAAAACTGTCAGTGTATAGAAACACAACTGATTTTTGCATTTTAAGTTTGTATCCTGCAACTTTGCTTAATTTGGTAATTTGTTCTAACAGTCTTTTGGTTGTTTATTTATTTATTTTTTTTCCCCATATGAGATCATGTCATCTGTAACTAAGATACTTCTATTTTTTTTTTTTTTTACTTCAGATGACTTTTATTTCTTTCTCTTGTCCAATTGCTCTGGCTGGGATTTAAAATATTATGTTGGAAAGAAGTAACAAGAATAGTCATCCTTTTCTTTTTCTTGATTTTAGAGGAACTACTTTCGTGATGTTAGCTGTATGATGTTACCTGTAGTCTTTCCATAAGTGACCTTTTTTATGTTGAGATAGTTTGCTCTTATTCTTAATTTGTTGAGTGTTTTTTTTTAAATATCTTGATAGGGTATTGAATCTTGTCAAATTATTTTTGCATATCAATTGACGTGATCATATGGCTTTGTTCTTTTTTTAATGTGTGGCATATAACATTGACTTTCATATGTTGAATCATCCTTGAATTCCATAAATAAATTGTACTTGGTCATGTTGTAGAATCCCTTTAATATGCTGTTTAGTTCAGTTCTAATATGTATTAGGCAACTGCATTTGTCTACATGTTTATCTTCATCAGAGAACCTTATATTTTCAGTTGGCTTAATGCTGCTATTTAGTGTCTTACTTTTTAACATAAAGACTCCTCTTAGTGTTTCTTGTAGAGCAGGTCTAGTAGTAATGAACTCCCTCAGTTTTTATTTATCTGAGAAAGTCTTAATTTTTTCTATATTTTTGAGTGATAGTTTTGATGGATAAAAGTTTTCTTCACTGACAGCTTTTCTCTCTCAACACTTTGTAGACCAGAAGGGAGTGGAATCATATGTTCAAAGTTTCTGCTGAGAAATCCACTGATAGTCTTGTGGAAGGTCCCATCTACATGATGAGTTGCTTTTTTTCTTGCTGCTTTCAACATTTGTTACATAGATAGTTTTGTCATAATTTGTCTTGGTGGTATTCTTTCTGAATTTATCCAGTTGGAGTTCTTTGAGCTTCTTGAATTTGTATTTCTGGTTTTTTTTTAAATCAGATTTGGGAAGTTTTATAGCCACTATTTCTTCAAATAAACTCTCCCCCTTTGTCCTGGTATATCTATAATGCATCTGTTGGTCTGCTTGATAGTCCCTTATGCTCTCTTCATTTTTCTTCATACTTTTTCCTTTGTTGCTTTGATTTGATTTCAAATTGTCTGCCTTTGAGTTCACTGATTCTTTATTCTACCTAGTCAAGTTTGTTTTCAAACCCCTCTAGTGAATTTTTCAGTTTGGTTGTTCTATTTTTTAGCTCCAGAATTTCATTTGATTCTTCTTAATAGTTCATGTCTCTCTGTTGATATTCTCATTTTATTTCTGCATCATTTTCTGATTTTTGTTTAGTTGTCAGTGTTCACTTATATCTCACTGAACTTATATATGGCAGTTATTTTAAATTCTCTGTCAGGCAGATCATAAATCTTCATTTCTTTAGAGTTGGTTTCTATAATTTTGTTTTGGTCCTTTGGGTCATGTTTTCCTTCTTCTTTTTATACATTATAACCTTCTGCTGAGTATGGGCATTGAAAAATCAACCTCTTCTGCTAGTATTTGCATGCTGGTTTCATGCAGAAGACCGTCATTAATCAACCCCATTGAAGGTTAAAAGGAATTCTCAAAACTTTTCTGATCTTTTGTTTCCCCTAGTGTATGCATGTAGAACTGCAGCTCTAACGTGCAGTGATACTTGACTAATTTCAATGACTTCTAAACTCTGCTACTGGTCCCTAAGTGCTGTGAGTTAAACCAGACAGAAATTGGTTTCTCTGGCAGCCTCTGGATAAACCAGAATGTTAGATACAC
Source organism: Cephalopachus bancanus (assembly GCA_027257055.1). NCBI lineage: Eukaryota > Metazoa > Chordata > Mammalia > Primates > Tarsiidae > Cephalopachus > Cephalopachus bancanus. Next base: position 466,812 of record JAPVLO010000430.1, on the reverse strand, counting down.
AGTTCATTCTTTTCTGTCCTGAGGGAGGAGCCTGGGTATGGTAAGTGCCCCCCCCACTGTATTGCATTAGGAAAAAGGCATAGATGAGTGTGCAAAATTAGTCTCTAGAGTTCCCACAGAGATAGCCTGATATATATTGTTTCATTTCCCCTGTGGGGGAATGAAAGCCTGTAGCTTTCTGCCATCTTGCTGACACTGTTCTCTTTGTGAAAGTTTTAATAATATTACTGTAACATTATTCCTGGAAGATCAATATTCATCCATCTGCGATGAGGTCCGGCCAGTTGGTGGGTGTACAACTTCAGCATTCCATGCCTAGGTTTGTTTCCTGGGGCCACTGCTTATACCAACACTCTCAGGTCAGACTCCCTGAAAATAGAATTTGAGTCAGGGATTCTGTTGGTATACTCATAAAAAAAATATATAAGAGAAGGAGGGAAATGGGAAAGAGACAACTGAGGATGTATTTTCAGGTCAAGCTTATTCTTGGTCTGATTTAGAGGGAGGGGGAAGCCTAGATCATGAATTTTATTATAAAATGTCCTGCATTGAGATAAAATAAAAACCTTTTTACCCTGTATCAGTCAACCACTGGCTGCTGGCTGATCTGGAGTAAGGAACATAACTCCTTGGTATGCACTAAAGACAATTTTCCATAGAAGGAGGCAGCCATGAACCATGAATGACCAAAACTCACAGTAGCTGGGGAATCTAGATAGGATACCTATAATATCTATTATACCTGGGATACTGTTAAAAATCTGTCCCTGCACTACAGTAAAGTTAGTACATCTATCTCTATATGCTTAACTACATACCTCCAAATCTGAGGTCCGCTAATCAATACCCTTATTTACAGCAGAGGAAGCTTGTAATGGAACTTGATAAATCATAGAACTGGAGTAGCAAATTAAAATGCTGTCAGCATTCAGGTGGTAAAATTTGATGAGTTAAACAAGTCTTCTGTAAGAAACATTCTCCCATTAAGAATAAGTATAAGCACCAAGATGAATGACAATCAACAATCTCAATGTTGGGAACAACAGAGAATGGTAGGGACCATGGTAAATGAGATATCTCCTCCCATCCCATTTTGAAGAAGGAGGACTATTCACCTCCAGTCATCTGTTGCTCCAAGAGAATGTGGGCCCAGGTTTTACTGGAGGAATGCTAGTTTTTTTGTTTTTGTTTTTGTTTTTGAGTTGGAGTCTCACTCTTCGCCCAGACTGGAGTGTGGTGGCCGCTCCCAGCCACCGCAGCCTCGACCTGCTGGGCTCAGGCGATCCTTCTGCCTCAGCCTTCCAAGTAGCCAGAATTACAGGCATGTGCTACCATGCCCGGCTGATTTTTTGATTTATTGCAGAGATGAGGTCTCGCTGCCCAGGCAGGTCTCGAACCCGCGGGCTCAGGCAATCCACTCCCCTCAGCCTCCCAAAGGCGCGGGATTACAGGCTGAGCCACTGAGCCCGGCTGACTGCTAGTTTTTGATGTCTGAATTGAGCTTTGTAAATATAGTCTTGGCTTTTTTTGCCGTGTGAGGTCATATAGATTATTACTGGCTGGGCTAAGACTAACTCCCAGCTAGTCCAACAGCCAGAGCTTTATGTTCTTTCCAGCAGTTCAGTCCCCAGCATAAGAGTAGAAAAAGGCTGGGAGCTGGGAGGCAGGGAGACCAAGAAAAATATATGGATGGTGGAAGGTGAGGTGGGGTGTTTGCAATAGTCTAATTTTTTAAAACGTCATGATTGAGTTTCTGATCAATGCATGGCTCAGACAGATCAGCATCCACAGAAGCCACAGATTGGATGCTGGCTGCAAAGCACAGAGTTGGTAAACTCCTCAGGCTGGAATCTGGCTCCACTTCCCCTTTCTCATGTTATTCCTTAACTCAGTACTCCTTGAGTCAGTTTGCACTCCTCAGGGTCTGGCTACTTGCCATGCTCATTGCTGAGCTGTACCTTCTTTCATGCTGTCTTTTATCTCCAGAATTGCTTTCTCCTCTTTTCCCTGTCAGCCTTCTGAAATCCAATTTCTTCTCTAAGGCCAAACAAAATGAACCTCTCTGTGCTTTTGCCACTCAGCCATCATTGCAAACTGGAACGTATCTCGCCCGCTGGACTGTGAGCTCTGTAGTCAAGCATTTTACTTTAAACATAACAGGATTGAACAGAGCTGTCTTTCTTTCACCTAACCAGATCCTAGCTTGCTTCCTTTGCCTTAAAAACTTTTAAAAAATACAACTATATTTGACAATTATATAGGCTTAGTTTTCAGTCAGATAGTCTCCTGTCTCCCTTCCTCATTCACAATTCCAACTGGCAATTTTAAAAAACGTTTAAAGCTATTACTTTGGATATTTACTTCTATATTTCTAGATGGCTTGATTACATTGTTATTTTCTGTTCGATTTTATGCATTATTGACTTTAAAAATGAAGATTTATACCATTGTACTTCTCCTCCTCCTACCATCACTTTCCCCTCCCCCATCCTCCCAACAAATTTCTATCATGCCATTTGGTTAGCCCAAAGTTCAATTAAAAAAAAGATTAAGGCTATGAAATGTTATTTGAACTGAGTTATGCAGTATTCTGTAATAGTATTTTCATGGTTGTATAACATCTTGCTTTCCCTTGAGCTACTTTTAATTTTATGTATCTCTAAACACTCCAATAGAAGGACAGTCCACTCTTAATCCACTCTCAATATGTCCAAACATATTTCATCTTTGTCTTTGTCTTGGAGATAGCTCTCCTGAAGTCATTGTCCTTTGGCTCCAATTTGAAGGGGGTGGTCTTCAGGTCAGCAGCAAAGAGGTCATCCCTAGATGACTGCATCTCCTTTTACCACTAACCTGGGGATTCCTTGTGCTTTTCTTTTGAGCTGAATCCCTTGCTACCTGTATTCTACATCATCTTCCTTTTTTTATCTGCACACTTGTTTGCTAATGCACATTCTTTAGTCATTTTTTGAGGAAAGATACGAGGGAAGACATCTTTTGAGACCTCACTTATCAGAAAAAGTTTTTATTCTGCCCTCAGACTTGATTATTTGTCTGGGTATAGAATTCTAGGCCGACAGTCATTTTTCCTCAGAATTTATAGGCATCATTTCATTTTATTTTTAATATCTAGTATTGTTGAGAAATTGAATGTCATTTTAATTTCTCTCCTTTCTTTTCTTTTCTTTTTGAGTCAGTGTCTCATTCTGTTGCTCAGGCTGGAGTGCAATGGCATGATCATGGCCCACCATAGCCTCCAACTTTTGGGCTCTGCATCAGTCTCCCAAGTAGCTGGAACTACAGGGACATGCCACTACATCTGGCTAATTTTTAAAAAAGTTTTTGTACTAGTCTCGAACTCTTGAGCTCAAACAATCCTCCTACCTCTACCTCCCAAAGTGTTAGAATTACAGGTGTGAGTCACTAGGTTCAGCCATTTGAATTCCTTTTTTTTTTTTTTTTTTAGTAGGAGTCTCACTCTGTCGCCCAGACTGGAATGCAGTGGCATGCTCCTGGCAACCACAGCCTTGACCTGCTGGGCTCCGGTGATCCTTCCGCCTTGGCCTTCCAAGTAGCTGGAACTACAGGCACACACTACCATGCCTGGCTAAATTTTGGTTTTTTGTAGAGACAAGGTCTCGCCAAGTTGCCCGGGCGGGTCTCAAATGCATGGGCTCAGGCAATCCTTTTGCCTTAGCCTCCCAAAGTGCTGGGATTATAGGTTGAGCCAACATGCCTGGCCCATTTTAACTTCTAACTGTTTTAATCTTTCCCCTTCATTTCTGGAAACTTTTAAAGATGTGCTTTGTCCGAAAATTTAAAAAAAGTTACAGTGTATCTTTTTTCATTTATACCGTTGCAACTTGATGTGCACTTACTGTCTGGAAACTTTTGTTCTTTATTTACTGAATATTTTCTTCTTCCTTTCATCATTTCCTCCCCCTTTCTTCTCTGTAACGTCTTTTATTGGGATGATTGACCTTTGAAATTAACTTTGTTTTATTTTTCTCATTTTCCACCTCAATTAATTTTGTTTTATTTTCTGGGACATTGTTCCTATGTTGGTTTCAAACCATTTATTGAAATTTAAAAACATCTCCTAGCACTATAATTTTCTCTGAATGTTCTTTATTTTTTTAAAAACAGCTTCTTGCTTATAGCATAATGGATGTAAAATATTTTCTGAGGTTGTCTGAGTTATATGGGGGGGGTAAGAAACCCAGAATTATCTTTTGGAGGGTGAATCCCTTGTAGTACACCAGAATTTATTCCTCCAGATGAAAGGGTCAACCAAAGTTTTTATCTGGAAATTTTGAGAAGGTTGCATCACGATTTGTAGAAGAAACGTCCTATGTTGTGGCAAAAAGGTGATTGGTACTTCCACCATGACAGTGCACTTGCCCACACCTTGCTGAGTGTTCAGCAGTTTTTTTTTTTTTTTTTTTTTTTTGAGTTGGAGTCTCACTTTGTGAGACTGGAGTGCAGTGGCCACTCCTGGCCACCGCAGCCTCGACCTGCTGGGCTCTGGCGATCCTTCCGCCTCAGCCTTCCGAGTAGCCGGAATTACAGGCGCACGCTACCACACCCGGCTAATTTTTTGATTTTATTGTAGAAATGAGGTCTCGCCTGCCCAGGCGGGTCTCGAACCCACAGTCTCAGGCAATCCACTCACCTCAGCCTCCCAAAGGCACGGGATTACCGGCTGAGCCACCGAGCCTGGCTTGTGTTCAGCAGTTTTTGACCAAGAACAGCATGACTCCCATGCTCCACCCTCCCTATTCACCCAATCTTTCCTTGAGTGACTTATTTGTTTCCCTGGATGAAAAAAGCCCTTAAAGGGAAATGTTTTGCCGATATGGAAGTGGCAAACAAAAACTGGCAGAAGCTCTGAAAGGCATCAGAATTGACAAGTTCAAAAACTGTTTTGACCAGTGGGAAAAGAGTCTCAATAGGTGTATTGCATCAAAAGGAGAGTATTTTGAAGATGACTGAGGTTTAAACATGCAAGAATAAATAGACAATTATTTTTATAGATAAATTCTGGGTTTTGGGGTCCCCTTGTACTATTTTAGACTTTTTTTCTAGCTCCCTACACTCTCTCTTATTCTTCCAAGTCTCTTTGTCTCTCTTTCTTTCTTGTTACAAGCTGCCCATTCATGCCTGGTGATTCTCGAGGTGTCCCTTTCTACTTAAAAGTGAAGTCCTTCAGAGCTGATCAGAAGCTATGTTTGAAGGCTGTGTTTTTTGTCAGTATCCTTAGGTCCTTTTTATTGAGGGATCTTTTTTTAGTGAATTATTAATCTCTTTAATTAATTAATTTTATTTATTAATCTCTTTATTTAAATTAATCTCTTTATTTAACATATGTCTAGCAGCTAAACATTGATATTGGAGACAAGGAAAGGGGAAACTGAGATCCCTGATTTGGTATGAAGATTTTCATGTAATACTCCTGTTGTCAGAAGGCAACCTCTGTCCTTGGCTGTACTTGGTGTGCCTGACTCTAGAGTTCCAGACGTTAGCAGCATTAGGGAAAGACAGTCACATATGGTCAGTACTGAGGAGGGGGTCACAATGCTGCTTAGTATGGGCGGGGGGGAGAGAGAGAGAGAGAGAGAGAGAGAGAGAGAGACAGAGAGTGTGTGTGTGTGTGTGTGTGTGTGTATGTATTTTAGAGACTAACTCTGTCAACCAGGCTAGAGTGGCACAATCATAGTTCACTGCGGCCTCAATCTCCTGGACCCAAGTAATTCTCCTGCTTCAGCCTCCCAAGCAGCTGGCACTACAGTCACACACTACCACTCCTGGCTAATTTTTAAATTTTTTTCAGAGATGGAGTCTCACCATGTTGCCCAGGCTGGTCTCAAACTCCTGGCCTCAAGTGATCCTCCCATCTTGGCCTTACAAAGTGCTGGGATTATAGGTGTGAGCCACTGTATCCAGCTGCTGAATACAAGGGGTGACCCCAAAAAAGCCCAGAATTTATTTGTAAAAAGTTGTGTATTTATTCTTACATGTTTGAACTGCAGTCACCTTCAAAGCACTCTTTGCTTGATGCAATGCACTTCCGAGGTGCTTTTTCCACTGCACAAAACAACTTTGAACTCGTTAATTTTGATGCCATTTAGTGCTGTTGTTTTTTGTTTTACCTCATTCACATCGGCAAAATGTTTCCCTTTGAGGAGTTTTTCGTCCAGGGACACAAAGAAAAAAAGTTGCTTATGGTGAGATCAGGTGAATAGGGAGAGTGAGGCACGAGCATTTTTGGTCAAAAACTGCTGAACACTCAGCACAATGTGGGCAGGTGTGTCGTCACCTGTTTGCCACAACTTGGGACTTATCTTCTGCAAATCATGATGCAACTTTCTCAAAACTTCCAGATAAAAACTTTGGTTTACTGTTTGATCCAGAGAACAAATTCTGAGTGTACAACAAGGGGCCCATCCTCCAAAAGATAATTCTGGTTTGGGGAGGTCCTCTCTTGTGTATTTTTGATAGAGTGACCCTGTAAAATGAACTGGCTTGTTTCTGGATTTCTCTTACCTCTGGTTTTCCAAGTCCAACTTTTTTTTTTTTTTTTTTTGCTTTTATCTGAATGTTGGTATCCTCTCACAAACCATATGTTAGGGCTTAATACCCGGTATGATAGTATTAAAAGCTGAGGTTTTGGGGAGGTGATTCAGTCAGGATGAATCCAACCTCATGAATGGTATTAATGGCCTTGTAGAAGAAGCTTAAGGGAACTCCTTTGTCCCTTCTGCCATGCTAGGATGCAGTGAGGAGGTACCATATCTATGAAGGAGAGTGCAAACCCTTGCCAAACACTGAATCAGCTGGTACCTTGATTTTGGACTTCCCAGCCTCCAGAACTGTGAGAAATAATGTTTTGCTGTTTATACATTACACAGTGTAAGGTATTTTCTTATCAGCATGTATGGACTAAGGTATGTCTCTTATTTTTTGTTTTTGTTTTAAATAAGCCTTAAGAATTACCTTTACTGTAATTTTAGGCAGCATTAGGAGGGAATGAATGTGTTCTGTTTGCATACGTAACTGAAAGCTTCTTTTCTCTAAAACTTCCTAGAGATTTCAGCCCAGATTAGTTTCTCCTTTTTTTAAACTCTCAGAGCACTCTTTGTGCTCATTAATTTTATATTTATTACAGTGCTGATCATAATCCCTAAAGGCATAATCCCAAACACCATAATCTCAATGTTGAAATCCCAAAAAAACAAAGTCCCTAAAATCACATTCCCAGAAGATTAAAGTCCCAAATGTTGAAATCCTAAAAGCCAAATTCTAGGGAAGGGATTAGTGTTTTCAGTTGTACATGGGATAGTTGTATCATGTTAGTGGCATCGTGTTAGGCTGAACTCTTACCTTGTTATTGTCTTTATTTGGAAATTAAGTATGGTTTAAGGAGATGTGTATGATGCCAAGTTGACAACAGGTGGACTTGTGGGCTTAATTTTAGGGCTTAACTTGACTGGATTTAAGGAAAACCTAGAAATCTGGCAAAGCATTATTTTGGGTGTGTCTAAGAGGGTGTTTCCAGAGGAGATTAGTGTATGTGTCTGAGTGAACTAGACAGGGAAGATCTGTTCTCAGTGTTGAGGGTACCATCTTGTCGGCTGGGAGTCTAGAGAGAATAAATACAGAAGGCAGCTCTGAGAACTGGGACAGACTTTTCTTATGCTGCCTTGGTCATCAGAACTCTAGGCTTTCCAGCATTTGAACTCCAGGACTCGCATCAGTGGCCCCTTGGGCTCTAGGGCTTTCAGTCACAGACTGAGAGTTATTACCAGCATCCTTGGTTCTGAGGTCTTTGTACTTGGACTGACCCACACTACCGTCATCCTAGGGTCTCCGGCTTGCAGATAGCCTGGCTTCAGACTTCTCAGCCACCATAATTGCATGAACCAGTTTCCCTAACAAATCCCTTCCTGTATCTCTATATACATATCCTAATAGTTCTGTCTCTCTGGAGAACCCTGACTAATATAGATTTGGTATTGGAGAAGTAATTATAATTTCTTCTTACTGTATTCCCTACAACACAATGGAAAAGATCCGTGAAACTGTTCCCTCACAAAAAGACTGTGATAAGTGTATGAGGCTACTTAATAGTGAAAGATAAAAGTTTGAAGGGTAATTACTACTGGTACTGCAGAAGCAGAAAATCACTTAATTGTAACAGTTGAGCAATAACCAGACTTACAAAACTTACAGACCATGACTACCTTCCAAACACAAGTACAGCAAATGTTTTGAAGATAATAGAAAAAGTGAAAGTGCAGGTAAAAACAACAGCAACACTCAGATTATAGCATTATGTGACCCTAACCCCATTTATTCATATACTCTTACAGTTTTCTAACAGTGTTGTGCATGGACCACTTGCTTCTAAAATCAATGTGTAAATCATCACATTGATGACTAAATTATTATTATTATTATTATTTTAAAACATTTTATTATAAAGATGTGGGGTACATTTCAGGGTTAGACGTATAAACATCGATCATGCAGGTACCCTTGTTGATGAGGTACGCCCCTCCCTTCCCTAGCAGTTTCTCTCAACTGCCAATCCCACCCACCCCCCAACAGTTTCCCACTACTGCCAATCGCTTTCTTATAGCATTGTAATTGTTCAAGGTCAGTTTATGAGTGAGAACATATGGAACTCTGTTCTTTGTTTCTGTGATAAATCACTGAGTATGATTGACTCCAAATCCATCCAAGTTACGGCAAAATCCATATATTTGTCCTTCTTTATGGCTGCATAATATTCCATTGTGTATATGTACCACTTTTTTTTAATCCAGTCCAGCTTCGATGGGCAACACGGTTGGTTCCATGTTTTTGCTATTGTGAATAGAGCTGCAACAGACATACGTGTGCAGGTATCTTTTTTGTAGAATAATTTGAGTTCCTTCTGGTATATTCCCAATAGGTGAATTGCTGGGTCATATGGAAGGTCAATTTCTAGTTCTTTCAGAAATCACCACACTGTGTTCCCAAGAGGTTGCACTAGTTTTCATTCCCACCAGCAGTGTAGAAGCGTTCCTTTTTCTCCAGATCCTCGCCAGCACCTGTTGTTGTTTGTTATATTAATGATGGTCATTTTCACTAGGGTTAGGTGGTATCTCAATGTGGTTTTGATTTGCATTTCTCTGATGATTGGTGAGCCTGAGCACTTTTTCATATGTCTGTTGGCTGCCAGTTTATCTTCTTTTGAGAAGTGTCTATTCATATCTTTTGCCCACTTTTTAAAGGGGCTGTTTGTTTTTTTCCTTTCAGTGCGTTTGAGTTCCTTGTAGATCCTAGATGTTAGACCTTTGTCAGATATACAGTTGGCAAATATTTTTTACCATTCTGTGGACTGGGTGACTAAATTATTTAATCACATGTGACTTCTGTCCTTTCATGATAGTTTCAATTTTCTCTGCTGTGTATTTCATCTTCACGTCATTTCCAATGCTGGAGATATAAATTGTGGAAAGACTTTCAGAAAGTTCTAATTTGTTTTATACATTTTTTTTTGCAGATTTGACTTCATGAAAGTATATTATCACAATATTGACTTTGTGTGTAAGCATCGTGTGTATACATAAAATCATTAACACTTCTTCAGTAAATGAAAAGATGTCCTTTTTGTACATCTGTGCCTGTGAAAGATAAGATTTCTCCATCTCAGCACTTTGGGTGACTGCAAATGCAATGGTGACCCATCATAGTTTTTGCTTGATCTTGTCAAAAGACTTAGGTTGTCCATCATGGTATTTCAGATGACTGCAATTATAAAACTGGAGGCACACAGTTACCATCCATAGAGATGCACATTTGTATGCTTTGCTTTTGGACCTATTTCTTTCTCCTTTTTTCTTTTATTTGGATTGGAGTCTCACTCTGTCGCCCAGGCTGGAGTGCAGTGGCACACTTACAGCCACCCCAGCGTTGACCTGCTGGGCTCCGGTGATCCTTCCGCTTCAGCTACCACACCCAGCTAATTTTTGATTTACTGTAGAGACAAGGTCTCACCAAGTTGCCTGGGCTGGTCTCGAACCCACAGGCTTAGGCAATCCACTCATTTCAACCTCCCAAAGTGCTGAGATTACAAGCTGAGCCACTGAGCCCGACTTGGACCTATTTCTTTATGAATTCAGTTCATTGGCTCTTAACTATCATATCTGCGAGGCTGTTGTTAGTCTACCTCAGTGTTTATGCTTTCAAAAATATGTGTGTTATTATTGCCTATTGCCTGAATTCTTGTGTAAAGTATCCTATGAAGTGTTCTGTTGTGTTTTTATGTTTCTTAAATAAATCCCCTTTAAAAATATACATAAGTGTCTTTTAAATAATTTTTGAAAATTATTTTTTTTCTAGGATTATATTTTCAGGAGTTTGATCTTTTGGAATTGTAATTTAGGGAATTTTAGATGTCAGGGATTTTGATCTTTTGAGATTTCAACATTCAGATTATGGCATTTGGGATTATGTCTTTTGTGAATGTGATCCTAACCCCATTTATTCATATACTCTTGTAGTTTCCTAACAGTGCTGTGCATGAACCACTTGCTTCTAAAACTAACGTGTGAATCACCTCATCGGTGACTAAATATTAAACCAATTTGAATTACTTGTTTAGATTTCCAGAAACTAAGGCTTTTTGTCTCTCACAGGTAACCAAATTTTAAAAATAGTTTAAGATTAGGATTTGACAATCTTTATACATTGGTGAGCATTTCCTACAGGCTGTAGACTTTGTCATGGTACCTCACTCAATAAATGTGCTCTCATGAAAACTGGTCTATGAACTAAATGTGTTACACTTAGAATTTACATTTTCAGCATTAAAAGAGCACTATCCCTATATAAGGCAGATAAACCTTAATTTACGTTAAATGCTTAATGTTTTTTTTTTGAGTTGGAGTCTCACTCGGTCGCCCGGACTGGAGTGCAGTGGCTGCTTCCGGCCACCGCAGCCTCGCCTGCTGGACTCCAGCAATCCTTCCACCTCAGCCTTCCGAGTAGCCGGAATTACAGGCGCGCGCTACCACGCCTTTTTTTGATTTGTTGTAGAGATGAGTTCTCGCTGCCCAGGCGGGTCTCGAACCCGCGGACTCAAGCAATCCACTCGCCTCAGCCTCCCAAAGGCGGGGGATTACAGGCTGAGCCACCGAACCCGGCTTAAATGCTTAATGTTAACCTCATATCCAGCTATGCCAGGGCTGGTGGGGTATGGAGAAGAATATAAACCTTGGAAAGCAGAGGGCATATCTCTATCTAATTGGGGAATTTTTTTTTTTTTTTAAAATCAGAGTCTCACTCTGTCACGCAGGCTGAAGTGCAGTGGTATACTCACAGCCAGCGCAGTCTCGACCTACTGGGCTTAGGTGATCCTTCTGCCTCAGCCTTCCTAGTAGCTGGAACTACAGTCATGCACCACCACGCCTGGCTAATTTTTTGATTTATCGTAGAGATGAGATCTTGCCATGATGCTCCGGCTGGTCTTGAACCCCTGAGCTCAGCAATCCTCTCGCCTATGCCTCCCAAAGCACTGGGATTACAATCGTGAGCCACCACACCTGGCATTTTATAAGGTTTCAATTGCTGCATCACAAGCTACTTCCAAATCTAGTAACTTTAAACACTGATGTTTGTTCTTTCTCACCATTCTGGGAAGTTCTACGGCTCCTCCCAACTTAACTTTCTTATACAGCTGTATTCAGCTGGTGGGTGAGTGGGGGTTGTGCACTGGGGGCAGCTAAGGCCTTTTAGCTCCAAAATTCTGGACTTCTTCATTGCAAGGTGGCCTCAGGGTTGCAAGAGAGTAAGCTGCAGTACCAAGCATGTATCTAGCCTCTTCTTGCATCACATTTACTGGTGTCCCATTGGCCATAGCAAGTCACATGGCCAAGGCCAGCGTTGAGGTGAGAAGGGACTAGTAAGGGGACGGGTACCAGGAGGCATGATTCATCAGAAATCATTATTATAAGAATCTTCCACAGGGTGCAAAATATTTGCATGTATTATAATTTACAGGTCACTATACATTTCCCAGCTCATATACTCAATGTAAAAATAATTCACTGGAATTGGCTGCACCTTTATTTTACTATGATGGAGAAGACTGAGATCTGGCCTTCAAGTGCCAAGCCACTGAGGACAGCTGGGCTTCGTGCAAAAGGATACAGCCTATTTATGATTTTGCATTCATGCCTACTAGTCACCAGGGCAATATTCTGTGCCTGGCTATAAACCACCTTGGGGTGTGGAATGCTTGGACACTTATCTGCTGCTGGCCCCTCAGATTCTACTACCTCTCTCAGCAGCTCACAGCAACCCTGTATGGAGCCCCACCAGGGCGCTGGCACATACAGCTGCCTCAGGGAAGGGGCATGCATGGCTGGAAGAGCCCAGACCAGGCGGGGCCTTTTAACGTGCTGGATTCAGAGCCAAAGCTCAAGCCAGAGCCCCCAGTCCTAAAGCAGGAGAGGTTTAGCTACTCCTTTGCAATGTCACTACCTGGTTATAATCAAAGCAAGTTTTCTGATCAAATTCTGTCATATGGTCATATTTTAGTAAATGGACACAAAAGCACCTCTTCTGAAAGCTCTGTGAAGGCTGATGTTTTTATTTTATTTTATTTATTTTTTGAGTCAGAGCCTCACTCTGTTGCCCAGGCTGGAGTGCAGGCCCAATCATGGCTTCTGCAGCCCCAACCTACTGGGCTCAGGTGATCCTTCTGCCTCAGGTCTTCCAAGTAGCTGGGACTGCAGGCTTGTGCCACCACGCCTGGCTAATTTTTTTGATTTGTTGTAGAGACGAGGTCTCCCTATGTTGCCCAGGCTGGTCTCAAACTCCTGGGCTCAGGCAATTCTCTCGTCTTGGCCTCCCAAAGTGCTGGGATTACAGGTGTGAGCCACCATGTCTGACCGTTTTAGCTGTCTGGTCTGCCTCAGTACCCACCACATTCAAGATGCCTGAGCTAAATGAGACACTATTCCAGTGCCAGATTTGGCTAACTCTATGACTATTTGAGAATCTAGAACTCACTGAACCAGTGGCAGGACCCAAGACCACTTAGGGATTAAAGCTAGGGCTCTGTCCCCACAGGTATGGAATCTTCAAGATGAGTGTTGTCTGATAACAATTAAATGAGCCACATTTAAAAAGTAAAAGCAAATATAATTTGAATAATATATAGCCCAGTGTATCCAATATATTAACAATTTAACATGTACAACATTTCATCTGCTTAGCAGCCACATGTGGCTAGTGATTACCACATTAGACAGCACAGTTCTGGATTCTTAAACCCTGTTCATGTAAGGGTTGGGAATGTCTCTAAATATTTTAGTCACCACACATGTATTTAGTACCATTAATATCACTAATAAGAACCCAGTTTGAATAATCATTGTTTTAGTTAGCCAAATGTTTAATGTTAATGAGAAAAGCATAACTAAATAGGTTGTAGTAGAAACTTCTGGAAGAGAGATTTTTTTAAATGAAATGTTTAACTGACAGAAACTGGGGTGTACAGTCAGAATGACTATTATTAAAAGGTCTACAAACAACAGATGTTGGCAAGGATGCAGAGAAAAGAGAACGCTTATACTCAGTTGGTGGGAATGAAAATTAGTACAACCTCTGTGAAAAACAGTAGGGAGATTTCTCAAAGAACTAAAAATAGAACTACCATCCACAGGTCCCGCTTCTGGGTATCTACCCAAGGGAAAATAAATCATTATGTCAAAAAAGACACTGGCACTCGTATGTTTATCACAGCACTGTTCACAATAGTAAAGTCATGGAATCGACCTAAGTGTCCACCAGTGGAGGACTGGTTAAAGAAAATACATGCAGTACTATTCAGCCACAAAAAAGAATGAAATCATGTCTTTTGCTGCAACATGGATGGAACTGGAGGCCACTATCCTAAGTAAAATAACTCAGAAACAGAAAATCAAATGCTACATGTTCTTACTTTATAAGTGGGGATTAAACAATGGGTACACATGAGGATACAGTATGGAATAATGGACACTGGAGATTCCAAAAAGTGGGAGGGTTGGGGGGAGGTGAGGGTTGAAAAATTGCCTGTTGATGCAACGTTCAGGTGATGAACCCAGACTTCACCACTATGCAATATATGCATGTAAGAAAAAGCACTTGTACTCACTAAATTTATAAAAAGCAAAAAAGAACACAAAAGAAACTGGAATGTATATTTCTGACCAGCACAACTGACTGCCTCTATGGTGAGACTTAAAGTAACACACATGTAGTATGAGACTTAAAGTAGCAACAAAGAGTTTTTGCTGATGTACAGTATTTTAAAAGTAAATCGATATTACTCTTTTATGGAAAAGTAGTCCTAAAGAGCTCTGAGAATAGAGAGAGCTTCAAAAAAAATTTTACTTTTTTTTGAGTTGGAGTCTCACTCTGTCGCCCAGACTGGAGTGCAGTGGCCTCTCCTGGCCACCGCAGCCTCGGCCTGCTGGGCTCCGATGATCCTTCCACCTCAGCCTTCCGAGTAGCCAGAACTACAGGCATGCGCTACCATGCCCAGCTGATTTTTTATTTATTGTAGAGATGAGGTCTCGCTGCCCAGGCGGGTCTCAAACCCGCGGGCTCAGGCAATCCACTCACCTCAGCCTCCCAAAGCGTGGGATTACAGACTGAGCCACCGAGCCCAGCTCAAAAATTTTATATCTGCATAAACATGAATATTGTATCATTTCAGAATTTGTGTGTGTGTGTGTGTGTGTGTGTGTGTGTGTGTGTGTGTGTGTGCATACCCATACACAAAGGATGAATGCTATAAGTCAAACTGTCTTGGGTGTCTTGCTAAAGTGCTTTCCCATTACTCCTGAAAAAAAAATGTTAAAATGCAGTACATATACACGATGGAATATTATGCAGCCATAAAGAAGGACAAAATTATGAACTTCGCAGCAACTTGAATGGACTTAGAGTCTATAATACCGAGTGATCTATCACAGAAACAAAGAACTAAGTGTCACATGTTCTCACTCATAAGTGGACCTTGAACAATTATCATAATACTATAAGAAAGGGATTGGCAGTAGTGGGAGACTGCCAGGGAGGCAGGGTGCACCTCATCAACAAGGGTGCCTGCATAACGAACATTTGTATACCTAACCTTGAATTGTGCCCCACATCTTTAAAATAAAAAATTTAAAAGAAGAGAAAATGTAATATGATAGCACCAGGGAGCCGGAGGCAGCAGGATTTATACTGGTGAGACTGAGTAATATTTTGAGACACTCACTTGAATTTTGTTTATCCGTCTCCTGAATACTAAATGGGTAACTAGACCCCTAGTGTTTTCTGCCTGAGGTATTTTTGCAGGACCAAAAAGCTGAAACTGCTTGAAGTCAGTGCCTCCTCTTTTCTTTTTTGGCATGCCAAGTTTCTTGAAAATATAGTGCTGGGGATCCCGGAGGTGAGGAGAGAGAGAGGAATGCTAGGGAGATGGGGTGTCTGGGGAGGTGGGATGCCTCAGAGGCTGGGAAGCAGCGACAGTCGGCAGACTGACGAATGACTTGCAAGAACAGGAGCAGTGCTTTGTGTCATTGCTTCAGAGACCTGAGGGACCGACGCTGACAGTTTAGGAAAGTTGGACCCCAGGCATTAGGGTTCCAACCTCATGAAAGATACTCATGCCTTGGTGAAAATCAGTGTGGACCGAGAACTAGAGGAGGCATTAGAACTTGACCCCACCATGGAATGAGAGTAAGGGGAAGGAAGCCTCAATGATTATGAGGTGGACTAATGGCTCGTGGTAGAGCAGCAGAGCACTGAGAAGCGTTTAAGGAAAATAAAGCATTGTGCTTTTTTTTTTGAGTTGAAGTCTTGCTCTGTCACTCAGGCTGGAGTGTAGTGGCATGCTAATGGCCACAGTAGTCTCAACCTGTTTGGCTCAGGCCATCCTTCTGACTCAGCCTTCCAAGTAGCTGGAACTACAGTTGCATGCCACCATGTCTGACTTCATTGTACTTCTTTTTATCCCTTTTTGTTGGAACTGGGTCCTCCTGATACAGTGGCTCTATACAAAGATTTTGGCCTGAGACCTGGAGGATTTCCTGTGCTATGATCCCTTATGTCCAGTGGATCATAAATGGATCAAAACTCAGTTGCTAATCACTAAAATGAATCGAGTACTGAGTGGAGAAGCAGGCAGACTGATCTATGGCTATTTCTTACCTGGGCAAGTCACATCACTTTTCTGGGCCCTGGTTTCTTCTGCCGGGGATCCTGCAAGTGTTTATGGGGGCACCTTCTACGTGAAGAGCACTGGCAGAAACCACAGCCCTAGGGAAGTCAATATGTCTAGAAAGACGATCTGGTGAAATTTTCCAGCCTCCTGCAGATTTTCCTAATAATTACAGAAGCACGACTTGAGGTCATTTAATAGGTAAATAAAAAAGCTTAACAGACATAAACTCATCTGTCACTAGAGGTTTGTCTGAAGCACTGTGCACACCCTTCAGCTGTAAGGCTCTGGCTCCGGTATGCATGAGACGTTTCATGTGGGCTGATTGGTTGGTGATTTCCAACAGGGCATTTGCTTCTGCATGCCAGGTCTGCAACTGAATGCCCAGGGCCTGAGGGTTGGACTCAAGTGTCAGTTCTCCTGAAAATGGGTGTTAACTCTTTTCAATCTTCTAGAGAGCTTTCTCTGACGTGTGAAAAGTGGTGGCAGGAGCCTGACCCATAGTCCACAGTTTGAGTTTAATAAGAACATGATTATAAAAGATCTTGACTTTGTGCAACTTACTTTGTGCAACAGAAGAGTTGGATGGGCAACCAGACCATTGGAGCTTGGGATTTATTAATATTTCTTTGTTAAGTGCCTCTCAAGTGGTGAGATTTCACATTTTGGATGTATCTTTATTACTCCTAATTTTCATAATACAAATTTGAAATGTCACCCAAATAATTCTTTCCACTAGTCTAGATATAACCTTTAACTTCGGTAAACTCCAGGGGCCTAATGACTCTTCATTGTTGCAACTGGATATCCTATTAAAACTTTTTAAAGATTTTATTACTGTAGTCATGATTGCTTGCTAAGAAAGGGTGGGGTATTACAGTATGTATTCTATGGTAATGACTTTGAAAAGAAATGCATGCTAACAGTTATTAAGAGCTTACTGTGTTGCTCACTCTATGAAAAAGATACCTGCCAATGCATGTTTATTTTAGCATTATTCACAATAGCAAAAACATGGAACCAATTGAAAGAGGACTGGATAAAAAAATGTGGCACATATACATGATGGAATATTACATAGCCATAAAGAAGGATAAAATTGTGAACTTCGCAGCAACTTGGATGGACTTAGAGGATATAATACTGAGTGATCTATCACAGAAACAAAGAACCAAGTATCAAATGCTCTCACTCATAAATGGATCTTGAACAACTATCATGATACTATAAGAAAGGGATTGGCAGTAGTTGGAAACTGCCAGGGGAAGGGGGCGTGGGATTGGCAGTAGTGGGCAACTGCCAGGGGACAGGGGGCAACCTCATCAACAAGGTACCTGCATAATGAACACTTGTATACCAAACCCTGAATTGTACTCCACATCTTTAAAATAATTTTTTGAAGAGAGCTTACTGTGTTGTATTGAGCACTATATTGAGTGCTTGACTTGGAGCACTTCATGTGATGTTCATGATACCAGAAGTCCTTCTCACTCTCCATTGACAGAGAGGGAAACAGGATAGAAAAACTAGTCATCTAACTCATGATCATGCAGCTCAGGTGGCAGAGCTGGGTTTAAACCAATGCCACCTGACTTGTGGCTTACTTTCTTCTCTCTAATTCATTTGCATGTGCACATATATGTATACTGGAGAAGCCAAAAAGTGTATACACATTTTAAGACATGTTATCTATGTATTATTTTTAGTTCACTATAATCAGAAGTGTCTGGACACTGACGATAACCACTTTGATCATCTTTTGTAATTGCAGAAGTCAAACGTGATTTGTATTCATCTTTTGTTATGGGTACATACCAAGTATTACAATTTTAATACAGTTTCTTTCTTAAAATGCATATACATTTTTTCCAGCACCCTCTGTATATATATTTTTTGGGTTGGGGGAGCCTCACTTTGTCACCCAGGCTGGAGCGCAGTGGCATGATCACAACCCACTGCAGCCTTGACCTCTTGGAGTCAAGTGATCCTTCCACCTCAGCCTCCCAAGTAGCTGGGACGACAGGCATGCACATTATGCCTGACTGACTTTTAAAAATTTTTTTGTAGAGACATAGTCTCACCATGTTGCCAAGGCTGGTCTCAAACTCCTGGGCTCAAGCAATCCTCCTTCTTCAACCTCTCAAAATACTGGGATTATAGGTGTGAACCACCATGCCTGACCTGTATACATATAATATTTATATATAGAATGCCTATACATGGAGTGGCTATGTGTGCATACTTAGTACATAATGATTCATTTCATCAAATATTTATTGACTGCCTACTACTCTGTGCCAGGTATCTATCTATGGGGAGGTCTTTGCTATCTATGGGGAGAGACAGGACACAGACCAACAAGGTCATTCTAGAAAATGAGTGCTATAAAGAAAGTGAAATGGGGTGCTGTGATTTAAGATGAAACACTTAAAACAGGCAGAGGTATAATATGGTGGTGGCAAATAGTTCTTTGAGAAGATAGCATATGAGTTCAGACCTGAAAGGAGGGAAGGAATCCTTTATGTCAAGATCCGGAGGAAGAACTTTCCAGCTAGAGTGAAGCTGTCAGGTGAGGCAAGCAAGGTATGTTCAAGGCACAGAAGAGAAGGTCAGCGTAGGTGGAGCATAATTAGCAGGAGGAAGAGCTGGTGGAAATGAGGAAGCAGAGATGGATCTCAGAGGGTCTGTGGCTTGTAGTTGAGGAAGAGGAGGGTGCCATGTATGTGTTGACATCCTATGGATCAGTATGATCAAAGGTTTATAAAGATGTTCCTCCTCTTCACAGCGGTATTACATCCAAATAAGTCCTTTGTGAGTTGAAAACATCCTAAGTCAAAAATGCATTTCATACATTTAGTCTACTGACCATCGTAGCTTAACATGGTCTACCTTAACTATGCTCAGAACACTTACATTGACCTACAGTTGGACAAGATCACCTGGCAACACAGTACACTGTAGCGTGTTGCTTATTTACTCTCATGGTTGTGTGATTGACTGGGAGCTGTGTCTTGGCTTCCCAGTATCATCAGAGTACCTTACCACATTCTACTGGATGTATATTGCTTTTGCAACATCATAAAGTCAAAAAATCTCAAGTTGAAACATCATAACTAGGGGGCTGTCTGTACATATTTATCCCCTTTAAGATAACAACCCTGGGAAGAAGGGACTGTCATCTATACTTTATAAAAATCAGCTGTGAAATATGCACCCTGAGTATCTCTTACTTCCTTCAGTGCTTCAAGGATTACCACAGAATCCTACAAATCCAGCTGAATTCACACAAAATGATGACAACACCCACTGAATGCGTATGATTGATTTTGTTGTTAAATTAATACTCCTGTTTCTCTTTAGTCTAGCTTTATTAGTGGTCCTCTGAAAATATTCACTCCTGTTTTACACTGGAACATATGCTATAGGTCTTTCGCTTGTCTATTCTGTCTAGTCAACTAACATTTGTAATCAAATATATATTTTTAATCATTAACAGTAATATTCTTTTCATTAAGAATCTTTGGAGTTCTCATAGTATGTGAGGATAGAGTCTTATTTTTCACTCATTCTTTGAACTTGTATTTACTGACCAAGTTACTGGGCGGGAATGTTTCTCCTGTGTCCTGACTGAGACATTGGAGGTAGAGCCTGTGGTGTGAACTTGAACTTTTGTTGTCTTATAGCATCTCAGGGGCCAGGTTATCTACCCAGGCTTGGATGACCTTCTTCCAGGTTTAAACTGTTTTTATCTTTTCCATCATTATAGTATTAAAAAATCTGTATTATGGGTCTAATAAAACTTCATTCGAAGTTTTGCTTGGTCACTTTCTAACTATGTGACTTCTAGGTAAATCACAGAACCTCTGTAAGCATCAGTCTAAATGGCTCTTTCTTTCAGGATTGTTGTGAGTGTTAAACAGTATGTAAATAGGCTTTTAGCCCAGTGTTTACCTCCAGTTACTGTCCCTTCTCTGCCCTCCTCTTTGAACAAAACTACTCAAAAGTGTTTTCTGTTCTATCTCATCTCCAGTTTATCTCTCATTTCTCTTTTGAACCTACTTCAAGTAGGTGTCACCTTTCCACTAAATTATCAAGGTGAACCACAACTTCCTCTTACCAAAACCAGTGGTCATTTCTCAGCCTTTTCACTTGGCTACTTCTCACTGCTAGCCCCGAGTGCTCATGCCATCTCCTCAGAGACTCTCCCTGGCATTCCAGTCAAAGTGGCTGCCCCTTCTCTCTCCCTGTGTTATAGTCTTTATGGAATTTGTGGCCACTGTAACAAATTGCTTTGGATTTGGTGACTTAAGATAATAGAAATGTATCATTTTATAATCCTGGATGTCTGAAATTCAAAATCAGTTTTTCTAGGCTGAGATCAAGATGTCAACAGGGCCATGCTCTCACCGGAGGCTCTAAGGAAGATTTCCTTCCACGCTTCTTCCAGCATCTGGTGACTGCCAATGGTTTTTGGCTTGTGGTTGTGTTACTCTGTCTCTGTGGTCATATTGCTTCCTCTTCTGTATATATCACATCTTCTGCTGCCTCCCTCCTATAAGGATATTTGCAATTACATTTAAAGCCCACCAGGATAAGCCCCCATCCCCAAATCCTTAATTTAATTACACCTGCAGTCTCTTATGCCATATAAGGTAATACTCACAGGTTCCAGAGATTAGGGTGTGGATAGCTTGGGGGAATGTTTTTCAGGCTGCCATCATACTTAACATTCAAGATTGTTCAATATTTACTTAGTTAACTGCATATCTTATGTCTCTCTTTCTAGATTGCAAACTTTATGTAGGTAGGATCTTTTGTTTTGTTTGTATGCCTTAACAAATTGTAAATAAATATCTTTACCTCTTATTCTGCTAGTACTTTGGAATGGTGAAGAGAACTGAAAGTCTTTTTGGTTTCAGGTGGAATTTGGTACACACAAAGAATTGTTTTTGCCACATGTGAATGTGAATTTTCAATTTGATCTCTCAGGAGCTACAGGGCGTAATGGTTTAAAAGCCTTTTTAAATTTGTAAGACGTGTCATACAATCACAGAGGCTGCTATTCACAGCTGACACTCCAGCAAACGATGTTCATCTATTGATTTCTAAGGTAGCAATGGGATTGAACCAACTGGCACTACAAGGGAACCATGTGATAGCTGTTTAATTGACACATGCCCAGACGGAAACAACGTATTACACATTTGGGCAGAATATTTAATGTATTAAGCATCCATCATGGAAGGTCAAGTCAAAGGATTTTTTCTCTACTTATTTTGCATCTGAGAATGCTAGCTCAAGGGACTTGCTATATAGACATAGCTTTATATTAGTCATTGCGAAGGCTTTCGCATGTGTCTCTTCGTTGAGAAAGTTAGGTGGTGGTCTAAAGGGATCCTCAGGGAACGTGTGTGAGCTACAAGTTAGAGTCAAAACCCCACTTCTCTCCCCCCCCAACTCAGTTGTTTTTATACTTTGATCAGATCTAGGAAATAGTATCTGCATGAACCATCTTCCTTCCTACGGCATAGAGACTACTAGATAACACTTGCAAGACCTGACACAAGTTGATTTTGATAAACGAAACATTAACTATAATATCATTTCATAAGTAGGAGTGTTTAGCATATAAAGGATCCGACTTCTGTCCAGTATTCTAAAACTATGCTTATATCCAAGGGTTGAGACAAAACAATGACCAGAACTTCTAAAAACCTTATGAGAGAGAAACTTCATGTTAAGGACAATTATGTAGGAAAAACTGTATTGGGATTCAGGAAACCTAATACGTTTTGTTAATGATAACAAGACATTCAAAAACCAGTCTGTTCATTTAGTCATAAATTTGTATTGAGAGAACACTGTGTGCTAGGCATACTAGATTTTATTTTGAAAATATAGTATCTCCCTCCAAAGATTTTTCAGGTCAAATAAGAAACAAAATAAAAACAAATAATCTTTAAGATATTATGATTAATGTTTATGTAATGACACTGTCCATCTTCTCTTTCCACCCCAATCCCCACTGGTGGGAAGAACTCTCTAGAGCTTTAGTGTCTTGAGGAGGCTTTAGTCCACAGCCCCTTTGAGCAGACAGCCTTTAAAGTAGCTCTCATCATCTCACTTCCTGGTATTCACACCTGGTATATTGTCTTCCTCTTGAGTGTGGGCAGAAACTATGTCTTGATTTTAACCAATGGACTATGGCAAAGGCAGTGGAGAGATGTGTAATCACATTTATGTGATTATATAAAAATGTAACATCCATCTTGCTTAAGTCTCTCTCTGTTTCTGGCTTTGAATGAGCAAGCTGCCATGAATCCTGTGGCCACACGGAACTGAATACTTCCAGTAACCATGAATATGGGAAAGCAGATGCTTCTCCAGTCAAACCTCCGGATGAGAACCCACCTCTGGGAAGCACCATGATTGCAGCCTTGTGAGGCCCTAAGCAGAGTACATAGCTATTCCTGATCCACAGGGAATGTGAAATAATGAACATGTGTGGTTTCAAGCTGCTAAACTTATGGTAATTCATTACGCAGCAACAGAAAACTAGTACTGTCTCCAAAGCCACCTTCCCCCTCTATCCTCCAAAAGTACGACCTGGATAAGGCAGCAGAGGCAAAAAGCAGATCATGGGACCTGTGGAGGAAAAGATCCCACACTAGAGTTTATACTTGATCAAAGGGCACTGGCAACCCTTTGAAGGGCTTGAAGTAAAGGAATAACATATCTACCTCTCTGGGCTCTAATTTTCCTCTTAATGATAAGAGGGAGAAAGACTGACTGATTTGATTACTTTGCACCTGGAGCCCATCACCTGTGTGCACCCTGCTCTTGTGTTCTTTTCTTCTTCCTGGGTTCCATGCCTTTATGGCTTTCATTTCCTGCCCTGGGCCATTGGGATCTTCAAATTTCCCAGTCTCACCCATTCTCCCGTATCTTCACAAACCCTAAACTGCTATTTCTTTCCTTTCTTCCTTCCTCCCTCCCCCCTCCCTCTTCCCTCCTTCCTTCTCTCTCTCTCTCTTTTTCTTTCTTTCTTTCTGTTGTGGTCTCACTGTGTCGCCCAGGCTGGAGTACAGTGGCATGCATGATCATGGCTCCCCATAGCCTTGACCTCCAGGGCTCAGATGATCCTCCTGCCTCAGTCTCCCAAGTAGCTGGAACCACAAGTGTGCACCACCATGCCTGGCTAATTTTTTAAAATGTTTCTCATTGAGGCAAGATCTCACTATATTGGCCAGGCTGGTCTCGAACTCCTGGGCTCAAGTGATCCTCCTGCCTTGGCCACCAAAGTACTGGGATTATATGCGTGAACAACTGTGCCTGGCACTGAACTGTTATTTCTAAAACTTACTTCTTTCAAAGTTTCTGAAGATAAGTGGAATGAATACATTATTGGCTGTTGGAAAATAGCTTCAGAGGTAACCCAAGCAAAAACCTGCAGAGTTGAGACATTCTAGAAGAGTCCTTAAGGGAGTCAGTATTCGATAGGCAAATGAAACATCTGGAGGTGGGTAAATGCCTCAAGCACACAGGCAGCTGGTGTCAGTTCTGATAGTTACTTCATTTAAATTATCTGTTTCTGTGATTGCCAGTGATATAGCTTTGTACTCACTGACACATTTTCACTAAATATGTGAGAGATATAGTCTTGTTACACAACAGTGTCACTTCAACATTTTAATAAATATCATGTCTGTAAATCAAAAATAAAATTTAAGCCCCCCAGCAAACTGAATGGATCCCTTCTGGGCCAAGGAAAATCTGAAAAAACTAAATTTCAGGCTGTGACAGAAAAGGAGGTTGGACACACCTCATTACGCCCCCTCCCTTCTGGAGTTTAGGCGCAATCGACCAGCACTAACATTAAGATAGAATCATAAGACTGACACGGCAGACTCTGTGGTAATAAGATACCAAATTCCAACCCGACTCTGGTATAACATCACATGACAGATAACTGGCCCTAAAGGAAATAAAAATATTTTATCCCAAAATATATTTTTGACATGTTTTGAAATAGTCTTGCAAAAGCCATCTTTTGTGGGAAAGTATTTTAATTTATAGAGAATCTCCATTCATACAGCCAGATCTGTCCCCTTTAATTTCTCCCCAGATCCAGAAGGGACTAACTGAGAGTCTGACACCTTTGAAGAATGAACAAAAGACATTTGCCATCTATTCTCTTCAAGGGCTTCCACCTATGTGGCTACGTCTACTTAATTACCTTGGACTCCACAACCTCCTTAACTCAGATAATCCTTTCTTCTGATTTCAGGTCTTTAGACAATGACCCATCTCAACCGATTGTCAATTAAAGGGTTCCTTAAACCAACTGATGACTTGTAAGTACCTGCTTTGAAATATCCTGCCTTTCCTGACTGAACCAATGTATACCTCACATGTGTTGATTTATGTCCTTGCCTGTAAACTTCTGTCTTCGTAAACTGTATAAAAGCAAGCTGTAACCCAGCCATCTTGGGCACATGTTCTTAGGACTTCTTGAGACTATACCTCAGGCCATGGTCACTTATATTTGTCTCAGAATAAACCTCTTTAAATGTTTTACAAAGTTTGGCTTTTAATCAACAGTCTCTTTATTCTATTTTTAAAAAGTTTTTAAACTGGTTGGAAAAAATAATTTATTTCCTAACCCTTACCGAGTTTATTACTATTACACTAGTCAGGGTTGTGTTCAGACTCGTCACCATCTACCTTTTTTCCCATGCCCTCTTGCTGTTCTCTTGGTGTTTGTTTCTCCTGTCATTCCTTCCCTCCATACATTCCCCTCTATTCTCTGTGGAGTCCTCCTTCAATCTGTTCACATATTGTATCTGCTCCTCCAACATTGGTAAGTGGCCCCTGTGTTTTAGGCAGTGACAATGAAAACCAGGTGAGATATTGTCCCTGTGGAAAGACAGGCAAAATCAACACCTGTGTAGTTAAAGTGCTGTGTGTACGAGGACAACTGGATGTCCTCGGAATGTTTCCATTGAGTTGTTGACAATCACTTCAAACTCAGGGCTCCGCTCTGACCTCTTACTTCACATGCCCCTTGCCACTGCTGTTTTCCCAGACTTTATTTCAGCAAAAATAGCACCATCATCCATGCAGTCATCCAAGGCCGAAACCAGGAGTCATCCTTGATTTCCCCTCTAATCCCATCATTCATTTGGTTCATTCTATGTCCCTGTCACATGATGGTCCGCATCCATCTCTGTCATGGTACTTAACATCTCTCACCTAGATTATCCCAACTCCTGACTGGGTTTTCTGCATTCTTCTTTTGTCCTCCTCCAATACATTCTATTAGCAGGAGCCAAAGTCACTCTCTATCTGTGACCTTTCCAAGGTCCTCACTGCTTCCAGCATGGAATCCCAGCTCCTCATGCTCTGGCTTCTGGGTCCCCTCTGGTCCTGCGGCTCCCTGGCCTCACTTCCCTTTCCACACCAGAGTTGGGGAACGGCACGTGGGTTCTTGAGCAGACGGCATGAGCCCTTCCTCCCTGAAACTTGAGGTGTGTTTTCTCTTCCTTACGAATACTGCTGCCCTCTTACTCATCTGACAGTGGCCTCTTCACAGGGAATTTCCCTCGACTCCAAGACAAGATTGTGTGCCTCAACTTTTCTGTGTTTTTGCATGGCAGTCTTTATATAATAATTACCTATTTTGTTTCTCTCTTACCTCCCACCCCTAGCCTAAGGGAAATTCCTTAATGTTTGATATAGCCCAATAGGACTATAGGGGTTAACAAATGCAGCCTGTATGGATTAATGACTTAGAATTTAGACTCCCAAATCAGATGTTCTGAGTTCAGTTTCCAACCTCAGTGCTTACTGGCCGTAATCACCTTGGGCAAGTTACTTAATTTCTCTTAATCTCAGTTTCTTCATTTGTATAATGGGGATAATAGTACCTCGCAGGATTGTTATGAGCATTAAATACATGGAAATCACTTAGTACAGTCCCCAGGACACAGCAAGTACAAGCCTCATTTCTTTGCTATAAACAGAGTGGTACTGTGATTGTCAGTACCAAGTGTGGGCTCACAGAGGAAAGGTGCAGGACTCAACCTGGGGTAGAGGAAGACTCCGCCCCAAAGACTTGTTTGTAGAAAATTCAAGACCAACAGTACCAGTCCGCCCCTTGTCTTTCTCTAGTGTTTCTGTGTGGTTGAATCCTGAGGCTCTTGTCCTACCGGTGTCCCTTCACGGGCCAGCGAGGAAGCTCAGTGGGACCCTCTAGTGGTGACTTCCTCTAATGCCCAAGGCACAGCTTTGTTTGGAGGCCTCCTAGCCATTGACCTACATCCCTAGGGACTTCCTATTAGTCACCCGCAGAGCACTGCTAGCAAACAGGAGAGCAGCCCTGGGAGCACTAAACCTGCCACAGTGGCTCCTTCTGTGGTGGCTTTGAGGTCATTCATGCAAATGGCATTTCTAGGAAACCCAGACCAGCTGCCAAGGAGGGTTTTGGGCGGAAAAACTAAGAATGTGGTCCTAGTGGTTGACTTGGGGTTTTCATCCAGACATGTTAAATTTGGAAACTTTATGCAAACGGGTCAATTTCCAGGGAGTCAGATTCCTAGGAAGTGTTGACTGTCCATCCACGGAGAAGAACAGCAGCCTTGTTGCACGCAGCCCCCTAAGATGGTCGAGTCTGAGGATTCAGTGTCCTGATGCTGCCCAGGAGGCTTTGGCATATGAAAATGAGCACACACTCTCCTTCTCATCCTCTCTGTTTAGCTCCTTTTCCATGCCCATCTCTACCTTCTGAGGACACAGAGAGAAGTTCTGATTTCTTTTCCATAATGATTTAGTCCTACTGCTCTGGAACCAGGGCAGTTTGGCCTACTTGACCCCTAACTGTGAGGGTAGAGAGCGTCACATTCTGTTTGGTTCCCAGCTTGGGCCTCATTCCCCTCCCCACAGCTGCAGTTACGTGACCACCTGCTTTCATGACCTTCTGTCTGGTTCTTCCTTCTCTCTACCCTTCCTTTATTTCATTCTGAATACAGGCAACATACAGATAGTGTATAAACTATCTCCAGTAAAGGATACAGATAATGCAAAAATAAAATACAGAAAGGCCTAATGGGAATAAGAGCTATACATGATTTTTTTTAAAAAGAAAAACATGGCCGGGCTTGGTGGCTCAGCCTGTAATCCCAGCACTTTGAGAGTCCGAGGTGAGTGGATTGCCTGAGCCCGTGGGTTTGAGACCCACCAGGGCAACTTGGCAAGACTTCATCTCTACAATAAATCAAAAAGTAGCCGGGCATGGTAGCACGCGCCTATAGTTCTGGCTCCTTGGAAGGCTGAGGCAGAAGGATCATTGGAGCCCAGCTGGGTGAGGCTGCGGTAGCCGGGAGCGTGCCACTGCACTCCAGCTTGGGCGATGGAGTGAGACTCCAACTCAAAAAAAAAAAAAAAGAAAAAGAAAAAAGAAAAACAAAAATCATGAAGAGCATAGGTTTTGAAAGTGCAGGATTAGGTTTCAGTCCTAGACCTCTCCAGTTCCACCTGTATGAGCTAATAAAGTTCTATTGCCTTCTTTAAGTTTGATGTCTCATCTACAAAACGGAGATAGGTAATAATTATACTAGTCAGAGTTCTTTGTTGCAAGCAATAGAAACCAGCTCTGATTTAAGTTAAAATTAAGGGGCGAGGAAAGAACTAACAGAAAAGGATATTGAGATAGCTATTTCCAAGATTTGTTGTAAGGATGAAATTAGATAATAAAAATCATTTAGCACAATATGTGACATGTAGAAAGTGTTAGACATGTTAGCTATTATTGTATCATCATTATTAATATCATTATTATGAGCTCTGTCCTAACTTTCTTGCCTGTAAATTTGGCTTGATATAAAGTCAATGCTAGCCTTGATGCTACACAGTCTTGATTTTTGTGAATTGATCTCCAGATCATATGGTCAGCTATCCATTTCTGGCCTAACCTGCTCTTGCCAAAAGGGGTAAGATCACATGGCACACACTCGGCCTTAGCCTCTCAACTCAGCTAGGGTTATAGACAGGATGCAGTTCTCTGAGAAGGGCAAGAAAAATGAAATCTAATTTATCCAGGCACTTTCTTTCTAGGACCATTTCAAATATTATGCAAGTAGTGTTTAAAGGATCTAAGTCAATAATCAAAATCAACTCAGCTCTTTTATTACCTTTAAAAACTAGGTAGGCTCTTGCCTGAAACAATTCAACATTTACCGAGCACCTACCCTGTTAGCAACCTGGTATACAAAAACAGTGCCTACCTCCAAAGTGCTCTGCTGTTTCATGGAGGAGACAAGCGATAGATTAATAATTATAACAGCATGTTGTAAATGTTGCAGTAGAAGCTGACAGACTAAGTACAAAGGGCATACAGAAGAGCATGGCATTAATTATGGCAAGGAGAGTAGGAGGGGAAATAACTGAAGAGAAACTCATGGAAAAGATGCTATTTGACTTGGATGGTTAAGATGAGTAGGAGTTTGCTAGGCTGGGAAGTGGAAAATGGTCTGAGCAAGAACACAAGGACCTTCAAATCCATGCTATGTGGTTAATTCTTCGGTGTCCTGAAGTTTACAATGTAGGAGGGCTGATGTGATCAGATTGGATTTTCTGGTGGCAGTGTAGAAGATGCTTTGGAAGGGGATTATCAAAGCCAGGGAGACCGTTTAGGAGGCTGTTACCAAAGTTGTAAGAAATGGTGAGGGCTGGGTGTGGTGGGTCACGTCTGTAATCTCAGCAATTCGGGAGACTGAGGTGGGAGGATTGCTGGAGGCCAGAAGTTTGAGATCAGCCTGAGTAACAACCGAGACCCTGTCTCTACAAAACAATGAAAAAATTAGCCAGGCGGTGGTGGCGTGACTGTAGTCCTAGCTACTCAAGAGGCTGAGGTGGGAGGATCACTTTGAGCCAAGGAATTTGAGGCTGCAGCGAGCTATGATTGCCGCGTGACAGAGCAAGACCCCATCTCAAAAAGAAAAGGAAATGGTGGGGGCCTGGTTTGAGGCAGTGGGGGATGGGATGGATCTGAGTAGTAGGACTGGGACTAATTGGATATAGATGGCGAGGAATGGGACAGAGTTGGGGCTACTTTGAGAATTCTCACTTGCCTACTTGGGTGGAGAGTGGTGCCACTCTCTCTGATAAAGAACTCAGAAGAAGGCAGAGCTTGTTCTGAAGGAAGGGGAATGAGTTCCATTGTGACCTGTTGTCTCAAGGTACCTGTGGAACATCTAGGTGAGAAGTCGGTGGGCAGACAGGGCTCTGGATGTCAGGAGAGAAGTTGGTTTGAGGCTGCTTGGGAAGGTCTCAAGACTCGACCTAGCCCTGTGGGTAGAAGGACTCGATCCTTGGACCTGAGCCCCGAGTCTCTTTATGCCTGGAGCCCTGGCTTGTTTTTGGTGGTTACCTGCCCAGAGACGGGAGTCTGACCTGAGCTTCGACGCAGTAACTGCTGCCTTTCTGCCGCATTCGCGTTCTCAGTGACAGCTGCCTGGTCCTCTCCAGCTTTCTGAAGGCTACCTGCTGCTGAATATGAGCCACTCATCTTCAGAAAGGCCAGGAGCTATATGTTGGGCCCTGGAGTTGCTGATGGTCCTCCCGGCCTGTATTGCTTTTTGTCTGTGGAGACACTCTTGGAAGCTGTGATCTGCCCGTGATGAGAACTCCCTCTCATCTCCTGTGGAAGAGTTCACCCGTATCTACAACCCAGTCTTTGTAGCCGACATTCACTGTGTCCTGTCCTGAGATAACCGGGAAGCTTTATTGACTTCAAATAAATCAACACATAAAAATGTCCGGAGCTTCAGTAGTTGGGCAGGTTGGGAGTTTGCCGCAGCCATTTAAAGAAGAGAAGATGGCCTTCAGATTAGCAACTTCTCTCAGCTTTCAGGGGCAAACAGAGGTGGGAAGTTTCAATTAAGTCAAACATGAAGGTGTTGCCCCCAAGTGGCATGAAGGAGATTAGGTTTCGACTCTCAGTTTCTATTAAGGGGCCCTTGAAGGCCTTTATATGGAGGTGGTGTTTTTAAAAATGACATCAGCAAAATATTCTATTTGTAAATCTGGGAACTCACGTCTACAGTCATTCTGGATTTGCAGTTACCCCCATCCCCACCGTGTATTTCCCCCACCCCTGCTACCAGCATATATACTTACATACTGCACCTCCCACCCCCCAGGTTTTCTATCCCAGAACCAGGTCTCAAGGGTGTTGGCCAGCTTTTATCTTCATCCGCCAAGGACACACCTGGACCATCCTTCCCTCTGCTTCTCACACGATGGTGTGCTCCTCGTAGTGTCCTTAGTCCTCTCTTTTCCTCGCCCTCTTAGGCAGTTAACTCATTTTTGGAAGATAGAGCACTGGACTGGAAGATGAGAGTTGAGTTCGGCCACACAGCTAAGCGGGATGACCTTGGGCGAGCTCTTTGACTTCCTAGGCCCTGGTTTCCTTATCTGTAGGGTAAGGGAGGTAAGCTGAAACCCCTGGGCAAATTATTTTACCTCTCAATTAGGTATGTGACTCTATCCACTTCAGCCCCTCCTCCCACACCTCCTCCCCACCTCCAGGGGAGACCCACAGCTTGCCCACAGCTCCTGCTGCCCAGGCAGCCATGCTTCACACAATGTGAGCAGACCTTCCCTTTCTCTCCTCCTCCCTCCACCTGCCTGGCCCGGGGATGGGTCTGTAATCCAAGAGCAGTCACTTCATAAGCTGATTGTGTGGTCAAGCTTAAAGAAGATGAACTAGACTGGTCCCTCTTGGTGGTGGGTGGAGGGAGAGGAATTGGAAATAAGGAACTCAAAAGGAATTTCTCAGGTGACAGTAAAGATAGAAGAGATGCCAGATTGCATAAGGCTCAGCTGAACTTCTTTCCAATTCGTGGATGTGGATGTTCCTTAAGATTTAACGCTCCATCCGTAGAATAATCTGGCTTTACCTGAACACAGAATATTGACTAGGCTACTGGAATGGAAAGAGGAAGTGCCCCTCCCCACCCCAGAGTTTCTAATATTGAGTGGAAGAAACAGACAAGTAGCCCACCTCCAGCTTCTCCCTAGCTCAGAACCATCTTCCTCAAATAGATTAGGGGAAGAGAGAGTTAGTTTCATATCTGTTCCTGAGTCGTTCATATTCTTTCTACCTTTTATATAGTACACTCTGAGAGATCTGAGTTCACACCCCAAGACTGCTGCAAATTGGATGAGTGACACTGAAAAAATTACTTAACCTCACTAGATCCCAGGTACCATGTCTGAAAAATGGGGATAATAATCATGTCTATCTTATAGGGTGGTTGTGAGGGTTACAAAAATGGGGATAATAAATGTGTCTATCTTATAGGGTGGTTGTTTATTTTGAGTTGGGGGGTCTCACACTGTCATCCAAGCTGGAGTGCAGTGGCAAAATCATGGCTCATCACAGCCTTGACTTCCTAGTTTCGGGCAGTCCTCCCACCTCAGCCTCCCAAGTAGCTAGGACTACAGGCATGTTCCACTATGCCTGGCTAATTTTTTATTTTTTAATTTTTTGTAGAGACAGGCTCTCACTATGTTGCCTAGGCTGGTCTTGAAATCCTGGACTCAAGCAATCCTCCCACCTCAGCTTCCCAAATTGTTGGGATTACGGGAGTGAGCCACCGCATCCAGAGTAACTCCAGGATTTTAGACATGGCTACATACCTGAGGGAAAGATGACTCCTCAAATCTGCACTTCTTCCACACATGTTTTACCATTGGTAACTAGTCAAATGACTTGAAGTGGGAACTGAGGAACAGTGTTAAAGAAGACTGCCCACACCCTATGTTACATCTATGACAGAAACACATGCAAAATTTTCTTTCTTTGGCTCTTGGCCTAGTTTCTTATTCTTTTTTTTAAAGTTTTTTATTTTAAAGATGTGGGGTGCAATTCAGGGTTACGTATACAAATGCTCATCATGCAGGTACCCTTGTTGATGAGGTGTGCCCCCCACTCCCGGCAGATTCCCACTACTGCTAATCCCACCTCCTCCCCTCTCTCCTCCCCGGCAGTTTCCCACTACTGCCAATCCTTTTCTTATAGTATTACGGTAATTGTTCAAGGTCCACTTATGAGTGAGAACACGTGATACTCAGTTCTTTGTTTCTGTGATAGATCACTCAGTATTACAGCCTCTAAGTCCATCCAAGTTGCTACAAAGTTCATAATTTTGTCCTACTTTATGACTGCATAATGTTCCATTGTGTATATGTACCACATTTTTTAAATCCAGTCCTCTTTCAATGGGCAGCACGGTTGGTTTCATGTTTTTGCTATTGTGAATAGCACTGCAATAAACATGCATGGGCAGGTATCTTTTTCATAGAGTGATTTGAATTCCTCCGTGTGTATTCTCAGTAGGGGGATTGTGGAGTCATATGGAAGGTCGATTTTTAGATCTTTTAGGAATCGCCACACTGTTTTTCACAGAGGCTGTACTAGTTTACAGTATACCAGCAGTGTAGAAGTGCTCCCTTTTCTCTGCATCATCCTCTCCAGCATCTGTTGTTTTTTGAGTTATTGATGATGGCCATCCTGACTGGAGTTGGGTGGTATCTCAATGTGGTTTTAATTTGCATTTCTTTGATGACTAGTGAGGCTGAGCATTTTTTCATGTATTTGTTGGCTGCTTGTATGTCTTCTTGTTTCTTATTCTTTAAATTGAATTTCCTCTGTGTGTGCATGTGTGTGGACACATGTATATATGTGTGTGTGTGTGACTGTGTATGTGTTGATTTCAACTTCTATAAAATAGCCGCCAGTTGATAATTCCGCTATAGCTCAGTGGGAAGAGAAACTTCCTAAAAGTCAGGCAGAGAGCTTCCAAGAGGAAGGCAGGCTCAGGTACTATAAATTCCTGGCCCTGTCAGCTTTTAGTACTTTCTGTCTTGAAGAAAAAAAATGCAAATAAATAATAAATAAAATTCACATTAACCTGAGAATTACCTTACAGTGTTTTTGGAAAGGAAAAAAAATTAGAGAGTTGAGCTAGCAGATCTATTTCAAGATGATTTAACAGGTGAGAGGGAGTTAGCTGCGATTGTTTTATGTCTCAGTCTATTAGGTACTGTACAATGCGACAGATCTATTCTAATTTATACAGTTGTTCAGCAAAACTTTTGTGGGTTTTTAAATTGACTGTAATGTTTAGCAATTGGAATATAAATTTATTCAAGCCTCTTATTTGGTCGCCTCAATGGCGCATTACAAAGTATTTTATAGTGTCTGATCTGCTTAAGTTTTACAGCCAGCTTCCATTGTTCTGCACTTTTTACAGCTGGTGCTGAGAGCAGGGCTGGGGGTTCCTGACTCCTGTTGCACCCTCAGCTGCTCCCAGGGACTGGGGAGGGGCTCACCAGGTGAGCCCAGGAGGTAAACATCCCCTTTTCTTTTATGCCTTCCTTTTCCTGGCTTCCTGTCAAGTGTCTACCGTGTGAGGCAACCAGATGCCATTTTGACCTAACTCCAGCTGGGAATTTGCCTGCCTGGTCCTACCTATGAGAATTAATACTCCAGTCTGAAGCTTCTTGCTATCAGCTTCTTGCTATATTTTCAGGGCTACTAACCTTCCTGAAGTAATTGAATGTTATAGTCAGTCTTTACATGCTTATGAACTGTTTTTTCCTT
This sequence comes from Cephalopachus bancanus, assembly GCA_027257055.1. Lineage (NCBI taxonomy): Eukaryota > Metazoa > Chordata > Mammalia > Primates > Tarsiidae > Cephalopachus > Cephalopachus bancanus. Next base: position 432,901 of record JAPVLO010000430.1, on the reverse strand, counting down.
TGTCATCTGGCTTCAAACCTTGTTCATCCATAGATACTACTTTTCCAAAGATCTACAATGACTTCTGGTTGTCCTGCTTAAGTGCCTATGTTTTCTGGGTGTCTGGAAGTCGATGATGAACTTACATCTCTCTCAATATCATTTCTCTCCTGATCAACCTGGCATAGCTGATTCGAATCCTGCTTTTCATTCATCCTTCTTCCTGTACGAACCAGCCCAGTCCTCCCCAACCTGTATGGTGCACGTGCAGGCCACATCTCTGCCACCTTCCCTGTGTATCATATATCCACTCATTTCCTCCTCTGAATTAATGCTATTTATCACATTTAACTTCACGCTAATAGTCATAGCTGGGTCCTCCTTCCCCCATGACTGTAAACTCCTTGAGGGCAGAGACTGTGATGGATACAGCTTTGAAATTCCCATGGTGCTTGGCACACCATAGAAGCTCAATAAGTCAACCCACTTTCAAACATGGGTTTTGGGATGGGAGGAAAGAGGTTTTGGGGAAACTGGAGGGATAAGGACAGGTAAAAGTGGGGTGAGATGAGGCTGGGGAGCTAAGACAAGGCCAGATGAAGATGACAAACTTAGAATTCTTTGAAGAGCCTGGCTTTTACCCTAGGACTGTAATCAGCACAGGATTTTAAACGTGGAAAATGACATGGGTAAAACTAACATAGAAAATTATTTCTCGGTCGTGCTCTGTGGCTCAGCCTGTAATCCCAACACTTTGGGAGGCCAAGGCGAGTGGATTGCCTGAGTCTGCGCGTTCGAGACCTGCTCGAGCAACTTGGCGAGACCTCTTCTTTACAATAAATAAAAAAAATTAGCCAGGCGTGATAGCACACGCCAGTAGTTCCAGCTACTTGGAAGACTGAGGTGGAAGGATTGCCGGTGCTCAGCAGGTCGAGGCTGTGGTGGCCAGGAGCGTGCCACTACATTCCAGTCTGGGGGACAGAGTGAGACTCCAACTCAAAAAAAAAAAAAAAAAGAAAATAGAAAAGAAAAGAAAATTATTTCTCTGCTGGAATGGAGAGGGGCAAGTAAAAGATGGCGGTAGCTTAGCTTGATGGGGGTGGTGGAGAAAAGTCGGAAAGATATCTGAAAAAAATCTGGTAGAATGGCAGGAATCGCAATTGATTGGAAGGGAGATGAGATAAATAGAATAAAATAAAGTATTAAGAGTGCTTGCCAAATATGACTTGAGTGCCTGGCTGCATGGGGATGCAACTTTCACAGTGAAAGGTTGTTGAGGAACAAAAGAGGGCACTGGTAGGTGGGGAGGTAATTCAATTGGTTCATGTTGCACTTGAGGTGCCTACAAGATGTTCAGGTGGAGTCGTGCAGCATTGTGGGTATGGAGAGGACACTGGATCCGTGGGAATAGACAAGAGCACCTAAGAAGGGAATAGGATAAGAAAAGGGTCTGAGACGGAGCCTGGAAGATTCCCCTAGCATCGACAGGCTGGGCAGAGAAGGCAGAGTCAGCCACAGACGCCGAGGAATAGTTTGGTGTTACTAGGACCGAGGGACAGCAGTGTTCCCAGAAGGTCACCTGTGTCAAAGCTGCCAAGAGTCCAGGTAAGAAGAGAACTGAAGACCAGGCACTGGGGGCGGTGCTGCCATGTTGGGGGCACCCTGAGGGCAGGCAGGTGTGTAGAAAGCTCTGCTGGGAAGTTTCTTTTTGTTGCAAAGCACGCTCAAGGGATATATAGGGTGTGGGAGAGGTTTTGATTTTATTGACCTGTTTTTGCTTTAACATAGAAGAGACTAGAACATGTTTAAACGTGTCTAAGGGGTCAGGAAGAGGAAGAAGATGAAGACGCACAAGCCAGGCACAATGAATGATCATTAAAAGTGTCCTTCATGGAAGGAATGGCCTTTGTCTGGGAAGGAAACCTCTTCACTTACAACAGGAAAGGAAGAGGAGACGTCGAGTGCTGTGCAGGGGCTTTGTGACAACAGGAAGCCAAGGCAGACGTTGGAAAGGCTTTAATGTCTTCGTGGCACTCATGTGCAAGTAAAACTCTATTACTATTAACGATGACAATTACCATCACGTAGAGGCTACCGGTAATGACTGTTGACAGTGCTAAATATTTGTATTCAGTACCTCATTTAGGCCTTACAGCAATTTTATTGGGTAGGTTTTGTTTTATAGATGAGGAAACTGGGGTTCATAGAGGTTAAGTAATTTAGCCAGAGTCACATTTGGTAAGATTCAGAGCCAGGATTTGAACGCTATGCACATTCCAAAACACCTGCTATTGCTGTTACTGTGGCTAGTGAACGTCTACTACTATTACAGCAACATTAGGGGCCAACTTTTTTTTTGAGTTGGAGTCTCACTCTGTCGCGCAGGCTGGAGTGCAGTGGCACGCTCACAGCCACCAAAGCCTCGAACTGCTGGGCTCAGGTGATCCTTCCACCTCAGCCTTCCAAGTAGCTGGAACTAAAGGTGCGCGCCACCACGCCTGATTAATTTTTTAATTTATTGTAGAGATGGGGTCTCACCAAGTTGTCCAGGCTGGTCTCAAACCCATGGGCTCAGGAAATCCTCTCACCTTGGCCTCCCAAAGTGCTGGGATTATAGGTGTGAACCACCTACTTTTTAAAAATTTTATTGTGTACTTCATGCTACTGGGAAAGCTTGTGGGATACCAAAGAAGGCTCTACTCTTCAATCTTAAAGTTAATTGAACTGCATACAGCTTTATAGTTCTAAGAATCCTGGGAACGCATGGAGCCAATCAGAGGGAAGACTCTTCCCACTCATTGTGCCCTGAGATGAGGCTACCAGGTATCATTTTCTAGCATAAAAATATCTTATCTACTCTCTGTCTGCACAGGAGAGCAGCAAATATTTATCAGCACTGGACTCGTTAATGAAGCGTGCAGCATGAGGTTGCTTTCTCACAAAGGGCTTTGCAATTTTTGTTGCGATTGTTCAATGCGCACTCTGCCCTCTAGTGGCCAAGCTCTCCCGGGACCCAAGGGGCATCCACCCAGACGCCCGCAGGGCTGTGGCACCAGAATTGCCCTGCACGTCACAATCTCTCTGTTGGAAGGATTTCCTCACATGCACTCCTGTATTCTTTTTATTCAGTGGTTTCTCTCTCCGTGTCCTACAGTAATGTGCTGACCAACTGAGTAATCCAGTTGACCCAAACTCCAGTGCCATTTCTTAACCGTGGAACCTTGAGTGGAGTCATTATTACTGAGAGCCGAGACAGCCATAGACTTGAGCAGAAAGACCTGGGCTCCAGCAGAGTAGGAATCCATCTGTGTACGCTGATACTTTCTTCCTCTGGGAAATAGTGTTAACATTACCTGCCTGAGGATTCAATGGGCGAGTGTGTGTAAACGCTTGGCACTTAGCAGTTGTCCAGTAAGTGCTGGCTCTCATCTTTCTTTGGCCTAACTCCCTGGTTTCTGGGGAGATCTTTGACAAAGAAGTGAGAACTGTTTCTGAGGATGGTTTAGCAGTGTTGCATTATTGTAATGGTCTGATGATTGCTTATGTTCTCCACTGGACAATAAGCTTTGGTGTGGATGGAGAGCTTGTCGGTACCCCCTGTCCAACACACAAGCCACTCAGTACACCTTTGTTGGACAAATAAGGACGGAATGTGTCCCAACGCAAAGAAACGATAAATGTTTAAGATGATGGATATGCTAATTACCTTAATCTGATCAACTATACATTGCATGTATCGATCAAAAATGTGTACAATTGTATGACCATAAATATGTGCAGTTATGTATCAATATTTAAAAACTGAACATGTGAGTCCCAAATCCAAGCATTTCAAGTCATTTCTTAGGCTCGCTAAATTTCGAGAACTGCTCTAGAGGTCTCACTTATAAGAGTCAAGCTATGGATATAATTTGATTCAGGCCTTATCTTTGTTCTCTATAATTTGCTTCATATCGGGTGACTTTTGACCTTAGCTAGAAAACAGACCTCATGACCCGCTGCCAGAATCTTTGTGAAAAGGGCTGGTACGTGCGTTTATGGGATGGAGTCTGATTTAATGTGTGGCACTTTTTTTTTTTTAAAGGTGCTTGAACATGGTTGAAGGCTGAGGGGATTATTACAGAAAAAACAATGAGCATCTCACTAGCTGACTGTATGCTTGAGTCTTACCAAATCAACAGTGTTTTCTTAAAAATATTCAAAACATTTAAAAATCTTGTTTATCTTTTAGTTAGAAATGGTCCTGCTGGCCTCTTTATCCTCTCTTTAGGATTCGTAAATGAGCAGATGGAGTTGATCTGGCTTGCTGCAGTTCCAAGGAACCTGCTTCTATGAAGTTCCTCATCATTTCTTTGACCTTCTTCGGGCATTAGTGTTACAAATGCAGAACAAAAGCCCAGGCTCTCTGCTAGGCATAAGTTGCCAAAATGCGTCTGCAGAACTCTGTCCCCAGACAAAACTACTTATGAGACCCAGTCTGCAGGAAGAGGTGGCATTCTCATTGCTCCTGCCTCAAGTGACTGTCTTTTTTCTAGCTTTATGGTGGTATAATGGGCAATTTATATATATTGACAGTATACACCATGATGCTTTGATATATGCATACATATATGACTGCCACATATATGACATACATATATGACTGTGAAATGACTGCCACAATCGAGCTGATCGACATATTTACCACCTCATATAGTTATCTTTTTTGAGGTGAGAACACTCAAGTTCTACTCTCTTAGCAATGTCCAAGTGTACAGTACCTTATTATTAACTATAGTCGCCATGCTGTACAGTAGAGTGCTAGAGCATATTCATTCTATCTAATGTGAAACGTTGTCTTCTTTGAGCAACATCGTGCCATTTCTCCTCAAGTGAGTATTTTAATGTTTAAGTTTCTGAAACTTTGAATTTGGAAAAGAAATGAGAATAAATTAGGGCAAAATCAAAGAATCTAATCTGGTAGCAACATGTAAGTGAGGCAGGAGTGTAGTCGAGTAACACTCTGCTGGGGGCTGCGAGCTCCCTGATCCAGGGAGATTTACAGGAGCAACAAAACTTACTAAGCATTTATTACGTTGTTGGTGTTGTGCAGATTACAATACAGACCATATATCCAACATGGTTCCCACAATAGTAACTGTGACACGGATGCAATGCTTATTACCCCCGTTTTACCACGGAGAAACTGAAACATATGGCAGATGAATGACTTGATAAAGATCCTGTGGTCAGTACATAACAGCTCTGGGATTCAAACCCAGGCTCATCTGATCCACATTTTAAAAAACTGGGCTATGCTCGAGGACAACTCCTTTTTTTCCAATGATAGGCTGGAGAAATGTTAATACTGTGCCAGTTCTGTCACTCTGGGACTCACAGAGTGGCTGCTTCCACAATGTGGTCTTTATAAAACAATCCGTACCTCCTTTTAGTTGGCTGTGTTAGGTCTAGATTCCTCCCCACTCAAAGTTGGATTCAGTCTTGGTCTGTGATTTAGTTTTATTCCACAGAAATTCAGTGGATTTGTTGGTTGCCTTTTGGTGGGCCTGCTGTGTTCCTTTGTCTTTCTTTTTCCTTCCCAGTCTTGCTGGGTGATTTGGCATCATTTATTTCTTAGTGCAAAGGGCTTCCCCTTTTAGAAAATCACTATATCATGGATTATGGAGGGTGCTGGAGACAGGCTAGGGAGGGATGGCAGAAGGCCCGGGGGATGAGCGGAAGTGATGGCTGAACACCATCCAGCAAAGCAGGAGGGATGCAGAAAAAGAGCCGGAAGTCCTGCGGAGGGGGACGGGGGAGGGGCAGGTGCATGGAAAAGGGCCAGGAGTGAGTGCAGAGACAAAGTGGATTTTTATAAAAGCGTTGCTGTTCACCTTAACCTCAAATCTTTTTCTTGCCAAAAAGATAATGTTGAGTGTTAAGTCCCTCCATGCTGGAGTGTGGGGTAAGGTCAAGAAGTTTGCTGATTCAGGCAGAGGTATTTGGGAAAGCCACAGAGTGAAAATAAGCAGTTGGCTTTTCCCTGAAACAAGAGGAAGTTTTTATTTGATGACTGGCACAACCGTGTTTACGATATGTTGGGGGCTGGATGTCCTTTGTGATGCCCTTTGGGCAAAAACTACTTTGACTTGAGGTGCATTCAACAGAAACTGTCCCTGTGTGAGGGAACTTTCTCTGGGGTAATTTCCTTTCTATGGGGATCTTGAACTGCTTGTGAGATCTCTATTATACCGGCTGACTCTTTCCTGAGAGAAATCAGTTGAGAAAGAATAAGAAGTTGCCTTACTAGGTAGGTAAAAGTCTTTCCATGACCCTGTGTTCCGAAACGTCAGAGCAATAATGACAACATCTGAGTACAATACCAATGAGGGAAGGAGACTTGTTTCTGGAAGATTTCCATCCACAAGAGTAGAAAATCCCATACAATGAAACCAACATAATTCAATCAAACCATACAAAGGGGTATGAAGAGAGATCTGGTGATAGGCAGAATTCCAAGATGACTCCCAATAATCATGTCCATGTATAATTTCTTCCCCTTAAGTGTGGGCAGAGCCTATAATTTGCTTCTAACCAATGGAATCAGGCAAGGGCGACGGGCTATTACTCTTGTGATTATGTTTTGTTACATAGCAAAAGTCTATGATTTTGCAGGTGCAATCTATGATGCTAATTAGTTGACTTTAATCAAAAGGGAGGAATCCTAGGTAGGCCTGACCTAATTGGTGGTTTTTTTTTTTTTTTTAGTTGGAGTCTCACTCTATTGCCCAGGATGGGGTGCAGTGGCATGCTCATGGCTACTGCAGCCTCAACCTGCTGGACTCGGGCAATCTTTCCGTCTCAGCCTTCCAGGTGACATTTTAAAAAGAGAGTCTAGAGGTCAAAGACAAAATAAATCACAGAGATTCTTGTGCTGGCTTTGAAAAAGCAAACTTGTCTAATTTGGCAAAAAACTGTGGTGGCCTCGAGGAGCTGAGGTCCTCAGCCCTATTACTACATGGAACTGAATTATGACAACAACCAGTGAGCTTGGAAGAGGACCCCATCCTTAGACAAGATCTCAGCCCTAGGGCTGACACCTTGATCTCAACCTGGTAAGACCGCGGACAGAAGACCCTGATCATCTCTTGACACATGGAAACTATTAGGTGATAAATTTGTTATTTAAGCTGCTAGGTTTGTGATACTTTTGTTAGGCAGCAGTCGAATTGAATGCAGATTCTGTGTTTTTCACATGAAATATCAGTGAGTTTTCAAGATGACATCTACTTCAAGACTTTATTGTCACTAAACTAAATTGGAGCCACAATTATTCTCTTCTTCAATCACTGCCTGCCATGACTCTCTGGAAACCACCTCTTAGGAAGCTCTGTCATTAAGGGCTTCCTGTGAGCTTGCTTCTGGGGGCTGCAGAAAGATAAATAAAACAAAGAGACACTTTTCTTCTGGTCTTGTTTTGAGGAATTCTGGTATGTAAATTTCTGTTTATATTGGTCAAAATTCCTCTTTCGGGCTTTAGAGCTGTTCCTGCAGTGGTGCTGGTGAGGGAGACAGCACAGGAAGTCACTCTTGGGACACCTGACTTTCTCCTGTATGCAAATCTTCCAGCAATATGCAAATGACTTCTCAGGTCTACAGTCCTATCCCCGTGGCTTTCCTAGTCTCCACCTGGGAGCTAAAAAGCCTCTCCTATTTGGCTACTTTCTAGTTCATTTTTGTGGTGAGCATCCTCAAGTGACTAGAAAACATGGGCTTGTACTTAATAAAACTGTGGAACTGAGACTCATAAAGGACGATGGGAATGCCAAGACCCAGCGCCGTGCTGGCTGCATGTGCTACTGCGCTGCCCTGGGCTATACTGAAGTCCTTTACAATCCTGTTCTTCCCAGGAGGAATGGCATTCTCACTTCACTCATCTCCGCGTGATCAGGCTCAGCGCTGTACATCGTGGTGTTTGGGTGAATGAACAAAACCTCTTATTTTATAGAGAAAGGAAATGGAGGCCAGGAGGGATTCAAACTCCTGCCCAAGGTCATATGACGTGTTAGTGGCAGAGGTGGTTCTGGAACACCAGCTTTCTGAATTCCTGTGTCTTTCCACTCCACCTCCGTAGCCATGGCATAAGGCCTGATGTGCCACGGAAGTTGGAGAGGCAGATAGAGAACCATGTCTTGTGCCCATGGTCTTCCGCAGGTGGACAGCAGCATCCCCTGCTAGCCTTGTCACTGTTTCCACGTCCACCGGCCTCCGTCAGGCAGCTCTGAGCTCTGTGTCTGGGTTGTACACACTTTCCCTGATGGTCTTCCTGCCCAATTCCCTCCAGTGCCGTTTTTAGCTTCACACTTCATGAATTTTATTTGCAATCGATAAATAAACCTATTATCATCAGGGTTTTGTATTCTCATCATATAACATCATCTGTCATAAACCATTTCATGCAGGAGTCCAGTTCGTTTGGCGTGTCCCACTCATCATCTCTGAGTCGGTGACTGAGCGATACCCACGGAAAGTGCAAGTCCAAGAATTCAGCTTTTCCCCGATACAGAATGTCTAAAGATAAAAATCTTATTTAGATATTATTATTATATTTGAGATTAGTGCCAGGGGAGAAAAAAAAGTCATTACCTTGTCAGGCTTTCTGTACTTATTAGAAGCGACAAAGTATTTTGTTTTTCCATCCAAACGTGACAGATCTGATGGAAAAGTGCCTTTTCATTAAGGTGTGTTTTCAGAATGCTTCTGGCTTCTGGTCATCACTGCCAGCTTTGTGGGGGGCATCTGATTTGAGTGTAGCTTTGGGTTAGCAAATAAGTTGGGGTCACCGCTACATATCAAAGTCGATTTTGTGGGGAGAAGTTAAATAATTCTGTGTGCCTAATTAGGAGCCACATTTCCTGGTCACTGCCACAGTCTTTAAGAGTATCAAATGTTTTTTGACGGATTTTCAAGTTGGAAAGGCAAACACTCCAAAACTGGTATGGTTTAGAGTCAAAAAATTTTTATTGAAGTGTTAGCAAGTAGTATTCTAAATCATAGTCCATAGTTCTTAAGTAACCCTTGGACAAGTAGTTCTGAACTCTGTGTTGCTTCTTTTTTTTTCCAAGTTGGAGTCTCACTCTGTCACCCAGGCTGGAGTGCAGTGACACGCTCACAGCCACCCCAGTGTCGACCTGCTGGGCTCTGGTGATCCTTCCGCCTCAGCCTTCCAAATAGCTGGAACTACAAGTGCTGCCACACCTGGCTAATTTTTTTATTTATTGTAGAGATGAGCTCTTGCAAGTTGCCCAGGCGGGTCTCAAACCCATGGGCTCAGGCAATCCACTCACCTGGGTCTCCAAAATGCTGGAATTACAGGCTGAGCCACCGAGTCTGGCCTGTGTTGCCTCTTGACCCTCTACACATTGGGGTACTAATAGATAATGGTAATCTTGACAGTATTCGGGAGGGTAAACTGACATTCTGGCTGAATGTCAAGACATCGTGCGACCCATTCATGGCGCACTGGCTGGGAAGCTGGGATCTAAGAAGTGATGCTGTAGACACCCTCAGCTTGTTTAGGTTTCTCAGGTTCTGAACTTTTCCTGGGTCCCATTCATCAGTTCAGAAGAAGAGTCGTTGGAAAGGTGTGTTCAGCCTTCCAGAAAGCTTCCATGGAGCTAATGTGATATGTGCTCCTCCGTTCTGCAAGTCTTAGAAGGGTATTCCATTTGGCAAAATCCACATCAAAATAGGGGTGAAGGTGGTGCCTCTTCTGCCCACTTTGAATACATGTCTAGACTTCCTATTTGCTCTGAAAGACTTTGGATGACTTTTTAACTCTTCCCACAGTTTCTCAAGCCAATTGACCTTCTCTTTAAGTTCCAGTATGAGGCTGAGTTTCTTCTTTTCTGTAATGTGAGAAAAATGGTAGGATTTTGGCTCAGGTGGGGGGTGGTGGTGAGGGGGAATGCTCATCTAAGGTTGTGCTGTCTTTATTAGAGTGTCTGGGTGTCCTTCTGAGATTTTGTTGTGTTTTCTTTCCCAGGTCCACCGCCCATCACTGAGGTTGTGTCTGCTATTTTCCTAATGGCATTTGCTGCCTGGAGCACTCACTTTTCTCGAGGCTGCCCTGCCTGTTTCTCCTAGCAACAGTTTCTATCAGGAGAGGAAAGAGTTAATGTTAACCGCTCAGTTTGTTTCTCTTTAGATCTGAGGCTATCAGTGAAAATTCTCAATATTATATTGAAATCAACAATTTAAAATCTTGGAAGAAAGGATGAGAGATTATTCAGAAATCAATTTGTGCAGAGCCTCTTTTCTTTGATCCAAAATGTCCAATTTTCAAGCTTATTAAGTTAGATTATGAACCTTTCTGTGTTTGATTGCTGTCATAACATTTTTTGCCTTGTCTTTTAATTTTTTTTTTCTCATTCTGTCAAGTATCAGGGGATAAGAATTCAGTCAAGGCCTTCAATCTGCCATCTTAACATGACCCCAGGTAATTTTTCTGTAATTCTACATGGTTTGCTATTACTTTGGTTTGAATATAATTCTATTTTAAGAGGCTTGAAGATGAAGAGAGGCTCATAAGACACTTGGGTTACGGTGAATCTGTAGACCTAAAACGTAAGTTATTAAAATTTATTTTAATACATGAGTATTTAACTTTTCCTGGGTCCTGTTTATCAGTTCAGAAGAATAGTCTTTGGAAAGGTGTGTTCAGCCTTCCAGAAAGCTTCCGTGGAGCTAATGTGATATGTGCTCTTCTGTTCTGCAAGTCTTAGAAGGGTATTCCGTTTGGCAAAATCCAAATCAAAATAGAGGTGAAGGTGGTGCCCCTTCGGCCCACTTTGAATACATATCTAGACTTTCTATTTGCTTGCATATTGTACAATGCCCACTAAAGGATGTTTGGGACCAAAATGTCTTGACAAAACAGCAAATTCTGATGGATGAAAGAAACCATATTTTTGTTTGATAAACTTGAGGAATTTTTTTGTTTGTTTCAAAACATCCAGATTTATTTTTCTGAGACTAAACGGACACAATTAGTATAGAACATCAAAGTCTAGCTGGGATTCATTTTTGAACCTGTATTTCAAACAGGGTTGTGTCCTTCCCAAGACAGTGTCAAGTGTGCTTCTTGAGAGCTCTAGTGCCTTCCAAGAACTGAAAAGTGAGGGGCTAGAGTGACACTTCAAGGCAGTGCAGCCAGATCAGAGGGGAGATGTATAGGGTCCCCTAGAAGAGACAATTTGGTGTCCAGGCTTGCAAGACTGTGGTCTTGTGTGCATGTGGAATTGTATCAACGTATTTAAAGAATTAATTTGTCCAAAGCAGAGAGCTTGGGCAACTCTAGGAAGCATAGAAAAAAGAATCAATAAAGATCTCCCCACTTTTTTTTTTTTAGACCATAGGAGCTCTGCCCCTGGGAGTGGGAGAATTCACCATCAGACTTCCAGAAATTCCAGTCCCAAAGGCAAGAGTGTCCCTATTGTGAGCCTGGTGTTACAACATGAGCTTTGGCCGACTCCCCCTTTTCTGATGCCATGTCTTCACAGCAGTTTTCTGGTTCCAGTGCAGGTCTCCTCATGTAGAGAAAGAATGCAGAAAATATATAGATTTTAAGTATTTCGGAGTCTTTCACAGTGATTTCTCATGGTAATGAGTGGCTTCTGATTACCATTTGGTTTTTCCTGACTACAGGGAGAAAAAGAGATTGTTATGCCAACCTGAATAATTCCAGCCTGTGTGACAATTCTATTTCTCACTTTAAATTAATATATTGCCATCCTGATGCCTTCCTCGGGTCTTCTGTACATTTTAGTTAGTGTGAATCAGTATTTTGTGTCTGATCGCCCTAGGACATTGACAAGAGTGAGCCAGACTTCTCCTAGAAAACTCTGATTCTATTTCCATTTTGTATACCCTATTTATTTCTACATCAAACACAGTTATGTATTTGGTCAATTCATCTGTATTAACATGTGTTTGGACCAGATAACATTTAAAATACTTCGAGAAAATTTGTGAAGAATTTTTTTTGGATGTCATTTGTCTGCTACTTTAGTGTTTTGGAACAGGAAGAGTAGCATGGAGAAACTGAGGCACCTTCTTGCAGTAGTCTTGCAAAGGTCTTTTTTTTTTTTTTTTTTTGAAGACGTATGTCTCATCATTAGGAGTATATTCTCTTTCTACTAAGTTTCCTATCCGACTGAAAGGCACACTGTGTGAAACAGTGGGGCTAGCATGGAGCATGGAATTTTTAGAGAGGACCCAAAGGTTAACATGGTCGCCTGCTCATTTGCTTGGGCATTTCAAATGCTTGTCCCTGTTGTGGTCTTACTTGTCTCAGATTGACCTGTTCTTTCGAAGAGCCACATAAAGTGACACAAAGCACAGAAACAAGGGTTGAAGGATCAGCATCTGAGCCATTTCAGAATGTTGAGAAAGAGAAGTTATAGAAGCTGGGTGCCTGTTAAAACCACTGTGTTCAATTCATATAAACAGAAACCCAATTATGAAATTACAGAATAAACCTCGTTATCTAACAAGATCAGGACTGATGGTTTAATCAAAAAGTTGGAAAAAGCATGGAATTTTCTTAAAAACTAACCATAAAAAACCCAATGCATATGTACCTAGAACATTTTGTATTAAATTAAGACATCGAAATGTACTCATTTACATAGATTTGATGTAGATTCCAAGCTTTTTAAAGTGCAAGTCTGCTAATTATAGTCCTGTGTCATCTTTTTTGCATAAATGATGCACAAAGTGTATTGTCTTCATTGTCCAAAGTTTAATGTATTTAAAGAGAAATACAAAATTAAAGATATCTCTGATACAATCTGAGAGCAGAATTCATCTAATTTTACTATTTTTTCCCTTCAATATTTTATAATCATCAGCATCAAATTTTCAAAGTGACTCTCCTGTGTAAAATCATCTTTATAAAATACGCATCCTAGTTCTCACAGAAACAACAATTTTCTTTCCTTCATCCTCATCTTTGAATATTTGTGTAATATTAAATAAAAACACAATAGTAAACACAATAGGTTTTTATAAGCTCTACTGACTCTGAGTATGCAGGAGACTCTGTAATTCACAGCTGTAGAGCGACCCAGTAGTGATGAGAGTATTCCATGCTCTGGGGATCTGCTCAAGAACGGAATATATCAGTTGGCCTGCTAGGTTGAGGTCAAATAAGATAACTTCTCCTTTATGGGCCTTAGAGGTCACCTAGTCCAAATTTACCTTAATCTAGAGTTAAGGGCTAGGCGTGGTGTCTCACTCCTCTAATCCCAGCTCTTTGGGAGGCTGAGGCAGGAGGATTGCTTGAGCCCAGGAGGGTGAGACCAGCCTGAGCAGCAGAGTGAGACTTCATTCTCTACCAAAAAAAAAAAAAGATCAGAAAATTAGTCAGGTGTGGTGGTATATGCCTGTAGTCCCCGCTACTCAGGAGACTGAGGCAGAAGGATCACCTGAGCCTGGGAGTTGAGGCTTTGGTGAACTGTGATTGTGTCACTGCACTCCAACCTGGGAAGCAGAGTAAGACCCTAACTGGAAAAAAAAAAAAAAATCTAGAATCCAGACAGTTGGACCCCAGAGAGGTTAAGTGATCTGCAGCAGATCACAGAGTGAGAGAGCTATTATTGATGTTTCTATTTTTGACATTTAGTCTAGTATTTTGTGTTCTTTTGTAGTGATTCATTTTTAATACTCTTTAAAACGTTTCTTTTCCTATATTTAAGTGTTAACACATTTAAATATGTTCTTTGTATCATTCGATATATTTTTTGAGATTTATGGTTAAGATTCAAATTGTAGCTCATGGCTACAATTTTTGAGTTTAATAACAAAAACAAATCTGCTTATGTTGGCACTTTTTCCAAGGAATTGAACTGTTTCACAGAGTGAGACATATTCTTCTCTTTTTTTTAATAATCAATATTTTTTATTATGATATTGTGGGGGTACAGTTAAGGGTTAGGTATTACAAATATTCTTCATTCAGGCACCCTTGTTGATAAGAGGTGTCTCCCCGTCCCCAGACAGATATTTACTACCATTAATCCCATCTCCCTCCCCCCCCATAGTTTCTCACCACTATCAGTCATTTTCTTATGGTAATACGTTGAATGATCAAGGTCCACTATATGAGTGAGAACATGTGATACTCGGATCTTTGTTTCTGTGAGAGGTCATTCAGTATATAGACTCTAGTTCCATCCAGGTTGCTGCGAAATTCATGATTTTGTTCTTTTTTATGGCTGTGTAGTATTCCATCGTGTATATGTACCACATTTTTTTAAATCCAGTCCTCTTTTGATGGACAGCATGGTTGCTTCTAGGTTCTTGCTATTGTGAACAATGTTGCGATAAACATACGTGTGCAGGTATCTTTTTCATAGAGTGATTTGAGTTCTTCAGGGTATATTCCCAGTAGAGTGATTGCGGGGTCATATGGGAGGTTGATATTTAGAGATTTTAGGAATCGTCACACTGCTTTCCACAGAGGTTGCACTAGTTTACACTCTCACCAACAGTGTAGAAGAGTTCCCTTTTCACTACATCCTCTCCAGCAACTGTTATTTTTTGAGTTATTGATAATTGCCATTCTGACTGGAGTCAGGTGGTATCTCAGTGTGGTTTTGATTTGCATCTCCCTGATGATGAGTGAGGTTGAACATTTCTTCAGGTGTCTGTTGGCTGCTTGGATGTCTTCCTTTGAGAAGTGTCTGTTCATATCTTTTGCCCATTTTATAATGGGGTTGTTAGTTTTTTTCTTTTCAGCACATTTGAGTTCCTTGTAGATCCAAGATGTTAAGCCTTTGTCAGAACTGGAGTTGGCAAATACTTTTTCCCAGTCTGTGGGCTGTCTCCCTGCTGTCTCCCTCCTCTTGATGGTTTCTTTGGTTTTGCAGAAGCTTGTTAGTTTAATGAGGTCCCACTTGTCTATCTTCTCTCTTATGGCCTGTGGGTTTTGGGTTTTGTTCAAGGAGTTGGATGCCAGTTCCAATTTCCATGAGGGTATGTCCTTCATTTTCTAAGGTTCTTATGGTTTGAGATTTTACATTTAGGTCTCTGATTCATTTGGAGTTAATTTTTGTGTATGGGGATATATAGGGGTCCTGTTTCAATCTTCTGCATGTGGTCAGCCAGTTTTCCCAGCACCATTTACTGAATAGGTTCTCCTCTCCCTAGTGGTAGGTGGTGGAGGCTTTGTTGAAGATGAGTTGGTGAGAAATTGAGGTTTTGCTTCTGGAATCTCAATTCTATTCCATTGATCTATATGCTTGTTCCTATACCAATACCAAGCTGTTTTGATGATTGTAGCTTTAAAGTAAAGTTTGAAGTCTGGTAATGTGATACCACCTGCTTTTTTTTTGTTTGCTGAGGATTATTCTGGTTATTCTTGGTCGTTTCTGTTTCCATATGAATTCCTGTGTTGTTTTTTCTAGGTCTGAGAATAATGTTGCTGGTAATTTGATGGGTATTGCATTAAATCTGTAGATTCCCTTAGTAGGATGGACATCTTCACAATGTTGATTCTTCCAATCCATGAGCATGTGATATTTTTTCCACTTGTTTGTGTTACCTTTGATTTCTTTGAGCAGTGTTTTGTAGTTTTCATTGTAAAGGTCTTTCACGTCTCAGGTTAGGAAGATGCCAAGGTATTTCATTTTTCTTGTGGCTATTGTGAATGGAATTGTGCTTTTTATTTGGGTTTCTGTTTGTTTATTATTGGTGTAAAGAAATGCGATTGTCTTTTGCACATTTATTTTATATCCTGAGACTTTGCCAAAGGCCTTTATCAGTGTAAGGAGGTTTTTGACAGATTCTCTTGGGTTTTCAAGGTACACAATCATGTCATTTGCAAAGAGAGATAACTTGACTTCCTCTTTTCCTATTTGGATACCCCTGATTGCCTTCTCTTCTCTGATTTCTCTAGCCAGGACTTCCAATACTATATTGAACAGGAGGGGTGAGAGTGGGCATCCTTGTCTTGTTCCAGTTTTCAGGGGAAATGTTTCCAATTTTTGTCTGTTTTGGAGTATGCTGACTGTGGGTTTCTCATAGATGGCTTTTACTATTTTGAGGTATGTTCCCCGTATGCCTAGATGTTTGAGGGTTTTTATCAAGAAGTGGTGCTGGATTTTATCAAAAGCTTTTTCTGCATCTAATGATATAATCATGTGATTTTTGTTTTGACATCTGTTGATATATTTAATTATATTTATGGTTTTACGAATGTTGAACCAGCCTTGCGTCCCAGGGATGAAGCCTACTTGGTCATGCTGGATGATTTTTGAGATGTGTTGTTGAATCCGGTTTGCTAGGATCTTGTTGAGAATTTTAGCATCTATGTTCATCAAGGATATTGGCCTGTAGTTCTCTTTCTTTGATGGGTCTTTACCTGGCTTGGGTATCAATGTAATGTTAGCTTCATAAAATGATTTGGGGAGAGTTCCATCTTTCTCAATCACCTGGAATCCTTCAGTAGGATTGGCATAAGCTCCTCCTTAAATGTCTTGTAGAATTCTGCTGGAAAGTCATCTGGTCCAGAGTTTTTTTTTGTAGGTAGTTTTCTTATTACATAGTCAATTTCCTTGATTGTTATTGGTCTATTTGGGGTCTCAATTTCTTCTTGTTTCAACCTAGGCAGGTTGTGTGATGTCAGAAAGTCCTCCATTCTCTTAAGGTTTTCAAGTTTGTTTCCATACAAGTGTACTTAATAGTCTCTAATGATCTTTTGTATTTCTTCAGGGTCAGATATGACTTCATCTTTTGTGTTTCTGATTGTGCTTATTTGGGTTTTTTCCTCTTTTTCTTGGTCAGTCTAGCTAGGGGAACATTGATCTTGTTTATCCTTTCGAAGAACCAACTTTTTGTTTCATTGATTTTTTTTTGTATTATCTTTTTGTCTTCTATGTCCTGGATTTGGGCTTTTATTTTGGTGATCTGGATTCTTCTACTGAAATTAGGGTTTTTGTGGTCTTGTTTTTCCAGCTTCCTTAGGTGGCTTGTTAGGCTGTTAATTTGTGATCCTTCCATTTTCTTCACGTGCATTTGTAGGGATATAAATTCCCCAGTTACTATAGCTTTCGTGGCATTCCAGAGATTTTGGTAAGATGTTTCTTCATTTTCATTTGTTTCCAGGTATCTTTTGATCTCTATTTTGATTTCATCATTGACCTAGGAGTTGTTTAGCATCATGCTGTTTAGTGTCCATGTCTTTGTGGGTTTGGGGGGGACCCTTGTTGGTGTTAATGTTTATTTTTATTCCACTGTGGTCCGAGAAGGTGCACGGTAAAATTTTGGTCCTTTTAAATTTGCTTATGCTTGATTTATGGCCAAGTATGTGGTTGATCTTAGAATGCATTCCATGCAGTGATGAGTAGAATGTGTATTCTGTGGTCTTTGGATGGAGTGTTCTGTAGGTATCGATTAAGTCCATTTGATCAAGAGTCACACTGAGGTTCCGGATCTCATGGCTGATTTTTTGTCCTGATGATCTGTCTAGGGTTATGTGTGGGGTATTAAAGTCCCCAGTTATGATGGTGTTAGAGTCAAAATCTTTCTTTAGTTTTCCTAGAAGCTGCTTTATGAAAGTTGGTGCTCCTATGTTGGGTGCATATATGTTTCGGATAGATATTTCTTGTTGATGGAGTGAACCTTTTATCATTATGTAGTGGCCCTCTGTATCTTTTTACATTTTTGATAACTTAAATGGTATTTTGTCTGAAATTAGGATCACGACTCCTCCTTGCTTTTGTATTCCATTTGCCTGAAAATTTGTTTCCCATCCTCTTACTTTGAGTCTGTGCATGTCCTTTCTAGTGAGATGGGTCTCTTGAAGGCAGTATATTGTTGCCTGGTGGTATTTTATCCATTTTGCCATTCTATGTCTTTTCAGTCGTGCATTTATTCCATTCACATTTAGGCTAATTATTGAAATGTGAGAGTTCATCCCTATCATAGAGTTCTTATAGAGTTGTTGTTCTTCCACTTGGTTTTTTGTCTTTCTTTTGATTTTAGAGTTGGTTCATGTGTATTTTATTCTTTTTCCTGTACTTTTGTGAAGAACATTGTTCTTTTTTCCTTTTCTTCTGTGTTTAGTACTTTCTTAAGTGTCTCATGTAGAGGTGGTCTGGTGGCAGCATAAGTTCTTAGGGATTGGATATCTGGGAAAGATTTTAATTCTCCCTTGCTGATGAAGCTTAACTTGGCTGGGTAGGTTATTCTTGGTTGAAATTGTTTATCTTTAGGACTTTGAAGATAGGGCTCCAAGTTCTCCTAGCCTGCAGGGTTTCTGTAGTTAAATCTGCTGCTATACTAATTGGTCTTCCATGGTAGGTGATCTGGCCTTTTTCTCTTGCTGCCTTTAGGATTTTTTCTTTTATACCTACTTTGTTTAGGCGAATAATTATGTGTCTAGGAGTTGGTCTTCTCATTTGTTGTCTTGCAGGGGTTTTTCTGAATCTCTTGTGTTTGAATTTTTGCATCAATGATTAGATGAGGGAGGTTTTCTTGAATAATCCAGTGTGGTCTCTGGCTCTCTTTCTGCCTCAGAAAGGCCAATTACTCTTAGGTTCGGTCTCTTGAAGTAATCACTCATCTCTTGAAGGTTTTGTTCTGTCTTTTGAGCTTGTTTTTTGTGTTTTTAACAGTTTGGGTTAGTTCTATATTTTGGTCCTCAAGCTCTGAGATTCTTTCTTCTGCTTGGGTAATTCTGCTTTCCATGCTTATCAGTTTGTTATTTATTTCATTCACAGTATTTCTTTATTACTGTTATCTCAGATATCAGCTCCTTCCTAGTTTCTTCTTGTGTCTCCTCAATTCTTTTTAATCTCTCCATTATTGTCTTGATATCTATGTTTGTAGTTTGAGACCCTTCATTCTGGGGGCTCTTCATTGTTTGCATTCTGAAGTCAGTTTTCTCAGTGTCTGCACTCCCAGGGGTCTGGGAGAGACCCATATTCTTCTTTTGGTTTTTCTTCATTTGTGTGGATTTCTCTCTCTCTCCCCCTTTCCCTCCCCTTCTTTAATTCTGTTTTTCAGGGAAGGTGGGGTTGCTTTTGCTTTGCTTGTGCAATCTCCTGTTCTTCCTTATGAGGGTCCTCTGGCTTTGTTCACTTTTGAGGTTGGAGTGTGGGCTGTGGGTGCACTTTTTGCAGTTTTGAGGTTTAATTGAGGGGGAAGCTGTGATTCAGAATCTATATGCTGATTCTATCATCCACCAACTGGTATATGAGCCCACTGGAACCTATTTCCCACTGCCTTACAATCTGTCTATGCAGCGGTATGTAGGTTTTGTCCCTGAGGAACCAAGTGGATGCTGCTCATAGGTGGGTGGGGCAATGCAAATCTCTGCCTGGAGAATGGCTGAGGTGGCAGTTTCTCTTTTGTGAATACTTTCTCTCTGCTCGTCTGGGTCCCTGGGTGATCCACTATGATGGACTGTGGTGACATGGGAGGCACCGGGGATCAGCTGCACAGCTGGGCACTGGATCCGGGGCGCCACCAGCAGGCTGGGGTGGAGGAGGGGGTCGGGAGTTCCCTCCTCTGGAGTTGAGAGCTTCCAATCAGCACCTCCTTAAGATATGCTGTTCCCTTGCACAAGCATGGGGTTCGTGTGCTGAGGCCTCAGCCAGGGTGGGCCAGAGCTCCAGAGCTCCAAAGCTCCAAAGGGCAGGTGGTGAGCAGCAAGAGTGGCCCTTGGCCGCTCACAGGGTACTTCAGTCAGAAATGGAATTGGTATCTCTGAGGGGCAGGCGCCCAGAGCCTCCCTAGGTGACTGGCAGCTTGGTGCTGGGTGCTGGGCGAGATGATGTAGCCAGGGTGGGAGCTGAGACCCGAGACTCCTGCGTGGGTGGGAGTCATGTATAGTGGAGCAGCAGCAGCCGAGGGCCCGCAATATCCAGCCCTGTGTGTGACCGAGCGTCTCTGGGCTTTGGACCAGTGCTGCTGGTGGTGGGCAGGGGGGTAGGGGAAGAAAAGTAAGAGTCTTTTTGGGAACTCACGTTCGGAGAATCTCACAATTCCACCTATGCCATCACCATCTTACCGAACCCAAACCTGGGCGAATAGGCATCTGAATCCGAGGGGAGGCCGAGGCCACTGTGGCGAGAGATTATAATCCGGGCCGGGAGGGGGTGGCTACAGCTCCTCTTCTGTCTCCTCAGTGTAGTGAACATGTAGAGCTGGGGGGAGACCAGCCGAGAAGACAAATCGCTGTTTCTTCTTCTTCCTCCTCCTCCTTCTCCCACATAGAAACACTCACAAACACCTGACCAGGGGGCCCGAGCTACTGGGGGGAGGGGCATTGCCGCAGGCCTGGGAACCAATCCTCCTGTGGGTGGGGGCATCCCTCTCTGTGGCTTGGTGGTGTCGGGTGAGTCAGTACTGATGCAGGTGGGGAGGGCGAGGCATAGTCTTATAACAAGATTTCTTTTTTTTTGAGTTGGAGTCTCACTCTGTCACCCAGACTGGAGTGCAGTGGCCACTCGGCCACCGCAACCTCGGCCTGCTGGGCTCCGGCAATCCTTCCGCCTCAGCCTTCCGAGTAGCCAGAATTACAGCCGCGTGCTACCACGCCCAGCTAATTTTGATTTATTGTAGAGATGAGGTCTCGCCTGCCCAGGTGGGTCTCGAACCCATGGGCTCAGGCAATTCACTCACCTCAGCCTCCCAAAGGCACGGGATTACAGGCTGAGCCACCGAGCCCGGCTATAACAAGATTTCTTACTAACCTTTCTCTGTCCTCATAGTGCTAGAAACTAGGACCACTTCAACTCCATTTATCCTCCTCCTAACTTATGGTGACACTGATGTGCTTTCATTCTCTCTATATTTTGAACCCAATAAGATGTTATTATACTCTTTCATGGAGTAAATGCTTATTTAAATGTATTTACATATTTGCTCTTTCCTTTGCTTTAAATTATAATCTATATTTTTAAATTTTTATCTGGGTCTTTCTTCTTAGAGAATACATTTCAGTGCTTTCTTTAGTATAGTTGTGCTGATGACACTTTTTGTTTTGTATCTGAAAAATATCTTATTTCACCTCCATTTTCACTGAGTAAGAATTCTAGGTTGGTAGGCTTTTTTTCTGTACTTTGAAGATATTATTGTTTTCTGGTTTTTATAGTTTTTATTGGCAAGTTAGCTGTTAGTGTGCCTTTTTTTTTTTTTTTTTAGAAATAGGTCTCTGTTTCCCTCTGGTTGCTCATCAGGCTTTCTATGTTTTAGATTTTTGGCAGCTTTACTACAGTATACCTATGTGTTGTGCATGTGTATGTTTTAATTCATTGTACTTGGTTTTGAACCTGCAACTTTGGAATCTTTAAATAGTTTTGAAACTTTTTTAGTTGTTATCTCCTTGTATTTTCCTTCTGATCCATCCTCTTTCTGCTCTCCTAGAACAGTTACATGTGGGTCAGGTCCTTTCATTTTATCCCTTATATCTCATATAATATCTCATATAATGTTTCCTGTATTTTTCTATACTTTTGTTTCTTTACACTTTACTATAGATATTGTCTTCCTGTTCGCTAACACACTCCTCAGATATGTCTACTTTTCTGTTAAATTCATTCTTTGAGCTCTCAATTTCAGTTATAAAATTTTGGTTTATAGAATTTTTCCACTCGGTTCCTTTATAATTTAAAGATTTCCCTTAGGCTGGGTGTGGTGGCTCATGCCTATAAATCCCAACACTTTGGGAGGCCAAGGTAGAAGGATTGCTTGAGGTCAGGAGTTCGAGACTAGCCTAGGCAACATAGCAAGACCTCGTCTCTACAAAAAATCAGCTGGGCCTGGTGACATAAGCTTGTAGTCAATTATTTGACTATTTGAGAGGCTGAGGTGGAAGCTGTGGTGAACTGTGATCATGTGACTGCATTCCAGCCTGGGTGACAGAGTGAGACTCTGACTTAATTTTTTTAAAAATGAGATTTCCCTTAATTTTCAATACTGACTTTTTACTCCTCAGACACTAATTATTGTTATTTTAAGGTCCATCTTTGATCATTCCATTCTCTACATTTCCTGTAGGTTATTTTTATTGTTTGTTGTTTCTCTTGATTTTCTGTCCCAGTGTTATCTTGTCTCCTCATATGAATGACTAATTTTGATGTAATGCTCCAGAGAGTAGTAAATTAAAGAGATAATGTGGTACTCTGACATTATTTCCTCCATGGGAATTTATATTTGCTTCTGATTCATGGCTAGGATATAGATATCATGTATTTTAAAAAGATGTAATTGAGATTATTTGAAGTTGGGCTTCAGGCACTGTCAAAAGTTGTCTGTCAGGTTTACCCTTCCTATTAGAGTGTTTAAAAATTATCAAATAATTAATTTGGGATTCTAACACAAATCCTGAGACGTTACCACAACCTTGACTATGTGAAGGTTCTGAAATCCAATTTTCCCCTTAGCCACTAACCATACCAAAAATACCATCCATCTTCCCAGGCTCTTCTTGTTCTTTCAGGATTACCCAATACCTGTAAGTGAAAAACAGCTCACAGTACCAGCCTCACCTTTTTGTAATTCTTTCTTAGGATCCTTCTCTAGGACCAACAGTTTTGGTCCTATGACTGTACATTGCTTTAGTGTTCAGATATTTTAAAAATATTCCTTATTCAGTTTTTGTACTGATTATCAGTGGAGAAGTTTGGAAAAATTCTTTAGTCTGCTACCGATAAATGGTGTGGTTATCTTTTTGCAATGGCCTGGTGTCTATTTTCTTTGGTGTGTTCTCATTTATTAAATTCTGATTTTATTATCACTCCGTTCCTTTTCCTTTTTCAAATCAACCTATTTTCTTAGGTTAATTTGATCATTCTTATTTTAATTCTTGATATGGATACTTCTTTGTTCCCACCTTTTTTTTTTTTGAGTTGGAGTCTCACTCTGTTGCCTAGGCTGGAGTGCAGTGGCACACTCACGACCACCCCAGTGTTGACCTGCTGGGCTCTGATGATCCTTCTGCCTCAGCTTTCCAAGTAGCCGGAACTACAGGTGCACGCTACCATGCAAGGTTAATTTTTGATTTATTGTAGAGATGAGGTCTCACCAATTTGCCTGGGCTGGTCTTGAACCTGCGGGTTCAGGCAATCCACCTGCCTTGGCCTCCCAAAGTGCTGGGATTACTAGCTGAGCCACCAAGCCCAGCCTTTTTTTAAAACACATATTTATAGGGTTATATATTTTCCTGTAAGGAATACTTTAGCAGAATCCTAATGGGTTTTTTTGGGGGGATTTTTGTTTTATTTTTAGTTGAAATGCAGTGATTGTACATATTTGTAAAATACAGAGTGATATTTCACTACATGTATGCAATACATAATTATCAAATCAAGATAATTACCATATTCATCACCTCAAACATTTAGTATTTTTTTTTGTTGGGAACGTTCAAGATCTTCTCTTCTAGCTATTTGAAGGTATACAGCAAATTATTAATAGTTTTAGTCACCCTATGGTACTCTAGGACACTGGAATTTGTTCCTCCTATCTAGCTATAATTTTGTATTCATTAACCAATCTCTTTCTATACACCTCTCCCCCTACCTTTCCCAGCCTCTAATAATAACAATTTTACTCTCCACTTCTATGGGCTCAACTTTTTCAGCTCCCACATGTAAGTGAGAACATGCAGTATTTGTCTTTCTGTGCTCAACTTATTCCACTTCACATAATGCCCTCCAGGGTCATCCATGTTGCTGTAGGTGACAGTATTTCATTCTTTTGTATGGCTGAATAGTGTTCCTTCAGATACCACACTGGACTCCTACATATTTTAATATGTAATCTTTTCATTATTGTTCATATCTTTTCTAATTTCCATAATGGCTACTTTTTTATTTATAGGTTTGCTTTTTAATTTCCAAACATATGGTGTTTTTTTGCTAGTTACCTTTTTGTTGCCGATTTCTAGCTTAACTGCATTGTGGTCAGAAAACTTATTGAACCTGAACATTTCAATCCTTAGAAATGTGCAGGCTTGCCAAATCCAGTATATGGTCAATTTTATAAATGTTCTGCATGAACTTGAAAAGTCTGCACACATTTGAATTACTGACTATAGTTCTATGTATGCACACTAGGTAATGCTTATTAATCATGTTCAAATTATTTATAGCTTTATGCTTTTAACAAATTTTTCCTTGTTCTATCAATAACGAAGAGAGGTATGTTTAAATCTTTCAATATGATTGTAGATTTGAACTTATAGTTTTGAATTGTTTGGCTTTATACAATTTTTAGACTTCTGTGTGGGAACACAAATGTGATTTAAAAAAATTTTGGTGAATAAAACATTTAATTATGAAGCAATCCTCTTTTACTTCAGTAACTTTTTTTGGTTTTGGCTTAGAGTTTCTATTTTACAAATATTAAAAAAAAAGGTGCCATGGCTTTCAGAATGATTCTTTCTTCAACACCAAAGGGGTTGAAAGTGGGAGGAAATCTCATAGCATAGTGGTTAAGAAAAACACCAATTAAGCTTCAGAATCAGTGGGACCTAGGTTATTGAATGGTTCCATTGCTTGTTAGTTATGAGACTGTGGAGAAGCCATTTAACTTCTCTGATTCTCAGCTTCTAAATCTGTATTTCTCTCTCTCTCTCTCTCTCTCTCTCTATATATATATATATATATGTATATGTACATGTATATGCATATATAATAGAGAGATAGAGAAAACCATAATACCTACCATCACTGAGTCATGAGGATGCAATGAGAAAGTGAATGTAAGGTTCTTGCTACAGTACCTGGTATATGGTAAGTAGCTACGATTATCTTCTTGTGGTGACCTGATGTTTGTTGTCTTTGGAGTTGTCCTCAGAAATTTTAGTTCCTCACATTTGGCAATATCTAAATCACCCAGTGAGGAGTGTGTCAGGTTCCAGGTAACTGATGGCTGCTTAGTAGCATCATTTTGAGTTCTCATTATTAGTCCAGCTCCCATTAAAAATGCTTTCCCAATTCCATCCGTGCCAGGTATCAGTGTGACTCTGAACCGTCTCCCTGTGATCTGATAGTAAAAATTCACTAGAGGCATTTTCTAGTTCATTCTCTGAGTTGTTTATTCTAGAGACTTTCTGACCTTTTCTTTGAGCAGTGACAGTGCCTGGTGTTTAAAAACAGTGTGGATGATGCTTTTGAGATAAGTGTTTTCACAGAAGATACCTCCTTGCTGCAAGTGGGATATAGATCATCCATGTATTGTCTGTGCAGTCAGAATTCATTCTATTTTTGACTGTGAAGTGCTTCACTGTTTCTTTGGGAGTCTTTCTCTCTTTGTATATGTGGAGTTAGCTAGAATCCTCACTTGTCAACTCTTTGCTAAAGAGTTAAAGGACCTCACTGCATCCTTCCTACAATGTTGAAGCTTCTAGCTCTTCCCACATTTGATTTATCATGTTTTCCATCCTTGTGCTAGAATAAGGAAAATGCAGGTCAAAAGACAAACTCTAGAAAAGAACCAGGGGACATGCTTTAGTAATGAACAGCTGGCAGTCAAAGGGGATTCATATACATATTTATATAAAATATTTTATCTATATTATATTAGAATAGATATTCTAATATAATAGTTATATCAGTTAAGAATTAAATTTAGTAGCAAAATAAGTTCTCCTTACTCAAATGACATGACTTAAACAAAATAGTCTATTCAGTTTTGTATAAAAGGGGTTCAGAAGTTGGGAGTCCATGGCTGGTATGGTGTGGTCCTGAAACAACTAAGTTCTGCTCCCCTATCCTAGCTCATGGTTCTTATTTTTAAGTTCACTGTATGATCCAAAATGGCTGCTGGAACTCCAGCCATTATGTCTGAGTTGCAAACTAGTGTAAGGAAGAAAGACAGAAACAAAAGATGTTATTTCCACTGTATCAGCTTTCTTGGAAGTTCCCATCCCATGTTAAGATCTCATGAGCTAGAACTTTGTCATATGGCTATATCTAGCTGCAAGGGAGACTAGAAAATAAAATATTTTATTCTGGGCAGCACTGCACCTAGCTAAAGTTTTGGGCTCTGTTACCAAGGAGAAAAAAAAGAATGGATATTGAGAGTCAACCAACAATTGTTACAATGGCATTGGCTATACTGGCTTAACTGGGATCAGTGATTCCACATGATTCAACCCCAGTCTGATCCAAGTTTAGAACCAAACTTTATCCATGGTATAAAGCCTCAATCATACACCATATTACTTTTTCTTTTTGGAGGGAGTTTATTTTCAAAAAACATATAATATCACACAGGAACATTGCGGATTATCAGAGAGCCCATTCCAAAATCAATTAATTTCTCTGGGGAGAAATAAATTGAGAGTCCAGAAAGTCCTTGATACATTCACAGCATCTTTAGTGTCTTCGTATGACTACTATGCTGGATTTGTGGACTAGGTTGGGGGGCAAACTGATGTGATGCACATAGGAAAAAGGTGATGAGGTAGATTTCACAAGGGCAAGATTTTGCCTCAAGCTCTCTTGTTCAGCACCCATTTAATATGAGTGACGAAGGGACTATCATTTTTCAAAGAAAGATCATGCCAATCAGCGCCAAAAAGAAGTTGCTTCTGAGTCTTTTCATTTCCTTCACTGCCAAATTTCTGGAAAGGGTAGCCATCACATGCTGTCTTCGTTTACCGTGTCCATTTGACACTTCAGTGCTTACCTGGCCCTTTTGAAACCTTTTCCTTAACTGATTTCTGTGACATCACTCCCCTTTACCTTTCTGGCCTCTTCCTTTTTAGTTCCTGTTATGGGTTCTTATTCCTCTGATCACTCCTTTGACATACCCTCGCACTCCATTCTTGGTCCTTTTCCCATTTTGTACCCTCCCTCCTGTGTAATGTCACTGACACCCATGGCTTCTCCTATTGTCTAAGAGCTGATGTTTCTGATACTATTTTTAAAACAGCCTTCTCTCCAAAGATCTAGAACTGTTTTTTTCAACTACGCACTGGACATTTCCTGGATTTCCCACAAGCACTTACAACTCACCACATCTAACATGCAGCCCGTCAACTCCTACTCTTTCCCTTAAATCTTCCTTTGCGCCTGTAGACTCTGTCTGTCTTTCCTTCCACCCGCCACTCCTCCTGCTCAAGCTCTCATCCTTGGCCATGTGGGATTTCACTCCTGTCTTTCTTTAATCTGGGTCATCCTGCAACTGCCATCAGAGTGATCTTTTCAATATGAAAAACTCGATTGCATTATTTCTCTGATTAAAATCCTTTGATCTTCCCACTGCCTAAAGGGTATCATTCAAACTCCTCAGCATAACATTCAAGGTAGGTCTCTCATAGGGTTGCTATTTGTCTACATTGCTCCTTTGTATGAACAAGAAAAGGATTCCCCCTCTGGGCTTATGCAGCCCAGCCAATGTGGAAGGGGGTCTTGGGGAGTGGAGCACACCTTTATGTGAAATCAAGGTACTCCTTCTATCAGAAGCTGCAACCCTGCACCAGGGGACAAGGCTTAGCTAGAAAACCTTGGGCTGGGTTTCATGAACTTGTCAGCTGACCTCTGCATACATCCCCCAGGTGAAGCCATCATTCCAGCACATTGAATTATTTGCAAGCTCTCTCCTGCCTCTGAGATGTTGCTTATACCTTCTAGGAGTCATTCTCTAGCATCCATGATTAATTCCTTCTTATCTTTCAAGTTCCACTTTAAGTACCGTCTTCCTCCATGGCCTGAATTCTTTGCCATCACTCAGGGCACCACTTACACTGGGCAGATATGTCTGTCATGTCACTTGTCATACTGTTGTAATGATTAACTTTTGTATTTGTCTCCTTATCTACTCTGTGAACAACTAGAGGGCAGAGGGTAATACTTTACCCATCTTTATATTCTTGGCCTGGCCTGGGTAGAGATCCTCACTACATTGTAGGCTGTGGCCAGAAATTAAGCAAAATTCTAGATTCCAGATTTAGACAGAACAATGGGGCTTCTATTTGTTATTAAAAGTCAAGAAAATAATAGTACTATCTAATGATGCAAAACCATGACAAAATATTTACAAGCAAAGGCGTGAATAGGAAGAGGGCAGCTGCTGACAGTCAGCAAGGAAAGCGCAGGTCTTTCAAGAAGCACATTAAGGGCCTTAAGGCAAAATTTAAGAGGTGGCCAGATGAGGGAGGCAGCTGTGACGTGAATAGGGCAGAGGAGCTAAGAACAAACTTGAATTAAGCTAAGAGCAGAAAGGGAAGCTTCTGTTTAAAACCCACGTTTGCGATTGACTGGGTGTTTGACCTCTGGGCAAGTCATTAACCTCGGTGTCTTAGTTTCCACATCTGTAAAGTGGAGATAATAATGTTTCCCTACTTCAAAGAATTATAGATTAATCAATGTCTGAAAAATGTCTCTAACTTGGGCACTGCTATGTAAATATCAAGAGCAGCATGGAGGGAAGTCAGGTGGAAATGCTAGAGAAATAAATCTGAGCTTCCTTTTAATTTATTCAAAATGAAAAAGAATTGCTAGTGTCCGCATCCCAGAAAATGCTATGAAGGAAATAGCAGTTGCATCTGTATTTGGAAAAATGTCTTTCAAACGATTATAAATCTTTTATTATTCCACGTGACACCACTGCAGAGGTGTCTGTTATTAAGGTTTGTGAACTCCACGCATGTGGGAACCGAGGACTCTTGGATGAATCCGGGCAAACTCTGGCCAGTGTAGATGGCTGTCACTATCCCTGGATTGGGTTAACTATAGCTTATGTGATCTTTCTTTCTTTCCCTTTTGACCTAACTGCCCAGCTTCCCTATACCAGAGGGGAGTCTCCTACCAGGGAGGGAACAGGAAGGCAACCAGCAAGTCCAGCTCAGAGCTCTTAGCGGTTCTATCAGAGGATATGGGATTGGAGAGAAGGGTAACTTGTTGGTTATATGCAGTTTTTGGATCACCTAATTCCCAAAGTTGACTTTTGAAGAACTTACAGTCACACCCTCCCCAGCTTTCTAAAATGGTAGATTTCCTGAAAGGACCTTGGTTTATTGGCCAGTTGAGGGTCTCAGCATGCTGAGAGAGGTGGTGGCGGTAGAGGAAGATGGGGGTAGTCAACAGAGGCAAGTTGCCTCACAGGAGAAAAAGTGAAACAGACCCCAGGGGGACTCTTAGGGTGCAAAGTCAAAGGGGGGCAGGGGAGCTGGGCCAGAGGGTGGGGGAACGATGCCCACTGGAGGGGAAGCTTCTGTGCATGTGGGAGGGAGGGAGGAGGACAGATTGGGCCTGCTTCGGAAGACAGTTCTGTGTGTGTGTGTGGCGGGGGAGATGCTTTGAAGAGGATATCTAAAAGTTTTACGAGGCCATGGACTAGTTGTGTGTGTCTGTCTTTCTTCCCCATTTCCCCCCCTTTTAAAATTGAGTTTATATATTAAGATTTGCCTTTGGGCAAGGTGGTTTACAGTAGTCTAGGCACATTCAGGAAACTCAAAGATTTTAAAATAAGAGCAATAGAGAAGGGATGATGGTGTTCTGGATGAAGTAGTACAGTGTATTTGAAACCTTGAGCTGCCTTGCTGGTTGCTGAGATGGTGGTGATCTGGGGCTGATCAGGCTGGGTCCAGCGCCCCCTATGACAGTGCAGTGTGTCTCCCCTATATGTGGTGTCCATGGTGACCTACCTGAGCACCAGACCTACCTTTGCCTCCACATGTTTGATGCCAAGGAGGAGAGAATTTGATCTAAGCTCAAGCCACACCTATTTAAGGGCTGTCCTCAAGGGTCCTAAGGTGTTACCAGGGGTCTGGATTCTCAGATGCTTGGGGTGGATACTGCCTTTTGAGGAGTCTAACTAAATATTCTCCCTATTGGTCATTTGAAATCCCTTTACATAGCTTGCCAGTGAGGAAACAGAGACCAATGGGAAAGCGCTCTTGCACAAGGAATTCATGGTAAGCCCCACTGCATTAGGTTTCAAACCCATTGTACAATCTTTTATCTTAAGAGAGGGTACTTCCTCTATGTTGCCTTGCTAGTCATTTATTTTTCTTTCGAAATGTGAGATGACCATGTTATCCAGGGAGTAGCCCTATGACCTCAAGTAAGTAGCCCTATGACCTCAAGTAGCCCTATGACCTCAGTAAAGTAGCTTGACTGAGAAGGCTGCTTTTGTGCTGTTTTTTTGTTTGGAAATATCAACCTTTTGTTACAGTGAGAGCAGAGTGGTGTATCTCAGACCCAAGCACCCCAGGCAGCCCTTATGCATATGGGACTAGACTTGGATGAGATGTTTATGCCTTTCCAAGTTCTGTGTCCCCTCCCCTCGCCTCTCCCACTTCCAGATAGAAGCTGCGGAACAGGGCTCAAGCTTTATGTGTGTATGTGAGCACTGTAAAAAAAAAATAGTGGCACATAACTGTGTTGCCGTTATTTCCTTGGCTTTCTGAGACTAACTCCTTTTTCTTTATTAGCACCGCCTGAAATGGAATAAAACTTCCGTCTGTTTTTATCTTCTAAATGAGATCTTTTCAAAGATGGCTTCTTTGGGGGAGTCTGGAATAATTAATTCTCTCTCCCCCTCCATCTTTCTCAATGCGTTTAATTTGAACTTTCTTAATGAAAACTCATCTCTCATAAACGCTGGGTTGGCCCATTTTGTGTGTGCTGGCTCTATCCTGCTTTGAGTGATGTGTAAATAAGAGGCAATCTGGTGATGAGTTTTGCTTGTGTGGTGCAGAAGGGTGGAGAGGGAGGAGGGTGTGATGAATAGGGGCAACCAGAAAATGTTCTTGATAATAACATGGCCATGATTGATGTTGCAATTCCTGAAAAATTATCATTGTGATATAATTATTTGTTTATGAACTGTGCCCTGAGACTCCCAAGTTTGTGATTATTCATGGCACAGATAAAACTCTAAAGTCAATAATTCATCAAGGGTATAATGGTTTTGCTTGGGGGAGGTGGGGGGTGTCACAGGGATATTACATCCTGTTTCTGACACTTCCGCTATAAATCTGAGAACTCCTTCAGTGCAAGGAATCGCCACCTCCTTATCCTCTGCTCTGTCTTTCTTAAAGAGCTTTAATATTTTACACATATTATTTTTAAAAACTGAAATTAATTGCATTTTGCCAGAAAGAATTTTTCAACATATGCACATTCTTGGGCCATTCCTTTTGGTGTATCCTAAGGCTCCCATACAGGGAGAGGTGAACAGAAGAATAAAAGCATCTGTGCTTTGTCTCCAGAAAAGCACGAGACAACACTGGAAATTTAGGGCTTGTGAGTTTGTTGTTGTTGTTGTTGTTGTTGGAGTCTCATTCTGTTGCCCAGGCTGGAGTGCAGTGGTATGAACACAGTGCACAACAGCTTCAACCTCCCGGGCTCAACTTTTAGCCTCGGCCTCCTGAGTTGTTGGGACTACAAGGCACGTGCCACCACTCCCAACTTGTGAGTTTTAATTCCAGGTAGAACATACACTCAGTGAACGTATTTGGGCTAGTCTCTTGGATTTTGGTCCATGAAAGGGGATTAGGATAGGCCTCCTAATTTTCAGAAGATGGATGAGTTTCATCTTCTAATTCTTACTTGAATTTTGAGTGGATTTTACACATTCACATTGGGAGTCCTGGCATCTCCTCCCCCAACCATTTCTGCTCCCATTAAGTGGAAGAGATGGTAATCCATATCTCTCATTCTTTCCATTTCCTCCTTGTGGTTGGTTTTTCTTTGCCTCCGTTTACTTACAAGACAGTAGTCCTTGTAATGTTTATTATGGATGTGCCTGTACCCCAGGGTTCCACAAATATTGGAGTAAGTTCTCTCCTTTCCAGCGAGTTGTGTGTAGTAGTCTCAGGGGATATGTGAAGTACAATGATGATGAGGAATGTGGTTTCAGAGGCTCTGGGCTCTTGCTCACCTTCCATGCCTAGTGAACTGCTTAAGTTGCTTTCCATTCAAGCACATGCCAGCATTTCGTGAGGGCTATGCACATAGAAGAAGGTGGGAGGCCTACCACCACAAAAGTTTGTGCAAAGGCTGGAGTGTTCTGGCTGGAGACTTAAGATGAGACAATAATTTGCTTTGGCTGCTAAGAAGTGACTGTGATTGCAGGCAGTTTTAGCTAGAAGTTAAGTCCTGAGGAAGAGATGGGATGGGATTTCTATGCCACACGGGCAGCAGATCACATTTGGGGCTATGTGGCTGGTCAAGGTGCCCCATTTTAATAGGGGCTGTTATGAATGGAATGGGGTCCCTCTAAAAGTTGAAGTCCTAACTCCCAGCACCTCAGCATGTGACCACATTTCCATTTCCTTCTCATGGCAGGGTTGTTGTAAATGAAAGTAGTTAAGATGAGGTCATACAGCAGTAGGGTGGGTCTTTAAGAGAATTCTGTGTGAAGACGTGGACACACAGGGAGAAGATGGCCATATGACAATGGAGGCGGAGGTCAGAGTCATGCATCTTCCAGCTAAAGAATGTCAAGGATTGCCAGAAACTGCCAGGATCTAGGGGAGAAGCATGGAACAGACGTTCCCTTGGAGCCTCCCAGAAGAACCAACCTTGCTGGCACCTTGATTTTAGATGTCTAGCCTCCAGAACTGTGAGAGAATAAATTTCTTTTTTAAGCTACCCAGCTTGTGGCAATAAGGCAGCCCTAGACAACAAATACAAATAGAAAACCAATGACAAATTCTGGTGCACTTAGATGAGAATGACTAGGAGAGTGAAGGATTCTGCCATAATGTCATTGGAGGAGCAAGTCAAAGAACAAGAGACATTTAGCCTGGAGATTTATTGAAACTCTGACATCCATCTTCACATCGTTGAAGGCCACTTAAATGGAAGAGGGCTTAGATTTAGTCCCTTTAACTCCAGAGGCAAGATTTCAGCATAACACCAGCTTAAAATTATAACTCTCCAACAGTGGGCTAGAAGGACCCTCTGCACTAGAATTATTAAGATGCGATTTCTACACAAGAAATTCTACACGAGAAATGTGATTTCGTCTTCTCCCTTGCTAAGATTCTCTGGATGACTGTTGTGGTTATACAGCTCAGTGCTCCTCTGAGAAGATACACTACTAAGTGGTACTTCTTTGTGAATCTAAGATCCATTTGCTGTGCTGTCCGTGGGACATGATGTCATGGCTTAATGAGGTACTTACCAACAGCTTGGGGTCTTTCCTCTTCCTCCCTTTTCTCTATTTCAATAACTTTAGTGGGTACAGATAGTTTTTGGTTACATGGTTGCATTGTACCTTCCTCCTTTTTCTATCTGCTTTACCTAAACTATTGCCTAAACTGTATAAAGAGTAGCTAGTATTGTAGACACACCCACCCACTGCCAACATCTGTCAGTGGCCACCTCTGTGCCAGACATATGGACAACCCAGAAGGGAGGAATGAGTGAACTTGCTGCTTTATCCACTTTGACATTCTGGGTTTCTTTTTTTTGAGCTGGGGTCTTACTCTGGCTGGACCTCAGTGACATGATCTCAGTTCACTGCAGTCTCAATCTTTTGGGCTCAGGTGATACTCCTAGCTCAGCCTTCCGAATAGCTGGGACTACAGACACATGCCCCCATATCCGGCTACTTATCATCATCATTATTGACATTTTAATAGAGACAAGGTTTTTCTTTGTTGCCTAGGCTGGTCTTGAACTCCCGGACTCAAGCGCTTCTCTCGCCTCTGCCTCCCAAAGTGCTGGGGTTTCAGGTGTAAGCCACTGCATGGTGACATTCCTTTCTTGATATAAACTCAAGCTATCCTGTCAAACCACATGAACATTTCCAGTGGCATCTCTGCTTCTCGAAAAGTCACATTTTGTTTTTTCACTTCTTCATTCACCAGTATTCAGCAGATATTTACAACCAACACTATTTGTAAATCATTGTCTAGGAACTATGGAAGTATATGAAGATGAATAAGCAGTGATTTATGCCCGTGGGGACTTTACCAAGTAAGTCCCCCTTCTTTATAATGGTTTCCTAGGAGACACAGGAAAGCAGAGACAGTTAAGTGTGTTCACTTACCTTAGTGTCCCAAAGAGCTTCTTAAGCCTGCTAGTTGTCATCTGTCTTTGGGAATTATGCTCAAGAACAAGGTTTGCTTTTTTTTTGTGTTGGCAAAGGTATTCTTCCCTCTCTCCCAAATCTTTCGTTCTTTCTACTTCTTGAAACTGGATAATAATCTTGGCTTGAACAGACTGTCTTCTGGGCTTAGGATACATGATCTCCTATTCTCAATGTCACACATATGCCAAGTTGATTTCAAGTTGCCTTAAACCTTCTCAATGTTAAATAGACTTTGTGTAGGAGTAGGAGCAGATGGGTAAGAATTATAGTCCACAAGGACTAAAACCAGCTTCTTTGTGCCCAGGTAAATGCTTCTTTTCCCTCTTGTCCTACCTGCTGCTTTTATTTAAACATTTTCTTGTTCTTCATTGCCAAATACACTAGTATCAGTATCAGCTGGGGGGAAGAAGGGAGGAGGTGCAGGGAGCTGGCTGGTGATCCCTGCTCCGTCCATCACCTGCAGACTGAAGCCTTGACAAGTTGATCTGCTGCCAGCCTGGCAAGGGAGAGGGGTCCTGTAGTCTGCCAAGCTCAGGGCTCTGGCTTGGTTGCCAGCAACGGGGCTAGGGAGGTGGCAGGATTTCCTGATTATCAATGAGTTTGAGCACAGAGCTCATTTGCTCTTTCTGGTCAAGAGATGTTCTTTATTTCATGAGTGACCTATTTTAACATCGATGGGTGTGTAGAGAGGACAGGGAACTTGATGTTAAGAATGGCTTAAGCTTGGGTAAGCATTCAAGATTTCCACTATTCCACTAGTTCTACTGCAGAGGCTCCAAATACTGTATGAAATTTTCTTTTCTTTTTTTTTCTTTTCTTCTTGAGTTGGGGTCTCACTCTGTCACCCAGGCAGGAGTGCAGTGGTTCAGTCACAGCTCACTGCAACCTTGACTTCCTGGGCTCATGTGATCCTTTCACCTAAGCCTCCCAAGTAGCTGGGACTACAAGCACGTCACTACACCTGGCTATTTAAAACTTTTTTTGGGGTAGAGACAAGGTCTTGCCATGTTGCCCAGGATGGTCTTGAACTCCTGGGCTCAAGTGATCCTCCTGCCTTGGACTCTCAAAGTGCTGGGATTACAGGCGTGAACCACTGTGCCTGGCTTGTGAGTACATCACCATGTCTGGCTTCCCCACTTCAATCCTCATTGCTACCATCTCTGGATCACAGGGCCGATGGAATGCCCAGAAGCAAAGTGCTGTGGCTGACCATCAGTGCCATCCAATCCCATACTCATACAATTGCCCCTCTGCCTTGGCAGGACCCTGCCCTGTACAAAGCTTTGAAAGCCACCACAACAGCCAGTTTCACAGACGTCTACCAGACAGTTCCTGGGGTAAGCTGGCTTCATCTCTCAGCGTTATCCAGTTATCTACTCAGGATAGAGTTTCCAGTTTCATCAACTTTTGACTTCTCAGTCTTGCTATTCTATATCCTTCTGACTCTCAAGAGCAATAGGAAAATAAATTTTAGAAAAGTAGTTGGGCAAACCCAATTCTGTGTTCTCGATCACCCTCTCTCTATTCCCTATTTTTAGGTACTTATTTCAAAGCATAGCAGAGACATCTAGAGCCCCACGACCCTAACCACATTTCCATATCTGCACCCTTCCATTAATCAAAACTACTCACAAGTTGACAAATGTCCCTGAAGACTAGGGAGATGATATTTGTTATTGTTGGTGGCTTTTGGACAAAAGTGTTTGTCCCACGCGCCCCCCCCCCGGCTCAGCCCATTCATATCTCTTCATTTTTTGGAGACCACAGCCTTCACTGTTGACCCACCTTATCCTTGACTTTTTGATAACACGTGACACTCTTCCTAAAGAGTTACCAGATGACTCCCTTTAAAATGTGACAGGCCACATGCTAACCTAACCATAATACAGCATAACCATGACTTAGCTTGTCTGGAGAAAGAAAATACATTATTTAGTATAAAGAGAAGATATAAGCGATGGAACGGTTGATTATACATTAAAGACTGTAATACATGGAAATATTGAGTGCATTTTAAATGATTAATGTATGAAAACTGTCATCACTCACTGTGCATTAATCAAGAAAAAATGCACACTTCCCATAGTGGTTAATGTTGCAGGCCCATTGTTCAGCTTTGATAATGTGCATAATAATGCTCAGTATGACAATGAGTTGGGGTAGCTGAAAATTTAGGATGATTGCAAGTTTGGTGTAGTATTTGGATTAGCATCTTAATCTGGGCCTTGTCAGCCTCATCAGTTCACAAGATGTATATTTTTTTTCCAAAACTAGCAAAAACATGAATGTATTTTTAAACTTTTTAAAAATAAAGAATAATGACCAAGGTACCTGCTTAAACAAATACTACCAGCATTCATTAGTTAGGATGGTTACATGTAAAAGAAATGATGCCAGATAGTAACAAATCCAAGAGAAGTTTATTATGAAAATGGCACCTGCGGATGAAAAAATTAAGTTACATAAAGACAACCATGTATGTGACATGTATGAGAATCTACAAAAGTATCAAAAGAACCCTGTTGTAAATGAAGTATGTACATTTCTGATTTGCAGCATTATCAATGGTCAATGAAAAAAAATGTTTCAAAATAAGCCAGGCACTCAGGAAGTTAGGTCCGGTTAGCTTCACACAAAACAAATGTACCATAGCTGTCGCTTTGTAACGTTTTAATTATTTTTTATATATATATCGTAGAGTTGGTAACACTGCTAAGATTTTTACGAACAGAATATCCCTTTCCCCATTATTCAGCTACTTGGCACCAGTCTCCTCATAAAAGTTTTCATATATTTGTACAAGAAATAGTTAAAAACACAGACACAGTCTTCACAGGTAATGAAGTGTTTTTTTTTTTTCATTTTGTAATTTTAAACACTATGGATTTAGACAGCAGCTGTGATTATCTGTTAGTTTAAATCACCAGAAATCATTTTGACACAACACAGAAACATTTATAAAAGAAAAAAAACAGCTGTCTAGCTGTTCTTTGTAGCTGATAGGTGCATTCCTTTGATTGTTCGATAGCTAGAGCAGAGCTTCCAAAATTAATCTTTAAATTTCTTGATCGACCTTCTTCACCTTCTAAACCTATTTAAATCCTTCAAGTAAGCTCACTATTAAAATCTGTGGCATCTATTTGTTATTGTTCCACCACGGTCTGGGCCCAACTCATGGAATCAAAGGTCCTTGAGGAATCCACTCAACACAGTGATATTCAAAGGACAGCCAAGTTACTATATTAGCATTGCACAAATAAACAAATATTATATGACAATTCTATATTCTGTTCCCCCCTCCCATTTTGTTTCTTAAAAATGGTGGTTGACCTTTGAAATAATTTTCTGTCTCACTGGTAATTGCTTTATATATTGCTCCATCAGCCAACCTGAAAGGAAACCAAAGAAAAGCACCCACTGCTTATAGGTAGAGCACAAGGGACTCTGGGAATGTTAACAACTGAGGCTATATGGCATCAATTTATTTAATATATCTGAGCATTATTCTTCAGTGCTTTGTGTTGCACTCCAGAAGAGAGAGTCATACCCAGAATTCCGTTGTGGGAAAAAATGGCTCCATTAACCTTGAGCTAGTTAAGAGTCTTTTTTTTTTTTTTTTCTTTTTTTTAAATCTCTGAGAATGAAAGAGAGTTTGGAGATAGGGGGAAAGGATGAAGAGGAGGGAAGTGGGGGAGACAGGAAAGGGAGGAAAAGACAGGAGAGGTAGGGAGACTATACACCAGCAAAGCAACAACAGGAATTTTAAAAGGTAAAAACGGAAGATTCACAGACAGTAGAAGCAGCATAGGGTGACATTACGGAGGAAGGCCACCACACAAAAACCACTAACCCCCAAGATCACTGATTCACTAGGACTGCAGGAATGGGACTGTACCACTCCGGACTAGAGATAGAGCACAGAGAAGACAAAGGACAAAACAACTACGTTAGCTTAGTATATACTGCATATAGAAACACACATTGAAACTGCAATGGGACTGACAGCCAAGGACACGTACACATTGTACACATTACAGTTCTTACAACTGTTATTCGATGCCTTAACAAACAGCTGCCAAAAATGAAGTGGAAGAAGAATTTATACTTGACAGTCATTTGGAGTGTTTGACACCACACTGATTTCTGGCAACAAAGACAAAATAGGATATTTTTTTCTTTTTCTTTTTCTTTTTTTTTTCTTTTTTTACTTAATGTGCAGTTTTCAGTTGCAGTTATCTGTCTGAAGCTTATTAACCCATTCTTTAGTTGTAAAACTTACTGGTTTCAACCCAGAAAGAAGAACCAAAGGGAAGTAAATTCCATCACATCAAATCAGTCCCCCCAAATGCAACCTTCCTTTTCTTTTAAGCAAGAAATGAAAAAAAAAAAAAAATCAAAAACATGTTAAATATTTTTCCTTCTTTTACTCCGAAGTGTTATTGAAGTTGCAAAATTAGCCTCAGTTAGACTGAGTAAGGAAAAAACAAATATAAAGCTCAACGAAAGGCAGTATGTACCTATACTGCTCCTCAAATCAGTTTGACAGAGTTTTCCAGAAGCCCCTTTAAAAAGGACTTTCCTGACCCATTAGATTTAACACGAGGCTATGTTTGTTAGTTGGGAGGTACAAAATTTTAAGTCCTGCAGCAAACGTTAATGAGGGCTTTGTCTTAACTAACCAAGGAGACTGCAGCAACCGACTCCAGACCAGGACAGAACACTCCCCCCCCCAAACCCAGCCCAGGAGCTGCATTTTGTATGAAGACATTACAGATTAATAAATGATAGCACCATGGTTTTAGAAATTAAGTTAATGTTTCAGTAATTAACATTTAGTCCGACTTGTTTTTTTTAAAACATTCTAGTCACAGGCCAGAAATTAAGTTTAAGAACCCAAATTATTTTTATGTGCAAGTAAGAAAATCTTAAAATCTTAACCATAAAAAGAGAATTAAATTCTGCATAAAACTCTAAAATACTATTCCCCTATTTTTAAAGGAATTAGGAACAGAAACAAACAAACAAAAAAAACCCACCCCATCTCATTTGACTTAGTCAAACAGGGCACGTTGTTTATGCTTGTCTCTCTCCATCTTGATCACATCAAGATCTTTAGGAAGATCGAACCCCAATGGTTGTCACTCGAGAAATCTCTTGACCACAAGACTGAGTATTCTATGGCAGAGGCATAGACACACACAAGACATCTATCTCAACAAAGATGCGAAGGAAAGCCAAAACAACCCGACACACATCTCGGAAGAAGACAGAACGGCAGGCAACTG
The DNA here is from genome assembly GCA_027257055.1 of Cephalopachus bancanus. Lineage (NCBI taxonomy): Eukaryota > Metazoa > Chordata > Mammalia > Primates > Tarsiidae > Cephalopachus > Cephalopachus bancanus. The sequence continues at coordinate 393,593 of JAPVLO010000430.1, read as the reverse complement.
GTCCTCGGACCCTCTGAAGGCAAAAAATAAACATATCTTTACACGAAAGAAGAGGTCAGGCGAGAAAGAAAGAGGGGCGGGGGCGGGGGCGGGGCCGCCGGGGCGAGAGAAGACGCTGACCTGCCCGGGTTCAAAGTGCTAGCGTTAGGGGTCTCCGCGCAGACGCCGACGGGGCTCCGGCCGCGCCTCAGTCGTCCTTGCGCTCCAGAGTCTGTGCCGCGTGGATGCCGTTGCTGTACACGGGGAAGGGCAGCGTGGAGAAGAGTCCCTCGGCCGTGGTGAACACGTTGCCGGCGGGCATCTGCGTCAGGCTGGCCGCGCTCACGGTGCCGCCGAAGGGTCCCGACATGTTGAGCCGGTGCACGTGGTGGTACAGCATCTCCATGGGCGTCTTGGGGTCGAGGCCGAAGCCCGGGCTGTTAACGTCCACGAAGTTAACAGCGTGCGCGTTGGGCAGCAGGTTGCCCTGCATGGCCAGGGTCACCTCGGCGGGCGCGTAGCGGATGGTGCCCGTGGTGTAGACCCTCTGCGCGGCCGTGCTGGTGGCCGCCAGGGTCCCGGTCACCCTGTGCACCAGCGGCAGCACGACGTTGCCCGCCTGCAACCTCTGCAGCGCCTCCAGGTCCCCAGTGTACAGCAGGGAGTTGGCCGCGCTGGGGCCGCCGCCGCCCCCCCCGGGGTGCTTGTCCCGCGGGGACGCGGACAGCGGGGGCGACAGCGGGTCGGAGGCGACGGGCGCCAAGGCCGCGGCGGCCGACGCGCCGAACTGAGTCTTGCGGGCGGCCGCGCCGTCGGCGCCGGGCGGGGTGAGGACCGAGTCGGGGATGGCCACGTGCAGCCCCGCGCCCCCGCCGCCGCCGCCGCCGCCGCCGCCCGCGCCCCCGCCGCCGCCCCCGCCGCCGCCGCCCTGCGGGGACGGGAAGTGCTCGGAGCTGGGGGGCTTGGTCATGCTGTAGGGGGACTCGTTCCTGGAGATCTCGCGGTTGGGCGGGTAGTTCCAGATGCTGCTGTCGTTGTCGAAGTTGATGGGTTCCGAGATCTCCGTCTTGATCTTGAGCACCGAGGCACTGTTGGGGGACGACAGCAGCCGCGGGGGCTCCACCAGGCCCGCGTCCAGGCCCCCCGGGCTCGACGCGCTGGACAGGCGCCGGCGGCTGGCGCTGCCGCCCTTCTGCCGTTTCCGCCGCTTCTTGCGCTTCTGGTGCTTGCTGGAGGCCTGCGCGCCCGCCTCGCCCGCGCTGTCCGAGTCCTTGGCGCTGTCCGACGTCAGCGACTCGCAGTTCTGCAGCCGCAGGTCCGACTCGCTCTCCACGTAGCGCTCCACCTTGATCTGCATGGGCCCCAGCGCGCCGAAGCCGTCCGCGCCCGCCTTGGGGTTCTCGAAGTCCGAGTGCTCGAAGCTGTCGTCGCTGTCGCGGCTGTCCGGGTTGCTGGAGCTGTGGCCGTCGTCGTTGCAGTGCATGTCGTTGTCGCACGCGTTGCCCGACTTCTTCCGGTCGGGCTCCGGGTCCTCGCTGTTCTCCGACTGGTTCCCCTTCTCGTCGGACTTGGAGTTCTCGTTGTCCTCTGCGTGGGGGCCGCGGCCGGGGGGGGGGGGGGGCGGGGAGGAGAGAGGAGACACCACGTTAGCAGGGCGGGGCCGGCCTCTCGTCCGAGGGGGCTGGGGGGCAGCCGAGGCGGCGTTCTGCCCCCACGGCGAGCTTCTGCGCCGCCTCCCGAGGACCGGACGCCCGGGCTTCCTCTCTGCGGAGGGCCTGGACGGCCCCGGTTCCTCAAAGCCTTGCACGGGCATTGCCTGGACGCCCGTCACACATGCAGCATCCCAGGCTCCACCCAGACCTACAGAGCCCGATTCTGCGTTTGAACAAGATCCCCGGGAGATTCTTTGGCCTGCTAATGTTTGAGAAGTCCTGCAGAGATACTCAGGGAGTCAGGTTAAGTCACCTGCAATCATGTGCCGGTGGCACAGGAAAAGGAGGGCAAGCAAGGTGACTTTCTGAAAAGTCTGCACACTTGTTCATTACTGAAAACCACACTTCCTCTTTCTCCTCATTATCCTTCTCCTTAGCACTTACCATCAACTGATTCACAGCATGTCTTAATTATTTACTTTTATTTACTTCCGTCTCTCTTACCCTTACTAGGATATAAACTACGCGAGGCTGGACATTTTTTTGGTCTGCTTTGTTCACAGCTATGTACTATATAAAAAAGGAAACAGAGACGATCTATTCTGGAACTTGTGTCTTAGCAAAGACCTTTCAAATGAACGCAATTTAGGGGATGGGGAGATAACCAAAGGTCCGCCCTGAGTACTCCTCCCCTCCTCCACCTCCCTCAAACTGGGTCTAGAGTCAAGGGATATGGGGTTCCGATGCCAGAGAGCAGATGCCCTCGTGGTAGAGGCGGTGGTGGGGGAAACCAAGCCCCCTGTCATGGTTTGGGGATAACAGATTGTCTCAGTAACACAACCTCGGAAGACTACGGGAGGAAGCATGACTGGCAAGCCTGGACTAGAACCTTCGGCAAACCACATAACTACCATGGCCTTTGTTTTCCCTTATGCAGCAGAAGAGCATAGCATTAGAAGAAGGTTAGGTCTTTTTACAGCTGTAAAACCCTGTGAGTTCTGTGCTCCCTGGCCCTATGTGTTTTTGTGAAAGGGGCTTGGGGATTGCAGGGAAAGTAACTTTTTAATATTAACTTTCCTGTGCCCCAGAGAACTACTCATGAGAGCTACTTACTCACATAACTAGAAACAGGAAAGTGTAGATTTGTTCTGCATAGATTCAGGAAATAAGTAACAGTCCACATCCTGAAGGAGGCATTTGCTGAGGCCATGAAGTATCATCTCACTTTAGAGGCTCAGTCCCGGTTTGGTGAGGCTATGAAAATTTGGGCTCAAAGCCACAGACTGCCCTGGAACTATAGCCCCAGTGCCTGCCTCTAGTAAAGAAGCCAGAGCCAGCCTCTTTACTGGATTAGAGCAGGGCTCTGTCTGTCTGGGCAGCAGAGGGCTGACACGAAGCGACAGCCACATCCATTTCATTCCGTATATTCATGCATGTCTATATTTATACACACATGCATAAATATCTATATATTTGCAACCACATTATGTTGTATTGTGGGTGTACATGTCGGTATGGGGTAGTGTTCAGATAACTACATGCGTATGTGTGGAGAGAGAGGAGGGAGATTCAGTGATAACTTGATGTGACAGATGTCTCTTTATAAAATATGACCAGTCGCTTTGCCTCTGCGATAGCCCCTGGCCACTGCCCACCCCCGTGTTTGTAAGGCGAGCCCTAGCTGCAGAACATGGAGAAGAAGTAATACCTGTGATACCTGAGGTGTCTTTAGAGTCTGATTCGGAGTCGGATGTCTCTGAGGATTCGGAAGTCTTCTCCGGCAGATGTGGGAGCTGCGCGATGTCCATGGGCGTGTCCTTGTACTCAGGATTACTGTGAGGGGAGGGAGGCATCCATCAGGAGTGTAGACAGACGTTCTGCATGGTTTGCTTGGGACCATCTTCCCCCCACTTCCTTGTCCCAAACTTCTGGAGTTTTGAAAGTTTCAAAGACTAAACATGTAATCACGTCTCAGCTCTTCATGGGACTTTTTATGGAAGCTTGGAGTGCATGTGCCAGGGTGCAGGTGTACCCTGTGACAATGAATGAATACCCAAATGCTAGATGAAAGCCACCGAAAAGCTTTTAAATAACCAGGTGCCACTGGGGGCCAGGGAACGGTACATTGCTTGACATTCCTCTTAGAGTAACACCTGGGGGAAGGGAGGATGAGAAGTACTCTCAGCACTTTATTCCCCTACCTCCTGGCGTGCCCTGTCTTCTTTTGGGCTTCTAATGAGCCCATTGCTTCAGTGCCCTTGTCTTGGCCCCTTGGTATGGCTTCTCAGCTGTTCAAGATGGCTCCAGAGCTATTGGGGGTGGGGGATTGAGCAGAGCCCTTGGTGGCTAACGATCTGACAGATGAGCAGGTGCACCTTGGGATGTGTGGAGTGTGGCTACTGCACTGTCAACACACCCATTACAATCACATTTTCATCGGCTCATGTGGTGTACACCTGTGGCTTGTTAGCTAGAAATCTGATTGCAGTGGTGTGAAAGAGGCCCTAACAGAACGGATCTAACCCCACTTACAAAAATGTACTTAGTTTCTGTTCTATTTTTAATTGGGAAACAAGTCTCTTCTAGAAAAGAGAGCACGTTCGGTCAGTTTGAACCGTCTTCTGGAAATGCCACTCCAAGCCCAGCCTGATGCAGGAGCGGTGTGGGCTCCTGTAATCTGAAGGCACAAGGAAATCCTCCTGCTTCAAAACGGGAAGTGCCTCTTCTCTCTTTCCATGATAGCTAGTCAAGCAGAGACTTACAATTGATGATTACTGACTCATTTGCTAATCTCTAGTGAAACTCCTATATTAAAGCATCGCTGTTTCAGTAACTACTCTAAAACTGCAAATGTCCCTGGGAGGGGTAATTCACGAAAATGGATTATCAGGCATTTACTCCTTAGTGTGAATTAGCTTCAGCAGCAGAGCTTTCTCCAGATAATCAGATGGGAATAATGGCTGGGAGGTGGGCTTAGCACTTACGTTGTCTCTGAATACTCTGAGAGTCTATAATTCTATTAAGTGCTGTGAGAGAATGGGAAGAAGACCGGAGGAACAGTAATTTCAGAGCAGGGAAGTACAAGCCTGGATTGGGGCCCAGGTGCAAGGGATTCTGGGAAGGAGGAAGTAGCATGGAAGAGTTGCTCAGGGCAGAACCAAGAGACAAGAATGTGGGAAAGCAACCCAAACTTCAGTAGTTGCGGTTTTGCCAAGACCACATCGCTTTCTTGCTAGACGTCTAGCTTATAGAAGTGAAGCTGAGGGATGGCTGTCTTGGTGGAGTTTCCTCTGCTAGAGCTCATCTACATGAATCTTCTGTGGCCCAGATGCCATGGGTGGGTGTAGGGGGCATCACAGATCACTCATTCTTCTATTTACAGCCTTTTGTCATTGACCTCAGGGTGGGTAAAATTAGGTCTCCCATGCCCAAGATCGAGACTCTTGAGCCTGAAGACTGATCTTTCATACCCAAACTGCTTTCTTCCTATCCATATGGAATTCGCTGGAATAGAATCATGAAGCTCATGAGTTTGATCCTAGGCTATCAACATTGCATAGCTTGACTTTTTCTTAGCTCTTCTTACTCCTTCCATATGAGGACAGAGGAGGAAGTCACGAAGCTGATGAGGCGGTAAGAAAGACCCGGATAGGAAGAAACCAGAGAGATGACTTCAGGGCCCTGTGTTACATTAACGTGGGAGACAGACACTTTCTAGCCTATCGTGTCTGCTGTTACCAATGTGTAATTCTTAATAGTAATGGGTCTTCTTGGCACGATGCTATTTTTTGCCCAGCAAAATAATGTCAAAGCCGCGATACCATACTCTGTCTGCTGTTTGGCGTGAGAGTTTTTATAACTACCTGCATTACACAGAGTCACTACAGTATTCCATGAAACTCTATGTACAAGGATTCCTTCATGTTGGAACTCATGTTGAGCATATTGCAGAACATAGAGGAGCCGCATGAAAATCAGGCCTTGGAGAAAGGCACATTAAATACACATACTCTTACCTTTAGAGAGAATTAATGTAGAGCCGAAGAGGTCAAAAAAAGGAAATAGAAAGTAGATAAATGAAGACTCTTTTAAGTGGTGCACATTAAGGCCCTCTCTAGAGCAATAATCATTAGTGTCTGATTGATATGCTGTTGGTAGCAAGCACATTCATGCCTTCAAGTCATCACCAAAGTATGTGAACACACTCAGAAGGGCCAGTGTGCTGATGAGCCATGGTTTGTTAGCTTCTCAGCTCCACTTGGCTGTCTCAAAGAAAAATGGGGATCAGGTACTCCCTGTCCAAATGATCAGCCAAAGGGCACCAACTTCCATTCATTAGCCCTATTGGAAGTCTTCTCACTCAGACCATGTGTGGGCTCTGCGTGGTAGCTTTAGGCCAAGGGAAGCCAAAGTCTAGCATGACAATGGTGAGGAGGGAGCCAGGCAAAACACAGTGGTAGCTGCATGCAGGGATTAGTGAAGAACCTCCCAGAAAGCTTGCCCCCAAACTCAGATCACCAGTCTGTGGATATCGGTTATTTTTCTGCTGGTTTGACTCCAAAGGCAGAATGAAGATGGGGAAGGAGAGAAATAGTGTATCACACTAGAATTTAGGAAGCAGTTGAGCTTGGAACTCACTTGTGGGTATACATTGCAGGACACTTTTTTTTTTTTTTGAGTTGGGGTCTCACTCTGTTGCCCAGACTGGAGTACAGTGTGGCCACTCCCTGGCCACCGCAGCCTCGACCTGCTGGGCTCCGGCGATCCTTTTGCCTCAGCCTTCCAAGTAGCTGGAACTACAGGCACACGCTACCACGCCTGGCTAATTTTTTTATTTATTGTAGAGATGAGGTCTCGTCAAGTTGCCCAGGCGGGTCTCGAACCCGCAGGCTCAGGCAATCCACTCACCTCAGCCTCCCAAGGCACGGGATTACAGGCTGAGCCACCAAGCCCAGCTGAGGACACATTTTTAAGAGTAGTAAAACTTGCCTGAGATCATAGAGCCAATAGCAAAAGAAGACTGCCTTCATTTTCATGCTGATATTGTCTTGATTTTGGCTAAGCAACTCACTTTGTTTACCAAAACTTTAATGCCTAGGGAATCAAACCCTATGTCATATGCTCAGGGTATCATAAGGAACGAAATAAAAGAGGGGATATAAGATACCCTGCTACTTTTCTCCCGTCTCCTTTCACTTAATGTCACAAGATGGGAGGGTGAGTGTGTGTGTGATGAGGATCAGGGGGTGCTTTTTGAATGCTTCAGTTGTGAACCCAAGTCTGCATTCTTTTTCTGGCCTGAGCATTTGTGGTACAATGAAAGCAACTTCTGCAGAGATGCCCCAATGTTGGCAGACCAAGAATTATTGAAAAATTTGCAAATGTTCCCCACAAGTCCCTTCCAATACACTTTGATCTTCTTACATTTCTTCGAATCTTGCGGAAAGAACAGCAGAATTTCCATATAATTCCACACCAGGTACTGTCAAAAGATAATACTCACAACATGTCAGCTATTAACCATGGGGCTGCTTATGTTGTAACTGAGGCTGGAATACAAAAGAAGCAGAAAATATACCTAAGAAGATAATTCACCCAGATGATATTCTTTTCATTTGCATTCTTGGCATTAATGGCTATCGTGGCACTAGACTGTATCCAAATATATCCTCCATTCTTCTGCATCCAACGGTAGTACTTCGTCACACACTGACCCTTGTTCAGCACTGGGGGGAGAAACAAAACAGAAGGCATCGTATTAGGGTTGGGGCCACATGGTTTTCATCTCTGCAAAACCTCAAGCCTAGAAATAGGAGGTCCTGTGCCAAGCCGGGGATGGCCTTCTGTGTGCTTAATGTAGAATGCCATTGGTAGGACAAGTGAAATCAACAATACAGTGGAGCGGCACCCCCAGAGCCCAGGTTATTGGCATCTGTAGCAAGACTTTATTCCGTTTTGGGCAGCCATGGTGTGAAAGGAAGAATGAAAGGACTGCAAATCTTTTTTGGCTCACAGAACACCTAATGCGGTGTGGACATTGTCAATGGGTTTGACATCAGATGGTAAGAAAGGCAAATTTGTATGTGATTTATTCATAGCTTTGAGGTAGACCTCTTTGAGATTCTGGATATTTGAATGGTTCCAAAGATGCTTTACCCCTCTGTCTTTGATCATTTCTCCTCAGTGTGAGCAATATCAACCAGCGTCCTTACACATCTGTTCCTTTTGATCTTGTCTAACAGAATTTATAGTCCTTGGATGAACTAAATTTACATTGGTCAGTTGGGGGAGATTCTGGTGAGACTTTGCTGAATGCTGGAACAAAATAAATTCCACAGTCGAGTCAGAGAGAAACACTGGCCTAAGGGAGTCACAGAATTGACTTGGCTAGAGCCAGACAGAGTGACAGCTCCACGCAGACTCTGAAATATGGCCCAAAATGAAGGAACAAGTAAAAACAATCAGTAATGTGAAACGGTGCCATTAAATACCCACTGAAAGAGCTTTAAAATGCAGATGTTAAAAATGATACTTTAACCAAAATCTTGCCAAGCTGGAGTTGATTTGATTTGTATCTGGGTACTCCTGAGCTAGTAAAAGGGGGAAAGTGCAGTAAATCATCCCCTGAAATAAAGTGCTACGGATGGGAATGGTTTAAAAGGATGCCGGAAATGTGCAAAACCCGCTGTTATTACTTGGATACGGATCGCAGGAACTCGGCGCCCCCCTGAAGCTCACTGGCGGGCCGGCCACTAGAGGGCAGTGTGCACTCGTCTACGTTGCCCACGTTTGGCATGTCCTTGTCTCCGTCTGCTAAAATGAAAAACCTCTAACTGCTGTAATAAATTTGGCTAAATTAGCTGCTAAATGGTTATCTCAAGTAATATGTATTTGCATTAATCATCTTGCTCTAAACCAGAACAAGCCAGAGTCCTAAAGACGTAGTAAATTCATATTGTCCATTTAATTACGGCTAATAAGTGCTTCATATACAATAGTTTCATGAAGTACATTTTGATTTTTTGGGGCGGGGGGTGGATGGGTAAAGGGAAGTCACTTTGGAAAAGAGCCGTATGTAAGGCTGTTGAAGCTCTCCTTGTCATGTCCTGAGCCTCTCTTCCTGGCTCTGACAGTGCTCAAAAATCAAACCTCCAAATCTGATATCAATAAATATATCAACTTTGAAGATTTTCTTCCATTCTTCCCTTTTTTTTCTCTCAGTACACTGACTGGATAGTTGTAAAATTTAGTAATCATGTCTTAGCTATTACTTGGAAAAAGCCTCACACTGATGGGTGTTTCAGATCCTGGCAAGTTCCATTCTGAAGTTATTCAACAGTTTAAAGTATTTTTAAGGCCTGGAACTGTCGTTTACTCTTGGTGGTGAGGCTCCACAGGTAGCATTGTGCTTCCCTTTTGTAGGCAATTGTCAGTTCTGCCATTCTGCATGCATGGCTTCCCAGGCTACAAAACTGCGTGGTGAAGCTGAAAGCAGTAAAATACTAACTCCGCCATCCAGCTCTTCTGTCAAACCATTGTTGCATGCAGCGCGATGTGCTTTTATTCAAATCCTCTCAACCTGGCTAACTATTAATAGAGGAACGATGGGTTATGTAACTCTGTCCACTACTTTCGGAAACAAACTTCCAGCAGCCCAGTCTGTGGCTGGCGGTATAATTCTGGCTGCTTTGTGTCTGGAATAAGGAATGGTTCCAAGTGGCTCCAGTATTTTCAACAAAGGCAAAGAGACGAAGAATGCCCCTTTTAGAATCACATGAAGATGGCAGGCCAGATCAGCACAGCTTGGTTGGGAATTCTGGACTGGAATGTGACCTAAAGCAGGCAAAACTAAAAAAAAAAACAAAAAAAAAACAAACAAAAAAAACATGATCCCCAGTAAAAAAAAGTATAGAAAGGGGCAAAGGTAAGGATACCTGTATAACGAACATTGGTATACCTAACCCTGAATTGTATCCCACATATTTAAAATAAAAAATTAAGAAAACAAAGAAAGGGGCAAAGGGATAAAAAAATATTATATATCAAACTGGAATTTTCAGAATCTGCATAAAGATCATCTCACCTCCTTCCTTTTACTTAAAATACTTTCTTTTACTTAAAAAGAAATAAACAAAATCCTAATTCTGAAGTATGTACCCAGCAAAACATCTGCCTCCCAGTGGACTCCAGACATGTGCTGTGAAGGGGCCAAAAGGCTTGTTTTTTTAAGGGACTGATAGGGCGTCATCGTTTTGAGTTAAGGCAGGATGATTCTGGGACTGCTTAAATGCGTCTGTGTTTCCTCAGAAGATGAATACAGTACTGTTTATTAGGGCTCGTGAATACAAGAAAACAGCTTTCCTTAGGCCATAGGTCAGCTAGCAGAGAGAGGAGACCTAAATGTAAGAGAGGCAGGACAGGTGAGTTTGATGTGAGGTGGGTGGAAAACGACTGAAGGGAAGGGAAATGAAATGCTGAGGGGTTTCTTGGCGAGTCAGAGAGCTACTTGATCACCCTTGACTAACCTTGTGCAGGTTTGGGAGCCCACTATGGTTGGCTGAAGAAGACAATTTTGACCTAACGCATAGTTTTCCCCTGGACCAGTCTGACAAACAGAATTTTTTTTTTGAGTTGGAGTCTCACCCTGTCGCCCAGACTGGAGGGCAGTGGCCACTCCCGGCCACCGCAGCCTCGACCTGCTGGGCTCCGGCGATCCTTCCGCCTCAGCCTTCCGAGTAGCTGGAACTACAGGCCCGCGCTACCACGCCCGGCTAATTTTTTTGATTTATTGTAGAGATGAGGTCTTGCCAAGTTGCCCAGGCGGGTCTCAAACCCGCGGGCTCAGGCAATTCACTCACCTCAGCCTCCCAAAGGCGCAGGATTACAGGCTGAGCCACCGAGCCCGGCTACAAACAGAATTTTTAAAAGGATAAACCTTCTAGCATGGTCTTAGATCATGACTTTCCTGAGGATCGGTTTTCTGAATGAGACTTCCCTTTGCCAGTAGGAAACTAGATAACTAAAGAGGAGATGCAGAGTTAGCTACCATGAAAGCATGAAATGTTGACCAAAATATTGCACAAGTTGCTTCTGGTTTTCAGGAGGTCCCATCCAATGGCATTTTGCATCTTTTAAAATGAACAAGAAGCAATTTTTGCTTGGATTTCCACAATATAAATTTGTGACTTTTGTGACTTTAGGATGAAGCTTCTTTCTTGAAAAAAACAAAAAAATTAAATCATACTGGCAAATCAGATGGATCATTCCAGCTGCGCCAGAGGCAGGATCTGACAGCTTTTCCTGAGCTCATGTGGTCCTAATCAGCTCAAGAAGAAAAGCCACCTTGGTGCCAGTTTGAAAGGGATTTTTTAGTGTGTGATAAATTAGAGAACTTGAAGAACACACAGAAAACTTTTGTGATTCTCTTGAATCTAGTGGCTGTTGTTTTTATTTTCAAGTTTTAGGTTTAGATAGCAGAAAGGATATTTGTGTCAGTTTATTTCACAAAATCCTTTTGTGAGGAAAAAAAATATGTACAATGTAAGAAAAGAGATGGATATTCTTCAAACCAATAAGCCTGGGAGTAAATTCATAACCATGCCTATAAACTATAAAAAGAAAGAAGCAGAGGGAGAAGAAACAGATATGTAGATTATATTTTTAATATCACATCCTTGTGATATGGTCTGAGTACTTCTAAAGCATAACCTGGCATCTTTGCTTTATCCCAAAGCTTACTTTTTGTTGCCCAAAAGTTTTGAGTCAAGCAGCTTATGTCTCTCTCACTAAATTCACTGATCACATTCTAACTTCTCTAGAATTACATTTTAAAGTTGTACTCTAGGAATGAGTTTTTATTTTAAAGATCTCAAGACTTTTAAATGGCCTCTTCTTAGATTTTACAAGGTAAACCTGAAGACATAGTGAGGATAAACACGTTTTCACAGGCTCACTTAGAATCTCGAATGGTCCCAGACTCATTGTGATCGCCTCTGCTGCTGTTTGAGAACGTGTTTCTTATTACTCTCAAGTCTAGGGTGTAACCAATTGCTTTTGGCTGTTATTGCTCTAAAGAAAACTAAGAAGCTTTTGTCAGTACCACCCCGCCCTCTAAGCTATAGGTGCCTTCGAGTTACAAACTGTGCTCTTCAGAGGACAGACCTCCCTCTTATGAGAAAAATACTATCGAGATGAACAGAGAGAGAGAGAGAAGAGAGAGAGAGACTTAAATCCTCCTAGCCGGACTGTTCCAGCCCTGCTTACCTGACGGTTCAGAAACCATAAGTAAGTATGTCTTTGGCTATCAGTGTCAAAATCCCACCCACCAATATCTGTGAAGGGAGCTGCGAATACAATCCATTCAAAAGAAAATTATAGAGCACTTATATTTTAGAACACGCGACCTTTTACATCAAATACACACTCGCCCCCACCGCCACCCCACCAAGATTGGATGCTAAATTGTATTGAGTATATTTATAAAGCATCACCTGATCTTTTGGTCTGAGCTTAGTACTTGGCTTACCAGACATGCTCTCTCCCCTCAAACCTGGTGAACTTTCTAGCTGAGGCACACATCCATGGCCTTGTACCCAGTTCTCAACAGAGGGATTTCAGTTTTCCTTGGGAAAACTTCGTCCACAGACGTAGACTGATGACTGAAAGGACATAAAGGAAGCCAGTGTCTGTGGCAGGAGCATAATTCTGTTAGTAAATCAAAACAAATCAGTACAAGTTTGCCTTCAGAAATATGGAGAAAAAAAGAGAACATGGTCTCTTCCTGTTGGGCTGTCCTACAAAATCAAAGCCAAAGATTCTACACAGTGAGTTGGTTGTGTCGTCAAAAGGAGGAAGCAGTCTAATTCAGCTTGAAGAGGTGGCGAAGAAGATGGATCAAAAGAGGCCTTTTAGCAAAGTGTCTCACAAAAGGACATTTTAGCGGTTCGCACATGCATTAAAAAGCAGCAATACTTGGCGTATTCAGGTAAGTATAGAATAAATAGGAAATGGTGAGATCATCAGAGAGTCCACACTTCTCATTCACACAGCTGAACAAAGAGCTTCATTATCGTCATGGCGATATAAGGACGCATCTGCAGCGCCATTCGCCCCCTCCTTGCGGTACCTTCCTCTGTGGCTGTGGCGCCTGGGGAGCAGTACCTTCTGCGAGAAACTCAACAATCATTTCTGAATTCGCTAAAGCGAAGTGTGTGTCTGTGTGTTTAAGTGAGGGGGGTGTGTGCGCATCACACTTTCTACTTAATACCACGGTTGGGTGCTTAGCTGTAGCCACTGGTTCTCTTTCTACATTCACAAAACTGGCAGATGAAACATGAAAAAGAATACTGACTCTTTAATCTCTGCTTCTCCACCTCAGGCCCAAGGCAGGCTGACAGGGAACTTCATTCTGGAAACAGGATCTTTTTTTTTTTTTTTTAAATTCTGGATTACTTTTTCCTTGGCTTTTGAAAACTGTGGGCTATAAGGGAATGCACCTGACATAGACTTAAAACAAGAACAACTTCCTTTATCTAAAAAGTTCTAGTCCTTGATGCTTACAGGAAGGTCATTTTCAAAACCCACAGGAGAAACAGCATTCTAGCCAGAAACTGCATTAAGTGCTTTATTTACTCGCAAAAGAGACAGTTTTTCATTTAGAACTGTTCAGAGGATCAACGGGGGCTTTGATGCTGTGCAGACTTGCCTATAGATTTTGCAATTAGTGAGCTAGATGTCTTAAATAGCAGCCATCCACGAATTGGTTTTTAGTTTTTTTGTAAATCTATGTGCTGAGCAATATTTGGTAAAGTTGACCGATATTTGATACTTAATGTGAGTTACGAGCTTAAGGACAGGAGACCTGTGGATGTTCTGTGAATGACTGTGCATCATCTATGGATTTTTCCCCCCTAATATGCTAATGACAGGCCCTGTTTGAATCGCTATCTGTGTGATTTACAACCTCAGGAGAGGTTTTTTCCTATACCACTGCCAATTGATAGATTTTTATTAACTGTTAATATTGAATCACACAAAAAACTTTTCATTGATTTAGAACATGTCAATTTGTTAAGTTAAAAAAATAAATTCCCCCTTTCCTCGTAATAATGTACCAAATTGGAGACCAAGGCTTTTAAACACTGATGGTATCATGTTCGAGGACAGGGAGAATCAAAGTGATTGTTGGCTCGAGGGACATCTGAGATCACAGATTTTTTTTCAAGCTGTTTTCTGTCCAGCCAGGGAGTATCGGTCCTACTCATTCATGCCCTTCCCAACTTAAAATAGTTAAGGGCCGAGTATTTCTTAGCCCCCAAACCTTCCCTTTTTTGGGGGGAAGGGGACTGGCTATATAAAGGAGAAACAGTGAGCTCTTCAGCATGAAATTAAGAAAGATCTACAGCTAGGAATGGGGGAAATAGTGCATTTATTCGATCATTCAACAAGTATTTTTTTAGAGTCCCTACTCTGTGCCAGGCACTAGGGGATATCATAGTGTGAAAAATCTGTTGTGGGCCTGCCCTTCCTATATCTGTCTTCATATTCCTGATAATTGCATGCCCCTAACCAGTAATTGGTTTAGAATATGATGAGACACCAGCAATGGGAAACTCATGGGGATGTCTCCACTGTGGGAGGTTGCTGGAAGTTTTCTTCACTCTGAAAGTCAGGCTTTATCTCTACTTGCCTTTGACTGGAGAAGAGATGCTTATCAATCATTCTCACCAATAAATGTATAATGGTGACAACTTCATAGAAAGTGGAACGCAGGTGGATGAAAGCACAGGGTGGGGTCTTACTCGGGCTGAGTTGATTCTTCACCTCCCTTTAACAATTAAGAGTAATAGCCGGGCTCGGTGGCTCAGCCTGTAATCCCGCACCTTGGGAGGCCGAGGTGAGTGGATTGCCTGAGCCCACGGGTTTGAGACCCGCCTGGGCAGCGAGACCTCATCTCTACAATAAGTAAAAAAAAAAAAAAATCAGCCGGGCGTGGTGGCGCTCGCCTGTAATTCCGGCTACTCAGAAGGCTGAGGCGGAAGGATCACCGGAGCCCAGCAGGTCGAGGCTGCGGTGGCCGGGAGTGGCCACTGCACTCCAGTCTGGGCGACCGAGTGAGACTCCAACTCAAAAAAAAAAAACACAAAAAAACAATTAAGAGTATTAAAGTATAGAAACAGTTCATCCGATTAGGCTGTAGGCAGAACTGAAAAAAGGCAACAGGGTGAAGAGGACCTCATTCTCAGATTTACTTGTGTCTCTGGTGGACGCTGTGTTTCCAGATACAATCATTGTGTTAAGTCCACTAAGCATCTTAAAAAAGAAACATAAATGGAGAGACACAGATATACAAAAACTAGTGTTTTGTAAAATCAGGAATATTCACAGGAGCTCAAATTCCATTTGTTCATCTGTTATGCATATTGTTAGAAATGCAGGTACCAATAGGTTCTTCCCTGTAATAGTCACTGTTGACTGTTCACTGAATAGCCATTCTGCCACTTCCTTCTGGATAACAGAACTCTAATTTTGGGTTGTATGTGTAATGGCCTCCTCCGAAGTCCCAGGGGGATAAGCCTTGATTGGTCAAACTAGGTACAGTAATTCCATCTCCTTGCCAGTGTGTGGCTTAGGTTTGGGCATTTGATGACATGTTGGACTATGAGATACAACGGGGCTCCTCTGTGTTGGGGGAGCAGGGGACTTCTGGGAATGAACAGAAAACAGTTACTGACCTTTCCCTGACTTTGGACACTGTCCAAAGTAACTGATGACAGGCAGTGCTATTGTGATTTTTATTCGAGACAAGGTTGTGCCCTGTTGCCCAGGCTGAAGTGCAATGGCACTATCCTGGGCTCATGAGAGCCTCTTACTTCAGTCTCCTGAGAAGCTGGGACTACAGGTGTGCATCACCATTCCTGGGTAATCTTTTTTTTTTTTTTTTGTGAGATGGGGTCTTGCCCAGGCTGAACTCGAACTCTTGGCCTCAAATGATCCTCCTGCCTCAACCTCTCAAAGTGTTGAGATTACAGGCATAATCACTATGCTTGGTCTATGTTGATCTTTTTGATCAGGTCTTTCGATCATGAAGAGAAAGTTAAGACAATTACAGAGAAAATTTAAGTTATTTTTAATTTTTATTTTCTGGAGTTTCTGTTTCTGTCTACACATCACAATTATAACCAGAGGCATTCTAGCTGATAGGCCCCTCTAAAAATTCTAGTAAGCCAGAGAGTATCATCTAGCAAGTGGGAGGTCATCAAGAGGTTCAAATGACCGATCGTTAGGTAACCCTATATTTATAGAAAACTATTGTATGTTAGACATATATACAAATTAAATCCTATGCTGCTCATTTGAGTTAAAAAATTTGAGTGAGGCTTTTTGAGATATGAAGGGTATTATTAAATAAATGCTTAAAGCAATGCATTTTAAAAAATAGTTTAGACAAGATTAAGAACAATATACCATTATAAGAAGTAACAGAATTGATTTTATTTAGGTTAATTGATTTGGGTTAAAATGGATGATTTAGAAGTATAGATTTCTTTTTCTTCTGACCATGCCTTATAAGAGCAATGGGTTATTTTTTATCAAATATAAGGATTTTTGTAAAAAGTTATAATAAAAACAGCTATTATTTGGAATAGTAATAAGGAAAAGCCCAAGTATCTATATAAGAATTGTATTAGAATTTATCAGTCAAATCAAAGTTCCAGCTTACTTTGGCAGAGAGCAGAGATCGTGCATTTGCGTTCCATGTTTCTCCTCTGCTCTTCTAAGACTGCCACGCCCTAGACCCCTTTCCATATCTCCTGCAATCTTGCGTTCTTGCCATCATCCTCGTTCAAGGGCCAGGGAAAATCAGCTTTCTCTAGGGCTGCTCCTCCTCCTGATTTCCTCCCCCTGTGGGGTTTCTGTTTTTGTCTACATATCGTAATAATCCTCATTTTATGCCAAATGTTCAGAATTGGCTGACTTCTCTACTAGTATGTAAACTCCTTGAAGGTAGGAACCATATCTTAGTTTTGAAACTTCATAGCAATGCCACAAGGCTTTGTGTATGGTAAATGCTCACACATGTTAGATGAACTTGAACAGGAAAAAGATTACTGCTCACATTCACTCATACAATCAAGTATACTTAGGAAAATATTAATGTGAGGAAAAAACACAAAGATCTCCTTTTGCTTACTATTAATATGTTAGATATTACTACTACTGACACTCTGTTAACTTTCTCCATTGATATTTACAACTTCACATTTGTAAAGAAGTCAAGTTCTTTGTTTCATCTGAACACGGTTTGAGATACTCTAAAGCTAACTCACTACTCACTTTTTAACTACTATTCTCAGAATCCACCCAATTTGTGAGGAAAAGAAAATCCTAAAGTTAGTCATTTTGTATGTACTGATTACGTAAAATATTATGGTCAGTACTTCTCAAGCTTTAGTATGAATACAAGTCATCTGGGGATCTTGTTAACTGCAGATTCAGATCCAAGAAGCTTGGGGTTGGCCTTCTGCATTTCTGTAAGCTGCCAGGGAAGCCACAGATACATGTGCACTAGTGGAACAGGGACACTCAGCAGGGCTTAGGCCTCTTGCTGATCTCTGTTCTCTGTGCTTGCCTGTCTATGGACTTGAAAAGCCAAAAAAAAAAAAAAGCACTCTTGCCCAACCATATCCCATCCCCGCAAGAAGACAAAATAATACTAATTCACTCTTGCATAAAAACCTGGCTTTATCTTGTCTCCATGTGACAGTCCTTTCAGTGAATGGACAGGCAGGTGACGTAGGCTGACTGAGCTTCTGAAGAAAGTCAGACATGGTAACTATTACATGCATTTCCACTCACAGGTATTTTCATATTCATAGGGAAGAAGTGAAAAATTCCTTTGCTTTGGGAAAAAGTCAAGCCAAGGACCAGGTTGCAGCTAAGTCCCTGAATACCCAGCCCTGAAGAAAGGCTGAGATCAGAAAACAGAAATAAAGTCCCCTGTGCTGTCTGCGTAGGACTCACCCATCAAACTTTACACCTTCCCTTCTTCCTTCACTTTCAGCTTCCTTGACTGTGCAGCAATGGCTGCAAACCCAAATCGACAATTAAATTCCCCTTTTGTTTGCATGGCAGATGACAAATGCATGGAGGACATCTTGTGTTGCCTAGGCAGGCAGGGCACTTACTTTGATTGATGCTTGGTTGTGGAAAAAAATGAGCTGGGAAGGAATTACAATGGAGGGCCCACAGACTGGAATGGGATATACTAATTAGTCCTGCATTAAGCAGTCTGCTTGCATTTGGCGATGAGACGCCTTCAGGAGGCAAGTGTAGGGGTTATTGATGCAAAACAGCACGGAATGCATTATACCAGGTAGTTGTATATTCATTTTGTTAGGATGTATGGAAGTTTGTAATTAAGAAATAAACACTTAGGCTACTGTATTATTTTAGCATCCATGCCTCTCAAGGATATGGGGTGGCCCAGGCTTTTTAGCTCCACATGGTATCAAAGACCATGTGAAGTCCTTCTCTCTTTCTGAAATAACTCTTGCAGAGTTTTCTCAGACTGGGTAAAGAGCTAGAAAGAAAGAAAGAAAGAAAAACCTGCTGCCACACCTATACTCTCTGGCTCCTTTTCTCTGGCATCCCCCAGGTCCAGAGCCTTGAGCCTTGCTGGTGGAGCACAGCATCAAAACAGAGAAAGGAAGTTTTCCTCTAGGCCACTCTTTAAGGTTTAGAGTTGTTGCTGATTTGACCCAGTAAGAACCCTAGGGATGTCTCAAGACAAATTCAGTTTCTTCTATAGACAAAAGGCTGGATTAAATGGGGATGAAGAGAGAGGCAAAGAACACATCTCTGTTTGGTTTAGAATTCTATTTTTTGGGTTACAGGCAGAGGTGGCATGTGGGATGGTTACAATGAAACCTCTCCCATAATTCAAAAGCCACATAGATGGTCTTGGTAACTGAAGTGCGGGACCGTGGGAAGACACAACTGATCTTCTCCCCGCCAGAACCTCCTGAGCGGTGGAGAACTGAAGAGAGGAAGAGGTAAAGATGCCAAATAGTTACTAATATGAATGGCTTAAAACCCAAACCTTGCAATGTTGATTTGGTCAATTTACCCTGAAGAATCAATGAAATTTGGTTTAAAGAAATAGCAGAGGTCTTTGGTCACAATCTGAAAGAAAGAACCCTAAAACTCCTTTGCTTTTAGAATTCTCACGTAATGTCATGAACCTACCATGTTGGTATTGATCATGTGATTTTTAGAGACTTTTATTGTTGAAATGCAGTGAACTACCAGGCATCTAGTGTTAACCTAGTGGGAAGTATGTGGTCCAAAGTTCTTGGTTCAGTTTCTCAGTTATCAAATTCTGGCACAGCTCTGATTCCCCTTTGCTTTTCTTATCCTAGAGACAAGTTCATTTATGGATTCATAGATGCCTAGGCTAGGAAAAAAGATACAAGTGATAAAGATAGTACTTTTAGTTATAAAAAATGATTAAGTCTTTTTTTCTAAGTTTTATCCATAAACTAGAATGTAAGACAGACATAAAAATATCAGAAATATTATCAGAGGACTAGATCCTATCTTTCATGGACAGAACCAGGAATTGTGCCAATAGCTCTAGGAAGAAAACCTAAATAGTTTATAGGGTTTATTTTTTAACCATCTCTTTGTTTTAGAATTCTATCTTATTCTTGAACTGATTCTATGTCACCATGACCTTCTCCTGCCAGGAAGGCACAGTTGAGGCATCCTTCAGTAATAGCCTAGGGCTTTGGACGAGCAAGATGCTGTGCTGGCTTTTTGCCTTTTCTTCCAGTGTTTACACAACCAAGACTTATTACATGCTCTGTCATTTTGTTACTGGGCTGGCTTTGGTTTGAGAATTAGGTAAACATCAGACATTCCATCACACAATTTCAGACTCAATCTTACTTTATAATGATGTTAATGTTTATTGTACAAAGCAAGGTGCATTTGTATATTTTAGCATTTTATTTCAGTCACAGAATACAAAACCTGACACATTGGAATTAGTTTGATTTTGTGTGTGTGTGTGATTGAAGATATTAAGCACTACAAGAACGCTGAAATTTCAATCTGATTAGGATCAAACTTCTTCAGGATCAAAACACTCTTTTTCCTCCCCCTACAGTTTTACTAATTGTGTGCTACTTGACATTGTGGAGTTATTCCACAGCATGATAGCTAAATATATGAAGTGTATTTTACTATGCAGAATTATCAGCTCATTCTATTTGTTTTTCATGTGTTTAAGGTTATTAAAAGAACTCAAAATTAGAAGTCATGTGTATGAGCTAAAAGAGTGAACTCAATCATAGTTAGTAGGCTAAATCATAAAGCAATAGCCAGTATGTCAATATCAAGTAATGAAAAAAATCACAGAATTTGAAAGCATACCTTCTCTGTTTATTAGCTGGCAAGATACCAGAAAAATTAGGAGAACAGTACAATAGCAAATGGTGGAGTAGTTTATTTTCAGCACTCTCAAATTATTCCGGCTACTGAAAATGAGATAAAACTAGATCGGAAAGAATGGCATCAAACATATTCGTTGGAGACCTTTACTTTATGGGGAGAAATGAGCTGCCTTCACTCACTGTTCCTGAGGAATTGTGTTTCTTCAAGCTATAAATCAAATCCCAGAGAGACAGCATGACGTTTTCCAAATAATAACTGAGGAAGACAAACTTCTTTTTTTGTCAGCATCAGGTTTCTGAATTTAGGCCTTAGTTAAGATTCCAAAACGAGAAGGCACCTCCCCTCTCCCCACACACATGGTCTATGACAGTGTCCTAAAAACAATATATTCATATTTAAAGTCTGGATCTCTAGCCTATATTGTTCCAAAAATACATTCATGGCTTCTTCCAAAGATCCTGGTTTTTCTCCATTTTCTCTGAATTTCCAGCAACAAAGAACCTGATGTTTCTTTTCAGGAAACAGCATCATTTTTTTCCCCAGTTAACTGAAGTGCCATCTGCTTCTGCGATACACGACACCCATTCATTCTTAGCAACAAGTGTGTTCCCTAAGTCCCTGGTGTGTTATATCAAGACACACGCTCAATTTTGGGAGTAGAATCTGCTGGAGAGCAGCCTTGCTCACGGGCTCTTCCCAGAGACATGGTAGATACAGAATTTGACATTGAACTTGTTTCCATGTCAGTGTTGCTAATGCAGGGTTAAAAACACGGTACAAGACGCTTATACAATGAGACCTTGGCTAGCTCATGGTCTCCATTATGCTTTTGGAGACGAGTTCAAAATGAGGAAACCCTTGCAAAGGGCAGAAAAGATCTGAAATAGTTCTCCTTGACCAGTACAAGAAAGGAGAAAGAAGGTAAATACAAAGGCCTGTTTTTTTCTACATAAAAGCTTCAACTTTAAGCTCTACCAATCATCATTTGTGGCACCTTGTATGTATAGTCATACATCACTTAATGATGCACACATGTTCTGAGAAATGTGTTGCTGGTGATTTCATCATTGTGTGGACATCATAGAGTGTACTTACACATACCTAGATGGTCTAGCCTACCACCTCCTAAACTGTATGGTGTAGCCTCTTACTCCTAGGCTACATACCTGTACAGCATTTTACTGTACTGAATACTGTAGGCAATTGGAACACAATGATAAATACTTGTGTATCTAAATATGTCTAAACATAGAAAAGGTACAGTAAAAAAAAGTACTATAATCATATATGCAGTCCATTGTAGAACAAAACATTGTTAAACCGAACATGACTGTATTTAAAATCAGCAGTCAGCACTAGGTTTAGAACTGGTGGGGCCCTCCTCTTTCAGGAAGAGTCTACAGAGTGGTTATAAAAAGGACTTCTGGTCAGAAGAAGGTACCCCTTTCTTAAGTGGTCCACCAGATCAGTGCTCTTGTCAGACCCTTCCTCACACAGTGTAAATAGCCAGGGGAGTTCGATGGGACACAGCATGACGCCACTGGTGTGTGAGGGTTGCTAGACCCAGACAGGACACTGCTCATCCTGCTTTGCTTACATGCCACAGAAGGTCCTTTGGTGTTCAGCCTGTGGGTCAGGGGCTGGAAGCTATACTCAAAGAGCTGAGATTAGTGTCTCTCTCCTGTGAGTTGGAGGATGGAGGTACCTACTCCTCAGAATAACCCTCTTTCCAGAAGCACAATGAAAAGATACTGCCTTTGAGAGGTGTCCATGGAATGTGCTCTGCCCCGTCCCCTGGATTTCCCCCACCCCAGTTTTGTGGCTAGCCAAGTAGGCATTGTTATGAAGCTCTGGCCTATTTGAACTTGACTTCTCCCATATATATTTTGAAACTGAGGCCACAAATTTCAGAGTGGAAGTTGCTCTCTAGGAAATGAAAGGGTCAAGACAGCGCTTAAGACAAAGGTTCTCCCACTTCTGGGGAGAGACAGCACAAGACACCATAAAATTCTAGGTGAGTGCCTAAAGATCCAGCAATTTCTCTGGGCCTGAGGTTCAACTTTCAATCTAATTCCAACACAAGTTGCAGTGATTTATGTCTCCTTTTGTCTCACTACACACTGACAGTCATCTCAAATGTACACAGGAGAGATGAAGGGAAAAATCAGCACCGAAACCAAACAAGCCTCAGAAAGAGATGGGACTGGCCTGGGTTATTCTCACACACAAGGGGTACTTACAGTCCAAGTGACTGTGCCTGATGCCCTCGACGTCTTCGGCATGGATGAAGTGGTAGCATCTCTTCCCTACGATGTCTACAGGGGTCAGATCCATATAATCACTAATCCTACAAAAAGAAGAACACGGGCTAGAATTCAGAAAGGATGCAAGTCAAGAAACTGTCAGATAACTTAGAAACAGAACTACTGACATATTTTGCTTATACACAGCACCTGTGAGGAGGTGGCACTGTGAGGGAAAACCCTTTGTAGATGAGATGATCTCTTTAACATACGACAGTGTTTCTCATAAGTAGGAAATGTCCTAGATCGAGCAATTGTGTTTACATAATTAGACAGGTTTTTCCTCTTTCTTTGGCATTAGAATGCACATTTAGACAACATAATTCCATGAAATTATTGAGATTCAGTAACAATACAAGATCCTCATTAGAGGCCAAGATAATTCAAGGTTACATAATAAAATAAAAACATGTTATGTTTATACCAAATGATTAGAGACACCTTTCATTTAAACAGATTGGTCTTCTATTGGGTATTTCCATGAAAAAGGGCTTCAACAGCTTCTTGGCACAAAGTCCAAATTGGCATTTCAAGGGATATAATTTAAATGCTGAGACATACAGATGCCTGGGGGTATTATCTTTTTTAGTCTTAGTCATTTGGGAACTCAGCTTTCACTCCTGGTCCTTTTAACTGGTACTTTGTGGTAAATTCCACACAGAAACTTTTAAACCATTTCAGCAGCTCTTCGAGGCTTGTGCTCGACAGTACGTGTGTGTAAGCCTCTGTCATTGATTGTCCAGACGTCCATGTCCTCAGGCAGAGCACAGAAAAATAGAACCCAAATTGGAAAACATGTTGGGAGAATCTGCCTGGTTTACACAAACATGTCGAAATGCTTATCACCCTCTCTATTACCAAGTGCAGCTTCCTTTCGGTCAGTCCAAAACAGAATATATTTTTTGTTTAATTTATTCTTCTTACTGTTCCTGTGTTTGTTTGTTTTTTATGATTTATGACATATGGTCTATTCAGATATGAAGTGAATCTTTAGAAATGGCATGTTTAAGAAACACATGTGATCACTGAGGGGAGTTAAGTTTGACCCTCAAGGCAGGGAAATAGAGAAAAATAAAATATAAAACATAATTAAAATATGCTACTCAGAGAGTGACTTTCTCAATGTCTAGCAATTTAAATAATATTTTTTGGCCAAACTAGAATTCTTGGTAAGAAAACAAATCGGGGAAACAAAAAGGAGGGTTTTCTAAGGTATCCATGCTTTTTCTGGTACAAAACCGATTAGTTGGTGTTTTCCTAAAACTATTAGCTGTTTTCCAAGCACAGTTTACACCCCCTTTCTGCAAATGAAGGAACAAGGATGTCATTAAAAGACTCTCACTGGTGTTTCTGAAATTTGCCAGCTCCTCTGAAAGCATTAGATGTTGGCTTTGCCCGAGGCCGTCCTTGGGAATGCAGACAAGAATGGTCTACAGAGTCAAGGAGCAAGCTTTAGCTTCTAGTTAACAATTCCCTAATTAAATAATAAACCCCAGGAAAAAGCCACTCCGTTCTTTAGGGAAGAAATTTCTTTAGTTTATTTTTTATTTGAATTAAATCCTTCAAAGTGATGAAAACCCTTTTCTGTACTAGAGACTATTACTGTGGTGAACATGACTAACCCCATGTTCAAAGGTCTCTCAGTATATGTGTAGAAAGTACCAGACCAGTTGCGTGACCTGTATCAGGTTCAGAATTCGAATGGCGTCATTTACGCTGAGGCTCAGTTTCCTCACCTGCAAAGTAACCCAAGAGATTGGTGAGGGAACTTTATTATTACTTGCCAGCTCCAGCTAATCATTCTGACTACCTCATCTTTGCTGATGTTCGGTAGCCCTTCTGCAAAACCGTAGACAAACCCCAGTATATAGTCATGAGGATAAGCATTTTAATATTGATCAATGCCAAAGAAACATGAAACTCATATTTAGAGTTCCTTGTCAAATAATAGTGACAGTTCATGATATCTTCTACCCTATTAAATACTCATAGCTCAGGTGAGTATCTTTTCTCACTGGTGAATTCTTTCCTCTGATTTAGATCCTGGTCAGAAGTGATAGGCAGCTTCCGACTTGATCTCAGCATCTTCAGTGCTTCCCAGTGGACTCAATGCAGGGGTTGTCTGTCTTCTTCTTAGTTAGACTCTGGGGAGGTCAATTCTCCAAGCCACTTGACCATTCTGCTTTTTTATTTCTCCTCTGAAGGCACTCACAGGGCTCAGTGAACAAGCCTGACAACTGTGCCACAAAAGCATCCTTCCAAAATTGATGCAGTAATTCTCCCTGTGTACTGGGAATGCATGGTGTCGCCAAAGTTTCCTTCCCATGGTTGATGTGTGAACGGTTTCTCTCTACTGCTCTCCCAGCACCCCATGATTCCCTCTTCGAATCAGTGCAGTGATGGGTTGGTGACTTTTAGGTGAAAGGTCTGAAGGGGCACTGTCCTATTTCCTTGTCCCTTGCTTTGTGCTTAATGGAAAAAGTGAACTTTTTGACCAGAGGCTAAAAAGTCCTTTTCTAAAAGCTCAGTCTTGAGGAAGAACTGCCAATTCATTTATATGATGAGTCATCTTTTTCTTAATTTATAAAAGTGAAATCCTCAGGATGACAAAGTTTTATTTAATGGCTTTGCAAATTTCTTTTTCATCCTCTTTCCTCTGGGGGCTTCAAACTCTCATTTGTTCTTTCTGTTCTTAACGTTTGTGTGAACATTGACCATCGTGAGGCTGGGCCCTTGAATTAGTCGGAAGTGGGACCCGCCGAGGATCGGCCATACATTTTACTGCATCATTGTGCCAGTAGCATCTCAGTCCTGCTCTCTCCTTGGGTTCTCAGCCAAAACGGGCCTTCTTTATAGCATATGGATGTCTGGATATCCCCATTCATTTAATTGTTGTCCCTGATGTAAATCAGGGCAGCAATGTAAATTTTAAATAAAAAGCATGCTTGGTGTCAGTCCAAGTAGCCATTAAAAACAAGATCAGGATTTATAATGAGCCTCATTGGGAGAGAACATCTTTCAGACTGCTGAAAACACAAACCCTCACCAATGTGTTGCATGCAACAGGACAAATGAAAACAAAAAACCAAGTACCTATTTTCACAGTAAATGATATTGAGGTCCATATTTACTCGAGTGACGAACATATGGCAGTCAATTCTGACTTCATTGATCGTAGGGGGAGGCAAGGCATGAGCAACAACCACGAGACCCATGATTTGGCTGGGGACGGTCCTCCCATGGGACAGCGACACTCTCAGGCGTAGCCGGCCTGTTATGTGAATCACCTGTAAAAGAAAATTCAATACAGGACACCGGTGAAATTTACTCCCCAGAAATAACAGCATTTCTTTTGAGAAATGCAAAATTACATCTGAGACAACCAACATTAGCTTGCATCTTCTGTAATCGTAATGACTGTCAGCACGGCCTCAGTGTCCTCATGGCAAGAGACAAAAAAATAATAATATTATACCCAGCATTTCTCAAGGCAGCGTTCTTATGGTGCTGTTGCTATTTGTAACGGACTTATCTTTTATATTTAGGGAAAATTCATAACCAGATAAAATGACCAAATAGTTGAGTACTGACCTGCAAAGGGAGACATTTGCTATACAGCCCTTGTTAATGGAAGATGTCTGTATTCTCCACATTGGTACTTGAGTGGGATTACATGGCTCCTTCCTTTCACACATGTGGTTCACAGCTTTCCTTCATTCAGGGGTTGTTATTAAAAAAGGCCAAAGACTTCAATGAATTAAAGACTCAGTAGCGATGACATGAATGGGATCTTTCAAGGATAGATATTTCATGTTAGGCAGCACTGAGTTCTCAGTGGTTCTGTGATTTATGGCACTGCCCTATGGGGTTGGGGGTCAGAGGACTTTGGCCTGTGACTTGTTCCTTGAGCTCATACTAAAAAGTAGGGTCAGGAAGCCCTGCACCATTTTGGTGGCAGCTCAGAGGTACTTTCCCAGGAGCAGGAGGGAGAATATTGGGCTGTAATTTTCAGTTTCTTAGCCTAATTATACTATATGTAGTCTAGGCCACCGAGAACCAAACCTTTGCTTAGAAACTGCACATAGAAGAAAAGCCATAGTGTCAATTTTCTTAACTGATGTTTTTGGGAAACAAAGTCATAAAAGGGTGAAAAATATGAAGAATTTATGTGGTTATACTGCTGGATGAGAAAGTGATGTGTGTGTGTGTGTGTGTGTGTGTGTGTTGTGTGTGTGTGTTGTGTGTGAACTCTATGCTCTGAGGACCCTACGACAATGTTGGGAATCCTCTAAAACAGGTCATGGAGGTAATTGCCGTGATTCACTGTACCGTGGAGCTCAGTTTAGTAGCTAGCTGAGTTTCCGCATTTGCTCTGCTCTCCAAATGCATCGCTGAGTGCCAAACCATCTCTCGAGATTCTACTTTCCCCCTTTGCCATCAGGAACCGAAGTGGGAAATGGGTCTCTTGCCTCCCAGGAACAATATGATCTAGCGTCTGCTCTCCTTCCCAGAGGCTCGACTGGCAATTCCTTTTTCCACTTTATTTTTGTTTCTCTTAAGTTATTCAGTTTTCCAAGAGCAAGCCACACTCCTGTCAGTCAGGAAGCAGGATCAAAGCTTCCAGGGCTGCCCTTCTGAGTGCTAGCTGTTCTAAATAATACCTCTTCCCTGTCACCCTTCACACTGGTGCCCAGAGCTGTGGATCTGGAAACACCAGTGAGGAGGATTATTTAGGTTATTTCAGCAGTAGCTTTCGACCACCCACATTTGAAGTTGACTAAATTCATACTTAATGCACCTTTGCTTTAAGCTTTGGTCAGATGAGCTACTTTATGAATATTTGAAAATGTTCCTAGAGGCAAGGATGCTAAAACACCATCACAGACACACATTTTTGCAAGACCTCATTAACTAATAAAGAAATAGCTAAAAGAAATGGGATTAACTTCACAGGAGGGGTGTTAACAGTCCCTGGTCCTCCTCCCAGCTAGGCTTACATAGATGCTCATTTATCATTATCTGTCTTGTTTTATCAGGAACACTCAGCTTCTTGGAAAAACACAGATCTATAAATGCTCAGGAAAACACACATCCAGAAATGATATGCTAAATAAATCCCCTCTTGGTATTCTATTCCAAAGCAATTTAAAGGCGTCTGGGCTGGAAAACATTTTGGGAAGGCAGACAGGCTACTGGGGGAGCCTTCGGCACGTCAGATTTACACAGCTTCTGATCTCCAGTTTTGCCCATGGTCATTGTGGTAGTGAAGGGGGTCAAAATTGGGTCCAATAGGGGTTTAGACTTGCAATTTCTGATTCTGTTACCTTGCGTAAAATACTTACCTTCTCTGTGTCTCAATTTCCCTTTCTGTGAAATGGGGGTAATAATGACTAAAAGCTGTAAAGAATTCTACAGATTTTATTGTCATGGCTCTGTTTGTCTTTAAGAGTGTCAACCAATAAGGGTAAGGCCTAAATATTAATTTGGTGCTGACCAAAAGCCAAACAAATGACTTATTATTTAAAAGAATCATAACATTTCATATTTGGAAGAAAGTTTGGGAGGGTATATCTTAGCCCCCCTCCCTGTCATTTTTTAGGTGAGGAAAGAGGCTCCAGAAAGTTCATTCTCTGTCCAAAGTCATTTACCTTAGAAATGGTAAACCCAGGTTTCCGGGTCTTGTTTGAATATAATTTCAACGTTGTTATGCCTATATGCATTTTATGTGTATATTATGTGAATGTTGAATGAAACATTAGAATTATTAGAAACATTAGATGCCAATTTATCTCCTAAAGTAAAGCATATACAGACCTTTAAAAAATACTTCATTTACAGCCAGAAGCTCAGGTTATTTGAAAAGTCTTTGAGAGACTGCACAAACTAAAAAGCAAAACAAACAAACAAACAAGCAAAACCTAAGAAAATTACCAATGCAGCAACTAAACAATTATCAAGAAATGTCAAAGAACAATCAGAGGGTGTGTCTGTCTGTCTGTCTGTCTGTCTGGGTTTCAGGGACAGCAGAACTGAAGAGAAGAAAGGAATATCTGTTAGAACCCACAATTAACTTTTAGGTTAAAAGTAATATATTTTTCCAAATTCATTCTATAATGCCAACAGAGCTTTTTTTCTCCATGTGACAGGTTATGTTCACATTTTAGAAACATGTCTGACAGCATGTATCCAAACACATAGATAGCTGCTTTGTTCGTTTTGTAGTTGTTTTTACAGCCTGAGATGTGGAGGAAAAGAGCATTGTCAAGAGGACCTAGGTTCAAATCCTAGCTCTGGCACTTAATAGCATGTAACAATGATGCTCAGATAATTGAGATGACTTACTTAGTGTCAAGTTCAGTATATCAAATATTAAAAACCTAGTACAAAGAAAATAAGTGTCCTGCCAAGATGTTCTTTGTTTTCTTAATAAGGTTAGCAAAAGGTATTTTATTGATTCTATAGTTTCTAGGACACATCATGTGTCTTTCTAGGTACCAGGAAGGAGACCAAAGTGAATGAAATGTAAACCTGTCTTCAAAGAGTTTACAAACTCTAAGGTGGGGGGAAGACATCTGTAATTATCCATAATATGGTCATAAGAGGGAGATGTTGCAGTGTCTGACCAAGAAAGTGGTTCTCAATCCTGGTTCGGTGACAGAGTCACCTGTTAAGCTTTGTTAACACATGGATTTTCAGACTCTAGCCCCCAGAGATTCTAATTTGGTAGGCCTGGGATGAGGCCTAGCATTTGTTTGTGTTTTAAAGCTAGAGGTGATAGTAACTACTCAAGAGTATATGGCAAATAGGTTACACAATGGAATCACTCAGGAAGCCTTAAACAGTCCCCATGCCCAGGCTGTACCCAAGAGACATGAAATCTGGGTCTTAGGTTGGTGGGACATGGCATCAATATCCATATACATTATTAACAATTTTCTAGGTCTTATAGGGCTGCTCAAAGGATTAAGTGAAAATGCATACAAAGTTTCTGGGTATATGCCTGATACACAGAATATGCTCAAAACACACTGTCTTATTAGGTAACAAGTATGTTCCACAGGAACTGTATAGAATAAGATCTTCAGGAGTTCAGGGTAGGAAGAAAATACTTTCAGCTGAATGGATCAGAAAGATGACACGAAACTGGCCTTAAGTTGTTGACATAAGATATGATCATAGAATAGTGAAAGGAGTTTCCAGAAAGAAGAGTTAGAACAAAGGATTATAAAAGGAAACCTATTGGGAATGCCTAAGGCTCCAAGAGCATTTCAACTGATGTTAGCAGGAGAAGAAACAGAGATGGGGCCGACATGGCAGTTACAATCAACAGAATTTGGCAGTGAGACCTGAAAGGAAGAGTTGGCACCATGATTTCTGAGTCTATCTCATAGGATGGTGATGACAATAGAATAAATGGTAATTGGGAATGTGGAAACTGTTCACCATTGTGGGGACAAAGATGACTTCTCTGTGAACAGTTTGTACTTGAGCAGCCTGGAAGATCCTGGAGAAAGTGTCTAGGGTATAGTTGAAAATTAGAGTTGGGATTGGGTATGGTGACTCACGCCTATAATCCCAGCATTTTGGGAGGCTGAGGAGGCAGGATCACTTGAGTCTAGGAGTTCAAGACCAGCCTGGGCAACATAGCAAGACTCCAGCTCCACAAAAAATAAAAAAATTAGCTGGACATGGTTGTTGCACCTGTAGTCCCAGCTACTCAGGAGGCTGAGGCAGGAGGATCACTTGAGTTTGAGGCTGCAATGAGCTATTATTGAGCCACTACACTCCAGCCTGGGGGACAGAGCAAGATTCTGTCTTTAAAAGAGATAAAAATATTAAAAAAATAAGAGTTGGGCATTTAAGTGGTAACATTTGAAGGCATAATTTTGGAAATTTTTTTTTGATGTGATAGTTCAAACCAAGAAATTTATAGAATTACCAATGGATATTGCACTTCAGTCTAAGGGACTGAGTTAGACCCTGACTCAAAAAAAAAAAAAAAAGAATTATTAATGGAGAAAACATAGACAGGAGCGCCAAAGGCATTTTTTTAAAAAAATCACTTTGTGTACCTGAAGCTAAGGCGACTTTTGTCATTGTTTTATGTTGTTCTCTAAATTGAGGTTCTCTTGCTCTATAATAATTATTTGTGTTTAAAACTAAAAAAACATTTCTGGAAAGCTCCTAAACACTCTTTTTCTCCATTCACAATTCCATTCTAACATAAATGCCAAGTTTGTCAGACCACCACCCACCCCAGTGAAATCATCCCAAAGAATGGGTATGGCTCCCTTGTAAAGTTAAGCAGGTGAATGGGAAAAGACTGGGAATACAAATATATAAGCCTAGATTCTAATATTATGTCAAGAGCCATGACACTGTGAAAGTTACATAGTTCCTTTAAAACCAAAGGAATATTATGGGGTAGAAGTAATGTTGTATTGGGAAACAGAACATCTGACTTTGGTCCTGGTTCTGGTAACTTAGACAAGTTATCTAGCTTGACCAGGTAGCATTTCCTCAGATAAAATCGCAGAAAAGAATCAAATAATGATGCCTAAAGTTCTCACTCACTTACAAAGATGAAAATGCTTAAACAAGTGGACTTTTCTGTGTTATAGGATTACCCTACCTTCTCCCTACAGCCCCACGGTGGGGTTAGGAATTTCAGAATTCAGCTGCCAACTGATAAATGCAGTTTACTTTACGAATTAATAGGGATCTCATGGTTCATATCTGAGTTGCAATAGTGCTTTGGTTTTGGCCAATATCAGGTAAAAATTGCCTCTGTGTTCTAAAGGTTCATCTTAGTCTGGTCTTAAATCTAATCTCCAGACATTCTTCAAAAGAGCTTTCTGAACTAAAAGACTCCTTGCCCCTGAGCTCAATTTTATATACGTGCTCGATCCTTATGCTCCCTTTCATTGTTCTTGTTTCACCATCAAGAGCTGTACAAAAATGCTAAAGCCCATATTTTTCTAAATCCCTCTCACAGCACTGCCCGGATGCCAGCAACAGGGAAGCAGAATGCTTCCTTCCAAGTTGAAATCCGATCATCTTTGATTAAAAAAAAGCCCAGATTAGCATTATGTGATCATCCCATAGTAAAGAAATCATTGTTTGACTTTTTCTTCTTTGATACAAGGAGCGGCTGTGTGTGATGCTGTAATGCATGTCCACAGACTTTAGGACGAGTGTGGGAGTATTAACAAGCCACACTGCATGGACAAATGTATATTTCTCTTCCTGCCATATGCTCCTTTCTGTTGTCTGTTAGTGATACACACTTAGATGTGTTCCACTAATATCTTCTCATTATAAACAAGCCCATCACAAAGACCTTGATAAAACCTCCCCTCTGTCAGTACTTAAAGGAAAGAGAGTCCGTGATGGAAAAATACATCTGGAAGCTATTCTCCATTCTTTTAGGTATAAATCTCAGTTCTGGTCATATAAAATGTTTTCTTTATCAAAAGGAAGTACCATGTATTATGTGCATTATTTTCCACATATAATGTAAACAATAGAATAAGGCTAGGCAACTAGGGGAACAAAAAAGGCTGCAGGCATGAAAAAACTGCAGATTCCCTGAGTTTAGAGCATGGTCTTCTGAGATTTTTCACTTGTCCTTTAAGGGAATCCAAATTTACCTTAAAAATTAAGCTTCCTTCTGGCACTCTAGTCCCTTTTCTGTTTTTCCCCTCTGTAGAAGTCTGGTTTAGCATGCAGATCGTCAAATCACTAGCTCAGGTGGGAGAGTCAGCTAATTATTTTTAAGTGATGGGCTTTGAGGTGGCCTGAAACCTGGTGAAAGATAAGGGCTTAGCCAGGTCCTCTGAACCTAAACATCTAGCCTACAGCACAACAACTTAATCTAAACCAGCATGAGAATATCAACCCTGTGTAAATTATTTCATACAAATTTATAGGGAGTGGGGTTTCTAGGATTTTGACCATATTCATAGGTTGGAGAATCTGCCTTAACAGGTCTTCTGCTTATCTCTGTCTGTCTGTGACCTGCTACCTAGGTCTTTTGTACAAAGCCTGAAGACAAACAAAAAAAAAAACCTTAGCTGAAACCAGGTACTTGTCCACTGGGGCAAGCACTGTGGAGAAAAGGGTTCATAACTGAAGGAGGAGACTTGAGGGCCTCTGGGAGGCAGGATGACCGTAGAATGACATTTCCCTTCCCATTCCAGGATCTCAGATTTCAGTTCTAGAAACTGACTCCAAAAATAAGACTGTAGGCTTTGTCGTAAGTCACAAGAGGACTTTTGCAGTTGGGGATAAGATAAAACAGAATAGGGAAAAGTTGACTTTGCAAGGTGAAGGTGAGGTTGGGTGGAGGCAAGGGTCAGGGAGAAATGAGCTGTTGGCAGGGAGTGGGTGACAATGAAGACCTCTTCCAGGGCCAAGGAGGATTCAAAGCAGAGGTGGTCCTGGAATGTCGTCATCAGTTAGGAATGGAGATGGCTACCAACTCAGGAAGCAAGTGGGTGGTGGGGAGTCTTTTCGAGAGTTTGTCCCTAAGAATTTCCTAAGATCAATACCAAACAGAGAGCATGCAGATCGTCAAATCACTAGCTCAGGTGGGAGAGTCAGCTAATTATTTTAAGGATTCAGCCCTTAAAGGATAGAGGTGCCAGGATTTCAAATGCATTCAACTTAAGGGCAGTTCTGGTGATGGGGAAGAGAGGAGGCGAGAATGCATACCAGGGAGAGTCCTGGCCAATGTTAAGAAAGAAGAAACCTGGCAGAAACCAATCCTATCACATAAAAGAACTACAATGACAGAGGAAGTGGTAATTCTCAGGGAGTCCACGCTCGTTCATTTGTTTTGAATAGAAGGAGGTGAGCAGGCGGAGTGATGCCATTGGAGCACACTGCTTGATGCTTGGTCAAATTCCTTATGAGACTCAGTGAAAGCTGAGTGGACAGGAAGTGCACAGATCTGAAGTTATACATAAGAGCACTCCAGATGTGCAGACATAAGGGCAGATGAAAGGCAAGACATCAGAGACTAATTCTCCACTCTCAATGAGACACTAAGGTCCTGAAGGAAAACAGACTCAGGCCCAAGCACGCATGTGAATGTGGGCAGGCTTACTTTTACAGGTGAAGTCAACTCACTTTGTTCAGTACACAAATAACTAAAATGACTAAATGGGCTCGAAGCATGAGGGAAACATTTTGTTCTTCCTTTTAACTGGAAAGCCTAAAGTACCTAATATTGATACCAGGGATTTCTTTTAAACAAAGAAACAAAAAACAACTTCCAGAATTAGTGGTTCTTAAATCTGAATGTGCACAAGAATCACCGGGAGAGCTTATTAACCATGTGGAGTCTCAGGCCCCACTCTCAAAACGTCAGATTCTCCAAATCTGGAGAGGAGCCTGGGAATCTGCATGCCACCAAGCACCCAAGTGCTGTGGATGTCAGTGGTTGGCAGGCCACCTCATCCACCCAGCTGCAGCTTCCCCTCTCTCTGGAGAGCTGAATGACTCTAGAGATCTTAATAAAGATGACCCAGGTGCACATCACAGACTGCCTTCTAAACGAGTAAAGAAAGATGAACATATATTTGTGATTAAATCTGTATTGAAAGAATATAACCCGTTGCCTTTGGTTCTTTCAAAATGGAGGATTGGCACATGATAAGCAGCATCCCTTGGCTGATGTGGGATCAGGGCATGTTTCCTGTGCATGCTCCTTTCTTTGTGAAAAGGTCCGCGTTCTGTTCTCTCAGTGGCCACACCACAGTGCGCTACACTGTTGTACTGTATGTAAGCCTCTTGGGGGAGGTTGAGTTCTGCCACACCCCTCCCCCTCGCCCAGCCTGCCCCTGGCTGAGCTCCTGATTAATTCAGGGGATCCTGAGAGGTTAACCCTTAATTTGATGGCTCCAGTGGGGAGCTGGGAGATTGCTGGTAATTTATCACCCTTGGTTCTTTTTTTTTAATGCAGAAACATTTTCTAAGGCAGCAAATAAAAAATTATTTTTAAAACCCACATTTAAAATACATTAGCCACAGCATTCTCTTCTTACACGACTATATCCTCCAAACATAACAACTACTCCTCATTCATCTCTTTTAACAAACTTCAAACACATAACATAAAAAATATAGCTACAATTATAGCTTTAGCTTCTCAAAATGTGCCTGGACCCCATATTTGCTTCCTGTTCCCTTTGGAGAAAATAGTCTCTGTTCTACCAAGGATATGATGTTTTTTTTTTTTACTGGGATAGTTTAACTAAGCTGGAGAGATCTCCTTAATGAGATTATGTAAATGTATGCCAAGGATATAAACCACATTTTCTCAGAGAGTAGAACACTTCAAATATCATTTAATAAAACAGGACTATGGGTAGAAACACCTTGATAAATTGTTAAGGAGCAAAGCAAGAAGGCTGAACTATACACATCTGATCAAATTTCATTTGATTCAGTTACTTTATTAAAGTCTCCCAGAGAAGGACAGAGAACCACTGTACCACTGTGGAGGGCAACTTTTTTATTCCTCTATTCCTTGATGTGGAGGAGGGGGCATCACTCCTCATGGCCCCCTGAGGCTCCTTGTGGCTTAGTGCCACTGTCCTGAGGGTAGAGAGGCAGTTCTTCTCAGTATTACAGACTGCAATTGTATTTCCCAACAATGTTAAGAAAAAAAAAAAAGGAAGACTCAGAATTAGTCCCATGCCAGGCAAGGAATCAAAACTGCCTCCATTACTGCCCCCTCCCCGCTCCAGGACAAGAACTGTATGATGCCGACATACTTTCTTTAGAACGCATTCATTCTTATTAGGAAAGATATAAATCAAATATTTTGTTCCCTATTTTTGCCGAACACCTTTGTTAAATATGTGCTTTAGTAAATTTCTCGAGTTTCACAACCAGTCTAGTTCTAAGTCTCTTTAGCCTTTGTTTCTCTTGAGTTTGCCAGCAGAACTTGTACACGGATACTCTAAACAGCAACAAATGCAACAGATGTTCAAAGATGGCTGTGCATTGTAGACTGAGTACCCTCTGATAAAGGCAGTAGACCTGAGAGAGTGTCTGCTGCCGCAAGAAAGTGTTGAGGAAACCCCACGGAAGGGCAGTCTGCTCCCTCCTCTCCACTCAAAGTGCTGCAGGGGAATAGATGAGACTATTTTGATAACATAGGAAGACATTTCAAGGAAACACTTTTGAATATGGAATCCAGCTACCCCTAACCTCCTCAGTTTCAGAGGATGAAGAATTAAAGACAATTGTCCATGTAGATGGGTAGGCCAGTCCTGGGGAAGGGCAACTCCGCTGTCTTCTGAACTGAAATATTTTTTAAAGCAGTCATCCCTTTAAAGGAGAAACCACAAATAATAATAATGCTATTTCTCATAATTAAAATTGTTTAAAGTAAACAGGTGGGTCATATACATTCTGGAAAAAAATGATAAAATCCCAATCTTCCTCGAATTTAGATATACAACTCCTTAATAATCAAAATTTAAAAAGATCACTTTCCAAGAGGCTGCAGTAAGTATCTGGGACTCTTAAAGTGATGAAAGAGCAAAGATATTTATCTTAGCCTAGGCACTTTAGACCCAAAGATGTCCAAGAAAGAACACAGACCAGAAGCCAGCATTCCTCAGTTTCCCTGGCATACAGGGGTAATATGTAGTTCTTGTTTGATGGCAAGGACCTCCTTTCTCTGCATCTATTTTTTCACTGGGAAAGTCAGTGAGCCTAACTACATTACATCTGAGACCCCTCCCTTAGCATAGAACATTTTAAATCGAATCACCTTAAACACAAAGCCCTGACCCATCACCAAAACCCTAAGCCTCTATCAGTTTCCATCTCCATTATCTTGGGTTTACACTCTTTGCTAGGCCCGGATGTCATATGCTTAACGTTAACTAGCATGAGACATTTTCTCACATGTTTCTTAAGCCACTCTCTCTAACTAATATTCTATAAGGTTATTTAATTCAATTGTATGTTTCGTCCTTAATGAGAATAATTTCTAGTCACAACAAGCCTCTTGAAATGTCTTGCTTTGGGGAGTGGACAAGACCTCTTGTGTTCAGTGTCCCAGAAGGACTGCAAGCAGGCTGGAGCTGGGTGGGGGGCATTGCAGAGTACCCAGTCAACTCTCCCACATTACAGATGTGGAGACTGAGGCCTGGGAAGGTGAAATCTTGCCCAAGACAGAGCTAGTTAGTGGCGGACACAGGAAGAAAAGAGGCCTCCTAATTTCTTGCCCGATCATTTTTCTAATAGTCAGTAGTACATTTCAGAGGATGTATTTCCTTCCACTTTCCTCTTTTGTTTTCTCAAATATGTTTATTTCTTTCTATCTAAATGATTCGATCAAACTTAGAATTTTAACCTTCAAAAGACCCCATGGCACCGACATAGGTTATTATCCATTCAGCATATGCAATTCAAAACACTCATATGACTTTTGTGCGTGTCACCAGCTCATTTGCTGCATTTGGTTTATTCAGCCATGATTAGAGATAGTCATTTACAGTCATACATTTGGAAACTCCTTAACAAGCTTCAAGCAGTTTCCTTTCCAAAGCTGTTTAAATAGATGAGGGTGTGGTGTCAGCAGCGACAGCAGTTTCCTCCATACCACTGATTCCCGCTGCTATTTGTATGTCTCTATCAGGATTTCCATTTTGCAGAAAGGCTTTAAAAAGACCCCCAAAACAAAGATGCACATTCCAGAGCCTGTAAGTCATCATTTCAGCAAAATTGACTCTAAAAATTAAAATTGAAACCACCACACTATAACCTGAAAGTTCCGGGAAAAAATGGTCCCCCTCCCCCTTTATATTTTAAAGAATACTTTTTGAAGTAATTGGCACAAAGACTGTTCTAGTGCAGATTGCTGCAAGTGTGCTCTTGGCAAGAACATCATAAGCACTAGAAAAACTTTAATATGCTCAAGAAGCCAAAAACAAACTGACACCAGGAACTCAAGTGTGGGAACAAACAGGGGGAAAAAAAAAGAGAGCATCTCAATTTAATACAAACCTACATACAAAGGGACCAATTTTTATGATTCATGGTTTAGCATACAATGCAGTTGTCCTCTGAGTGAATACAGAGTAGTTATACATAAGAAATTAGAATGATCAATTCGGGAGAATTTCTCGAGAGTCCTTTTGATATGTAATACTGCAACTATAATGCCTAAGAAACCGGATATCAGTGCATTAAATGAGATCAGGTTGGGATCTATTTAGAAAAGAAGAGTTTAAACTTGGAGGAGCATCTCTTTGATTTGACCTCTGGAGCAGACCTTCTGCAGGGAAACTCAAAATGAATAGTTTTACCCCTTTCTGTAGCTTTGCTTTCTGGGTCTTTAAAATGTAAGTTTGAATACATGTAACACAAGTGGGGGGTGGGAATGAAATGGAAAGAATTTGTAGACTTTTGCACTCTGCAAGATATGGGGAGAGTGTTCAATTCTCCTTATTCCATCAAATGTAAGAACGAAATCTATTTTAAAAATGTCCTTCCTCAAGTCATTTTCTTTACTATTTTATGGTCAAGGATTTGGAGATTTTCTACATCTTTCTCCATCCATATTTCAAATTTATCCCTGATTGTGACCAACACTTACTTTACCCCGAAACTGAAAAGATCGCTGCATTTTCACAGTCTTGCTAAGTAAGATTTCTCCTGCAACCCCCTGGAGTTCAAACGTGCTATACTTTTTTTTCTTGGGGAACGTTTGAAGTCCCCTTTAAAAATAATGCCTTGAGGATATTTTTCCCTAATACCATTTAAAGAAACTTGAAAGCATATGGCTCTTGAAGTGCACAGGGTTCTAATGAAGTAATCAGCGCACTGCTCATATGCAGACTTCCACCAGGAGTTCTCAGACCCAGCCCAGATCAGTTTTTTGAGTGAAGTGAAATTCTGCAGAAACTCCTCTCCTCCATCTGCCACCGGAGAGGCTTAGCCACTGTACTAATGTGGTGACTTTCAACCTTTGAAGGATGGAAGGTGCTGGAAAGGTTGTGTCGGGATCAGAACTGTCAGTGGCCAAGCAAATCAATCTTGCAGGTTCGTAAGACAACTCAAGACAAATATTCCTTGGTAGTGCAGTCTCCTTCCACAGTAGGGGAGGAGAAAATAAAGTTTCTTTATAGGATTGTATTTGAAGTCATCCCCGGCAGCCCTGCCATTACCTTAGGTGATTCTCCACACAGCCAGCAAAGACTAAATAAAACAAAAACATGGGATATTAATGCACCTTCCCTGGAACTGGGTACAGCATGCTGCTCTCCTGCAGTTTTGCGATGGATTCTCCAAATCTATCATAATTAAAATCACACTTCTTCGGGCACAACCTCATTAGTGCCGAAATATCACATCTTGTGCTATTTCCCTGGGATTTTAGCAAAACAAGTAATGATTCTTTTGATTATTGGAGCAACTTGCGCTATCATGACTGCCAAGTACATGTGCGACTGTTTAAAAGAACTAGCATCAGCACTTGATTATTATTTTCAAGTCCTACTTTGGTTTAGGCAGACATAACCCCCAAAGGAGGGGTTGTAAAGGTACTATGGGTAGACTTACTCCACTCGCCCACAATATCTCCTTTCCCACAATATTTTACAGGGGAGGGGTGAGGTGAGCCATCGATTGGCAGACATGTGAATTACTCAGATCCAGGGGCAGATGTCCTATTCTTTCCTGGTCTCTACATGGTCGGATAATGTTTTTCAAGTGTCCAAATGTTCTTACATCATTCTGTGTACCTCATGCAAACTACAGGATTTCATTCAAGCAAAAGTTTCACTGAGATTCATCTATTGGCAGGCACTGTTTTAGGGTCTGGGGATACAGCAGTGAAAAGGACAGACATAGGGGGAGTGATGAGAACTGAAAAATGTGTCAGGCTGATTTAAATGGCTGCTCTTGGGGACTAAGTAAAATCAGGAAGGCCAGGTAGGAGACTCCCGTGGAGTCCAGGTGAGGGAGAAGATGGTAGCTCAGGAGGAAATGGTACTAAGTAGTAGGGTTTTGGATACTCTGTGAAGAAAGAGTTGACAGAACTTGTTGATGTATTAAATGTGAGGTCGGAGGTAAGGAGTGGAATCAAATGACACTCCAAAGCTTCTGGTCAGAGCTCCAGGATGGACGAAGGTGAATGTCAAAACATCTTGGGGGTGGCTTTTATTTTGTTTACCTTGAGGCTCAGAAACTGTCAACATTCAAGTAAAGATTCAGTTGGACACAAAATTTCAAATGTACTTATTTAGTCTTGATATTTCTTCCCAAACTTTATTCAGTTATCCTGTATATACTAAAATAAAAATAGTTCTCGCAATTTTGTACATATTCATTATGATAAAGACCCTTGGCACATTGGGGAAATTAGTGATGTGCATGCTACCACTTCTGATTTTTTTTTTTTTTCAGTCAGTGTCTGAGAGGACAATTGGAGGTATTTTCTGATAAAACACATCACTGAGTCAAGACTAAAGCATAGTAGTTCAGGTAAAAAACAACAATGTTTCACAGTTATAAAGTCTATGCAGCCTGCAAGATATTTTACTGGACAAATTTTATTCTTCATACACTTTCTTTAAACATTATTTCCAAAGCACCTCACTTTTTAAGTGTGGGAACAAAGTTCAAAATCCAAGGCAGAAGAGTAAATCCATGCATCCCAGATCATGTTCAGCCCCAGATGACAGCACTGTGTTGAAGAAGGTCTAATTTAAGACTGGGCATGGTGACTCATGCCTATAATCCCAGCACTTTGGGAGGCCAAGGCAGGAGGATTGCATGAGCCCAGGAGTTCAAGACCAGCTGAGACAACATAGTGAAACCTCGTCTTGACAAAATATCAAGAAAAAATTAGCGGGGTGTGGTGGCATGTGCCTGTAGTCCCAGCTACTCAGGAGATTGAGGCAGAAAGATCACCTTATCCCAAAAGGTCGAGGCTTCGGTGAGCTGGGATCATGTCACTGCACTCTAAGAAGACAAATGCTTGCCCTAGGTCCTGCCATTTCCCATTCTGCCTGAACTCTGGGAGATATCTAAGTTTATGACTAGGAGAAAGGAAAACAATATATAGAGCTTTCTCCTGGTAGACTATACTTGCATATACTTAAAGAGCATCGGGCTACTTTGTAAAGGTTCCCCTTTCAAAAACACTTCTGCAAAGTATTGTGGCTGGCACAATTTCCCAAAGCAATGACCTTCTCCCAGTAGCGGCTGGAGGACTGTTACTGATGTTTGGTTTCTTTAATCCCAATAAAGCAGCAAGGAGGGCTTAGGTAGTAATTTATTTATAAGAAATTATAATAAAGCCGAGCAATTTGAATGCTGTGTAGAAATGTAGGAGGTGGGTGGTGCAGAGGTAGGATATCTAAACCTAGAAGTGAGCATTATGACAATCTTTTGGTTTATCCACCCTTGGAATCAATTTTGTCATTTTTAATTGACCGATTTTCCCTTGTTTGCTTAACATTTATTAATTGATTGTTATGCTCATGCAATTAATTCAAAAGCTGGCAAGTTTAACGCAGAGAAATTAATTTTCTTTTACCAACATGCCACTTAAAATACATTTTTGGAAGCCGGGGTTACCAGGAAATTACCTTCAAATTAATCAACAAGGAAATTAGATGGTAGTGTCCCCTGACATCTGTCAATCCGAAATATGCCAGTTTCTTCCTTTTGTTTAAGTGGGTTTTTTCCGCTGAGTAAGGAATAAGAACAACCCTGGATATAAAGCAGAACTGTCCCGCATCTTAATAGGCGAAGAAAGGAAAGCAGTTCCTTTGTATAAATATGTAATGTTTAAATGAATTTTATTTTTCACTGAGAGGAATTTCTAGAAAAGGGGTAACTTTTATCAGAGAATATGAACATTAAGCTTGTCACCTTCTTCCTTAAACAACTCATTAGCCATTTTTCTTTATTTTCCCTTATCTAAAATCTTCCTAGGAGCAAACACTCTGCTAGGCCTATGGGGCAAGCTGGTCTGGGAGATGACCGAATCCTGAATAATACAGGTGGACATAAATTCAGAAGTACAAAGGAGAATGATTCCCTCCAGGCAAAATGGAGAGGCTCTCACAGTTGAGTTGAATTTTTATGGGCAAGTAGGACTTGACTGGCGTTTAGGTTGGAGGACTGTTATAAGCAACAGCACAGAGACAGAACACTGCTTTTAGTGTTGAGAAATGGAGTGCAGAGAGATGACAGAGTAGAGAGAACGGGGAAGTGCTAGGGGTGAGTGAATAGGCTGGATTGTGGCAAACTCTGATGTGCAATATACAAAGGCATTGTGACTTCATGTTACAGACAAAGGGGTACTGAAGAACAGTGACGAAAGGATTATATGACCTGACCTGAGATTTAGGAGGAGACTGTGAGGCCATTCATTCATTCATCCAATCAATGTTTAATTAACCTTTATCAGGCACTGCTTT
This sequence comes from Cephalopachus bancanus, assembly GCA_027257055.1. Classification (NCBI taxonomy): domain Eukaryota; kingdom Metazoa; phylum Chordata; class Mammalia; order Primates; family Tarsiidae; genus Cephalopachus; species Cephalopachus bancanus. The sequence continues at coordinate 351,749 of JAPVLO010000430.1, read as the reverse complement.
GTACCAGGCACTGGCGCTACCATAATTACTAAGGAGCTCACAATCTATCTATCTTGACCTGATGAGAGTGTGGCCAGGGCCATGTTGGAAAGGTGAATAAAAGGAATGGCCAGCAGCCTCTCCAGGTGAGGAGGAAGAATGAATGTGGGTAGGACTAATGTTCAACTAGTTATTCAGGCTTGAGCCTTGGACCACTCTATACATTTGGTAGGTCTTCCTTTCATCAGAGTTCAAAGGTAGAATAGTTGAGTGCCTTATGTCTTGGACTCATCTTTGAGCCTCTGTCTCTCATTTCCCAGTTCCAGCCAATAATCAAGGCAGGGGAATTTTCTCTTACTTCTGACATTGTATCCTTTCCAAATGTCATTACTCCAGTACAGGCTATGGAAATCCCACATATGGTCTGGTGTGTCTGGTGAGCAGGCTTTTAATCACTCTCACTTATTTTTCCCCACTCTGGTCCATCCTGCATTTGTGGCCAGATTCATCTTCCTAAAATATCTTTGCACTAAGGCAGTAGACCAGAAGTGACAGGGTCTCCCTCATTTACTCATGTAACTCTGAAGCAGCAACAGGGTCTCTCTGAATCTGTTTCTCATGTGTCAGATAGGGATGACCATTCTTGTGGTCCCTACCTTACAGAATTGCTGAAAGAACCAAAGGAGATAATGCATTTAAAAGTACCCTGCAAGTGGCAAGCATCATGTAGATATTAAGTATTATATTGTCACCATCACTATTGAAGAGGCTTAGTTGATTCTAAGACCAGTTAGCTTATCAAGAAAAGCTTGTGGGCCAGGTGTGGTGGCTCACTCCTGTAATCCCAGCACTTTAAGAAGTGGAGGTGAGAGGACTGCCTGAGTCCAGGGATTGGAGACCAGCCTGGGCAACTTGGCAAGAGCTCATCTCTACAATAAAATAAAAACAATTAGCCAAGTGTGGTGGTGTATGCTTGTAGTTCCAGCTACTTGGAAGGCTGAGGCAGAAGGATTACCTGAGCCAGCAGGTCAAGGCTGTGGTAGCTGTGAGCATACCACTGCACTCCAGCCTGGGTGACAGAGTGAGACTCCAACACAAAACAAACAAAAAGCTTGTGACAGTTTACTTCCAACCTTCACAACCTGGCTAATCTTCCATGACTTCCTTCCCTAGACTCCAATTACATCTGCCTTGAATTTACTTCTCCATGTCTTTGTGCCTACCACCTTTCAGAACAGAAATTCCTTCCCTGTCCCCCTCCATTAGTGGAAATAATATTCATTCTTCAAGGGCTATATCAAATCGCTCTTCTTCTTGGCTACTCTAGCCCAAAGCTGTCTTCTCTTTAAATTCCTACTATTGTCTCTACCACCCAATCAGCACTCGGTATGTACTCCTGGGGATTGCTGCCTCCCTGTCTCTGCCTTTGTCTCTGTCTCTCTGTTTTTCTCCTGATGGCACAGAATGTCTCTTTTATTTCTCTGTGTACCTCACAGGACCAGACTACAGGAGGATGGCTGACTGCTTAGACACTGCATCTATCTACTGCAGGAGAGCTCACAAAATTCTTAACCTTGACTTCTTTCAATCCTTCCAATAGCTTCTGAGGTAGGCAGAGCGGATATTAGTATCTCCATTCTATAAATAAGGAACTGTAGGCTAAGAGAGATGAAGTGTTTGGTTATGATTCCACAGCTAAAATATACTTCTGTGTTTCTCCAAGTTCATTGCTCTCTTTCACAGACCACCCTGCATCTCCTGCCACTCGCAATTCCTATTTTGATCCATCTGAGCAGTATAAAACTGTTTGGTTTTCCCTCCTACTTCAGAAACTTTCAATATAAAACTCCCTTTGACATATTAGTAAGACTCTTTTTGGGGGTTAGTTACTCCCTGAATACAAGAGGGTACTTCCGGAAGCCGCCCTACTGGAACTACAGAAAATGTCCAGTGAGGGGGACCTCCCTACAAAAAATGGATTATTATTTTTTTTTTGGAGGGCAGGCCCCTTGTAGTACAGCCTTCTCCCACTAGGTTAGTGTTCTAGGAACCCATCGGCATTAGCGTGCCAACTAGCACTGTTGTGAAAGACTGCGTTTGGCTTCAGTGAATTTTTTTGGAGATTCTTTCAGTGTGTTGCCCATTTTACGGTGGGTGGTTTATGAGCTTACTTGCCCACACTGCACTGAATGTTCAGCAGTTTTTGACAAAAAAAAAAAAAAAAAAAAAAAACCGCACCGAAAAATGGCATGACCCCATACCCCATCCTTCCTATTCACCCAATCTCGACCCAAGAGACTTTTGTTGTTGTTGTCTACCTAAAGAAAGAAGTCCTCAAAGAAAAACATTTTGCTGGTGTGGAAGAGATGAAACAAAAAATGACAGAACCACTAAAATGTATCAAAACTGGTGAGTTCAAAAACTGCTTCAAGCAGTGGAAAAAGCATCTCAACAGGTGTATTGCGTCAAACAGATATTACTATAAAGGTGACTGAAGTTTAAACATGTAAAAATAAGTGTATATATTTTAAAATAACTAAAATTCATTTTTTGGGGTCCCCCCCATATAGGATCTGGGTTTGGCTTACCTGGGCCCTGCAGAAAACATTCTTACCATTTCTACTTGAAGAACTTAATGTCACTACGTTACTAATTACTGACTTTGGTGACTAATTACTTATTTTAATGCAGAGGGCTGCATGGAAGTTTTAGTCAACTAATAAAAAAAATCAGATTTAAATTTGGATAATTGTTATGGTTTGGGTGTTTGTCCCCTCCAAATAGCATGTTGAAACTTAATCCCCAATGTTGAAGGTGGGGCCTAATGGGAGGTATTTGGGTCATGGGGATGAATCCCTCATGAATAGATTAATACTTTCCCTCGGGGGTAAGTTCTCACTCTCTTAGTTCCTTGAAAAGGTGGTTGTTAAAAGAGCTCGGTTCGAGACCCGCCTGGGCAACTTGGTGAACCCTCATCTCTGCAATAAGTCAAAAAAATTAGCCAGGCGTGGTAGTGCGTGCCTGTAGTTCCAGCTACTTGGAAGGCTGAGGCGGAAGGATCACCGGAGCCCAGCAGGTTGAGGCTGCGGTGGCCGGGAGCGGCCACTGCACTCCAGTCCGGGGGACAGAGTGAGACTCCAACTCAAAAAATAAAATAAAATAAAAATAAAAGAGCTCAGCACCTGTCCCCCTCTTGCTTTCCCTCTAGTAATGTGGTCTCTGCACATGCTGGCTCCCCGTCACATTCCTCCATGAGTGGAAGCAGCCTGAGTTCCACACAAGAGGCTGATTAGGCTGCACAACTGACCAGGCAGAAATAGAAAAGCCTGTTCTTTCTTTGCCCACTTCAGAAATAAAATGGGCAATCTGAAGGCTTCTATTAAAAGTGTTTTTTTCTTCACAAAACTAAGTGCACCAAGAGCAGAAATAAAATAAGGAAAAGATCAATTTCTAGTGATAAACATAAGCTAAGCCAATATCTTCTGAAATGCTAAAACCCTAGATTTTACAGTTATAATCCAATAAAGAGAATATTGGATATTCACAGTCACTTAGAGTTTACAGAATATTTTCACTCATATTATCTTACATTAACCTCATAATAACTCTATGATGTTTCAAAAGAGTTACTATTATCCCTTTTCAACAGACTCAGGCGGGCTAAATGAGGTCCCCATGGTCAAATATATACCACATGGCAAAACCAGGACTTAAACCTACATTATGTTGATTCTAAGGCCAGGGATCTACATCTTTTACTGGGTTACCCCAAATAACAATAAGTTTCTCTATTCGGTTAACTCTCACCGCCCATATCTAAAAAAATTGCCCCACTGTATCTGTGGTCTCTTTTATAAAGCATATCTTGGAAGTTATCCCAAATTACTCCAAACAAATACTCCAATAAAATGTGCACATTTCAAAGGTACCCCAAATGGCCTGCTTGGTTGGTCCTCTCTCACAATAGTCAAATACCACATCTACAGGCCTTTCAACTCTATGATTCTATGACTTTCAAGAGAGAAAAGGAGAAGAATATAGGGAAATAATCTTGGAAGGATTTGTTTTTGGAGACTAAAGAACAGTGAAGATGATTTTTTCCTCTGTTTTCTGGAAATTCAGCAGGATGAGGACTCAGATAAAATATTACCTGCCCACATTCCACTGAAGCTAAGGCCTCCCTATGCTCATGCTACTACCATGAAGTCAGCACTCTGGGCCTGGCCACAGCCTACTAACCCTTCCCTGCTCCTAAGCATTCGTGAATATGAGGTCAGAGAGGAGAGAGAACTGGAGAAGAATAAAATGAAGATTCTCTTAGCCTCCCCACTAGGTGAAATGTATCTTTAATGTCATCCATTTCCCTATTGCTCTCATCTCTCCTCTCGCCCAAAGACTATCACTCTACTCTATTTCTGCTGATATCCATGATCCCAAATCACACTCTGTTCCATCCCTGAACCCCAACCTATTTCCTTAATGCTCAGTTTTAAAGAATTTCAGGAATCAGGGTAAAAAGCCCTCTCATCGTAGGTGGTACCGCTTGACTAAAGCACAGATTACTGTGGCCTCAGCTTCTTTCTTTCACCCCCTTCTTTCTCTAGCTGCCACCTCAGGGGGGGCCACAGGGCACTTCCAGGTGGTCATTTCTCCTACCATTCATCTCATTGGTTACCTTATTTTCTTAATAGGTTCAGAAGTCAACTTCTCCTGGGTAACTTGTCTCTTTACAAATATCTGAACAGAGGATTGCTATATCTCAACCCTTAGGAGCCTCTTCTGGCACTGAGAACTGAGGGAGGCTAAGCTTCAGAGATGGCTAACTTTCCCTTCCCCTAGAAAGGGAAAACTCTATATTTTGTTTCTCTTGTAGCATGGACATCTGCCCACACTTTGGGGGAAGGGAAGATGAGAGGGAACAAGTCTAGGGAGTAAAGGCTCAGGGAAAATAGATTACTTACTTTCCCCAGAAGCATTCTCACTGTGTTTGCCTGTTGCAGCTGCTGAAGTCAGATCAAGGAACCTGTAGATTTCTTGGATATATATTTTCCTGCTTTGTAGGGTATTGGCTGCATGATCTGATAAAAGCTGTGACTAAACGAACACTACGATTTGTATTCCCACAGCCACAAGTGTATTGGCTACTTCTCCTCCCCTTCTTTTCCTCCCCCTTTGGCTCTGGAAGGTTCATTACTTACAGTTACTGCAGAATCAATCTGAACTGGCCAAAATCAGTGATGGAATTTATAGCATAATAAATGCCCTGCCGCACAAATGCAGTTACACATGAAAGACTTGGGAATGTTCTTTTGAGCAATCTTTCTACATTGTGGAGTGTACTATTTTTTTTTTTTATCAATTTAACAGAATCATCTTAAGCATATTTTGAGAAGTATAATCCTGACAGCTGCAGAGCAGATTTTCCCTGAGGCAGGTATTGTTGCAAAACAACAACAACAAAAAACAATATTAGTGATAAAAATCTTAGCATATTAGAACTTGGAAAGGAAACTAAATACATCTTTTTCATTCTTCACACCAATCTTTTAGAGCTCCATTTTCTACCTCACACTGCTTTCCACTTTCTCGTTGAATTTTTATTTTTGTAAAAGTGTTTTAACACTTCTTGAAGCACACTAATGAACTGTTCTTTAAGAAGAACCAGCCGTACCAAAGTTGACTTTGAGAGGCAGGCAGAATTTGAAGTGCACTCAAAAGATAATGCACAGATTGGGTTATCAATGATTTTTCTTTTTAAAAGTCAGCAAGTTAAAAGATTACGTTGGAATCTGGCCCATTTTTCTTGCTAAGTGCCCATATTATGGGTGAATCCTGTTTTACAGCATTCTGATACACACAGAGCTGAACTTGAGCGCGAAACATCGAAAAAAAAAATCAGAAAGACAGATGGTAGGCCGTCCTCCCCAAAACTCAATTTCATATTATGCATGTGATTGCTAATAGGCAAGCACTAAAAAACAATTTTCCTTGACGGAGAAGGGCTGATAAATTGTCAACATAAAGTTAGACTGTGGTTGCTCCAGTGATCGAAAGCTCGTCTGTGAGTTTGGTCCCATCAAAGTCAGCTTCTTACAACCGTATCAAAATTTATGAATGCATATGTCTATAAAGTGACTGAAAAGAACCCATAATGCATGTTTGTTTATTGTGCATCAGCTCTGTGTTGCTTTAGTACATGCAAAATTTGAACATACACCCAAGTCTGTTTTTGTCCAGTTTACTTTTATTAGTCTCTGTACACGAGAAAGAGCTAAGCCTTAACTGGGGACTGGGGAGGGGGGGTGACTTCTCCTTCAATCCTGAGACCCAACTTAACCAAAAAGATCTTCTCTTAAACGACTCTTGTATGGTTTGTGAGTGTACTCCACAGGGTCACACTAGCTTTGTGGTGATAGAAGTAGATGCATTTGAGAGCATTCGAGAACATTGATTATAAGGAAAAGAAAAAGATGTCTGAGAAATAAAAAATAAATCAAATCAAGCAGATAAAAAGCAACTCAGCTAATGAGATCTGCAATACAAAGCACCAGAGTTTCATATTATCTTTAATAGAAGGGTAAAGCCTACACAGATGTTGCAAAAATAGAAAGGGCTTTTCTTTTTATTTGTTGAAATTTTATTTTTAAAAAAGTAATCATTCAACCCAGAAATATAAAAGTTTATCCTATGGGGAGAAGGAGAGAGTAAGGGTAAAAATTTGGTCATATTGAACATCTAGTAGCCATATACTGTATCTGATTTTTACAAAACCACTTAAAATATTGAATACGTGCATGGTTATAAAACACACATTTTATGTCATCAGTTGCAAGTCACTTAAGAGTAGTTGTTTTAATTGCAGATTAGTTGTAACTGACATGGCATGCACAGATGCTGTTGAAACGTAGGGAATGGGTACTCAGATAACACTGTTTACTAAGGTTACTATAAAGTCTGAATGGCCAAACCACATTAGAAGTATATAAGTTGCAGAACAAGTAATTCTTCTGATGGACAAGAGGTAATAATCTTTAAAGCCAAGAGTTTTACTAAATGACATATTTAAGGGAAACCAAGCCTCAGACTGCCCGAAATGTACATTTTATTTATGTTGTGCCAAATACAGAGACATTTCCAAGAACCCAGATATCTAATGGTATGTAGACAAAGTACGTAGGTGACTGAAAACTATGTGATGCTTCTTACCTCTGATTCATTTTGCAATCCCAGCTTTCAATGCCTAACAATTGAGTTTTGTTTCCAGAGTTACTGGCTCAAGGAAGATAGCAATCTGAGATTAAGGGGAAAAAAAATCCTGCACTCATGTTGGCAGAATGAAGGAAGGAAAATAAACGGAGAAATTTCCAAAAGAAATTATTCAACGACTTATTTAAATCTACATACTTACTCTCTTATTTCATAGGCTGAGAACAACCTTCATAGTTTCCTTCTTAGAAAATCGTGCTCTTTCTCTTAAAAGAATTTCTTCTTTCTCAAGAAATTTTGTTAACATGAAACAGTCTTAATCTTCATCTTTGTTACCTCAAACACTGAGTAGCTCACAGGGCTGGCGTTACACCAAGTGAAGGTTCTTACCCGTGCCTACATTTACCGACTCAAATTAGATGTCTTTACTCCGGGTTCTCTTGAGCACCAGACTTTTTTCTGTCCAAAACACTTGATGCCTTCATCTCTTTATGGATACTGTCCCTTCTGTACAGATTTCCCTTCCCTAATATCTCGGTAGGATGAGTCCATCATTTAAAAGCTGGCTAAAATGATGTTCTCTTCAAGAGTTCATTTCCACCAGAGAGAATTGTTTACTTTATCCTATTGCCCTTGGAACTTACCTCTATTACAACATGTATCATATTATCTCATTATCATTTCTTTGTGTGCTGGCCTAAGTCTAGAGTCTGCTCTCTGAACCAAGGACTCTGTTTTATCCATCTTTGTCTTCCCAGTCCCCAGTAAAGTGTATAATACACAACAGGTACACAATCAGTATTGACTACATGATTGAGTGAAATCAATTCCTAAATACTTTGAACAAAAGGTGATGTTGAAGAATGAAAATTATAGATCATTCTCGGTTACACTGGACTTCTCTTTTGTTTTCTCAGGTTATTATGAAACTGACAAAGCTTGTTTTTGAAAAAGTTCCATTATGTAGATGTAAAGCTTTGGGAAAAAAATGACATCTGAAACGCTAGTTGGAACACTTAAAATTAGTTATTTCATATCAGTCTTGAAAGAACTGAAGTAGATAAGCTTTAGGGTCAGCATATGCCTTGTTCAGCTTTCTTTAAAGGCATGGGGAATAATAAAGCTCTCCATTTTATCTTCAGTGAAATAATACTGCTGAAATATCACCTCATTTTTGATGTCAGTGATGATTTCTTCTTACCTCCATGATGTCAAAAGGGAATTATTATTATTAGAATGACCGAGTACTAATGATGCTGAAAAAAAAGAGGAATAGCTGAAATCACCATAACCCAAACATCTAACGTATCCCTTCTTGACCGATCCTCACTATTTGGTACTTTGAACAGTCACTCTGCAATATCACAGCTGTGTAAAAATTATCCTAAGCAGGAAGTAAATCAAGAGCAGGTGCCTGTGAATTTTCACTAGCAGAGTATCATCCTTTTAAAGCTTTTAGGACTGGATGGCATAATTAGGAGGTGTGATTTATGACTACAAGAAGGACAAGATTCTTTGAGGGCCAAAATGTCTCATGGGATCTTGTGGCACACCTCCACTGATATTTTTCTCAAGTGGAAAACCACTGTGTGGGGAGGAAGATTGGCCGAGGGGCCTCTCCAGGCTTAATAGTCTGTCAGCCCTCTCTGGAACAGTGACAGTATGGCCTGTTGGTTCTGATCCTCACTTTCCTTTTCACCTGCTGAGAGCCTTGCTATCTACATGTGTCTACTTTAGGGTTCTGATTCAGGGCTGACTTGTAGGGCTCTCTGAGTGCTTGAGAACATGGAAGTGCTAGGCACTGTCACTTTTGTGTCCTAGAGATCAAACCCATAGAGCTTAACATTCTTCTACCGTGCCAAGGTGCTTGGTATCTGGTGACTATGAGTTCTTGGGCAAATTGCATCACTCATCAGATCATTTCAGTGGAGAGAAAGACACATTTAATAGAGAAGATAGTAATTCATAATAAAATAACAATTGAGGAATAAAAAATATTTTCCATTTCTATGCTATCTTGCTTTGAGGAGCTTTACAGTCATCATTGAGGAGCATTTGCCCAGGACTCAACTGCCTGGAGGGCTATTCCAGGCAAGTTAAACGTTTCAGGTACCTTTGACTGGAAACTTACAACCATTTCAGACAATGCTGGCACAGGTGTTCACCAATAAGTCAACTGTAAAAAACAATTAAAGGGGGAAGACAAATAAATAAGAACATGATGTTGTGTGTTATTTGGCATAAAGAGGAGGTGAGACTATCTTGTATGGTCTTTGCCACTGTTCATGGAATAAGGCAAAGGAATATTTCTCCAATCACCATTATTTTTTGTCTTAAGTTTAGGATTTAGATTGATTTCTTAGAGTCTGGGTGGTTTTTTAGTCCATCCATAGTCTCTCCCAAGAACAAGGTACAAAAACAAGGTATAAAAAGTATACTGAGCCCTCCCTAAAAATGACAAAATTTTTCCCAGACCTATTCCCCCTTGCAACAATGATTTGGTAAGTGTTTTCCAGAATATTTCAGATTTGCAAACTAGTTTTGGCTGCAAGGCAATATAACAATTCTTGGTGTCTCTAAATGGCCCTTGTGGGAACTTCTGGCAGACTTTAACTTCCCTCATTCCAGGAATCAGGGACTGCTCCTGAGTAGACAGATCTATTTGATTCTACCCAGAATGTCCCAAAGGGCCTACATTCCTATGTATAGAGTCAAGCTCAAGAGATGGATGAAAATTTTTTTTTGACTCTCCACACCAGGTGTGCCCCTATTAAGTCACTCTGTTTTTCATGACTTCTACAAGGAATCATGAGTTTGAAGGACATTTGACAAGGGGCTGTTGAGCACTGTTAAATATAATCAAAACTACCAAGTAATAATCAAGTGTCTCTTGATTGTACTTCCAGAGCTCTAGCCACTAGAATTGGGTACAAGTGGGGTACAAGTTAAATTCACGATGATTTTTTAAAAACTGAATATGATAGCATGGAAAATATGTCACAGAATGTGTCAACCATTATTGCAGTATTTTTAAAAGGAAAAGTTATCACAGTATCATCTTTAGTATCACCAGGACCTGGAAACTAAAATAATTATAGAATTCTATTAGCAGCATAGTCTCCCCTCTAAGTCTTCTTTAAAGGAACTGGAACACGGACCTAAGGAAAAAATATGTTCTCACCTTAGTACAAATCATGTCTAATATTTATGCCCTCATTAGTTTTTAAAAAATAAATGTTTATTGAATTTCCACCGTGCCTGAAACTATTCTAGGAGCTTCCTTTTACACTGTATGGGGGGGAGGGGGCTACAAATAAATGTATAGAAACAGTATCAGGTTGTGTTAAGTGGATGCAGAACAACAATAAGGAGCAGGATAAAGCAGATGATGGGGTGCAGAGGAGATGCTTGAGCTATTTTGGATGGGGTAGTGAGGAAAATTATATCTGAGCCAAAATCTGAGTGAAGTACAGGTGTGACCCATGAGCATATCTCAGGACAATACATGTTCTAGGGAAAATAAAAAGCAGATATGAAGGCTCTGGTAAGAGGGAGGTATATATGCTGCTATAAGTCAAATGATAACTTATGTGGGTTGTTTCTATAGATAATTGCCATCTGTGAGCCAAAAGTGATGTTTTTAGCATGGCAACCTAGCGATATCTACTGCTCACTGGTAGTCCAGATGAAAAGAAACACACATGGGCTTTTCAGACAAGATGGTGACCGGACAGGTCAGACTTTCAGAGTCTCTGCAAAAGCAAGTGTCCATAAAGACTCTCTGCGTGAGTAGGCGTGTGCTGGTGGGAGAGTGAAAGTCCATCTGAGGGGAGACTTGGGTTCATTCACCAAGGGCCCCCCTCTGAAGGCGACTGCAAGCCCCCACTGCCCTGAGACTGCAGCTGTGGGCGTGCAACATTGTCTGTGGTTCACAGGACTCTCCTGAGAAGAGCCTGCTGAATCCAGCTGATTCTCATCACCTGGTGCTTGGCCCACACCATCACCTGTTATAGCTGGAGACCTAGATCTGATCAGTGGAGAGAGAAGATCGGCGAGAGCCAGAAAGGAGCCCCAAGCCTGGTGAAGAAGCACAATTACAGCCATTTTCTCTGTCCTAGGACCAGGCAGAGACCTGCATTGCCCCACCCAGCTCTGCTGAGCTCCGCCCAGCCTCCAACTTGGGACCTAAGGTAATCTCATCAAACTGGGAGAGACAGAAGCTCCGCCCCCATGCTGGATCAGACACAGACAGGTCAGATCTGAGTGGCAGACTTGATAGGCAGCAAGCCGGGTGAGTGCAGATCTGATCTACCCTCCTTCCACAGTAGGTCAAGCTGTGAGCAACCCTATCAGCCTGTGCTGAGGGCTAGAGATCAGAGCTGAAAGGATGTTGCACTTAGAGGAACGACTTCAGAGCGAGTTTGGTTCCTTGTTTTTATTTAGATTTTTTGTCTGTTTGTTTTGCTCATTTTTGTTTGTTTTTTGTTTTAGTTTTTTTCTCTTTCTGTTTTTGATAATGCTCTCATACTTGCTTTGTTTCTGTTATTTTACTGATTTTTTTTTCTTTAGAATTCCTCTTTGTGTATGGGAAGAGTATATCAGTACAGAGGTTTTTGTTGGTTTGTGTGTTTATATGATTGTCTGCATGTTTTAGTTTCTCTTACTATTTTCTGTCTTTGTGTCTCTTTTCATTCGTTAGTTGGTATGTCTGTCTGTTTTCCCTCTTACTCTTCTCTCTCTCCACCTTCCTCTTGCCCCTTCTTCCTTTTTCCATTCTTTTCCTTTTTCTTACCTCATTTTGCTCTCAGGAAGCAAAACAATACCCCCACTGAATGGGCAGATTGTAAGGCAGTGGGAAGTGGGTTCCAGGGTGCCCAAACACCTGTCAGTGGATACTGGGATCTGAAGATAGATTTTGAATCACAGCTCTCCCCTCAATTAAATCTCAAAACTGCAAAAAGTACAGCCCTCAACTTACAGTCCAGCTTCAGAATTGAACAAAGTCAAAGGATCCACATAAGGAAGAATAGGAGATTGAGCAAACAGAAGTAAAAGCAACCCCACCATCCCTGAACAAAAGAATTAAAGAAGAAAAAAAATGGGGGGGGGGGAGGAAAATCTACACAAATGAAGAAAAACCAAAAGAATAATATGGGTCTCTCATAGACCCTTGGCAGGTCAGACACCGAGAAAATAGACTTTGGAATGCAAACAGTGAAGAGCCTCAAGATGACTGGTCTCAAACTACAAACCCAGATATGAAGACATTAATAGAATAAATAGAATCAAGGAGAGACAAGAGGAAAATAGGAAGGAATTGATAACTGAGATAACAGCAGTAAAGAACACTGTGAATGAAATAAATAACAAACTCATAAGCATGGAAAGCAGAATTAGCCAAGCAGAAGAAAGAATCTCAGAGCTTGGGGACCAAAATATAGAACTAACCCAAACTGTCAAACACATAGAAAAGAAGCTTAAAAAGACAGAATAAAACCTTCAAGAGATGAACAATTATTTCAAGAGGTCTGAGGCAGAAAAAGAGATAGAGACCACCCTGGAACAAATATTCCATGAAATTATTCAAGAAAACTTCCCTTATCTCATTAGTGATGCAGCCATTCAAACACAAGAGATTCAGAGAACCCCTGCAAGAATGAGAAGACCAACTTCTAGACACATAGTAATTTGCCTAAACAAAGTAGGTTTAAAAGAAAAAATCCTAAAGGGAGCAAGAGAAAAAGGTCAGACTACCTACAAGGGAAGACCAATTAGAATAGCAGCAGATTTTTCTACAGAAACACTTCAGTCTAGGAGAGCTTGGAGCCCAATCTTCAAAGTTCTCAAAGATAAACAATTTCAACCAAGAATAACTTAGCCAGCTAAGCTAAGCTTCATCAGTGAGGGAGAATTAAAATCTTTCCCAGACATTCAATCACTAAAAACCTACGCTGCTTCTAGACCAGCTCTACAGGAAATGCTTAAGAAAGTATTAAACACAGAAGAAAGGGAAAAAAGAACGACAATGTTCTTCACAAGAGTGAAGGAAAAAGATTGAAAACACACATGAATCAACCCAAAAGTCAAAAGAGAGACAACAAACAAACAGGAACAACAACAACTCTATAAGAACCTCATGACAGGGATAAATTCTCACATTTCAATAAGTAGCCTGAATGTGAATGGACTAAATGCACCATTAAAAAGACACAGAATGGCAAAATAGATAAAATATCATGAGGCAACAATATATTGTCTCCAAGAGATTCAGCTCACCAGAAAAGACACTCACAGATTCAACATAAGAGGATGGGAAGCAAAATTTCAGGTGAACGGAACACAAAAGAAAGTAGGAGTTGCAATCTTAATCTCAGACAAAATACCCTTTAAGCTATCAAAAATTTAAAAAGATACAGAAGGTCACTATATAATGATAAAAGGTTCAATCTATCAACAAGAAATAACCATCCTAAACATATATGCACCCAACATAGGAGCACCAACTTTCATAAAGCAGCTTCTAGGCAAACTTAAAAAAGATATTGACTGTGACACTATCATAGCTGGGGACATTAATACCCCACTCACAACCCTAGACAGATCATCGAGCAAAACATCAGAAAGGAGATCCAGAACCTCAATGTGACTCTTGGCCAAATGGACTTAACTGATACCTACAGAACACTCAACCCAACACCACAGAATATATATTCTACTCATCACCACATGGAACGTACTCTAAGATCGACCACATCCTTGGCCATAAATCAAGCATAAACAAATTTCATAAGTTTGAAATTCTGCCATGCACCTTCTCAGACCACAGTGGAATAAAAATAAATATCAACACCAACAAAGTTCCCACAAAACCCACAAAGACATGGACACTAAACTGCATGATGCGAAGCAACTCCTGAGTCAACATAGAAATCAAAACAGAGATTAAAAGATACCTGGAAACAAATGAAAATGAAGAAACATCTAACAAAAACCTCTGGAATGCCATGAAAGCAGTAGTAAGAGGAGAATTCATATCTCTACAAACACACATGAAGAAAATGGAAAGATCACAAGTTTATGATCTAACAAGTCACCTAAGGAAGCTGGAAAAGCAAGACCACCAAAACCCTAACTTCAGAAGAAGAATCCAGATCATCACAATAAAAGCCCAAATCTGGGACAGAGAAGACAAAAAGATAATACAAGAAAAAAAAAAATCAATGAAACAAAACTGCTCTTTGAAATGATAAAAAGATGGATGGTCCCCTAGCTAGTCTGACCAAAAAAAAAAAAAAAGAGAGAAAAAGCCCAAACAAACACAATCAGAAACACAAAAGATGAAGTCACAACTGATCCTGAAGCAATACAAAAGATTATCAGAGACTACTATGTACACTCGTATGGAAACAAATTTGAAAACCTAAAGGAAATGGAGGACTTTCTGACATCACACAACCTCCCCAGGTTGAAACAAGAAGAAATCAAGACTCTAAATAAACCAATAATAAACCAGGGAATTGAATATGTCATAAGGAAACTACCTACAAAATGAAACAAAACAAAACAAAAAACCCTGGATCAGATGGCTTTCCAGCAGAATTTTATAAAACACACAAGGAGGAAATGATACTTATCCTACTGAAAGTATTCCAGGTGATTGAGAAAGATGAAACTCTCCTCAAATCATTTTATGAAGTTAGCATCACATTGATACTCAAGCCAGGTAAAGATCCAACAAAGAAAGAGAACTACAGGCCAATATCCTTGATGAACATAGATGCTAAAATTCTCAACAAGATCCTAGCAAACCAGAGTCAACAACACATCTCAAAAATCATCCAACATGACCAAGACCAAGTAGGCTTCATCCCCGGGATGTAAGGTTGGTTCAACATTCGTAAGACCAAGACCATACACATAATTAAATACATCAACAGATGTAAAAACAAAAACCACATCATTATATCATTAGATGCAGAAAAAGCTTTTGATAAAATCCAGCACCCATTCTTGATAAGAACCCTTGAACATCTAAGCATAGATGGAACACATCTCAAAATAGTAAGAGCCATCTATGAGAAACCCATAGCCAGCATACTGCTAAACAGACGGAAATTAGAATCATTTCCCCTGAAAACTGGAACAAGACAAGGATGCCCACTCTCACTCCTCCTGTTCAACATAGTTGTGGAAGTCCTAGCTAGAGCGATCAGAGAGGAGAAGGCGATCAGGGGAATCCAATTAGGAAAAGAGGAAATCAAGTTATCTGTCTTTGCAGACAACATGATTCTATACCTCAAAATCTAAGAGAATTTGTCAAAAACCTCCTTGCACTGATAAAGAACTTTGACAAAGTCTCAGGGTATAAAATAAATGTGCAAATGACAATCGCATTTCTATACACCAATAATAAACAAACAGAAATCCAAATAAAAAGCACAATTCCATTCACAATAGCCACAAAAAAAATGAAATACCTTGGCATCTTACTAACCAGAGATGTGAAAGACCTTTACAATGAAAACTACAAAATACTGCTCAAAGAAATCAAAGATGACACAAACAAGTGGAAAAATATTCCATGTTCATGGATTGGAAGAATCAACATTGTTAAGATGTCCATTCTACCTGAGGCAATCTACAGATTTAATGCAATATCCATCAAATTACCAGCAGCATTCTTCTCAGACCTAGAAACAACAATACAGAAATTCATATGGAAACAGAAACAACCACAAATAGCCAAAACAATCCTCGGCAAAAAACAAACAAGCAAACAAACAAAAAAACAAAACAACAGCAACAACAACAACAAAAAAAACCCCAAAAAACCAAGCAGGAGGTATCACACTCCCAGACTTTAAACTTTATTATAAAGCTATAATAATCAAAACAGCTTGGTATTGGTACACGAATAAGCATATAGACCAATGGAATAGAATTGAGATTCCAGAAGCAAAACCTCAATTTCTCAACCAACTCATCTTTAATAGTCTCCACCACCAACTACGGGGGAGAGGAGAACCTATTCAGTAAATGGCACTGGGAAAACTGGCTGACCACATGCAGAAGATTGAAACAGGACCCCTACCTATCCCCATACACAAAAATCAACTCTAAATAGATCAGAGACCTAAATGTAAAACCTCAAACTATTAGAACCTTAGAAAATGCAGAAGACACCCTTATGGAAATTGGAACTGGCAACCAATTCCTGATCAAAACCCCAAGTGTCTATGTCATAAGAGATAAGATAAGTAGGACCTCATCAAACTGACAAGCTTCTGCAAAGCCAAAGAAACCATCAAGAGAGGAGGGAGATAGTCCACAGACTGGGAAAAAAATTTGCCAACTCTATGTCTGACAAAGGCCTAACATCTAGGATCTACAAGGAACTCAAATGTACTGAAAAGAAAAAAACAAACAGCTCCTTTACAAAGTGGGCAAAAGATATGAATAGACAGTTCTCAAAAGAAGATATACGAGCAGCCATGAGATACATGAAAAAATATTCAGCCTCACTAGTCATCAAATAAATGCAAATCAAAACTACATTGAGATACCACCTAACTCCAGTCATAATGACCATTATCAATAACTCAAAAAATAACAGATGCTGGAGAGGATGTGGCGAAAAGGGAACACTTCTACACTGTTGGTGGGAGTGTAAACTAGTACAGCCTCTGTGGAAAATAAAACAGTGTGGTGATTCCTAAAAGTTCTAAAAATCAACCTTCCATATGACCCCACAATCCCCTTACTGGGAATATACCTGGAAGAACCCAAATGACTCTACAAAAAAGATACCTGCACACATACGTTTATCGCAGTGTTGTTCACAATAGCAAGAATATGGAACCAAATGTGTTGCCCATCTAAAGAGGACTGGATAAAAAAGATGTGGTACATATCCACAATGGAATATTACGCAGCCATAAAGAAGAACAAAA
This sequence comes from Cephalopachus bancanus, assembly GCA_027257055.1. Lineage (NCBI taxonomy): Eukaryota > Metazoa > Chordata > Mammalia > Primates > Tarsiidae > Cephalopachus > Cephalopachus bancanus. Next base: position 334,614 of record JAPVLO010000430.1, on the reverse strand, counting down.
TCATGAATTTCGCAGCAACCTGGATGGACTTAGAGTCTGTAATACTGAGTGATCTTTCACAGAAACAAAGAACTGAGTATCACATGTTCTCACTCATAAGTGGACCTTGAAAAACTGTCATGATACAAATAGAAAAGGATTGACAGTAGTGGGAAACTGCAGGGGTATAGTGGGGAGGGGAGGTGGGCTTGGCAGTAATGGAAATCTGCCTGGGGAAGGGGGGGCACACCTCATCAACAAGGGTACCTGCCTAATGAATATTTGTATACCTAACCCTGAATTGTACCCCACAATTTTAAAATAAAAAAACAAAAAACCAAAAAAACACACAAGGTTGGGTGTGGTGACTCATGCCTATAATCCCATCACTTTGGGAGACAGAGGTGAGAGGTTTGCCTGAGTCCATAGGTTTGAGACCAGCCTGACCTCATCTCTACAGTAAATCAAAAATTAGTCAGGCATGGTGGTGCATGCCTATAGTTCCAGCTACTTGGAAGGCTGAGGTGGAAGGATCGCCTGAGCCCAGCAGGTCGAGGCTGTGTCGAGGCTGTGGTGGTCGTGAGTGTGCCACTGCACTCCAGCCTGGGCGACAGAGTGAGACTCCAACTCAAAAAAAAAAAAAAAAAATTGAAACACACACACACACACACACACACACACACACACACACACACACACACAGAGCCAAGGCAGCAGCCCAAAGCTTGTCCCTTGGGCATTACTACAAAGGATAAATAACTGATTACACAGATGATTCTTTTGTTTAAATAAGAGTTTGTTACTCACTTTGCAATGAGGCCAGTCTGTTCATCTGATGGTGCGAGGGAAGTATTCAGAGAGAGACGGGAAAGATGTGATTGGTCTGGGTCCCCTTGAAAGTTACTACATGACAGCTATAAACCCCAGAATCCTGGTTCTTTCCCTCTACTTGGAATGAATCAAACTAATCCCCTATGAAAGGCTGCAAAGTACCTCTCAGATGCAGCAGGGTTCAAGTCACGGGGTAGCTGATCCTACCCAGATGGTTCAGTTCATGGCATGTAAATGTTCTATCCAAACCATGAAGCCCTGTGGGCTACAGTAGCCCTAGAAGTTTCATTTATTCCAGAGACCGACAACATCAAATCAGCCCTGCCCCTACTCCATTTCTTGCATGAAAGGGCAATATTAGTCTTTCCATGATGCTAAATCAATTCCAAAGAAAACCATTTGTATTTGCTTCTTTTGTTAAAGGGACAGATGACGTATTTCTGTCATATTTTGTCCCTTATAATCAAATCAATCAATATTCAGGACACTTAAGCAAGAAGAAATTTCCCAGAAATAAATGCATTTTCTATATTGGAAGAAATCATTTCTTATTCTAGAGCTCATGTAACTTCCAGGAGATAATGTGGAATATTACTGATGAATTATAATTTTCTGTAGTTACAGTGTATCTGCAGAGGTATGGCAGTTAAGGTTTTGCATAGTCTAGATTCAGCTTTATCAAACTCACAATACATGTTCCATAAACATGAAATTTCATGTGTGGATGTGGATTGTGTGTTCTCACTATGGGTCAGATACCGTGTTAAGCACTTTCTCTGCATGATCTCATTTTATTTCACAATAGCCTTATAAAGGAGCTCCTATTGATACTCTCACTATACAAGAGAGAACACAGATGCTTAAAGAAGTTAAACAACTTGTTTTTTCTTATTTTAAAGATGTGGGGTACAATTCAGAATTAGGTATACAAGTGGTCATCTTTTTTTTTTTGAGTTGTAGTCTCACTCCATCAACCAAACTGGAGTGCAGTGGCACGCTCCCGGCTATCACAGCCTCGACCTGCTGGGCTCAGGCGATCCTTCCGCTTCAGCCTTCCAAGTAGCTGGAACTACAGGCGCGTGCTACCACGCCCGGCTAATTTTTTTTGATTTATTGTAGAGATGAGGTCTCACCAAGTTGTTTGGGCAAGTCTCGAACCCGCGGGCTCAGGCAATCCATCACCTCGGCCTCCCAAAGCGCTGGGATTACAGGTTGAGCCACCGAGCCTGACCCAAGTGGTCATCTTACAGGTAAGTTTGGGCCAACTTTTGGTCCCCACTTTGCCTAGTTTGAGATCAGGTACCCTTATTGATGTTGTGTCCCCCACCCATCCCAGCAGTATCCTGCTACTGCCAATCCCTTTCTTATAGTATTATGGTAAATGTTCAGGGTCCGCTTATGAGTGAGAACATGTGATACTCTGTTTCTGTGATAGATCACTGAGTATGATAGACTCTAAATCCATCCAAATTGCTGAGAAGTCCATGTGCTTGTCCTTCTTTATGGCTGCATAATATTCCACCATGTATATATACCACATTTTTTTATCCAGTCCAATTTCGATGGGCAGCACAGTTGGTTCCATGTCTTTGCTATTGTGAATAGTGCTGCAATAAACATGCACGAGCAGATATCTTTTTTGTAGGATGATTTGAGTTCCTATGGGTACATTCCCAGTAGGGGGATTGCAGGGTCATAATGGAAGGCCGATGTCTAGTTCTTTTAGAAACTAACTTAAAGTCTTCATGTCAGGAATGCAGGACTAAGTCCATTTCCTGGGTTGTCTGACATCATAGCCACTGTGCTTATCACTCTTCAGTAGTTTTGAAATAATAAGGATCAAATGGGGTGATGTACAAGCATCCCTCATTTTATTGTGCTTTACTTTATTGCACTTTGCAGATATTGCATTTTTTTAAAACAAATTGAAGGTTTGTGACAACCCTATGTCAAGCAAGTTTTTCGGTGCCATTTTTCCAAAAGCATGTGCTCACTTTGTATCTCTGTGTCACATTTTGGTAATTTTCACAATATTTCAAACTTTTCCATTGCTATTATATCTGTTATGGTGATCTGTGATCAGTGTTATTACTATTATATTTTTGGAGGTACCACAAACCACACTCATATGAGGTGGTGAACTTAGTAAAATATGTTGTATGTGTTCTGACTGTTCTACTGACCAGCTATTTCTCAAACTTTTCCCCTCCCCTTGGGCCTTCTTGCTCCCTGAGACATAGCAATATAGAAATTAGGTTAATTAATAACCCTAACAACCATAGCCTCTAAGTATTCAAGTGAAAAGAAGAGTTGCACATCTCTCACTTTAAATCAAAAGCTAAATATGATTAAGTTTAGGGAGGAAGGTGTGTCAAAAGCCAAGACAGGCCAAAAGCAAGGGCTCTTATACCATACAGTTAGCCAAGTTATGAATGCAAAGGAAAAATTCTTGAAAGAAAATAAAAGTGGTACCTCAGTGAACACAAGAATTATAACAAGGTGAAATAGTCTGATTGCTGATAAGGAGAAAGTTTGAGTGGTCTAGATAGAAGATCAAGCCAGTCACAATACTCTTAAGTCAAAGCCTAAACCAGGGCAAGGCCCTAGGTCTCTTCATGTTTTTGAAGGCCAAGAGAGATGAGGAAGCTTCAGAAGAAAAGTTGGAAGCTAGCAGAGATTGGCTTATGAGGTTTAAGAAAAGAAACCGTCTCCATAACATACAAGTGCAAGGTGAAGCAGCAAGCTAATGTAGAAGCTGCAGCAAATTATCCAGAAGATCTAGCTAAGATAGTTGATGAAAGTGGTTCTACTAAAAAATAGATTTTCAGTGCAGATGATACAGCCTTGTATTAGAAGAAGATGCTATCTAGGACTTTCATAGGTATAGAGAAGAAGTCAATACCTGGCTTCAAAGAACAGGCTGATTCTCTTGTTAGGAGCTAACGTAGCTGGTGACTTTAAGTTGAAGTCACTGCTCATTTACCATTCTGAAAATCCTAAGACTCTTGAAAATTATGCTAAATCTACTCTGCCTGTGCTCTATAAATGGAAGAACAAAGAATGGATGATAGCACATCCATTTGCAGCATGTTTTACTGAATAGTTTAAACCCATTGTTGAGACCTACTACTCATAAAAAAGATTCCTTTCACAATATTACTGCTCATTGATGATGTAGCTAGTCAGTCATCCAAGAGGTCTGACAGAGATAGACAAGGAGATTAATGTTGTTTTTATGCCTGCTAACACAACACCCATTCTATAGCCCAAGGATCAAAGAGTAATTTTGACTTTCAAGTCTTATTATTTAAGAAATATATGCAATGAGGCTATAGTTGTCACAAGGAATGATTCCTCAGATGGATCTGGGAAAGATAAATTTAAAACTTTCTGGAAAGGATTCACCAGTCTAGATGTCATTAAGAACATTTGTGATTCATGGGAAAAGGTAAAAATGTCAGCATGAGTAGGAATTTGGAAGAAATTGATTCCAACACTCATGGATGACTTGGAGGGGTTCCAGACTGCAGTGGAGGAAGTAACTACAGATGTGAGGGAAACAGCAAAAGAGCTAGAATTAGAAGTGGGACCTGAAGATGGGACTGAATTGCTGCAATCTCATGATAAAACTTAAATGGATGAGGAGTTGCTTCTTATGGATGAACGAAGAAAGGGTTTCTTAAGAGGGAACTTACTCTTGGTGAAGAGGCTGTCACCTCTGTTGAAATGTCAAAAAAGATTTAGATTATTCCATAAACTTAGGTGATAAAGCAGTGGCAGAGGATGGACTCCAATTTCCTCAGCAGTTTTATTGTGGTAAAATACAATCAAACAGCATCACATGTTACAGAGAAATCGTTCATTAAAGAAGGAGTCAATCATTGTGGCCAACATCATTGTTGTCTTATTTTAAAAAATTGCCACAGTCACCTCAGCCTTCAGCAACCACCACCCTGATCAGTCAGCAGCCATCAGCTTTGAAGCAGTACTTTACTGAATGCTCAGATAATTGTTAACTTTTTTTTTAAGCAATAGAGTATCTTTTAAAAAAAGTTTTCAAGCAAAGTTTATTTAGAAAGTAAGTGGGGGTGGGAGGGTGGGGGGGGAGAGGGGGGGGGAAAGAGAGAGAGAGAGAGAGAGAGAGAGAGAGAGAGATTGAGATTCACTTTCCCAAGGTAGAGGAAGGGACCAGAGCTAAGAAAACATGATATCCATAGCTCAAAGAGCCATGTGGACACATTTGAGTTTAACAAAGCAATGGCAGCAATAAAATATCTTTAAATTAAGGTATGCATATAGCTTTTGAAGACTATAATGCTATTATACACTTAACAGACTACAATATAGCAGAAACATATTTTTCATATGCACTGGGAAAACAAACAATTCATGTGACTCACTTTATTCTCATCTTTGCTTTATTGCAGAGGGGAACCTAACCTGTAATATCTCTGAGATATGCCTGTTGTTAATTTCTGTAAAGAGTTTAATAACTGCTATTTCATACCACTAATTCAAGAAATGACTTTATGAAACAGAAATTTGAGGCCTCAGTAGGTGTTAGGGCATCTCAGCATGGTAAAGATTGTTAGGCCTGAAAAGAATGATTTGTGCTTGTATTTACTTATTTTTTGGAAAATATTGTTTATTTAGAAAGTAAATTGGACAGAGAGAAGGGTGGGGGGAGAAAGAGAGAGAGAGAGACACCTCCCCAAGGTAGGAAAGGGGGCCAAAGCTGAGAAAAACATGGCAGTGGCCAAAGCCCAAAGAGCACATGACCGCACCAGAATTTAGTAAAGCAATGGCCTGTATTTACTTTTTAACAACTAATTGTTGTCTTTTTTTAAAAAACTAGTTTTAATGGGCCAAAGTCTCATAATAGTGAAAATTATACAAGTAAATCTATTAGACCAGGAATTTACTTAAAGACACACTAACAATAATTTTAAGGGGATTAGTTAAAAGATATATATAGAAAAGTTTGTTAAGTTTTACATCAACGAGGTCATTTTCAAAGTGACCATCACTTTTGTTATTCTTAGCTAGCAAAGGGTCAGAAAACTGATCTGAAAAGATACAATATTAATCAAAGAAGGGATGTAGTTACCTCTCCTATCAGCTTTCTAAAATCTGTATAATGAAAAATGAAGTAACTTTAAGTTAGCAACATACTTGGGTTGCAGTCACTGACATACTTAGAATTTACAGACACTTCCCAGAATGGCTAGTGATTATACCTCTAGTTGGTAAAATAGCTTACTGATTAGTCCCGGCAGAAATGGCATATCCTAAGCTGGAACTACTGTCATGGTAATGGGAAATAAATTCTTTAAGATCAGAAACAATGTCAGCTGTATTTAAAATGACACCGGAAACCACGTTGTAATGGACAATTGTGCAGAGGTGAGCAGAGACTAAAACGAGATAATAGGATTTTAAAAATTTGATTTTATTGGTTCTCTCCTCTATTTGCATTTTTTCATCAGGATAACCTCTGCCTGTAAGTTCTACCCTGGAAATATCTTCTCCTTCAATTTATTCTGGGTGTCTGGGTTGATTGAAAGGCAATAAATGCAGAGCCTTTTTAGAAAGCCTGAATGGGTTGACAGAATTTTTGGTCTCTCTGAAAATTCATCTATTGATTTGACAAGACAGTTACATTTTGCGCAGCTTGGAATACTGTAGTCATCATTTCAAGACAACACAAAGCTGAAGCAAAAGGCTTCAAGAGAAGCACTGATATGTCTGGACACCTGGAACATCTCTGAATCTCAGATTGGAAGAAACATCCAGATGGCATCTAGTCTGTCAGTGGAAGAGAGACTCTTAATTGATGAGTTTAGTGTATGCTCTTAAATCTCTAGAGAAGTACCACTACTACATTGCTCCCTACATTAGTGCTGGGCGTACCTCCAAGTTATACTTTTCCTTGTGTGAGTAAAACTCACTGCTTACAGTTACCCTCTTAGGCAAGGAAAGCACCAGCCTTCTTATGACATCACATCACATATTCTTAGTAATCTCTGAAAAATCATGGCATTTTGCCAGAAGGCAAGATATTGGCAAATATTCTTCTAGTTTTCAGAAAAAGAGTGCCTCAAAGTAATAATCTCCAGAAAAGTTCTTGAAAGATGACTTAATAGAAAGTGGTGATCATCAGAGGCTGACATAAAATCATGATGAATAAATGATACTAACATGACTCTATTTTTCATTTTCTGAACGGAATCCTCATTTGATGGCAAAAAAAGAAATACTGTGGAGCTGGTACATTTGGATTTTAGTAAGGCACTGACAAAGATTCACAATATCCTTGTAGGCAAGGTGGAGAAACGTGAGTCAGATCGTGGTACGGTCATGTGGGTTCATAGCTATTGCAATGGTCACATTTAAAAGACACTGATGTCAATTAGCAGGATCTCTAGTGGTGTGTCATAGGGCTTGGTACTGACAATATTTTTAATTGGACTCTAAGAGGAGGACAGCATGCAATTCAATTCAACTACATTTACTGAATGACAGTTATGTGCAGCACACTGCTAGGTGCTGAGAGAAGAAAGCAGAATAAGAAAGCACAGAGTATCCAATGCAGTCTATTGGAAAGATGAAGGCATTTGGAATCAGAAGATCTGGATAATTCTCAGTCTTGTCATTGACCATTTATCTGAACTTAGATAAATCATTCATATTTCCATGCCTTAGTTTTACTTATCTTCAAAATTGGGAAAATAGAGACAATTACCTAAAAAAATTATAATGAGGTTCAGATAAAATGGAAAAAAAAGACACTTAGCTGAGCCTGTCTTATCTCACTTGATCTGTAGGAAAATTCTTTGAGTTAGGAACTATTAATAGCTTCATTCTACAGGTGAGAAAACTGAGGTACAGAGAACATAAGTAAAGTCTAAAAATATGATTTTAGCACAGAAGCGAAGGGATAATTTTGCATACATGCATTAGGGGAAATGAAAAAGAAATGATATTTGAGTGGTGTCATACTGACAGAGTTTTCTAGGTGTAAGTGAGGTGTTGTAGGAAAATAAAATATCATGGTCAAAAGCATAGCAATGTGGCTATGCAGATGTATTTCAGGAAAGACAATTGTCCTGATGTAGTCAGAGGTAAGAGTTCCAGGAAACAGTGGTGGGGATGGTGGTAGAAAATCTAAGTGGGGATCAGATTCTCGAGCATGTTGGCCTATGAACTTTGATGACAGCAGTATAAGTAAATAATCACTAAAACTTTGAGAAAGTATGCCAGGGAACAAAGTGTAGGGGAGAAGGAAGAAGCAACATCTTCTGGGAAATAATTTGGGAATTTCTCACCATAGAACTGGGAAAAGGCATTAAACTGGAGGAATGGAAACAGAAAAAGGCGGATTTAATCAATTTTGGCAGTATGTTAAAGTGGCAGGTGAACAAGAGGGAAAGGCAGATATCTTAGTATTGTGGACTTTATTAAAGAGCTCAACCAAGAACGACAATTCCAAATGATTAAGACAGTCAGTTATTAGTCCCGCTAGTTGGCTATGATCTTGAAACTTTTTATTCTTAATTTTTATTTATTTATTTTTTAAGAGAGAGAGAGAGAGAGAGAGAGAGAGAGAGAGAGAGAGAGAGAGAGAACGAAAGAGACTGGACTCCAGTCTAGTGCAGAAGCTCGATCTTGAAACTTTTTAACACACACATCCAACAAAGAACAAGCTTTGCATATGATGAGCCTTCAACTTTTAAATTTACCTAGCTGTAATTATGACATAGTAAAGTCTAGCAATGCAACTTTGTTTCACACCTAAATGAGCAGGAAGGAGGAGAAGCAGGTACTGAAAATAACTCTCTTGACCACAGATGAAATTTTAAAATATTGGGTCTCATATTTCTAAAAAAGGTTTTCTGAGGAATACTTTTCTTAAAGAAGATTATTTCTCTCTGCATGAGGGGATCAAAATGTAAATCTTAGTTTTGTGCTTTTGCAATCTAGGAGTTGATGTATTTTGGCATAGGACTTCTATATGTATTAACACTAGATGGATAAATGGGAGGAAGAAATGAAGAGGAAGAAAAGGGCTATTGTGATATGGATGAAATATGTTCTGGAAGGTGTGCTAAGCTGGTTTCTTAAGAAGTTCTGAAGATGTCATCATATTAAATAGAGTTCTGTAACCTGAGCTCAATGGCTAAACTTCAAGGATTCAAAAACTTACTGATACAAAATGAGTTGACCTTGGGAGAGACTTTATAGATCTCATGATATTTTTAAAGGGATCTATGACATCCCAAATAAAACAAATCACTGTTAAAATTATGTTCGCACCTTACTCCATAGATCAGATATAACTATGAAGTCCTTACAACAAACAAGAGAAGCTTCTAATTTCAAAAAATACCTATGCTTGTACATAGAGAAGGCAAAATCATTTTCTTTAGCTAATTAGCACCCTCTAATTTCTAAATGTTGTTACCTCATGTTTACAGATATTCTTAAAGCTGGGCATATCGGCAATCCTAATAAACCAGCAAACACCCCAATTAGTTTCTCTTTATGACTCTTTATGGTATAAAGAGGCTGGATAGGATTTCAGAAGTCATTTAGTTCAACACTTAGCTACAGGCAAATCCATACCCAACTCATCCCAGATGGGGGACTGTTTATTTTTAAGAATCTCGGGTTCCCTCATTCTCCTTCCCTTAGTAATCAGTTTGCATGTGTCATAGCAGGAACTCCCAGCGTTTAAAAATTTCACCACGCTAAAGAGTTCTGAGACATTCTCAGCATTACATAAACATGACAGAGATTTTTCTTTCTGTCTGTGTTTGCCAGTCTAGACTGCTCTACTCTGCCATTAGAGTTAGGACATCATCATGTGTGTGGATAAATACCCCAGAAATGATAGGGGTGCTGGTGGGCATTTAAGAGTAAATCAGAGAATTGCAAGTCCCACGCCAAAGGAAGCTATCCTCCAAAGACAGGAGCTAAGGAGACGACCCAATTAGTCTTAACTTCTCCAATTTTCCTGATTACGCGTCTCCTTTTACTCCATGTGCTATACCTGGTAAGTTCCCCCAGACATAGACCTAATCATGAAGGCAGAATATTGGTGCCACGCAATTTAAATGAGAGCTGTGTTACGCTAAGATATGTGAAAAACGGTGCGACCTAAACAACAGGGAAGGCCTGAGGCATAAAAAGTGGCTGGTCCAGATAACATGTGACTATTGATTTCAAAGCAAATGAGTTCAGAAACAACTGAATGTCAGCACACATTCGGGAAACTTCATTGGAGAGAAGGCAACTTTCCTGAGGACTGGGTTGTGGCAAACCAAGTAACAACTTACAATACATTCTCTGCTTAAAATAGCAGATGCAGATTGGCATTTTTCTGGCTAACATTCTTTGTTGGGGGGATTTGAGTTGGTCTGAGTCCCGGAAAGTGAGGGAAATCTCCGTAACACCTTGGGGGTGCTAGAATCACCAAGAATTGATGCACTGCTGCAGTGGGGTATGCTGGGCTCCAAAGAGAAGGTCTTCATCAGGCAAGAGATTTTCTTTCAAAAATTTAAATTGTCTTTTCATATGTTGAGGTCCTCCCACACTGGGCCCCTCTTGAGACTTAGTCCTTTAGGCAGTGAAGCCGAGTGGCTAAGAGGGCAAACTCAGAGCCCAGCTGCTTGGATTCTGGATTTTGGCCTCCTCAGTAGCTGCTTAAGAGCTGTGTGAACTTAGGCAAAGCATTTCACCTATTAAGGATTCAGTTTCACCCTCTGCAAAATGGGCATTGTAACAGAAGTAATGTTTGGACAGTGCCTGGCATAGAGAACGATTTTACCTAATCCTGTTGTGTGAATTAAATAAGTATAGAGCATTTGTTGTGTGGATTAAATAAATATAAAATGTGAGACCTGCCATAGAGTCTGATCAATAAGTGGTACTTCTGTAATTATGAGTGCTGTCAATGACAAACACCACAGAAAGAGTGATGGAGAACATTAGAAAGGTCCATGTGCCAAGGTCATGGGGAAAAAATGGAGAGAAATATAGTGACCCTCACTGAGCAAGGTTTAACGTGTTGGATCTTTAACTAAAGGAAAACAGAGATGAACACAATGGTAATAAATTAGGGGGAATATTGGGAGTACTGAGGAATTATCATCACTGTTTCTTTTTATTTGTGTTTATTGTGTGGTGGTGGGTTGATTACCAGTTTTATTGGAATGTTTTATAAGCTGCTAAATTTACTTACTGAGAACGAACAGATAAATAGGGATGTAGTTCAGCTATGTTATGTCATGGGTTTTCATCAGCTCTTCCACTAACTTTCAGACAAGACTAATTAATGAGGAAGGAGGGGAAGAACTGAATCTGTTGGAAGAGTCATATTCTGGGGGGAACAGTGAATGACTCAACTTTGATAGGCAGCAGCTCTGGGGAGGGGAGTAAGGAGTCGGGTGGAGACTCTCACGATCTCTTGAGAAAGACACTGACAGGGTATATCAGGGTAGGATGGTCATTTTAACAAGACATGATTTGATGGGATCTGGAACAGCTCCTAAATTGGTTCTAATCCTGGGCATTCAAGGTTGCACTTTTTATTTTTATTTATTTATTTTTTTGAGTTGGCGTCTCACTCTGTCGCCCAGGCTGGAGTGCAGTGGCGTGCTCATGGCCATCCCAGCGTCGACCCAATGGTCTCTGGCAATCCTTCCCCCTCAGCCTTCCAAGCAGCCAGAACTACAGGTGCATCATACTATGCCTGGCTAATTTTTGATTTGTTGTAAAGACGAGGTCTTGCCAAGGTGCTGGGCTGGTCTCTAACCTGTGGGTTTAGGCAGTCTACTTGCCTCGGCCTCCCAAAGTGGTGGGATTACAGGCTGAGCCACTGAACCTGGCCGAGGTTGCACTTTTTAAAATATTTCATTTCTTGAAAGGCCCCATCTTATACCATGGTGTCTTTAATCCTAAACCCAAGTAGCTTCAGAAACATTTTTCTTCTATTTGTTTGCGTGTAGAGTCCCTTCTCATCTACCTCCTCAGGGACCCCTTTTGTGATTCTCTTATTTAAAGTGGTCTCCTGCTCCACCAGTCTTCCCCTCTCATGACTTCTCTTTACTATCTGCATAGCAGTGTAGCCTAGTGGTTGAGTGCCTGGGGTGTGGAGCTTAGACTTCCCAAGTTCAAACCCCCGCTCTGTTCATCCACGTGAAGTGGTGTATGCTAATTAACTCTCTAGCCTTAGTCTCTTTAGTTGTAAAACAGAACAAATCAAAACACTTTCCTTTAGGATTGTTGCAAGGGTTAATGTATGGAAACTATATCATGCTCAGTGTACTGTAGTGCTCCTTAATGCTGGCATTTGTTAGACTTATTACTCTCTGAAATCGCCGCCTTTATTTATTTACTCGTTATGTCTCTCTCTGCCTGCTAGAATGTAAGCAACATGAAAACTGGGACTTCTTTTTTTAACATTTATTTATTTTTTTATTTTAAATATATGGGGTACAATTCAGGATCAGGTATACAAATGGTCATCGTATAGGCAAAGTTTGGGTGTCCCTTTGGTCCCCACTTTACCTGGTTTGAGGTCAGGTACTCTTATTGATGCTATGTGCTCCACCTCCTCCCTTGGCAGTGTCCCGCTATGAAAGCAGGGACTTCTTATTGTTCACTGCAGAGTTTTCAGAATCTAGAACAGGCCCCATAGTAGGTGCTCAATACATCTTCTCAAATGAATGAATACTCTATCAGTGTTTAAGATATTATCTTGTTAAATTTCAGGTCATGCCCCCAAAACAGCTTCTCTGAGGTGCCTGTCTGGCAAAACAAACAGAACACAAGCTACTTGATCTCTTGCCTAGACTGAAACTCTATTTCTCCATTTGTTTTTAACCCATACATCTCACTTTTTCACAGATCCAAAATTTTGCAGAGTTTTGTAATCTCAAGTTTGTAGCAAGACAGCAAAAATTTTTTAATCGAAAAATTAAATTATCTGATAATATTGAATTATACTAAATACTGCTTTTAAAAACTATATCTCATCTCTTCCACCCTCCTTCCCTTCTGGACATGCCCCCTTCAATCCAGTAAATATAAGTAAAGCTGAAGAAAGAATGCTGAGAGATGGGAAAGTGAGGGTTGAAAGGAAGCACCATGGCTCCTAATATCTGCAATGCAAAGAATGTGTCTTTCTAGCATGAAAATAACAATAATCTCGAACATCTGCAGTCTGTTTATAGAATTCCAGACTTGCTAATGGTACACAGTTAACAACTAATAAATGCAGCAAGGCGGGGAAGTACAAAATGGTACTGTTGACAGGGTCTGTTTTCTTTCCTCCAACACACTGCTCTGTAACACTACCGCAGGTGGAGTTGCCCAGTGGTCTCTCCTCTGCATCATCCCCTGCTAAAGGTTAAGGATGCTCCATGTGGGCTTTTTAGACTTGAGGACAGCTCAGCTAAAGGTCGTTTTTGGGAAGGGCTGCTTTCCCACCGTCTTTCTTGTTTTTCTGAAGAATTAATGTCAAAGTAAGTGCCTGACTCTGACTCTTAGACAGCTCCTAGTCTCCTGATGACTTATACGAGGTTTTAAGGCCTGATGGTAATGGTTGTCACCATCCCTGACAACACTGTGGTCACCCTAAAGAACTGAAATATCAGAGGTTCTAAACTCCAATACTGGGGAAGGTCACAAAGGCTGGCCACACTGATGGCACATGCCATTTCTGTGTGCCCTCTCACATATCATCAATATTGTTTGAGACACTGGTTAGTGTGTTGTAAAACTGATAATATTTGGGTGGCCAAAGGCATTTCATAAATTTCATAGGTCTTAATTTATGTTGCTATAGTAACTGAAACATCGGGATTTCCTGAGATTAGAAAGCTTTGATATCCTTAACCTTAAAATGATGATAATGCAGACTACAATCCAGACTTGGTGTTTGCCTATGAGGAACAATATACACTGTATGTGGAGTATTCTATGTATGCTAAGCTGTGACTGAATGTTCCAGAACTGTAATTTCAAAATTAAGGTTTCTAATACTCAACCTGATTTTCTCATCTCCATGTACAAATCTCAGTGGCCAAGATGTTACAGAAATGGACAGAAAGGGGAAAGCGAGAGAGGTGGACCTCTCGTAAGATGGCAGTTCTAGAACACTCATTTTAAGGACTGATACAAATTTGGCTCACTTTCTCCATCAAAGTGAATTTCCAGCAGGTGCCGAAGCACTTGGCATATTTATTAACTAGTGTTTTAAGACAAGACACGGTATTGAGAGCATTTAGTGTACCTGCAATATCTGAAGTGAGAAGGAGAGGTGTAAAGAAGCCCTGACCTTGAGGCAGGAAGAGACTAGGAAGTCTGTGGGTGGCTCAAGGTCATGTGTGTTAATTATATGGACTCAAAGCAGCTGGAAAATTCAATGCAAATCACCTAGGATTGGTCTGAGACAGAAATGTCTCCCCTCTCAGAACCCAGCTTACCTTATATCCTGATGATTTGATGTGCACACCGCGTTTGGTCAGAGTAGATTTCATTCGGATGAAAAAGGAACGCTCAAGGGTGTTGTCAGTGGTTAGCAGACTGGGGCTGGCTGACTCCACTGAGGAATACAAAAATACAGACAGACATGATTTAGATCTCGACACAGCCCCTCACAGCTACTGCTCAGGTGCAATCTTGAGATCACTAAAAATAAATGACTGATGGGTGCTAAGAGCAGTAGTAATCAATTTACCTCATTTAGAAAATGTTTACTTTGCAGAAAATAAAAAAGAAAAATTAATGTATCCAAAGTAACCTCATTCCAGTTTCTAGCGAGAGCTTTTCAGGCCTTTTAACTTCCAACAGCTCCCTGAGTGGGTCTAGTAGTAAGTAATTGCAGTTTGAGGCTTGGCTGTGTGCATGGAGAGAACTGTCAGGAAATTGAAGGACCCATACTCTTATGGGATCAACCAAGGTGCAAGCAGAAATGCTTCTGGTAAAGGGGAAGGCTTACTCTTTGTTCTCCCAGTGAAATCCTTCTTTTATCATTTGTCTACCGGGAGTTCCAGTAACCAAAAAACCATCAAGGTTGGACAGCTGCATCCTGACCAGGGTCCTCACCTTCCTGAGCTGGTTTTTCTTTCATTGTGGGGAATAAGAAGCATGAAGTCTTCTCAAGTGATTGAGCTCAGAAGGGTGAGGACATTGGTCAAGACGCAGCTCTCCAACCTTGATAGCTTTTTGGTTACTGGAACTCCCGGTAGGCAAATGATAAAAGAAGAAATTTGTTTCTTTTACAGACAGGAAAAAAAAAAAGAACGACTCACGATATCAACTTTCCATTCTGGTCACTAAGGGCATCTTGTTCTCCTCCCCAATAGAAGAGTCTCTCTTTTTTCACTTCTTCCTTCTCATATGAGAAAATAACAGTTTTCTCTCTTAAGCAAGACAGTTACTCTTTTTCTTTTTCTTTTTTTTTTTTTTGAGTTGGAGTCTCACTCTGTCGCCCAGACTGGAGTGCAGTGGCCGCTCCCGGCCACCGCAGCCTCGACCTGCTGGGCTCCGGCGATCCTTCCACCTCAGCCTTCCGAGTAGCCGGAATTACAGGCATGCGCTACCACGCCCAGCTGATTTTTTGATTTATTGTAGAGATGAGGTTTCGCTGCCCAGGCGGGTCTCGAACCCGCGGGCTCAGGCAATCCACTCACCTCAGCCTCCCAAAGGCGCGGGATTACAGGCTGAGCCACCGAGCCCGGCTTACTCTTTTTCTTTTATATGTTTTTAAAATAAGTAAAATGTGTTTTTACTTATGAAACAAAAAGTAGTTTGCAGTCTTTCTGATCTAAAAACACCTTATACAAGCAGGCCAGAAGACAATGTACAATCTGTTTTCTCTAAAAACAGCTTCTAGGGTATTTTATACATTTAAGTCTTTTTCTGCATAGAAATTAATTTTGGGGCTTTAAAGTCTAATAAATAGTCTAATTTTACTCTTATATAGTATTTTTAAATTGTTCTTATTTGAAAGTAGAAAAAAACCCAAACCAACTATGTCCAACAATAAATAGGATTTATTTTGAGTAGCCCTATGCTGCTAACACTAATTTTCTCTGGAGTAGGGATAAAGAAATGTGTGTTTTAAAGAGATTTAAGAATTAAGTATATGTGAAAACAGTTATTAAAAAATAGAGAAAAACAGGCAAAACAAGCTTTTAAATTATGAAATGTATTCCATATATTTCTAAGGCTAAGTAATCTTTATTTTCTACATTAAGCTTGGTGCTCAGATGAAAAAAAGAATGAGAGCTATTTTAATAACAGGGATCTTGCTATTTGTGGTCTGGAGTTTATCTTGTATCATTTTAATCTTAATATGACTATATTTTCCTATTTTTATGGCATTTGTATTCTGGGGTGATGGAATCCCTGACAAGTGTCCCTATCTTATATGTCTCTCTTATGGTTTTCTTTCTTTCTTTCTTTTTTTTTTTAGAGAGCATGGATCTGATGTCATTTTAAATGTACAGCTTTTTATCACTCAAGGGAAAAGCAGAGCCATGTTATATTTAGTACTTTCATTTCTTCTGATTAAATATGAATTACTATGAAATTTTTCTCATCATCTAACACGCCATAATACGCCAACAGCTTTTTAATACACTATATAAGCACAAACTTCTGCTCTAAGAGTTTAATTTGCCCCTCTAATCCAATCACATCAACCTTATTTCTCTTATCAGAGATTCCCATTTTGAATTAAATGAGCTCATTAGTTTTAATCAAAAGCAGAGAGATCAAAACTTAAACGTAAATGCTTTAGATCAGAACTGTCAGTCAGCCGTGCAGTTCTATTTTACTAAAACACAAGATCAGAGACCCTTAGAACCAATTTTTTCTCGTAAGGGATGCCGAGAGCTTGAAGATGCTATATCCCCCCCTTTTTTTTCCTCCCAAGGACAGATTATACATTTAAGGTTAGACTTAATTTATAGCAGTTTTTCATCCTGGTGGAAATGGAAAAGTATGCCAATCTTCTGTTATCCCTTTCACATTTATTGGCACCGGTCCTCAGAGACTTGAACTAACGTGAAACCATCAGAATCCACACCACAAACTCAGCCTTAAAAATTCAGCTCTATTCAGCAAGATCGTGTTTGCAATAGCTGAGGAAAAATGAAACTTCCCAGAGAAGTGAAATCTGTTTTAGGGCTAAGGTCCTGGACACCCTAATCCAGTAAGGAAGGAACCGCCTCATTGTAGAAGGGTAGATAATTCAGGCATCGTGAGAAATTATTGTTTTCAGTGCAGATAACTGCACAGTAAAACACGTAGAGGGTACATGAGAGACCACAGTATGGATGCTTCCAGATGAAGGCACAAGCTTCATATGTGCTGTGGAGCCAAGCATGGCGTCATGCCCTGACTGAGGCAGGCGTATAGCCCTGCACCACGTGTTACCACAGTAATTGCCTAAACATGCAGGACAGCATTAATTACACCCAGGACAACTGGTGTGAGAGGAATGCTAAGGTCAAGTCGTGCCCCCAATGAAGCTGAGATTTAAAACCAAAACTGGTCCTCCAGCTTCATTCATGAGTTGGGGGAAGGGGACGGGGCAATTGAGAAAAGATGACAATTTCTACTCTAATTCTGTATGACTTCCTAGTTCCGAGGACAGGGGCAGAAGTAACGAGCCACGCTGTCTGTCCTTTTCAAAAGGAACATGTGACAAACTTAGTCACAGCACACACACCATGGCCATGTGTTCTCAAGGGCTAGCAAACACACTTGACTTAACCCAGCTATGACAATGGTGTCTGTCATGTGAAAAGACATATTAGCTTCATGTGACAGATAGACAAGAGCAGCAGCTTCAGAAGAGAAGCTTTCGAACTGTCTCAGGTGAGAGGCACGATGTTGATGGAGGTTCTACTGGGGGAGAGCCAAGGCCGGACAGCTTTAGTGATGTGTGATGTCACTGGGGCACTGAAGAGAGAAGGTGAGTATGAGTGTACACATGTGTGTGTGGGAGGAGGTGAAGAGAGGATGGAGGAGTGGGAAAAATCTCCTTAGGAACAGGGCTCTATAAAGACAGTGGAACCAGTTTGTGTCTAAGAAGCATTTTAGAGTGTTTTCTAGATCCGAAATGCTTTTCTGTCAACTTCTTGAGGCAGGTCATGATTGTTGCATGCTCTGATAAGAAATTTGGAATTCAGAGACGTTATAGCTGCTGCCTGAGACACAGGAAAAATCTATGGGTAAAGTTGGATTAAGTGGTCAAAGCCCACTTGTGCCCGGTTTTGACCTACGAATTATAAACTAGGAGCTGAAAAACAAAACAAAAACAAGACCTAGACAACTAAAAACCAAACAAAGAAATAGACTTGATTTTGCTGAACCTCAAGGGCCTCAGCTTTCCTTTTTTTTTGAGTTGGAGTCTCACTCGGTCGCCCAGGTGAGAGTGCAATGGAATTCTCACGGCCACTGCAGCCTCGACCTGCTGGGCTCAGGCGATCCTTCTGCCTCAGCCTTTCGGGTAGCTGGAACTACAGGTGCGCGCCACCATGTCTGACTAATTATTTGATTTATTAGAGACGAGGTCCACCAATTTGCCTAGGCTGGTCTTGAACCCCTGAAGTCAGGCAATACTCTTGTCTCAGCCTTCCAAAGTGCTGGGATTACAGACTTGAGTCACCATGCCCAGCTCAACTTTCTAATAGATCTAATTTATCTCAGTTCTTGAAATGCCATTTTTTGCATATTTTGTAAAATTTACAGAATCATTTGCAAAAGTTATAATAATTTTTATGTGGACAAATGCCACTATGATGTGACATCATATCTGAATTACTCCATATCCGTTCACGACTCCCTAACTGACCGTAGTCTCTGTTCTTATCACTATGTGGGGGCAGGAGGCAGTTGGAAAGTGGGAAGAGTTGGTGGCTGAGAATCATTTAGTTCTCACTGGGCCCAAACTAGAGTGAGGTCCATGCTGAACACTTGCAATATTCTCTCCTGGGTCTCTGGAAGAGTGTGAATCCAGAGCCTTTAGAGAGGGTCTTTCTTTTTTAGTATACTCCAGATGCTCCTAGTGAAACTCTAGTGTCAGGACCCTCTGTTACCAAATCCTGATGTGTGGGGGAGAAAAAGAGAAAAAATTAAGATTTGAGAAAATGTCACTCCTCAATAGCAAATAATATATTTTTCCTTCTAAAGGAGCAGTGGAGTTGGGGAAAATTATTAAGATATAAAGTTAAACATACTCTTTTCCCTATCATTGCCTGAAGGAATCTTCCTTTCACATGTTCTGTGCACACAGGACAAACCAAAGGGTAAATATCCAAAGTGACTTTCAAAAGGCAAGAGGGATGCTGGTTCACTTTGTGAGGATCTTGATAAAGTCAAATTGTTTCACTGGCATATGCTGTCCGCCTTGGTAGAAACAGACACATTTTAGGATTTTAGAATGAGTATTTGTCCGATGAGATTTGATAAGTTTTTTTGTCTTACAAATTTTTTCTTTCACAAATTTTTTTGTTTCACATGAGGGGACTGCACTTCCTCAGCCACTTGGAGTTGGGATGCTCATGTGGCTTGCTTGTCAATGAAATGTGAGCAATAATCACACGCCACTTCCAGGTGGAATTTTCAAGAGCCAGTCATAAAGTGCTGCTTTCTCTTTCCCTCTGCCATGGTGACTGTTAGTATTTTAGGCAGTGGCTGCTTCACCAGTCTTAGTCTTAGAAGACAATATGGAGCAAAACTCCCTGCCAACCCTTACAGAAACAAATCTTTGTTATAATTTGGGGATTTTTTTTTTTTTTACTGTAACATAACTTAGCCTGTACTGACTAATACAAATACTGAGTCTTTATTATTATATAAAAAGGGTCAGTATGTTGTCCAAGGTCTCCCCTATAGTCAGGGGCAAAGCAGGAATATGACAAATGGCTGTCTGACTCCAAAGGTCATGATGCTGCCAATATACAGTTCTTATGGTTATTTATATACTTATTTTATCTCCATTTAATCTCTTATGCTAGATATTTGAGGGCAGTGAATAACACTTAGCCTGCTTCCTTTTATATATGTACCCAGATATCTATATCTCTATATTTATATAATCTTTACTCTGAGTATATTATTACATATTATATAGCCACATATATACTTATATATATTCAGTAATTAATATTCATTAAACATTGACAAAATTTTTTTTCTTAGAGACAGGGTTTCACTCTGTTGCCCAGACTGGAGTACAATGGCAGGATCATAGCTCACTGTAGCCTCAAATTCCTGGACTCAAGCAATTTTCCCATCTCAGCCTCCCAAGTGGTTAGGACTACAGGTGTGTGCCCCCATGCCCAGCTTTTTTATTTTTTTTGTGGAAATGAGATCTCACTATGTTGCCCAAGCTGGTCTTGAACTCCTGTTCTCAAGTGATCCTCCTGGCTTGGCCTCCCAAAGTGCTGGGATTACAGGTGTGAGCCACTGCACCTGTCCTAAACATTGACTTTAATAAGACCTTCCCAACCTAATTTCCCAATAGCAGACAAAGCATGGTAAAAATAAATATTTTCTTACAGAAACGGTCCCAGAGGATTTTATGTTTATCCCAGATGACATCTGTGGTGGTTATAAAATGTCATAAATTCTTCAAAACTCCTCCTTCTAAAAGGCAGAGCTACTTTCTCTTCCCTCAAGCTACACTTGGTGACTGCTTTTAATAAACAGCATATGGTAGAATTGGAGGTGTTTGATTAGCGTAGTGGCTCTCTGCTTGCTCTCTCTTGGGTCATTCACTCTGAGGGAAGCCAGCTGCCATGTTGAATGACACGCAGTCCTGTGGAGAGGCCACTGTAGTGAGGAACTGAGGCCTTTGCTCAGTGGTCAGTGAGAAACTGAGGCTTCCTGCTAACAGCCACGTTAGTGATCTGAGAAGTGGATCCTCCAGTCCTAGGTGAACCTTCCGATGCCTATGCTCTGGCTGCCACCTTGATGGCAACCTTATGAGAGATCCTGGGTCTTCTGGATTCCTGACCTGCAGAAACTATGTGTGACATTTTTGCTTTGTTTAAGCTGTCAGTATTTGGGATAGTTTGCTATATCAATAGATAACTAGTAAAATATCCACAAAGAATCAAAGAGAGCTTTGGAAAAAATCATAGCCTTGTTTTGATATGTGACAATCATGTACATGGCTAAAACTTGTGTGATAGTGAGAAGGAAAGCGTGGCCCAGTGTGTAGGAAAAACTACTTGTAATACTGACTTTTATAAGCAGCGTCTGTATTTCCAAAGGTAAGCGCTCAATTGATTTTTTTAAAATGGGCAATTTGCAAAAGATGCTATCAACAGTGCCATCTACAAGACTGTGATATCCCGAAAGGCAGGAACATGTCTTATTTGTCTCTTGCTGTATTTATTTCCTTCTCTTCTCCCGTCTCCCTTGGCTCCACCTCCCAGGTGCCTAGGATTGTGCTTTACATAAGCAGGCACTCAGTTATGCATGTTGAAATAAAGTGACATTCAGATGCTTTCTTTGAAGAAGAATTCTTCACTTTATTCCTGCCACTCTCTCATACTAAACAATATCTTGTCCCAAGAAGGCTTTTTGTTTTGAGGGGAGGTGGTCACTAAGTCCTCTCCTTGTATTCATCTCTAAGGAAGTGTTTTCTGCAAAGTGTTTTGAGAGTCCTAGGCCAGTGGGTTTGGTAGTTAAAAGAGGATTGGCCTGATTTCCCCAGAATTAGAGAAGACTTTGTTCTCAGTCTTTTGAGAGTTGGTCTTCATCCCACTAGCCTGTCTTCCACCATGTGCCAGGGCAACTCTGGAGGGGGTCACGGCCCTTCGTATATGAGAGTGGGATCCTTGGCCACTGGTGGTGAGGCAGTGCCTTCCCTTTCCTGTGGTCACAAGTCGTACCATCCTTTGCAGACAATGCAGCTGCAGCCACCACACAATGGCTCAGCAGTCAGACTCCATGGGCTTCAGTGTCTGCTCTGAAGTATGACAAAAAAGTCTGATTTATTTTAATCTCATTAGGGCTGATTCCTGTCCCTACCCAGTTGTGAGTCTTCAGCTTTGTTTAGAAACTTGTGAATCATTAACTGAAATTCTAGAGCATAGCTGTGAAAATAATTGTGGTTCAATAATGATGTAATAGATTCTTTAAAAGTAACATTAAAAATAACCTGCCAAAAAAAGAAAGGAAAATAATAATCTGTCAACCCATGCCACCTGTCAGCAGAAACTCCCTGGCACTATCTGGCCTGGCTCAGATAAGAATCAAAATGCAGAAGATTGCCTTTCAGGTTGCTGGCTCCTGGCAGGGGTTACCACTTGGTGAGGCTGTCCCCTGAGGGAGAGGAGAGTGTCTGCCGGCTGCCTGCTGCTCTGCATTTGGTGTTTGGATGATACCACTCTGGGGAAATACACATAGTGTCAGAGTCAAGCTGCTACCAGTGGGTGTTTCTATACACAACTACTAAGCAACAGGAAAGTTCAAGGGGAAAAACTGAGTATTGTAAAGATTGCCTTTGAGAGTACATGATATCCAGTGTGACCCATTCGGCAGCAGGCTGTGCACTCCGAAGGATGTGCCATATGAATACTGCAAGCGAGTGTTTTAAATCTTATTGGAAACTCCCTATAAATGTTGCCACTTGAGGGATCTATTCTGGGAGAAAAATATAGCATGTCCTCCCGGGATACAGCGTGGATTCCATTACCAATATTGCATATGGGATTGAGTGTGGTAATGCTTTTATCATGACTATAAAGTGGTTACGAGCCAATTCTTCATATAAAACATACTCAATAACATTGAGGGTTTTTGTCCCCCTTTTCTGTTTCTTCCATTTATTTCCTTCCTTCCTTTTCTTTACTTTTTCTTTTCTTCTCCTTTTTTTAAAATGACAAACATGATGTCAGACAAAGGGCATCAGGACTTAGTCTTTGTAGTACAATACAAAATAACAATACATAAACACCTTTGTGAAGGCAGCTTGAAACCCCATGTTTTCTATTAAAAAGTCATGTTCAATCTTCACTGTTGATAGAACTGAATAGCTAACACAGAGAACATTGTATATCAGAAAGGTCAATAGTTATTATGAGCTACAAATATATTTTTTTCCATCCTTCAGGCTGTTTAGTGCGTATCACAGCATGAGCAGCTGTCTCCTTTAATGCTTTTAAAATTAGAATCCCAAAGAGGACGAAAAAATTATGGTTGCAATGATTGCTCTTTGCTTTTGTAAGTTTACTTTAATATACTATTTTATATACATGAATCTTCTATGCTGCCCTATCCATGGGGCAGTCATGGGTTGCCAGTATCCAGTTGAACTCCCATGTTTATTTTCTTAGCATTCTGGCAAAATCTCCATCTCAGGCACACATAATGTCTACATACTATATTTTAAAACAGAGTTTAAAGAGGAGTTTGGTTACAGAGGCAACTGCCAACACACACGTATGCATTGTCTTCTTTCCTTAAAGCTCCCTTACTAACTACAACAATATCACATGATGAGAAACAGCTGTATGGCACTGGATGAAAAATCAGGCGGTGATTCAAATCATCAATAAGCAAAGGATCACTCTCCATGTGCAGGCATGTGGATAGAGTGCACCTTGTCATATCTTAAATGTTGATCTGCCTATTCCTGGAACTTCTTGCCCTTACTCAGCACATGACTCTAAAAGACATTATTGGTATTTTAAAACACTTGTAAGCACATATCAAATGTTATATTATAGTTCGCTTATTATTTGTTCAGTTAATTAAATTACATACTTATTGAGTATCTTTAATGACCTGGGACTATTCATAATGAGATAGAGTAGGGACGGGACTCTGCCCCACACCTACCTAACTACAAGATCCTGCACTACCAGCTTAGCTATGTGAAAAAACTAAGATAATCAGTATTTCGCCATGAACCCTATTCCAAGCAGTTGGCCCCTACACCCCCATGCACATAAGGCCCCAAGTTGACGAACTTACGTGAATCTCATCATTAGCATATTACCACCCCACCAGGGAGGAGCTTATCCGCAGTATCTTGTACATGTATGTAAAAGCATGATCGACAAGCGTGCCTGCATGGCCCAGATTCCATTCTTCATGCAGTGACTCAGCTAGCTAACTTAATAAAAGACTTCCAACAGCTCCCTTCTGGGATCCAGCCAGTTAACTCTTCCTCCTGTGCTGTCTCTTGTGCGGGAGCATAGGCCCCAATAAAGGCCTGTCTGGGAAAACTTGCTTGGCCTTGTGTCAATTTCCATTGCTTGGAGAGCCTGAGAACCCCTGGTTGGTAACAATAACAGGGCTTACATTTTGGGGGGGAGGGGCAAATGAAATACAATAATTTCACAAAGTGATTAATACTATAAAGAATAATAGCATCGAATAAGGGCTAGAGAATGATGGGAGCCACACTTTGGTTGGGTGGTCACAGGTGCCTCAGTGGTAGATGACATTGCAGAGGAGACCAAGTCATGTGGATATTTGGGTGAAGGTATCAAGCATATCTCCATGCTCATTGTTTGAATTTGAATTTTATGACTCCAGGCTGGTAAAGGGCCTTACAGAAAACTATTATTTGGATTGCTATGTACTAGGACCCTGAAATTCTAGAAAAGTTATCTTTTGACTTTTTGTCCAAAATTAAAATAAACTCTTTTCTTCAGCATATGACTTGATACATGGGCAACCAAGGGCAGAGTTAATAGGCAAGATTGTACAGCATGTCAAGTGCTCCCAGATGTATCCACTGGTGTTGTCAATTCTTTGGGGATCCCTAGAGAGAGCAGCTTTAGTAGAAAAGAGGCATAAGGATAACGTAAAAAAAAAAAAAAAAAAAGAGACAATTCTCTTTGTTGAATTTTGGTGGTGAAAAATAAGAGACCATAGTATGTTTACTGATTGAGAGAGAGAGAGGCCAGAGCTTAGAGTTGACTCCATTGGAAATGCTAAATAAAGAATTTAAATACTGAGGGATATTTAATCAGTAAACAGAGAAAGGAAGGTAAGCCTCTAAAGTGGGGGAAAGAAAAAGGTGAGGATGAGAGAAAATGGAGAGAGAGGTGGGTGGAGAGAGGGAGGGAGGGAGAGAGAAAGAGAGAGAGAGAGAGAGAGAGAGAGAGAAAGGCAGGAATGTGATGGAAATGAAGTTAAATAACTTAATCTCAGTAAAGGTTGTTTTCTGAGAAAACGGAAGTGGGAGAAGGAGGGGTTTTGGGGAGTGAAAAAAAAGCTGTGCAACATCTCACATGGGGAAACCAACTGGGATCAATAGAAAATAGATACCAAGATTACATAGTAGCTAGAAGTTGCGTGGCTTAAACTGAGGACACTGATTTTCTGGTGTTCGTTAATAATAGTGGCTTTGTGGTTTTTACGAGCAACACTGGGGACAGTGAGTTCTTTCTAGGGATGGGAGCCAGCACAATGGGAATGAAAGACAATAGGGTGAGGGATTCCAAAGGGTTAAGAGACCAGCAAGTGAAGACTTAGGAGGTAATGAGCTGGGAACCAGGAAGGCAGGACCAAGTAGTAGTGACATGGGAGAGGTAGCTGATAGGGGCTTTGTTCAGAGAGTGATTTCCTAGAATATTATATACAGCTTTTTAAAAAGTTTATATAACTCTACACATACTATATTTTTCTATGTTTATAGAAAATTTGAAAATATGAAGAAAAAAATTTCTGGTAACCTTATCACCCAACTATATTCATTATTTTTATTTTTATTTTTTGAGTTGGAGTCTCACTCTGTCGCCCAGATTGGAGTGCAGTGGCATGCTCCTGGCCACCGCAGCCTCAACCTGCTGGGCTCTAGTGATCCTTCTGCCTCAGCCTTCCAAGTAGCCAGAACTACAGGCGCACACTACCACGCCTGGCTAGTTTCTGAGTTATTGTAGAAGCGAGGTCTCGCCAAGTTGCCCGGGTGGGTCTTGAACCCACAGGCTCAGGCAATCCACTCACCTCGGCCTGCCAAAGTGCTGGGATTACAGGCTGAGCCACCAAGCCCGGCCTATAGTCATTATTAACACTGTTTTCTTACACTTTTATTTACCATTTATTTATATATTTATTTAAAAATTGGAATAATACCTATCTGTGTCTGCCAAAATTTTTAATGTTAAAAAAGCCATAGGTCACTATATTTTTATTAGACACTGTTAGAGGGATAAATGGATGTTGGAATTCTAAGGACACAGACTGCAAAGTATTTTTTTTAAAAAATTTTAAGACTACTAGAGTATCTGTTTGTATATTACGTCACTTTCAAACTCACTGTTTTTAGCAGCCATGTAATATTCCATTGCATGGTGATGAATTTCTTTGAAATTGATCTTCTTTCAACATTTCTATTATTTCTTAAGGTGAATATCTAAAAATAGTATGATTGGGTCAAAGGGTATGGATTTTTTTGTTTATTTAACTATTATTATTATGTTTTTCTAAATTTTTGATTCAAAGGGTTTATTACATGGGTATATTGCATGATGGTGTGGTTTGGGCTTCTTTTGGGCCTGTCACCCAAATGGTGAGCATGGTACTCATTAGGTAGCTTGTCAACCCTTGCCATCCTCTCTCCCATCCCCTTTAAGAGTCCCGAATGTCTGCTGTTCCCATCCTTATGCCTATGTATACCCAGTGTTTAGCTCCCACTTATAAGTGACAACACGCAATATTTGGTTTTCTGTTTCTGTGTTAATTCACTTAGACGAATGGCCTCCAGCTGTATCCATATTGCTGCAAAGAACATGATTTCATTCTTTTTTATTGCCACATAGTATTCCATGATGTATATAAATACTACATTTTCTTTATTTGGTCTGCTGTTGATGGGCATCTAGGTTGGTTCTACATCTTTGTCATTGTGAATAGTGCTGTGATAAACATATGAGTGCAGATATCTTTTTGCTAGA
This sequence comes from Cephalopachus bancanus, assembly GCA_027257055.1. NCBI lineage: Eukaryota > Metazoa > Chordata > Mammalia > Primates > Tarsiidae > Cephalopachus > Cephalopachus bancanus. The sequence goes on along the minus strand of JAPVLO010000430.1, from coordinate 307,867 downwards.
ACGAGTTATGTTCCTTTGGGTATAGTCATAGTAATGGGATTCTGGATCCAATAGTAAATCTATTTTTAGTTCTTTGAGAACTCTCCAAACTCTCTTCAGCCTCCATAGGGGCTGAACTAGCTTACATTCTCACCAACAGTGTATGAATGTTCCCTTTTCTCTGCAACCTTGTTAACATTTGTTGTTTTTTGACTTATTAATAGTAGCCATTCTGACTGGCATGGGTAAGTTCTGTGTAAGTTTGCATATCAGCAGTGTTTGATAGTGTAGTGTTCATATTGATTGCTATTGCCTTTATTTGATTTTTAAAAATTACATTACCAGAGGATACAGAGAATATACTTTACTGTGATCTCCCTGATAAGCAATATGTAAAAATATCTCACATGTGTTTAATTTGCATTTTTATTTCTACTGAGGTTGAATTATGTTTTAATACATATTTATTAGTCAAATGAATTTTTTTCAGTGAATCCTATATTTATGTTCTCTACCTTATAATTGGGTTTTTAGTGTTTTCCTAATCAATTTGAATGTAATACAGATATATTAGGAGTTTAACTTTGACATATTTCTTGCAAATATTTCCTTATTTGATTGCCTTTTTGTTTTGTTTATGAGGCCCATAGATGCACATATATTTTTAAAATTTTATATAAATAATTCTATACATTTTTTCCTTTGTAACTTTTTCTCAAAACAATTTTAAATAGATATTTGGAATCTTGAATGTAAAGCATAATTAAAGTCCAAGGTCTTATCACGATGATCGTGGCAATAGGTGCTAAGGGTAAGTCAAAGAATTTTTTTTTTTTTTGAGTTTTAGCACTTAAGGAACTATGTGTCGAGCAGTTTACTCTCAATGAAAACCCTCATTCTGGCATCTGTTTGCCTTGTTAAAGAGATGGGTATGTAGGATGACTGAAGCACAGGAGTTGATACGATGGAGGAAGGTCAGTGAGTGATATGGCTGTTGACCGATAATGGCATTGAGAACAAAGGAAGAATGCCTCTCTCCTTTTTTGTTTGTTTGTTTGTCTTGTTTTGTTTTTAGAAAAAGTTTTTAAGCAGAGATGTTAGGGAAAATAGTGCAGCGGGAGCAAAGTGTGATGATACTTCTCTTTCACACTGGGAAAGCCGGGGCACAGGACTGACTCTGAACTGGACAGATGTACTTGAGAGGCTGCTGAGAGTAGTGGCTTCCAGGGGAGAAAAGTTTCAACAAGGATGAAGAGGCAGCAATGAGGTTTGTGGAAAAGACAGTGGCAACAGGGGAGTTTACTGCTAATTAATGTTGCTGAACACAATACAGACACCCCATTAAATTTAAATTTCAGATAAAAAATTGCATGTACATTTCAAATTTAGCTGGAAATCCTAAATTTTTCTGGCTAAATCTGGCAACCCTTCTCCTAGAAGAATGAGGATTTCACGTGGCACAGAGGAAGGATTTTGCGTTAAGTGCAGTCATCTGGTTAGTGGAAATGAGGAATGGAGGAGTTCAGAAGACTGGCCTAAGATGATCTGTTTGATGGAGAGACTGCTGAATGGCCAGAGCTTTCTCCCTGGAAAGTGTTAGGGAACTAAGCAATTATTGAGAATTCAAGTGAAATTTGGTGTAATGGTATGATATAGCTTTTTCAAATATTCTGTCTCATGCATGGGGTGTGGTACAATGGCCAGTTTTTACTTTCCTGTGTGAGTGTGTGTATTCTAGAAATAGAGGCGATCCTGGGTTGGCAGGTCTCCACAACATCTCCTGAATCAGTATCTTTTGCTAATTCATTTAGTTTTTCATACAGGAGGAATTTGACTGGGTAGCTAGGATTTGTTGGTCTTATCATGGCTCTATTCCAGCACATCTTGAAATGGTTATTTTTCAAATGTTTTCAGTTAGAAGTACCATATTAAATCCATCATCAATAAAGAATTGAGGGTTATTTATTAGAGAATATTCTTAGTAACATTATTTATACTTGGCAATAATTTAGAAAAGCTAGAAATTAGAGATAACCCAATAATTATCTATATCTGTTATTTTGCTAATGAATATCTATTTTTGACATCTTTAATTAAGCTAATTTTCCTTTCTCTCATGATCCCAATAAGTTTCAATGACCACTGCTCCATCTTAATACCTAAACAAAGTCTTCTAATCTTTTGCAAGAAGTAGCTCTGCTTTAAGACAGGGCTTCATCATTATAATCTTGGTCAGTTAATATATGTGTAGACATCATTTCCATATCTGAACTTGATGTTAGGTCATTTGTATATTTTCTTCAAGGCTATGCATAATCTTCCCAAGTGGTGGGGATAAAAAGGCAGTCTTTTCTTTCTTTCTTTCTTTTTTAACAAAACCATTTACATAGCTTGCAGTTATTCTTGCTGTAGAATTGTCTCCTTTTCTTCAGTTAACAAAGATAAAGGCTATTGCTAATGGTGAGGGGGAAAATAGGGGTAGAAGCAGCCTTTTCTCAAACTGGGGTCAAAACAAATTTGTTGATATTAATTACTGCCCTTTTCCCTGCTTGTGAGGCAAAGTGATTCCTTCAAATATAACTTTCTAAGGACATACTTGATTTTTTTTTTAACCATCAACACTTCACTATTATATTGGATGACTTCTGGGTCTAAACTGTATATTCTATAATACCAAATAAGTATTTTAAAACTGGCATGGCACATTCCTTGTTGCCTGGGAGCTGAATGCTCCCACTGCATTTATCATAATTGTTTTGTGGTTAATCCTCTCAACTGCAGGGACTCCAGGTATTTATGGTTGCCCTTGCTCTGGGTCTTCAATTATTTGACCTTACGTGAGAGTGAATCCATCAGTAATAGTAGGCTGTCCTTTGCCCATTTCTCCATTTTATTATTGCATTTATCCCTAACAAACTCCATTTGCATGTCATTAGTAAAGTTCTTAGTATTTTTCAATAGCTTGAGAGGCTACATTTTCGAAATGACATAAAAGTTCAGATCATATATGTGATGCTTATCCTCATGTTTTACTCAAAGCTATGACCTGCATTCTTTAGTTTTCTCCTTAATCATTTCAGTTACAAGCAAAATGAAATAAACCTAAATAAATTTCCCTGGAATTGTTGGTGATTTACACATCAAACACTTGAGAATGAGCGCTCTTTTCTTCTCTTTAAAATATTTTCAATTCATTGTGCAAATATTGCACAGGTATTATAATGATTACTAATATTAATTATCTACATGGGAGATAATACTGCTTTTACTCTCTTCTGCCGTGTTATGCATAAATTTTTGGTGTTAAAATCATGCATGCTAAAATCACAAGTCATAATTTTAAAATTATGAACATCTATTATACTCGACAAACTAGCTCATATCTAAAGCTGAAGTTAAAATGTGTAAATCCAGCCTAAAAAAGGTTTTTATTCTGAAAGCTATGTCTTGCCCTTCAGAGTTTTTGTTGTTATTGTTGTTGCCACTAATAACCAATATACAACCCTTTCTCTAAAAGTGGAACACCTCTCCCATACCAGGTAAAATAGCAGTGTGTATGTAAGTAATTTAGGAGAAGACAGGGGTGGCCTTAAAGGGGAAATAAGGGAAAAGAAGAAATTGTCTTTCTACCTAAAGAATTCATTTACTTTTAAAAAGAATATTCTCTCCTAGATGATTTGAAGTTTAACATTTTAGGAGATACATGTAAGTCCAAAAATATAAAAATAACCATAAGAATCCTTGCTATTTTGACAATTATTTTCTACTTTCTTTCTGGCTTGTTGGGGAAGAAAGAAGGCATTTAGATACATGCAGAACATGTAATCTCCGGATTTTCCATATTTATATATTTTTTTCCCTACATTGTATTTTCACTACCCAAGAGCCCAGGCTGTTATTTTTTTCCCGAAGTCTGAAGATCACCCCATGGATTAACAAATGATTGAGGATTCTCTCTTAAAAGACTCTTTAAAAAACTGTCAGAATCAGCCTGAGACAAAGATTTATTATGAACTATTTAAAGGGCTTAATATATGTATCCCCAATGAGCCCTTGGAGCAAACTAAAAAGGAAGAGTGGAATTCTCAAAGAATAGGAAAAATTCTCCAATGCCCCACTTTCTTCACACCATGATTACTGTTTACTCAAAGGATAAAATGCCTAACCTGTCACACAATGTCTTCAGAAGTCACAGTCCTGCTGATGTACAGTAAAAACAATACAATGAAGACCGACAGTAATGTGCTTGAGAAAGGCAGCTGTAATTTACTTTCTAACCTGTTCACTAACACAATAATGTGGCTACATCTTGTAGCAGGAGCTGATCCCTGACCCACGTAGCAATCAAACAACTACCCTAGCGTTGGTTGTCACAGAGGCTGGGCCCGTCACCTTAATTATACGTTCCTGGATAACAAACCCTCCCTTAATGAGCAACTTTTCTCCTATGTGTGTTCCAACTCACCCCTTCTGTCCTTGAAAAGGCCCACTGCAGATCACTGCAGCTGGAATTTGTGAAGCATATTCATAAGTATTCTTCCTAACAGGTAATAAATACTACCTGAGCAGGCTGTTTGCTTTATGAGAATGCCAAGATATAATTAAAATTATAGGCTTGTACTCCTGGGAGACTCTACAGAAGAATTGTTCAACACAAAAGGGAAAGTTTTCAGTGAACTTACAGCTAAGCTTTTCTCTCTTTATGTTAGTAATAATAATAATAATAATAATAATAATAATAATAATAGTTATTATCATTGCAATGACTGTCTTCTTTTCTTTGGGATTTATATTTGACAATGAGATTTGTGCCCCTTAGTTGATATGATTTCGGCACTAGTTTTTCTTCTTACACAAGGGATCTCTTTATTTTCTTCTTCTTATAACGCCCCTAAATTCTGCTATGATCTGCTGATAATGCTCCAACAATTAAGATTCACCTCCCTAAAGTTACCAGCTCAATGTGCGTTTAGGACTAGTCCATCAGAAAGGTGAATAGTGTAGATTGGTGACTCAATGAAAAGAAGGAAAAGCCTTGGAACTAGATTTGTTCGCTCAACTTCAGTTTTCCTTTAATTTTCTTAAGACTCTTCTTTTCTTTTCCTTATAAATGGGTAGAAACTTATTTTAAGACAGTTTTGGTAAGGCATACATGGCAAATATATGTACTTAGAAAATTCACTTCAAGAAACCATTTATAGTGGAATATATTAACTAATCCATGTAAATCACTTAGCCTGCCATGTGATAAACACCGAGTAAATGTGAACTTTTGTTGTTGTAGTTGGTGTTGCTAATATCCTTGTAGGTTATTCCTCATACCTGTTTTTAGACTTACTGGGTGGATCAAGGGACAGGAAAGGATGTTACCATAGCCATATTCAATAGTCTGCTGGATCCCAGAACAGCAAGTCCCACCCTAGAATAACAACAGTGGTATACCGGGCAGGATGATGAATACGGACATGGAGAGTAGCAGTGTGGCATGGGACTCAGATATATGCTCTGGGTTCTAGGCCAGGCTGAGTAACCAGTCGGCTCTATAGTCTTATGTCAATCATGTGTCTCTTCACCAACCATTCTCTTCTCCCTATGAAGGGCATAATAGTACGTGAATTGCCTAACTTCAGGAGGTTGTTGGGATAATCAAGTAAATCCTTATGAAGGTAAGGTTTGATAAATGTAAGTTAAATTTGAACAGTTAACACTTGTTGAGCACTTATAAGGTACCTGACACTGCGATACCACATCAAATGTGAATTTGATTGATATTGGGAAAACAATCTACCTATAGATACATTACTATTTTGTTTTCAAAATGAACATGCTCATTAACACTGAAATGTGCTACCACCATCAACGTGACTTTGGGTAACAGATTTCTAGGCTGATAAATTTTAGAAATGAATGGGTATCATGAACCTGACTATAAGATGGTAAGAAAATTTTGCAGACACTAGTTTAACTAGAAAATGGCACAGAATAAATGTGAGCATGAGAAAATGCAAATGCAAAAAATGAGAGTAGAGAATTAAATAAGGATAAAAACAAGGAGGAAGAAAGATGTAGGGTAGTAAGGAGTAGAGATGAGACAGTTGAAAAGAAAAAAACAAAAGATTAAAAAGAGAAAAAAATATAAAAATTATGCAGATTAAGTGACAATAAAATATACAAAACAGGAACCTAGGGACATTGAGGAAACAAGGGACAAAGGAAGAAGAAGAATGGAAGGAACAGGAATCCTATTCTTATAACCATAACATAGCTGTGAGTTTGCAAGCCAGCTGCTGGATCTGGGTTGTGTGTGCCAAAAACCTATGCTTTCGCCAGGCTTAGAAAACTGGAAAAAGTATGACTAAACCTGTATTTGGATTCTTTTAAAAATGAATATGACCATTACAAAAGCAAATATTTAAAAAATTTCAACCATTATAATTTTAAACCCAAATGCTTGTTGATTGGCTAGATTTTCTCAATAGCCATTTTATTTTATGCATACCGGCTTTGAGGTAGAGGGGATTAGGATTAATGCCAGGTGATTTACATACACATTTAACTTAGTTGTCACAACACTCTTTGAGATAAGCACTTTTATTCCTTCCCCCCCCCCCCCCCCCCGTTTTAAAGAGGATCTATTGTCTATGACCATGTACTCTAAAACACCCACTACTGCTTATATATCATGGCTTAAACTGAATCTAGATTTAGTCACTGTAATTTATGTAGAAATCTTTAACTTTCGGTCATCTCTGTTGCAATATATTTTAGTGTCCTTCCTGGTGCATGAAAAGAAATGCATGAGAATGCTGGCAAAAACGACAACAGAAATTTGGGAATGATTTTAATTTTTTCTTGAATTTTCCAGATTTCATGAAAAGTGTATTTATTATTCTATAACAATCTGTATCTCTGTGTACTTATACTTGTGTGTTTAAAAGGTTGGTGCTTGTATTGTCCAAAACTTCTCTGAAATATTCTGTTTCGACCTGCTTTGAACAGTTCAGATTTCAGGAAAAGTTGATATTGAACATCAATAATTAGAATGCCTCTCTTCTTATCAGAGAGAAGGAATCAGTGTGTCTTTGTCACTGAACTCTAGGACTCCTTCCTACCCTTTGTCACTGAGGAAACTAGCTTTTCTCTTTGCAATGTTTTTTATCTTGGCCATGATCAGAAGAAAAAGGTCAGAGAGTGCTTAGGTTGTTTGACAATCTGTAAGTTTATGTAAAACCTACAATGGTTTTCAAAAGGAAAAGGTTTCTCTGGCAAAACCCTTCTAGCTACATTAACTCCCATCTCCTCTCTATTCAGTGCCTTCTTTGAGTGCTGTATTTTATGAGCTAGCCCCTTATAGAAACCTGCTTTCAAAAATTTTTAAAGAGTCATATTTCTTACCTTAAACATTTTGTAACATGTTTAAATATAATATGCTATTTAAAAAATGAAATTAAAAAATCTAAAAATTGGCCGGGCTCGGTGGCTCAGCCTATAATCCCAGCACTTTGGGAAGCTGAGGTGAGTGGATTGCCTGAGCCCGCGGGTTCGAGACCTGCCTGGGCAACTTGGCAAGACCTCATCTCTACAATAAATCAAAAAATGAGCCGGGTATGGTAGCGTGTGCCTGTAGTTCCAGCTACTCGGAAGGCTGAGGTGGAAGGATCACCGGAGCCCAGTGGGTTGGTGATAGAGTGAGACTCCAACTAAAAAAAAAAAAAAAAATCTACATATTATACATGATATAAAAAATAAAATGTAGAAGAAGTGCTGTATAGGAGATGGCAGCTAAGGATGCATAGAGGGATGGGGACAATGAGATATTGTGGGTGGAGGACAGTTGGCAGGAACAACAGCAACGAAAAAGGAAGTGTAAAATAAAAGAAGGGGCAGAACAACCAAGGAAAATACTTCAAAAATGCAAAAAACACCAGATCCACTAATACGAAGTGTCTCGAATTGGCAAATTTATAGAGTTATGAAGTAGAATAGAGGTTACCAGGAACTCAGGGGAGGGAAACATGGGAAGTTTTTGCTTATTGGTATAGAGTTTCAGTTGAGGATGATGAAAACATTCTGGTGATGGGTGGTGGTGATGGTTGCACAACAATGTAAATGCACTTAATGTCACTGAAATGTACATGTAAAACTGGCCAAAATGATAACTTTAATGTCATGTATATTTTACCACAAAAAAGAGACTCGGACTTATACTAATGAAATATGACATAATACCACTGAGGGAAAAAAAAGGAGGAAAGGAAAACAAATGCCAAAGTAGAAGTATCAAAGAAAACATGCGTAAAACATGATCAGGAAGAGTAGAGAAACAAAGCATGGGAGGAACGGGAAGCTATGACTTTCATTGTGGCTAAGAGGACATAGTAGTTGGAGTACCATGTTCCAATTATTTACTTATTTGTTCAACAGATATGTGTGAAGTACACTCTTCTGGGCACTGAGGATACAGAAATGAATTATATAGACATCATCTTTCTTCTCAAGGAGTGTCTGTCTGGTGACAGGTTACAAAGATCAGTGAGGCATTGTCTTGCCCTCAAGGAGTTCATGAGCAGTGTTTCTCTCACTTCATTTTAGACACGAATTAGTACATTTAATGAGGTCCAGCCTTGGGATGGAGGCTGGAATCATAATCCAAGTTAAGCATAACCCATTCCAGCACAGTCCTATTGACTCCACAAGCCCATTTCAGCATAGACTTATAGAGCTAGTGGATCTAGAACAATCTTCCCATGTATAGGCAAGAAAAAGCAGAGCAAGCAATAGGTAACCTGTCCAGATTTTACTCCATTCCCCAGGAACAGAGTCAGGAGCACAAGCCATGTCTCCAGACTCCCGGCCCAACACTCATTTGATTAATATAGATTTAAAAGATTGAGAGAAGAAACAAATCTCAATTAGGAATCAGAACAACAAAGGTGATTCACACTATCCCATAAAGTACCAAGGACTAATTGAAGTAGAGAATATCAGAGAGGGTTTACTTTCAAGGACTCAAAGGTTATTATTTTATAGGACAGCAACAAACCATATAAATATCAGAATGAGGAAGGCATAATCAGAGCCAGATTACAAACACAAGCTAGAAACTGTTCCAGAGTGACTAATGCAATAATATTGAGGAGTGTCACAGGTCCCTATTATAGTCAAAGTCACTTTAACTAATTGGCTCAAGCTATAAAAACATACAATCTGTGTCAAATGACACTGCTGAACAAAACTTCTCTGCTTAGACATGATCTTAAATCAAAGCTTCCCAAAATGAAGGCAAGAGAAAAAGAGAATATCTAGTTTTCCTGGGACTCATGAGAGGTTTCAAAACTGGCATAGTCAATAGTAGCCAGTTTATATGTCTATGGATGATGATGACAATATTCTTTTTTCTCTTTAGCATTGCTTCATCCTTCAGAAGCATACCATGTTTCAAGGGAGAATATGAGACCACTGACACCATCCATTTCAAGATGCCCCAACCTTTTCTGAAGTACTAAGAAAGAAAACAAATACTGTCAGTTGTAAACTCATTTGATAGCACTGATTAAAATATGCACCCCAGAGCCGGAGATGTTAAAATACGAAAACAATAGAATTAATGAAATCAGGTGTTTTTCTTGACTCAGGATAAATTTGATAATTATCCCTCTTGCTTTAAAAAAGAGTAATAAAGAAAAGTAATCAGTACTGCTGACTGCTTACCCCCAAACCCTCAGTTCTTCTTTATTTTCACAAAAAGTTCCCCATTTTCTTCCAGGCATTTATCTCCCCCCAAGTATCATCTTCCTATATCACCCACATTCTTCAAGGGAAGCAAGCTCAGCCCCAAGTATGAATCATGATTGGTCTAAGCCATTATGGGGCTAGTTGTCCATCACTGGCTTCAGAATCTTTTGTCAGCAGGTATTTAATGAGACTCTAGTGGTGCCATCATTGTCCTAGGTTCTGAAGTTACAGTGTGAGGAAGAGCAGTGGGGAGAGAAGAAAAAAATCTGTCCCTAATAGAGATTACACTCCATCAGAAGATTAAAAAAAAGGCTAGATAAACATATAGTGTGCTAGATGGTATGGAACGCTATGGAGAAAAATAAGGGAGAGGATGAACATGGGGAATGTATTAGGGGAGAGCTGTAATTTTGAATAATATGACTTGAAAAGATCTCACTGAGAAGGGACATCTGACACAGACGGAGGTAGTAGCCATTTTGGATATCTGGTGGAATCGTGAAAGAAAGTAAGGTAGTCGCCATTTTGGATATCTGGTGGAATCGTGTTCCAGGAAGAAGAAACAGCCTGCACAAAGGTCCAGAGATAGAAACGTTTAAGAAATAACAAGGAGGCCAAGTGATAGGGAGGAGAGCAGAGAGATGCTGAGAGGCTGATGTGGGCACATCAGAGATACAACCTTGAAGAATTCTGGATTTTCCTCTGAATATGATGACAAAAGCCACATGGGAGTTTTTAGCAGAGCTGAGGCATGACCAAGCTCTTGTGTGAGACGACAGGGGAAAGGACAGAAGATGGGAGCAAAATCAAGGAGGCAGCAGCCACAGTCCAGAGTGAGATGGTGGAGGTGAGGCGGGTGAGATTGGGTCAGGTTCAGGACGTGTTTTGAAGCAACAGCTGAAAGTGCACGCTGGGTGGCTGAATGTGGGATGTTGGAGGAGAGGTGTCAGGCATGCCTCCAAGGCTGACTGCATTGGCAATGATGCCTTTACGCCATGAAAAGTTAGAAAAGTGCTCTGGATGGGGCATTTGGGAGATGTTTTGCTTAAACATAAAAAGAAACCCCTTGCCGGGCTCGGTGGCTCAGCCTCTAATCCCGAGCCTTTGGGAGGCTGAGGTGAGTGGATTGCCCGAGCCTGCGGGTTTGAGACCCGCCTGGGCAGCGAGATCTCATCTCTACAATAAATCAAAAAATCAGCCGGGCATGGTAGCGGGCGCCTGTAATTCCGGCTACTTGAAAGGCTGAGGCGGGAGGATCGCCGGAGCCCAGCAGGTCGAGGCTGTGGTGGCCGGGAGTGGCCACTGCACTCCAGTCTGGGCGACAGAGTGAGACTCCAACTCAAAAAAAAAAAAAAAAAAAAAAGACCCCTCCCCTCTCAGAAAAAAAAAAAAAGCAAAGATGCCTTCTCTTCATCTGGACATTGGTGTGAGGATATGGTTGTTGCTACCAACTTAACCAAGGGATGAAGCTGAGGATGAGACTCATGTGCTGAGGTTGCAAGAACGTAGATGGAACGAAGCTGTTTTTAAAATAGTCTTATTGGACCACTGAATTAACCAGTCTGGGGTTTGTTCTTTCTCTGAACTTATTATACGAGACCACAACTTCCTTTTAAGTCAACTGAGTTGATTACGGAATTGAAATAATCTGCCTTGGCAGACAATAGGTGATAACACTTGAAACAAAACTCAGGACTTGGAGCATGTGGCTCGTCTTTCCTGACAAAGACCACCTACAGTGAGGGAGAAGGAAGATCATCATTTTCAAGAAGGGTTGGATCTGGGATAATTGGGAGGGAGAAAAGATGAATATGGTAAAATGATCCCATACAACATAGAAAATGTGCTTCTTGTTGATGAGAGGGACTCAATATATACAGAAGCAGGTTTTTAATTAGAATTAATAATTAGAATTAATCCACTAGTTTCCTAATAAAGAGCTTGGTTTCAGAGCATTTTACTTTAACATTCTCTTCACCACTATGTTTCATGTACAGCCTATACTGCCCACTCTAAGGAGGGATCCATTGTCACGGGGTCTAGTGTGTATCATAAATTAGACTAAATAGACATTCTTCAGCCTGGTACAGGCCATTAACCAGTCAGTGATTCCACTTTCCTAGGTGATATTCGACTCCATTTAGCCTTGTATATAGCGGGCCATAGGATCTATTGGTGGGAGCTTGACATCTAGGTTATCAGAGGTATTGGTGATTTAAAAATCAGAGATTAAGTGACTAAAGCAGGGATTTTGTCTTAAGACCTTTGTCTAGAACTTGAATGTCCTTACACAGAAAGTCATGCATCTGCTCAGAGTGCAAGAAGGAGCCTTGTAGAGACAGTTGCCTTTGTCTTACTTGAAATATTTGGTTTCTCTTCCTGAACCTAGGCTGTGAAACATGTTTGTGTCATATTGCTTTTGCAGTCACTTAGTATCATTTATAGAAGATGCCACTCAAATGCATGCATGTGCTTATAGAATATGGGTCAGTTACGCCTAAACCTGTTGGCTTCTCAGTCATTGGGCAGGTGGGTATTTAGTTTTACTTGTGCCATCTCAGGTTGGGGCATGGTAAAGAAACAGTCCCTCAATGGGGGAGACTCTGGTTGCAAAACCACCAGGTCCTTCCCATCACTGTCCCTCTTCTGCTTGGTCTTTTTTACAGCTCCCAGTGATGGGAATTTTTAGAACAAAGTGGGGTACTTGAAGTGCTTATTTGCATGTCAATTTGCAGAATGCTTCTCCAACTTTTCACCATGCCATAGTGATGCTTTTGTATCTCTTCTGCCTGGGAACAAACAGAGAGGAAGGGCCTGAAGCAGGTCAGCACAGTGTCCTGGCACTTCCTTTGGCTGAGCCTCTGCCCAACGGGGTGCAAGCCAGACTATTTCTTCTCCCTGGCCCCTCAGATGCCCTAAGCAGTCGTGCAGAGCTGGGAGGTCTGCTCTCTTTCTTGCGGATTTGAAGCAAGCAGGCACCTGACCATGGGAACGTTCCTGCCTGGGTCTCAGGCCTTGTGCGAGTGACTCTGGCGGGAATCGAATGATCTCTACTTGCCATGTTCCGACCATCTTTCCCTTTAATCTGTCACTTGCCTGTCCATACCCCTAGCTGGAAATAATAAATGTGGTGGGTAGGTGGCAGAAGAAAAGTGGGATTTCTTTTCCTTTGGGACAGCATCCAGATCCTGTCATTATAGTAAATCAACTGTAAGTATCCTGCAGCACTATCATAAAATGGGCGAATGAAAACATTTTTTCTCCATCAAAAGATTCTTTGAAGTTATGTTCTCTGACTGAATCTTACAGATGAGCGTACAGGAACCAACTTTCTATATATGTTTATTTGGCCCAGTCCCCCTGCCATACAGGGAAGTTCTCTACATTATAGCCTCAAAAGCATTGTCCGGTCACATCTGAAAAGGCCCCAACTTCAGTCGTTTCCCCTGGGACACGTGTATCAGAAATTTAACAGACAACGCTCGTCTGTCAATTCAGCTATTGTTAGGAAGGTGCCACAAAGGAGGCATATTGCACACTGAATTCAAAATAGTTTTTTTTCCCAGTCACCTGACATTCTGTATATTAAAACAATATTATTAAAATCACATTAATTTTATCTTAGTAAATTTTTAATGTGCAGTTATAAGGTAATCAGAGAAGTTGTATTATACAGTGCATGCACGTATATATTACAGCAATAAATCCTCATCTGGTAACAAGAAAAATAATAATGATAGAAGGGTTTCAGTCGTGAAGGTGAGTAAGATGGAAGCGTGTGCTTGCTCCCAGCAGAACCTTTACAGCAGATGTTCCAGAAGTTCTGTATCTGGGATAAGGTTGGGTTATGACCTGAGAACCTTGGCGCTTTGAATACATTTCTGGATCTTAAAATATTTGGCCCCCCGATGATCTAAATTACATACTTCTCATGTATATAATAGAAAAGGAGGTTTTGTTTGTAAAAGATGTCCAACATTTTCCAGCTTATTATCGTGACCCTAAAGCATTCCCAATCGGCCTATATGACTATATTATGGAAGCCTAAAAAAAAAAAAAAATTAGTACTAGAGTTAGCCCTTCAGAATTTCCAAGGGACACTTAGCCAATAGCACAATGTCCCGAGGCCAATCCCATACTCGGGCCTTCTCCCTTTTTCTTTCTTTGCGGTCTCCCAGTCTGAATGTGTCTCTCCTTGCTGGCACTAACAGCAGAGTGGTTGGGGGCAGGGTACCCCTGATGACACAAAGCTATTTGTTTTCCTGTCATTCAGCCACATGGGTGAGGGCTTGTTGGAGAAGAATGCCACGTTGGCTTAACAGAGTGAGATTTCTCTTAGGTAATTTCAACACCTATGCTTTGCTGAGGCTCTAGTAAGTGTACCTGGTAAGAAGCTATGTGGTTCACAAATTATACTCTATTAACTCAGGATAACATAAATAAGATCTCAAGCCTAACTGTAGTTCCTCAAGGTATTTGTGTCCACTCACAAATTTCTCAGATTCAAACTATCTACCCCCAACTTTGTCTCTATTCTAGATCTGAAAGATGAGAACTACTGATGTCTGTGTGTTCTGATTTATTTTTTTAATTGGAGATTGGAACTGGTGTTCTGCTCACAAATTTTGCCTTTGCCACCAAAGTCTAAAAGTTGCTAAATCAAGTCTCATTGTGTTAGTAACTTCCTATCACATTAGCAGAGATTAAATTTGCTAATGTAATATGAAAATCACTAACATAAGATGAGTGCAAATAGAAATCAAAATCTCCACAGACTTCCTAAAGGTAATGTTGAATGTGTAAACACATCTCTCTAGTGGTTTGCTCTTGCTAACACAAGTGTGAGTGTCAACGTCGCCACTTCCTTTCACCTTAAATGCTCTCCATGTTGGGCTGTGGCGAAGGGGCTTGTGTGTGTGCATAGTGGGTAGAAGGGCGGGGACAAGGGAGGGGCCGATAAAAATTTCTGGCACGATAAACAGCAACCATTCCACATGCATGGGGGATATTGAAGTCCTGAGGAAGGGCAGGGTTATTTTCCTCCTCCTCCTTCTATTTGGTGAATGGGTTTGTAGTTGGAACAGCCACGGTGGAGTTTTGGCTGTTTGTGAGCTAGTGGTGAACCTTTGTGGGCTTCGGTTTTCTCATCTATAAAATGGTGAGACGTGGACCCTCACAACAAAGTCTGTCCTTGTGAGAATTGAAGAAATGATGACCATGAAAGCCCTTCTTAAGCTGGAAATAACTTATTAGCAGATGTTACTCATAATATTAACCCCTTACCGTTCTTTGTGCTTTTACTCTCTGACGTCATCCAATTCAGTCCCAAAGTCAACCTAAACTCTTGTTCTCCTGAGTTATTTATTCAGAGGTTGGGCTCTGTTCTCCAGATGGCTAAGGATGGGGGGTGGGGGTGGGGGCGGGCAGTAGCAGAGAGTATGAATTCGCTTTTACCTCTCCTGGCATCCCGCGATATTATTCATCAGGCTTCAGGGTGGGACGCTCTTTCCTTTAAATTTGAAATAGCTAGAATTTATCTTATAAAACGCTGATTAACTTCCTATTCATGAACAACCACCTTTCTCCAGGGGACAATGACTGACTGACACACGCAGGGTATGCTTTGGTGCCATCTGTAGAAAGAAAGCAGCTATTTTTGTGAATAGAAAAGAGCTTCAGTCACGTGCCACAGACAGGCAGAAGAATGGAATACAAAAGCCACTTGGGTGTTTTGGAGAATTGTCCACTCATTCCATCAACCAATATATGGGGGTAACACTGCTGCACTTGGAATTTTCAGTCCATTTTCCAGTAGATTCACTCTCTCAGTGTACCCAGAAATGAGGCCAATTTTATTGTCCTTACTTTGCAAGTAAAGAGAATGAAATACTGATGAACTCAGGTCTAGGAGTGACAGATGATAAACTAGTTTCTCCATGATCAACCCGAGTCTCAGTTAATCCTACAGAAGACCCATATTCAGGGCAATGGCACCCCATATGCTGAGCATTGGGGTGACATGTCCAGGTGACCTAGACTTTTCCTTCTTTCTGAGGTAGATTGTCCTCTGTCTGCTTTGGCTGAATTTTTACTTGCTAGGTTATTTTCAATTTTCTCATCCTCTCACCCCACCCGCCTTGCCAACCATGTGTCTGTGTTTTCTGGATTCTTTCAGACTCTTCCATGACTCAAATACCCTTAAATAATTCTTTTTCATCAACAAGTTTTGCCATCTTGCTTTTCATCTTCCTCTTCCAGGTCGTTATTAAGACTCTGAATAAAGCCAGTATCAGTCTCCTCCCCTGGGCTCCCCACAATTAACCTCTTTCTACAGAAAGAAATGGCCTTTTATTTCTATGCACTGCCTTCCATATATTAACTAGTTTTTAAGATGTAACAGAATTTTAACACTTGCCCCATGGTTACCAATTTTGCTTAATAGCTTCTTGCAAGGATTATTATTTTTTCTTTCTCTCTTACCTAAAGTCCTTTGAAAGTCAAAATGCATCACACCCACTAGTTCTCTTTTATCCATGGTTTTGGGGACTCCTTCAAAGGACTCTACAGCTTCTAAGTCTTCTCCAATTTGCTATGATTCCACCACTGCAGGGTTTCTTCCCAGAATGCCACCTCGCTTGTTGAGAGGTCAGCCCTGGGATCACTGTCCCAGGGCTGAGTGTCTGCTGGGAAACCTGTGTACCCGAACAGCAGCTGCTGCCACTGTGAGCACAGGTGTGAGGGGGTGGCATTTGTGGCCAGCTGTTTTTTATTTTTTGTCTGCCCTAGGACGTGCCAAGTGAGGGACATCAGTCCCTGGTGAGGTAATGAAATGTCATTTCCATTGTAGCTTTCTTTGATGTCCTCATCTTCAGAACATGGCTTTGCCTTCACCACCAAAAGTGGGCTTTCCTTCACCAACCCTGGGCCAAATACTCACTCACTGTACCATGTACCATGCATGCAGGCAAAGCCATAATTTAGCTGTGCTCTGTGGAACCCTTGTGCCGCTCCCGACACCCTGACCTATGGGGCTGCCTCTCTCCCAGGCTCCTTCTCTGGAAGGGCCCGAGGAAAGGCTGATCGTTTGCCTTGATGTCTTTGTTCTTTGAATTTATTCTCCCTTCTCCTGCCCTCCATCTTGCCTGCTGAAGTTTATGTTCCTTTCTATTAGCTTCACTTGGGCAGGAATTCTCTCTTTTAAAGCATGCTTTTCCACTCCACTGCATCCCCACGATTTGAACCATACAGGTTTTTATTTCTCGCCTATCGGTTCCTTTTTTGCTGTTGTTCTGGGACAGGCAGAGAGACTCTTCCTCTAATCAGGTATTCCTCAGTCGCCTTCATGCTGATTCTATGGATTTTAATTTGCTAAAGTTCCCTCCAGGCAGTTTCCAACATCCAGTTCCTGGGTCTTGCGCAGCGCTGAGTACACTGTTGGCACTCAACAAATATTAAATAATCATCACCCTCCTTTTGAAAAAAAAAAGGAGAAGAAAAAGAGACCAGCGGCTCTTGAATTCTGCTTGTCAAAATAGAACTATTTGTGTTCAAGTCCTCACTCCACCAGTGTCCAACCTAATTATGCGGAGGTCAATTTTGTTTTGCAGCTCAACAGCACATACTGTCTAAATCAGAATCAACTCCTCTGCTCCTTAGAAATAAATATATTCTGCCTTATTAATCATCTTGGTTTAGGAGCAGGAGACTGATTTGAGTACCCACAATCTGCTAGACTTTACCAAGTGTGTAGAATGTTATCTCCTTCCCAGCTTACGCTGTTTGGACAGGAGGATCAAGGATAAATTATATTTTATTTTAATGAGTGGTATTATTTAAATGAAGCTATTCCATTGCTGTTTCTAAAACTATTTTCTTACAGATCACATTTCTTATAATAAACCAAGAGGCTGCCATTACAACCTTTTTGTCGCAGGTAAATTCTCATTCTCCTCCTTGTCATTACGCTTAAGAGGCAGTGAGAGATAGGAGCTGGGGGAAGGTTCCGGAGCCAGCTGCTTAGAGTTGCTCCCGACTTCACCACTTGCTGACTGTGTAACCTGGGCTATTTCCTTAACCTCTCTGAGCCTCAAGTCCATTATCTGGAAATGAGATTAACTACAGTACCCACTCCCAGGATTAATATGATACTTGGAAAATGCTTGGCACCTAGTAAGCACTCCTTAAATGTCAGCCATTATCGTTTAGGTGTTATATTTAAGGACCAAATCCTTTTTATTCTTTTTACTCCCATCCAGGTGCCCTAGTGGCCACTTCATAGGACATTTCTGTCTTCTTGGATTATGGGAAACAGCGAGATCTCTGGAGAAGACATGGGGTTTGGTGTCCACTAGACCTGGGTCCAAATTGTGGCTCCCTCACTTTTAGCGGTTGGACAAATGACCTCATGATTTTCAGTTTCCCCAGTTGTGAGAATGGGGTTCATGTCCCCTTACATGGTTATTACAAAGTGAATACCCAGTGAATGGTGGTTCCATCTTTCCTCTCCACCACTTGATTTCTTTGCTGAGTGTGGAATTCTTGGCCTCTGCTTACATACAACCACCTCTACGAGCTCGTATTTTGATGCGAAGAAGGGATAAAAACATGTAGAAGGCTGAGAGGAATTAAAGGAGACGGGAACTTTTATGTATTGAGGGCTCTCCCAACCACAGTGCTAATGTCATCCTAGGATTTGTCATACTTGAATGAATAGGGTTGTATGGCCACAGGGCCTCCCCTAGCAGTGATATGTGTACAGGGGTGGAGAATTTAGGCTACTAACACATGACTGTATCCTCAGAGAATGCATTTTTCATTGGTCATTCACTTCATTTTTCATTTGCTATTTTTCATTACAGTATTAAACTGTGTGATAAATGAAAGGTAGAGAAACTTGACAGATGATTTGATTTCCGCCCTTGTCAGATTATTTGGCTTAGTTTCCTTATGAAAATAGAAGGCAAGCCCTGTAAAAATTGTTCCTTGGATTTGTTTTTCAGCATGTATTTCCCGCCACTGCCATATCTAATCTATCTATTTACCTATGATTCAGTTACTGATCTCTATCCCACAGGAGCCTGGATACATATTGACAAAGTTTCCTATTTGCTACAGTGGGTAGTATCTAAGGAACATTCCACATGAAATTCCACTTCTTTTTTCTACAGAACTTCTCCACACCCTGTATTATTATAGAGGTTTCAATTATAGAATGCTCACAAAAGACACAGATTCTGCAACAAAAGAAGTCTGTCCATTCTACTGTATTTATTTTTAAATACAGTAGCAAATTTTGCCTCCCTCTTGGTAATATGGAAAGTATACGTTCAATATTGAACATACTTTGTCATTTATGGGCTACCAAAGCTAGGGTTTAGCAACCTACTTTTCATTTCCACGCTCCCAAAGCTTTATGGAAACTTATTATTGTGTGTGTTTCTAGGTAGAATGGGAGCCTATGAATTCTATAGATGCTACTAACTGAAAAGAAACCTACCAATCCCAAGTGTTCCAGTACCCATTAGGAGAAATTACTCAATCGTGTAAAATCAAGTTTAAAGTTCTTTCCCCTCCCTCTGTAATTGTGCATAAAAACTGCTTGCCATACTGGATCGAGGCTCTCGTCCCTGAAGTCACTGTGTCGGCTTCATACGTGAGCCCAGACTCGAGCCTGAATAAAGACCCTTGTGTGTTTGCGCTGGAGCTGGCTCTTTGTGGTCTCTCGGATTTAACTCTTGGGTTTAACACTTCATAAATAATCACATTGCCCATGGAAGACAAGGAAGGAAGGAAGGAAGGAAAGAAGGAAGGAAAGAAGGAAGGAAGGAAGGAAGAAAAGAAATGTCCCACCCCCCCACTTCTGGTAGGCAAAAAAAAAGTTCTAAAATAGATTGTATTGCTGCAGTTTTCAGTGAAACTGATGTGATATGACAGTCTCTAAGTAGCAGCTTCACTTAGACAACAAGCAAATGAAAATGAGAGCTTCTCCTAGTTTGGACAGCTTTAAAGAAAATGGAAGAGATGCAGTAAATCTTTAGCTTAATAATGGAGTTAATTGTGAGCTGCTCAGGCAGACAAAGATGGAGAAATGATTTCTGGGCCACCTGCCTTAAAGTGCACCTATATTTCCAAGTGTGGGTGCACTGTGATGCCACTCTATTTTTCCCCTTCCTTTCACCCAAAGCTTAGAAGTTATCTCAGGCTTTTACAAAAGCCTTTTCTTCTAAAATCCCCATTAAGCAGCATTCAAAAAATGCATGCTAAAAGTGTCAGTTATTAGCCTTGGTGCACGTCAAGCTGCTCTCTCCCTCCTGTTAATGTGAGCAGTTACTCTGCTCTTGACCTATTAAAACTTTGTTTGCTATTATACTTGCTGGCAAACTAGTCATGTGGAAAGGTGTTGAGGAAATGAGCCGGTGTGTTCCCCAGGTGATATAAACACTTTATCAAGCTGATCCCTGCCATGTTATGTAAACTATACCAGGTAGCATTCATTTTAAACAAAGAGATAAACAGATCTAATATGCTTCAGGGCATCATGCTTTATGCATGAATTACTTTTTATTTTTATATTTCAGATTTTTAAAAACACAATCCATTGTAATGTAATGGAGAAGTAAAATGTCTTAACTACAACCATAGCTGTAACTCCAATTTCTAAATCCTGAGAGTTATCTACTCAGTTAATCCCACAATTAAATTCTTAAATTCACACTTAACAAACAATTAATTCTTAGCTAAAATTCTATTAATAATTGTTATGAGAACTTAAAAGTTAAATGAAGTCATCTTCAGAGATAAAAATTATATGTATACACAATACAATTTATATGTACACACTTACTTTCATAACTGATATTAACCATCTAATTTGTCAGCACAGGCATCCATTCTTTATTCCTAAAAATTCCCTAGATTCTATTGAACATTTATGTGCAAGATAATGGGTCATAATATGGGGTTTTACTTTGTGCTTTTCTACAGTTTTCTTTCATCCTCACATAATGCTTTGAAGTGATTATTATTCTTGTTTATCAATTTTACAGATAAAGATATTGAGGTTTAGAAAGTAAAATAACTTGTCTAAAGTTACCCAGCTCTGAGACAAGATAATTGCCATTGGTGCTGAGTGGAAGAGGAGACCATGGGCTCTGGGGTGAGACTACTGGTTCAAATGCTGGTCCTGTGGCTTACCTACGTGTGACCTTGAGATGAATTACTTAACTTTTCTGAGTTTTTTAAAATTCACCTGTACAATGGGATTAATGATAGTTCCTACCTCAAAGGGTTGGATATGAATTAAGAGAGATAATTCATGTATAGTGCCTGGCACATAGGAAGTTCTCACTGTTTGTTTGCTGCTATTATTGTTGCTTTTAATTGTATTATTGTGTATTATCGCCCCCATTCTTGATAGATATGAATTTTAACCATTATCAATTGCAACATTCTATTTTGAAGCAAGGTTTTCTTTTCTTTTCTTTTTCTTCCTGATGATGGGGGGAGGTCCTTCACCTCATCCTCACAGAGGGGAACTGACTGGTGATTTGGGGGGCTGGCCTCACAGGCAAACACTGACTGGTGATGGGGTCATGGGGTTTCTTCACCTCATGAACCAGGATTTTCTTAATCTAGAAGGTAAGTCTCCTGGTCCTGGAAGAATTGAGGCTAGGATACTTTTTCAATGTCATAATGTTATTCATTAGAACATGTTTCTTCAGACTGCATTTTCAAAAATTCTATATTAAATACTACAGGATTCTTACATTCCAATCCTGTTTCCCTGCCCCATCCATCTGATGCAATTTCCAAAGAAAATAAGTTGACTCAGAATGGAGTTTATATTTCATTACACGTTGTATTAAACTGAAAGTCCTAGTTCAGTCAAAAGGTTTGACATATATGAAGCTATATCATGTGACATATCTTCTAGCATAAGTGGAAGTTGTCTGGTTGATATTTGATATCTAAAATTAACAACCTAGAACCTATCTTCAAGGAAGACAAAATATAGCAACTCCCACCCCCTGCTTCCTTCAATCCGATCTTGCAACTACTCTTGCAAGAGTGGTTATAACATGATGAACCTGCCATTTGCGGAGCAGGTTAGGGTGAGGTCTCTATCTCCTTGTCCTAACACCTGCCCTTCCTCACCTTCTGTGTGTGTCTAAACCAGGAGCTGGCAAATGACGAGTTACTTTGAAAAAGATAGGAATCCCTGTGGACCATGAGCCAACCCACTGAACGTTAGTATTCTTCTACATTATATGTAGGGCAGTCATGTTGACCAGAAGAACCATACAGGTCTCTGGATTCAGAATCAATCCACTTTCCTCACATGGACCCCAACTTCTGTTTTTCAGTTTCCTTATTTGATAAGTAAGAGCTATTAACCTCACAAAGTATTGCTATTTGTGGTGTATTTATAGAATAATTTGTTAGGATTATTTGCATCTGCACTGAAATTGGTTTTGAGTTCTTTCCAACTAGAGAGATCCATCAAAAGCACTGAAAATGAGTGAAAATGATAGGAGTATGTTCCAAATGCAATAGAAAGCCACTCTCCCACCAATTGCATTTTTGGCTGAATTCCCTTCTTGTATAGCCAAGATAATTCTGTCCAAGGGAGCAGGATAACTATCGATATTGGGTGAGAGCAATAACTAGATGACCAATACTATTTGCATGTTTAAAGAGAATTCAAAAGAGTATGACAATTAACACAGAATACAGGACAGCCTCTCAGAAGAGAGCAACTTCTGAAGGGAACTGAAAATAGCCCTTTTAGGCACTCTTCCAGAAAGTTCTCCTGTGCTTATTTTGCATCTTCTCTAGAAGGCAGAACAGTTTGAGAATCTACTTTCTTCCTACTATGGCACCTTAATTTAGTCTCACTTTCTATATAGTTTCCGTGTCCTTCTCTTACTAAACTGTAAGATCCTTGGGGGCAAGTTCCATTTCTTATTCATCTTTATAGCCTTCAAAGCATCTGGTGGAAAGCTTTGCACACACAGCTTGGGCTGAATAAGCAAATGAATTAATGACCTAATCATAAAGTGTACCTCGGGTAGAGATGGACTCAGCATGGACATTGTAAATACTTAATAAATGCTTATTAAGGAGATGAATGAGTAAGCGAGTGAGCTGCCCTAAATACCCCCTCTGTAGAAATCAGTAAGACAAAAGGTGTCTGGGCGTGCAGCTGTGTCCAAATGCCATGCACACTGGAACTGTTATGACATTTCCCCCATTCTCTTGAAAAAATGGAAACAAAGTAATGATATTAGTGAAAATCTAAAGATCCAAAATCTCAGGAAGGATTCCATGGAAGCAGTCGTTCTCATTCTCTTTTGGAGTCAGGGTCCACTATGAGAATTTGAACAAACCCTTGAAATAGTGCTTTTCTCAAGAACAATGATTTACATCCACAAGAAGTTTTGCATACAGAGTTCCTCTTCACATGGGATGACCAAACAGACCCTCAGATGAACAATCTGTACTTTAATGAGGACAGACTTTGAAGTTCAGGCTTAAATCATGAGATCAATGATCAGGCAAAGATTATTTATTTCTCTGTTTGAAGTTTTCTCATTTGTAAAATGGAAATAATAAAGACAGTCCTTACCTCACAGAGTTGTTTGGAAACTCGAAGGGGCAAACAGGAGTATGAATTTGAAAATATGTGGTAAGCCACACAGCATCACATTCAGGAAAGGTATTACGGTGATTACACTTCCTCGGACCAGGACAGGGTAGGTGATGGTACCTGCAGATTAGCTCTTTCCATTCTCCTCTCCTCTCCCCTTTGTTTCACGAACACCCTTAGATTCTTTGTTCAGTTGGGTGCCGCTCCCACTAGTCTACAAGCTCCATTAAGGCCAGAAATGTTATTGTGTTCATTTCTGTGTCTCTTCCTTCTCCAGATCCTAGATAGTACTTTATGTATAATTGACAATTAAATTACATTTAGAAATATAGTTTGGACAGTAGCTACGTCTTTCACATTGGGCTTAAGTATGTGGTGGAATGAATTGCAGGGAATTTCAAACATACAAGTGGATTGATCAGACAAACCCCATTTCAGTAAAATACTGTTTTCAGAAGCACACTTGCTTTATAAGTCCTGTACACAATCACTGTCTAGAGAAGCAATGATTTATTAAGTGGCTAAAACATTCTCATTGCTATAGAATAAGCTTTTCAGCCTTTACCTCCATTTGTGAGCAACTAAAAATCAAAGAACTAATAAAATCCAATCACCCAGAACTTCTTCCTGTAGACAGACTGAATTATAACTTTTTAATTTAGGCAGGTAAAGAATTATTACAGTAGGACTCTAGGGCAGGAATGTGTTAATAAAATCATCCTCTCTGCCTTTTCATTTAAAATAATCCCTTGAGCTGATTAAATGAAATATCACTTGTTTAATAACTGACAGAACATTATTTTTAAGCACAAATGTTTTGCATATCTGCACTTCCCATTTTTAATTCCAGGCACAGAAGGGTGGAGGCACTGACATCACACAGAGGGAGTCGAGCTCCGCGCTCCAATGCAGTTTGCCCTGTCATCGTGGCATCTATAATTTAGTGTGAAGCAGCGAGGTAGACAGAGCATTATCATTAGAAACCATTCCGAACAGGGATATAAAACACAGTCGCAATAACACTTGTCAGAAAGGTGACTCCAGTCAGAACTCATATCCACGAGTTTCAAGATAAATGCTGACACGGCACCATCCTACAAAGACTATTATTGCTTTTAAAAAAACAAGGCAAACCCCCAAACAAAGCAAACCTATGAACCTTCCCCAGAGCGAACAAGTTAGTGTGAAGTTTGCATCTGGAGTGGCATAAACTTTCCGTGATTTACAGTCAGCATATCCCTTCTCCACTTGGATATGGTACTTTATGATGCCACAGAGGAAGGATCCAATAGCATTTTGGGTTTAATGATGTTAAGCTATTTGGAATTCTTTCCCCCGTTATTTGGAATATATGAGCTGTGCCCCTAAAACAGGTCATTAGCTGCGCCGCGTATGGGTTCATCGCCTCACCCACAGGACTGCTCAGCTGGTGTTCACATTTTCCCTCGCTTCTACATTAAAAAAAAAATTTCCTTGACTTGGTACTAGGCTATGATTTAATAACCCTGTTCTGCTGACTTCATAAGCTGTGAAACCTTGGAGAAAAATCCCAAATCTGAATTACAGTTCTAATTACTCTGGCCGAGGCAAAGGGTTTCAGCATTGAATGTTCTATTAATGCCCATTTCACATTGAGTACTATTTGTAGCCAGAGGTCACAGGGCTGCATTCTGATTCGCTTTTCTCCTTTCCCACAAATGTAGCTGCTTTCCTGGCGCCCTTTCTGTCTTCAAGGCTGGAAGAGCTAACTGCTTGGTGATTCCGTGCAAATAATTTTTCCTGAGCACCCAGAACTTATTCAGACGGGGCACTTTGGTTTAGAAAAAACAGGCATATTATAAATGTAAATGTACAACTTAGCAGGGTTATTTTCATCACAAAAGGATTCACGGTGATCTAAAAGTATAATTAAGAAAATTATTTTCCTTTTACTTGATGACTTGGTTTTAATTATTGATATTTATTTTAAAATAAAACCAAGTTATTGATTGTTCAAGCTTCTAAATGTTTCATATTTTCTAACAATTAAAAACATTAAAATAAAAGTTAAGGCATGTGGTTAAAAAAAAGAAGTTCAAACAGCACCAAAAAGTATACAGTGAAAACAAGCCTTCCTCCCAACTCTAAACCCAGACTTTCTGAGGTGTCTCTCTCACCGTAACCTCTGTGCCTCCCTCGTGTCCATGAATAGGTGCCTTGCATATGCCAGGACATGTCTGCAGATGCTCTCTTGAGACACAAATGATATAAACCAACATATGCAATTCTGCCCCTTGTCTTGTTTTCCTTGATAGCTTGCAAACTGCTCCAGATTTGATCATGTACATTTCCACCATTCTTTTCAATGACAGCACAGTATTTTAGCCTACGGTTTAACTTCATTTACTTAGCCTCACTATTGATTAATTATAGATCAGATCTATTTACTTTTGCCAAGGCATAGTGTACGGTCTTATAAACACTGTTTCTATGAAGGACTATTTTAGATAGGAAATTCTACTAGAGTACTCAAGGTTCCTTTGTGACACTTTTCTGAGGAAAGACATCAAGGCAGGGCTTTAACACTTAAAGGAGGGTATTACCAATTCAAAATGACCTCAAATGGAAGGTGGACATGGACACTTAAACTGGTGAGAACATATGTATTTTTTAAGTTCTAAAAACATGCTTTAACTTCTCTGGGAAGTGAAACTATTTCACAACATAAGGTATTCCTACAGTGCCCCATGAACATCTTCTGACGGCTAGAGAGCGAACAGCTTTCTGTCTCTGAAAGGAATTTATGCTATGATAAATGAGATAACCAAGATTTCACAGTCCCCTTCAAAAGAACACAGAAATTGTTTAGTTTCCTGGCAAAAGCCATAGATTGTTTACTTATGTAATTAAAAAAGAAATCCTTCATTTAGTGTTCCGATTTGGAACCCCAAAGGGGAATGAAACACTTAATATTTATCTATCTTCTGGAAATTCTGGAGGTCACCCCCATCATAGGTCTCTTAGAACCTGTAGTTGTTTTTCTCAGCACTGTGATTACAACTCCAGTGATGACTTGTGTAACTTGTCATTTACTGTCAGTGCCTCCATGGAACCCCAGCTCCCTGAGGGCAGGGTCTGCGTGGGAACTCTTCACCATGGCCTGCACAGCTCTGGCACAGGAGTTTACAGACAATGGGATGCATGCATGTAAAATGAGTTGTAAAATGAGTCTCTATTCACTCAAAGTACAGAAGAAAGAAGACATTCTTAAATATTAAGCATAGATAATTCTTCCAAAATGGGAAATTCTTTCAGTCACTTTCATGATTGTACTCATTTAAGACAAAGACACATGGGGGGGGGCCCAGAATGCCTAATTACCCTGCCTATACTAGGCTAAAGAACTAACTACACAATTCTTTAACAAGTTTAACAATGTCATGTCTCATTAAAATCTCACTTGTGGTCGGGCATGGCGGCTCACATGTGTAATCTCAGAGCTTAGGGAGGCTGGGGCAGAAGATCTCTTGAGGCCAGGAGTTCAAAACCAGCCTGGGCAACATAGAGAAGCCTTATTTCTACCAAAAATAAAATACATTAAAAAAAAATCTCACTTGCCACCATTAACAGATTCATATATTAAAGTCTGTATATTACTGGAGAAAAAGGAAGATTATTTTGCTTTTGATATGCACGGACATGTTTTTATTTATTTATTTTAAAAATATATTTTATTTTACAGATGTGGAGTACAATTCAGGATTGAATATACAAGTGGACATCGTACAGGTAAAGTTTGGGCCTCCCTTTGGTCCCTACTTTGCCTGGTTTGAGATCAGGAAGTTCTGGCTGGGGGAAAATTCAGCCTTCAATTTGGACAGGATTGCTGTCTGACAGACATGGGAAGCAGGTTTATTTATAAAGCTTTATAAGTCAGTGGATAAGTTACAACTTTAAGGCACACTACTTTTCTTCAGTCATCTTGGCTATCAGTTTAGTGCACTTTCCCATCTCCACTTGAGAAGACTGATTAAAGATTCAATCTGATCAGGTTATTTTTCATGAATGGGTTAGTTGCTTATTTAACTGGCATTTTATTAAAGGCTAAACTTTTATTTGTATTGGTACCATAAACATGTTCCTCTCCATTTCTTTAATTAAATTATATGTTAAAAAATGAAAACAAACTTTTTCTGATTTGAAAAATGCATCATTCAAAACCTGTTCAACTTAACTTGTGATCATCCCAGTCAAGAACAAAAGTTCAGCCAACTCCCTAGATGATATTCTTCTCTGTTGTGTAAGTTCTGGCTGGGGGAAAATTCAACCTTCAATTTGAACAGGATTGCTGTCTGATGGATGTGGGAAGCAGGTTTGTTTAGATGACAATGTGGCTCAGAAAAGTCTCAGCGATGTAACCAAGCACCTGGATATTCAGGGGTGGTGATGAGACTCTTCATTTTGCGCAATTTCTTTTGCACTCTCAACTTGGAGAACTTTGTACCCAGAATTGGCCAAGAGGCAGCAGTAGGCAGCCTTATAAACACAAAGTAGAAGAAAGACAGGACTTTGTTAAGTCCAGAAAAGATCCACCATTGAATGAAGCATTAAGAAAAAAACACGGGCGTGTAGCTCATAAATTTGTAGAGAAAATAGCCCTTAGGAGTAACTCGGTATTCCAAGTTGATTTGGGCAACTCAGAAGTAGGTAAAGCCTTTGTAGTGCATGTTCAGTGGATTCTAGATGCAAAGGTAACTCCTCAGCTTCTCTTCCCTGAACAAATCATTGCGAAGTCATATACATTATATATGAAACAAAAGCAATAAACAAAACATAGTGAATTTTCTTGCTAGCAACCAGGAGTTTAAGTTTACAGCAAATATACTTTCCTTGCCTGGCAGCAAACTAAATTACACACAGATTAAGTTAGGTGGAGGAAGGAATTTCATCAGGACTGTGTTGGATAATCTAACTTGGATGTTGAAGGCAACAGCAGCTGCTATGGATATGGTATTAGAGTATAAAATCCAGAAGACCGCTGTTCACCTACAAAAACATAAAAGTCACAAGATAACCCCCAAAGAGTTATGCTGCACTATTTACCAAATGTGTTACTCCGCTGAGCTGCTTAAATAAAACACTTCATGGTTTTTAAAGCACTTCCATATTTATTATGTCTTCTGATGGCCCCAACAACCCTGTGAGTAAATACCAGTTTCATATTGTGGGTGAGAAAGTCGGCTCAAAGTTTAAATACATGCTTAAGGCAAGCCAGTTGGCAGGAATGGAATGTGGGTTTCCCTTCTAGTCTGGGGATCTTTTTGAGATACCACAATTGTCTCAGTAAGGAATTTCATTTACTTGGCACATAGTAGGTGTTGGGCAAATGCTAAATAAATTAAAAAATGAACAGTGGCAGCTTAGATAATCACTAGGAATAGGGAAAAACACTTGAGGAGCTACAAGAAAAGAGAACTAACTGAAGGAAGATGAAACGTTATGACTGCTATTAGCAATGAACTTTGGTATTCTCCAGCTTTAGTCATGATATCGAGGTAGAGGTTTTCAAAACGGTTATACAGATATCTAGTTCATATTTCATAAATAAACAGAAGAAAAGAAAGTAATATTTCTTCCTTGAGAGGAATACAGTTATTTTCTCAACAATACTGTAATGGAAACCATTTTTTAACAACACAGGGTGACCCTACATAAGAAGCCATCTGACTTATGCAGGAAGACTCCAGAGTTAAAGCTGCGCAGGCTTGAATCTTTGCTTTAATGATCAGCTAAAGTTCTAGGTCATTTTGAAAGTATAAAAAGGGGTTGTTGTAGCAATCAATTCCTTTTATTTGTTCTTTCTTTTGTCTTTGTCACTTACGTAGAAATAGAAAACAAATTATAGCTACCCTATAGCTCTCACAAGTCAGAATAATTTAGTTTCAATAGACGTGGTGATACTGTTTAAACCTTGAAAGTTAATAAACATGGATTTGTAGAATTAAAAATATTGAACTATTGGAGTGCTACCAACTCACAAAATTAAAGTTTTATAACCCAAAGTCGAAGACTGTATTCCACAGTTTAAATATTTCATATCTGACATTTTCCAACTCGACAATGTGAAGTCTGATTTTGATTTTTCAGTCCAATATGAGTTTTGGGGTTTAATTCAAAATCAAGATAAAACCATTTTTGAGACTACCTTCTTTTTCTGTTGTTCTTTTTATACTAGACAGTATAAATATATTTTTCACTTTGGGAAACAAACTTTTCTAGCTAATGGCGTTGTATGTATATTAAACAAGGCTCCCACTAGGAATTAAACAGTGAGCATGTATTGTTAAAGGTTAACAACTTGGAAAGTAATAATCTCTAGTGCATTTAGTATATGACTAGATTTTTACCTATAAATTATATTCAAAGAAAATACTTTAAAAATACTGTAAACTATTAGAAGTAACCACCTGCAAGTAGAGATGGGAGTCGAAAAGTTGGGTCATGTGGTTCTGTGAGGTCTTCCCAAAAGAATCTCAAGGCACAGGGCCTGACTTCTGTTAGTTGTATGGTCAGAATGAAGTGGTGGTTGGGTTCTCTGCTATCCAAACTCAACAGTTAAGCAATTTCTTTTTTTGCAAGGCCTTTAGAATTTACTAAAGGCCTCACGTACATCAACAAGAGGCTTCTATCAAAAAGCAGATACAGAGAAATAAATGATCTGGGAAAGCCAGCAGGGCTCACATAGAAAAAGACACATAACACTTAAAGGAATTTCTTACTTAAGTGGTCTTGCTGGCTGAGTTTCTGATGGAAGTACGTTGTTTGGACCGTAAGAAAATTGGATAAATCAATATAGCTTAATACTCAAGTTGGTGATATGGACAGAAATGAATATCTCCATGTAAACACTAGTACTATTTTGTGAAGGCTTTAGATTTGCCCAATGAACATTCATGTTTTTTAGCTGTGTATAAGATAAAGGGCAGGTCTACCTCTGAGGACACCAAGAAATAGGTTACAGCAGATCTTTGACATTCTAATAGCTCTCCCCATTCTCACTTCTTGCCTAGAATATGAATGGGGACAGTTCTTATGACTATTAAATCACACCAGGAGAGGAAACTGTAAACTCAGGTTCCCTCCCAAGTTCTTTTCACCAAATTTAAAACTTTTTGGGGGGCTTTTTTTGGCTGTAGTTTAATTAAGATGGACAGAACACTAACTCCAAATCAGCAAGGATCTCCTCAGATCCATTTTGTTGTCAAATTCACTTTCTGAGTAAATGGAAAGACTAACACATATCATTTCTTAGATAATGTTTTAATATCCTGCGTTGAATAAAACTTTTTTTAATCAAGTTGCAATGGTAGCACAGAACTCCACAAGGGGCGCGGGGGTTGCAGATGGCTGCATTACTCTAAATGTTCAAGCTTGACTGACCCATTTCATCAGTACTGTCAGAGCCTTGCACTGATACATGTTGACAACATTTAATCTTAAAAAATTGAAAGAAATGAATTAATATGCAAATTTCATCAGCTTTGTAATAAAAATGTCCTTGAAAAAAAACAGTGAACATGACCCCTGAGGAATTGTGTGAATTATCCCAGCTCAATTCTTTAAGTTAGTCAGAGGTACGCGGGTCCGCAAGGAAATCAGTGCAGATTTGACTTGGAAATAATTATGATGAAGAACAAAACACAAGCAGGTTGAATAAATGTAACAACTTGGGAAAAAGTCTTAGTCCTGTTTGTTATTCACTTTGAATTAACAGGATTAGGTTTGGTTTTTGAAAATAAAGGAACACCACCGTGTAATTTTAACACCTAAGTAATGTGAAAACAATATTTTTTTAACTATCAATTTTAGTGCATATTAAAAATCACATCTGACAAAATCAGATCTTTTTTTGGATGTAACAGAGTGCAGTTTTTTGGACAAAAAAGATGATTATAAGAAACTCGTATTTAGCCTATGATTTATATGGGATTCTTGGACAGATTATTTTGATAGAAATATCTGGTCAACTCACTTCTAGTACAAATAAGGTTGACTGAGTTTTGCTGCTATGGAAATGACTAGTTTTTTCACTAAATTTACCAAATTGATGTTGTCATGTAAAGATAGTCTCTGGATGTAAGTCTGATTTATAACGATCTCCACATGAGCATGTGCAAATTCAGTGTTGAACCATAAACTCAGTTCAGGAAAAGTTATCTAGGTACATGTGCAACTGTAGCTTTCTGACTTTGGGACATACTCTACTGTAGGAAGAAATAATGGGTTGGTCATAACAATTGAATATTTCTGTGTAAAAATTCAAGATTATCCCAAGGGGATGAGATGTTAACAAAGGAGAGTCAATTTTTAAGAAAAATGAAATCAAAACAACAAAAAATTGATATCAAAAGCAGCTTACCAGAGGTCAAAATTAGTGAAAGAATAGTTGGAGGATGGTTGTCAATTCTTTACCCTCAGTAAATCTCATTAATTTAAATAGATGTGTAAATAGTAAGGGAAGATGTGTTTTTCATGTCAACCCTTTGCATCTTTGTGCCACATCACACACTAGAAGTGTTTTTCTCTCTCATTTCTACACAATGGATCATCCAAGCTCTGGATTCTAAAAGGAATTCACTTTGCTATAAGTTCAGTTGTTATTCTAGGCACTACTGATTTTGCCATGATAAAGTCTATAGTAATTATCTGAAAACTCTTCTTTTTCTTGCTTTCTTTCTTCTTTTTTTTTTGACATCAAGGGTGCTTAAACACTTGTTTAAAAATATTGAAAGCACACCAAAAACTGACAGCCTCACATAAAGACCCCGAATAAGGATTGTTAACCTGAAAATCTTTATGTAGTCTTTTAGAGATTCTGAAATCCTGAAAGTTTCCTGATTTTTATATATCCTTGGAAGACCGAAGCATATAATACAGATTTTGTCCCACCAAATTAATCTTGTCTGTAAGCTTTTGTGGTTCTCTACAAAAGGTTTTTAAGTTTCTCCTTTCTTTCTTAATCTACCATCAGTAAAATCCTACTTTTATAGTGCCCTTTGCACCTGCTTGCATAAAATGAATAACTCAACAGTTTAATTATGCACTATTCTATCAGTTGGGAAGTGATATAAAGTTGCGAACAGAAAAAGGAATAAAAACCTCTTTTGGTATCCAAAATTAATATATGTCAAGCTCAGGGTAAATTTTAATCTTTTCGAAACATTTTTCTAAAATAGATGTTCTTTTATCACCCGGCACATCAAGACCCATTGGTGGGAGGGGATAGGAAAAAAAGGCCTTTGGTTAACATGCTGCAGAACAGCACTCTCTTTTCCACCTCACTTCAGGCTGTTCTTGAAAGATCTGAACAGTTGTATAATAATGAAAAATGGGCAATACTTGTGGGGCATTGCCTGCACTCACACACCTCCGCCCACGCATTCATCATTCCGCAGGTATTGTCAGTGAAAGTTTAATTGCATAAACACTCTGTAACTGTCCTGTCATATTTCTTGTCAGTCTGGATTCCCTCTCCGGGCTCACTATCTCACAAAACTATAATTGAATTGCTACCAAATCACAAGAGCATCCCCCCCCCCAATAAAATCTTTATGAATAGAATTTGTTTCCTATCAGCAGATTTGACAAATTGTGGCAGAGGAAGGGCCTTGGTGATAATTTTTGAGTTTATTCTCAATGTAGCTATTTGCTGAATGCTCTTATCTATTAAAAAAAAATTTAAAGCCCCAGTTGGGGTAGGGGGAAGCATCCCACAACCCCAAGGGGCTCTCTGGTAATAATTTTGCAGGACCCAAGAAAGCCAGTGGAAAAAGGAGATTTTCTTTGCCCTACTATGAAAATGTACCATTGGCAAAAGAAAGACATAAGAACTAATTTGAAATTAAAGGGGGTACCTGTCAAAGCTAAGATTTCACCAAACTATGTGAATTCTTAGTTATGAGATATTAAGTACTCAATTTAGTCAAGTGTTTACTGCATTACATTTTCACTTCGTTTCTCCTTGCACCAAACCTTTCGGTGATCATTACTCATGTATGAGCTCTGAGCAGTCAGATTCTTTGACAGATTTTTAGGGCCATGAACAAATGGAAATTAATCAAAGGCATGACATGCAATTTACTAAATATGTGAACATAAAATTTTAATGTATTTACAGCATTGTCAAATTATTAATATTTTCTCCAAACAAATAAAAACAGAACGTATCTGATGTAGATGGGGATTATCTTTTGTCTAGTCTTTGTTTCATTTTATATTCTTGAAAACTGTACCCCTACCCCCACCCCTCAATTTCACAATATAAGTTTTCAGCAAAACCCCAAACATCAGCAATTCTTTTTTATAATTCTGATGGTGGTGTGGGCATGAAATATGGCTGCTGGTGAACAACTCTTAAATGGGACTGAGCTTCACCCAGATTGACAACTGTCTGATTGTTTATGTTTTTAAAATGTGCTTATCAAAACCATGTAGGATTGATGGGTGTTTTTAGATGAAGTTATGTTTTTGCAACAGACTTAATTTAGGACTAAGGTTAAGACTTACGATAAATGAGTTGCATTAGATGATTAAAGAACATTTGTCTTGTGGGACATTTAAGTCATTTATTTATGACACTTAAAAATAAGCTAGAAAAGAAAGCACCATGGTTTTAACGAATCAGTTTTATCAAATGTTAAACTAAAAATAATGACTTTTTAAATGGAACTCCAAAATATGCCAGTTTACTAATATCCAGAGGCAGAGTCAGATGTGCAGTGGAGTAATGATGATGAAAAATATTGGAGCTAAAACATTTTTTTCAAAATTATATATATGTGTATATATACCCATGTCTTCCTTCTTCCAAAAGTTTTTTTTTTTAATTGAAATTACTCTGTTATTTGAAGAACTAGGTTTTCTGGCTTTCTTTAACATGTCCTCTTTTATTTTAAATAGTAGAAGATTTTCTAACGGTATAGGAATTTGGACTATTGTACTGCACTGTACTCGGTATGATAAAATACCTTGTCAGGGGCGACTGGATGGCTCAGGGGATTGGTAATGGGATATATAGAGCCTTTCACCCATAGGTCATTGGCTTGAATTTTGTCCAGGTTGGCAGTGACTAAAAGTCATTAACATCTCATGACTGCTTGGTGGCCTATGTGAAATGAGTTTCTTAATTTATTTATTTAAGTCCATATATAGTGCCTATGGCCAGGGCATCTTTGGCACCGCTCTTGCTTTTATGGAAGCATTCCACCAGACCTACGCTCATTTTAGTTCTCAAGATTAGTGATGAACTGAAGTCACCTACATAAAATAAATTGATTAATGTAAAGTCCAAACCAATACTGAGTACCACCATGCCGTTCTCCAGCACAGACCACAACACTGCATGAAAGCTGATTTGAGAGGAAAAGGAGTCTTCGGTTGTGGGGACTTGGCATCCAGTTTTGGGTTGCTTAGTCTTTCACGTAGCATAATCCATGTTGTGGCTGTGGCCACATTGCAATAGCCCAGGCATACACAAGGGGAAAATATAAGTCAAGCATATCATATATGCTATTCACCAGCTAAATCACTGGGTCATAAACAGAACACATTTTATTTTATTTTTTTATTTTTTTATTTATTTTTTTGAGTTGGAGTCTCACTTTGTTGCCCAG
This sequence comes from Cephalopachus bancanus, assembly GCA_027257055.1. Lineage (NCBI taxonomy): Eukaryota > Metazoa > Chordata > Mammalia > Primates > Tarsiidae > Cephalopachus > Cephalopachus bancanus. The sequence continues at coordinate 272,857 of JAPVLO010000430.1, read as the reverse complement.
ACTGGAGTGCAGTGGCCGCTTCCGGCTACCGCAGCCTTGACCTGCTGGGCTCCGGCGATCCTTCCTCCTCAGCCTTCTGAGTAGCCGGAATTACAGGTATGTGCAACCACACCCGGCTAATTTTTTGATTTATTATAGAGATGAGGTCTCGCTGCCCAGGCGGGTCTCGAACCCGCGGGCTCAGGCAATCCACTCACCTCAGCCTCCCAAAGGCGCGGGATTACAGGCTGAGCCACCGAGCCCGGCTTCAGAACACATTTTAATTGGCCAGACTGGAAGCTGCAAACCTTTGGACACCAGCATCAAGGTCTATTCCAAAGTGAAACTGGCCAGCTTCCAAGCTAGCCTTAGAAAAGGGGAAGTCAGCAGGCATATCTGAGTGTGCAGAATCTAGGACCAGTGGGATGGACCTCTAAGAATAAGAATCATGCATCTCTATTATGCTCTAAGAAAACTGAGTATACAAACAATGTGAATCTGCAAAACAGTATCTATGTATTACAGAGGTTTGAGAAGGGTAAATTATTTATTTCCAAAAGAGTATTTCCCCTTAAATGGAGTCTTTACAAAAGGACTCCATTTAGGGTATATGTATCTGTGGGTGTATCTGTGTGTCTGTGTGTTTTCAGAAACACACCTTTTGGGTACTGTGATCAATGTAGAGTCTGGGCCCCTTAACTCAGATAATTAGAGCATGGAGTCAGTGAAGCCCAAATTCAAACCTTTCATGCTGAGTTGCCAACTTCCTGTCACTTAACCCCTGGCCTGTCTTTCCATAAGGCATGAACTTGGTAATAAGAAAATGCTTAGCTCAGCTAATACTATTAAGATAACACTAACTGAACACTGACTATGTGTTCCAAGCATTTTATACATATTAGCTCATTATACCCTTATGGGTTAATATATTAATTCATTTAGCAATAAAACCAACAGGTGATTATTCCTACATTCTCTAATCTAGATCAGAGGGCTTCAAATTTATAATGGATAAACGGAGGCCTGTATATGTTAATTAACTTGCCCACAGGTCACATAGATAGTAAGTGACAGAGCCAGGAGATGAACACATGAACACACAGGCTGTCAGGTTCCAAGGTCCTACGCACTTACATATTTGCAACTGATCCAGAAATAGTTTAAGGAGTATGTCCTAAAATGTGGGTGAGGATTGTCACTTGTAGTCAACTCTCAATTATTAGGGTAACCTGCAAGTAAACCAGACTGTGTGTCTAAAAAAATTTATAATATAGGCAGTTGAATTTACTTATGTTTATTTATTTATTTTGAGATGGAGTCTCACTCTGTTGCCCAGGCTGGAGTGCAGTGGCTTACTCACAGTCACCACAGCCTCGACCTGCTGGGCTCAAGTGATCCGTCCGCCTCAGATTTCTGAGTAGCTAGAACTGCAGGCCAGCTAATTATTTATTTATCTAGTTATTGTAGAGACGAGGTCTCACTATGTTGCTCAGGTTGGTCTTGAACTCCTGAGCTCAGGCAATCCTCTTGCCTCTGCCTCCCAAAGTGCTGAGATTATGGGTGTGAGCCACCATGCCTGACTTTGGCAGTTCAATTTAATTAAATTGCTACAAATCAGAGAAAACAACCTAGTGACTGATCACTACCACCACACTGCTCTGGGTAGTCATAATCATATCTCTGCACCAAATCCACTGGTGTGTTTCTGTCATGAGTGGAAAACTAGAGACTTTTGTGTTCCACCTATGTAAATCAAGACTAAGGAAGACAGCATGAAAAGGAGATGTGAGATACTATAGATCAAAGCCCAGGGCTGTGCTAAAAGCTGGAACTTGGAGCTGGCAGGTCTTGTCTTACAACTTTTCAGTTAGTGACTACATTCTTCTAGTAGCTCATTTTTAGGAAAGCTTGGAAGGCACCCTGAGGACTGATGAGAAACATCTGGAAGATCTATCAAAGGAACTGGAAAAGTTAACCTCTGAGCTAAGTGACCCATCTGTGGCTCTGCTTCCATTAGGAGTGTCTTGGAAGAAAAGAATGGCATGGATAGCGGAGGGAGAAGTGGCATCCAGCTAGCAGAAACAAGATCACTCATGGTGCCTAATCAGGGGCTTCTAGGGTATTCGTAAGAATTTCTCTTTAAAAATATGTTTCCCATAGTCAAACAAATTGGGAAAGGCTAGTTTCAAAAAACAGGTTTTTTAATTGCACACAAATTTCAAATTTCCACTAAGTTAACATGTATTGTTAATTTCTAATGAAACGATGTACTGTCAAGTTTTTTCCTTTGCTGTTTTACTGGGGCATCCTTTTTTCAAAGTGCATCTCACAGGGTAGTTAAGATACGGAACATGTTTGGATGTGCTGGCTTAGACTTTATGTCAGTTGTGCATTTTACAAAGCAGAGAAGACCAGCTGATCCATTACAAATTGGCATGTATGGATTTACCTAATATTTATAAGATGGAGACCTCTACTAACTGAATCTTTGAACAATTTTTTTACTACTATGTGACTACAAATTCTAGGAATATGTTTGGTAACTACCATATCCCAGGAGCTAAGACAGAGCCTGGCCATGAACAGGTAATAAATGATGGAATGAAATGAATGAATATTTTTGTATGTCTAAAAACTATAGATATACAACTATAGATATTTTTATACTTACATTCCATGAAATGGGAAGTATTTCCCTAAGTATTGGTCAAATTTGAAATTCATTTTTATGTTATCAATTAAATCAACTTCTACTTAATTTTGATAAACAGTAATTTGGGGGACAGTTGATACTTTTGATCTCCCTTCAACATCACCCCCTGCTTTGTTTAATAAAGAGATGATTGGATACAGGATGCTGAGTTTTAATTCTGCTGTCATCCATTTTGTCAATGCTTTTATTGGTATTTTTATTTGGAGAGAGTACTCCCTGACAAGTGAGGGACACAGACTAGCAGACTGACATTTTTCCAAAAGCACATGATATACTTGAATAAAACATACAGAGGAGCAGCTTTGAACCCTAAGGGAATTTACATATTAATCTTTCATGATCAATAGCATATGTAATTTTGTAATTTTCAAAATTTTCCAGATTTTATTACCAATTGATTAAAGAAAGTGACAGTGGACAGATGGCATCATCAGTTCCAATTATGTGTAAAAGCTTAAGACTTCCATAATTTTATAGAGTGTCAACCATTAGCTCCTGGCTAAACACTGACCTCAAGGTATATTTCTGCCTCTTTCTAAATATTACCTTAATTCCAAATCATAATCTCCTCCTTTGCAAGGCCTCTCAAAAATCCTTCTTCTTAAGGTCTACTCATTCACTTCTGGATTATAAAAGTAACCTCTTAAATGATTTCTTTTGTTTCCAGTCTTCCCTGCTCAAACCATCCTGCACATTCTTGCAAAAATAAAAGATCTCATATCAAGTCCAGAGAGCATAAGTTATCTGTGTTCACAGGTAGACTGTTCCAGTAGTCAGAGCTGTCTGGGAAGGATGGTGCGGGTCTCCAGCTGGTGGCCTCAGGCAGGTCTCAGTTATTTTAGATGGGCTGTTGAGCCACACACTGGAGGCAGGAGTTAAGAGTGGAGCCTCTGATGCCAAATTGCTTATGTTCAGATTCTAGGCTCTCTACCTATTAGCTGTGTGACTTTCGTAAATTTTAAAAAATTGTTCTTTTCTTAGTACCTTCTTCTGTAAAATGAGAAAAATAATGGTACCATCTTCATAGTATTTTGTGAGGAATAAATGAGGTGGTGCATATGGGCTTAGCAGAGTGCCTGATACAAGGCGAGTATTCAAAGGCTATTAGTAGTTATGTTGCATGAGGGATTCAGAAATCCTTGTGTTGTTGTATAATAGGATTCTCAAGGGAGGATCCTTCTAAGTTTGAGGTTTTTAAAAAATTTATAAGTGATGAAATAACGTTTTCATTGGGTCACTGCTCTCCTCAACTAGTCATATGCAGAACTTACCACGTGGATCTCAGATGGTTCATCCTGACACTCCAGCTCCTCTGCTATCTGGGCCCATCCTAGATAAGTACTGTCTTCAGTGAGGAAGACAGAGCTCCTCCCACCCTCCCAACGCAGCATGCTCACCTCCACTTGTTATTGGGATGAATCTCTAACTTTTTGCTTTTAGGTTGGTTTTCCTGCAGGCCATGTAGGCCATTCTTTGTCATCAAAACCAGCCCTGAATCACTGAGTTGCTCCCTGACTTCTTACACTGCTTGCTGTATTTACGCTATAGTGGAGGATAGCAATGCCATCTTCTTTCTTCTCCTGTTATTGACTGTGTATAAATCTTCCATTGATGATAATCAGTTGAAGGGCAGGTATCACATCTATTCTCACACTCTCAGGAAGCGCCTAGCAAAGTTCTCAAAACAAAAAGGATTATATGGATGATTTAAGTCAATGTAGCCCGAGTTCCAACCCTGGGTCCACAGTCTACTCACTCTGGTGTGGGCAAGTTTTTTACTGTCTCTAACCTTGGTGTAGGATCACTTTGAGAAATAAATTACACATAAATGTATACTCTTGTAATTGGAACATACAGGTAAAACATAATGAGAGCTGTTAATACATTATTAATATTATCAGAATATTTGCAACGTTACACTTGTCTCTTGTAGACAAAACTAAAAGAGTCAGTACAGTTTTCCAAAGCTGACATTTCCTGAACTTCAGTGAGTGAGGTCTGCCCAACATAAGGGGAAGGGAGGTCAGTTGGGGTACCTGTCATTCAGGACCCTCCTGTAGAGTTAAAAGGAGCAACAATCGGAGCAACTCATATTTCCATGAACCTATCATGTAGCAGCTGCCGTGTTAGGCCATTTGTAGGCTAATTAAATAAACAAGCAGAAACAACAAAAAAACCCTTGATACTGTCCATCAGTACCTGATGGTCATGGAATCTATATGTCTGGGCAAGTCAAAGCAATGTGTTCCCAAACAAGCGGTATTTCTGGGCTGTTAATTTTAGGGCTGAAGTTTCAAACCTGAGATGGCTCTTGGCAAGATTGCTAGCAGCGGCAGCGTGTGCTGTAGTACTACCCTACTTACACACCATGGTGCCCTGATCCTCATCACCATGCTCCTGCACTCTGTTACCGATCTGTACCCCTCATGTGATGGTCAGCTTCTGGGAGGTGGGGGTGCTTCATCTTTATTTCCTCAGTGTTTTGTATAACATCTGACACATGGAGGACATTCAATCAATCGTTGTTGAAAAATCTGCACAATCCCTATTAGCAAATGGGCTTGGATCTTGAATGAAAATTCACTCTAGTTAATAACAATCAGAGAAAAGACACAAGTTCTTCTTTCATCTCAAGTTAATTTTGGCAACTAATAGAAGACAGACAATGTTTCCCGTGGGCCCCAAGAAACCCTGATTGGTCTTTCATGAGCAGATCCCTCCAGGGGGACATGTCTACCTCCTGATGGACACCATTGTTCTCCTTGCTCTCGCACCTGCCTTAGAAGACTGGTTCTGAAATGAAAAGCCTGGAGAATCTACCCAAAGTCCGGCCCAGCACTGGCTAACACAGAGTAGAGGCCAAGTGTACAGAGACAATGTTGGCTGTGTTTCAAGTGGGGAATTTTACCTGTACTTTATTCACATGCTACTGATTGTTTACTGTGGTATGAGTTTCAGTGTAGGGATGAGGGCAAAGATAAGGATTATATGGATGATTTTAGACCCAAGTAAGGGGCTATGTTTGAAAAAAATGTGGCTGGGCATAGTGGCTCATGCCTGTAATCCCAGAGCTTTGGCAGGCCAAGATGGGAGGATGGCTTGAGCCAGGACTGGGCAACAGAGTAAGAGCCTGTCTCTACAAAGATTAAAAAAGAAAAAAAAATATCCAAGCATGGTGATGCACATCTGTAGTTCTAGCTACTTGGAAGGTTGAGGCAAGAGGATCGCTTGAGCCCAAGAGTTTGAGATTATAGTGAGCCATGATCATGCCACTGTACTCTAGTCTGGGTGACAGAGCAAAACTCTGTCTCAAAAAAAATAGAAAGGATGATTCATCCCAATGAAATATGTGCACTAGGGGATAGTTAGGTTTCTTTCTGGACTTCAGAATCCCCTTAGAGAAAACTCCTCTGGTTAGAGTCCTACCAGGGTCTCATCTCCTTTCTCTTAGGCTTCCCACCTACTCCAATCCTAATATCTCACCCTTTAATCTTGGCTGCTAAACTAAACTGTGAGGCTTGGGGCAAGCCACTTAGAATTTCCATCACTTCTTCCCCCAGCTGTAAAACAAGGATAACACACTGACCTGCCTCAGAGGGATATGGTGTGAATTAACTCCTGTAATTAGCAGGTTTCTGTGCTCTGCATACACCAAGTAGGGTATGAATGCCAACCATTATCACAGTGGCCTGAGCAAGCTTTGCTGCTAAAGCTATACTTGGGAATAACTGCTTGGCAAAGAGCTGACAAGTGGAAGTTGCAAACTTTACACAGAAGCAATATTTCCAGTATTTCCCCCAAGCAATCATGAGTAAATTGCTCACTAGGGGTGGAAATGGTTTCCAGCCAGTACTGCCTCTTCTGATCTGTGCACCCTGCAAAGCTCAGTCAATGCCAGGTAACTGATCCTTCGTAATTCTGCTGTTTAGTGCAGATGAAGAATTCAGAATGGTATAATTTGGACAGGGATGAAATTTCTGTGCAGTGGTATGGATTAAAAGGAAATAACTTGTGCTTTGTTCAAGGCTAGAGCTATAGAAATAGAATTTATAATCTTTAATTATCAAATGACAAAGACAGTCACTTTTTTTTTTAAATGAGGAAGACCAGATCATCATTAATAACTTGTCTTGGGTTTCATTTTAGAAAAAATGTACCCCTTATCACTATAGGTAAAGAGAAGTCAAAATTATGATCTAGAAAGCTTATAAAAAAAACTGTTAAAAATAATGGGTTTAAAAAACTGTCTTCCTAAGCCTTCAGCAGAAGGCAAAAAATGCTACATATAAACTGAGTGAACCTATTGTGTACATTGGTAAGAGGCTGCACTTCTATTATAGAACAAAACACTTGCTACCCTGTAAATACCATTATATTAATTTATATAAAAAGCTATACTTTTCTGAGTTAAAATCACTGTGATCTAAATTCTGAAAGAGAAAGTTGGTTTCAGAATGAAATGCAGAACTGTGCTGAGATCCAGTGTCTTTTCTGGGAACAAAAGGGAGGCTGCCCTTCTGTAGCTAAGTGAGTCACCAAAGCTGATTTTCATAGGTCAAGGAGCTAGGTCCCAATGGATGCCAGGGGCTGCAGAGTTGTGCATTCTGGGAACTGGCCTAGAGGGGCGGAGCTCAGGTATTGGGCCAGGAGAGGCCGGTGGGCAGAAGAGATTTTATCTTATTTTTCTTTAACCCCCTCAGGCAAGATTCTAGAAGTACAGATTGCTTTGCAAATGTTCTCATCATACACAGGCAAGCACACCAAAGAGTGAGAATACACAAATTAAGGTGATAAGTGTGCCTAGGTCTAGCATACCAGAAGAAAGCAGTGGGAAATATTTTTCCCTTCTGTGGCAGTTGCAGGTGATCTTGTTTAGCTTAGCTGGGGATAAAGGTGACATTTAAAAATAACCTACTTTCCCATCATGAAAAAATGATACTATATCAAGGTAACTTTTTTGAGGCAAAAAATTCCTTCTAAGTTTGGCAAGGCAAGTCCTTATAAGAGCACTGGCTCATTTTTGGAGTGTATGCATTATCCTCTTTCAGGATTGGTAAGAAAATAAATTTTATTTCATTTCAAAATAACAATGACATAGTTGAAAAAAATACATAATTTTGGATATATAGTTTTTGGATAAAAGCTGAATTTATGCCTAAATGATGTTCTCTTTTGGTTTTTAAAAAGATTAGTTTTTGTTAGGTTGTTTTCTGACTAGTAGACTAGCCACGTACATGTATACCTGAGTATTAACAGGAGTCAGACCAGTTTGAGAGAATCATGAGCTTGTCCAGATCACTGCTACAACTCCAGCAGGGATACATTTTAATTCAATACATCAGAGATCACTGTGGTACATTATATGATGAATTTATCTTTGCTTATATTATGAATATGGAAAGGAATTAAATGTGTGTTTATAGTTTGATAAACATTCAACATAAATTATACATTTTAATTTCACTTATTAGTTGGGGACTATGGAAAGCAGGAATTCCACTGCATTCAAACTGCCATTCATTTGGAAGGATTAGCAGTTTCCTGAAAAGGTACACTAATTGTAAAAACAAAATCCATTTTTATCTTAAGTTAGTCACTACACTGTTTACATTCAGAGTTCTAGAAAGGCAATAGAGAGTACAGCTCATCCTAGTGGCCACGCAGTTTGTCATTTACACTTCCAAAGGAGTCAACACTGTCATCAAGTACAAATCTAGTGCTAACAAACCACTGATCATTTGACAACTTTTATGATTGCTGTAGTCACCATGCAGATTTTTAAGCCCAACTTATGTCTAAACGAACTTGGCCTGATCTTTTGGCATTAGCATGCTGAGAGTCTCCGTGATATTATCTTACCATATAATGACTCCAAAAATCTCACAGAGATTAATGGTGATAACATAATTCCAGAAACTTGCCACTCTACATGTAGAAATATATTGGCAATAAAAACCAGTCACTGTATGCTTTTCCCCAGTAGGGGATCTCTCACTTTTCTCAGATTTTTAAAGGCTTCAGATCAATAACTTGTGTGACATTATTAACAGCTCCCTCAACACCCTGGCCAGCGCTAATATTAAATCCATTACACCTTCTGTTTGACATTTGCAGTACAGCAGAAAGTGCTGTAGATACAGTCACATTGTCTGGGGACTGGGGTTGGATTTGGGGTTAGTAAGATGGTTTCCCTTGTCTAACTTCTAAATTCAGTTCATTGATAGAAAACTTGAACCAATATAAAAAAAATCAAACTCCCACTCCCACAACCATATGCCAGATGTTAAACAATTCACCTGTAGAAGTACAAGTGTATCTCATATCCAAGCAGTTTTTTAAACAAAATATTGATCTAATCCTCAAATTTTTACACTCTTTATTGTTATTCCTAGACATACGCCACTTATTTTGAAAAACATCTAATGAAGTCAGAGAAATTGAGTTGCCATTCATGTAGATTACCACAGCATAGAGACATAAATTGCAAAAGATTATTTCCATTCAGGCAGGCACTCTACTGTCTCCATTTTGCTTGTCTTTAAAATATTTAAGACATAGAGTAGGTATAATAGCATAAAGATTATACTACTATAATGATTATCTTAACCCCACAAAACAGGTTAGATTCAGCCTGAAACTTAAGACAAAACACGGTAGTCTCTGTTGTAGACAGCCAATGGATAAACCATGCTGCTGTGGTTATTCTTCACCCAAGTACTGACTCATGCATTTTGCTAAATTGTCTAAATCCTGGTATAGCCCTGAGCTCACACCCATTCAGTAAGCTGCAAGAACTCTTATCCTGGCTGAACTCCTTCCAGAGCAGGACCCAGGCATGTTCTTTCTGACAATGGTCCTACCTACAATAGAAGTTGACTGTTAGCTATTGGGAGATATACCATTGGAGACAGAAAGGGAAATTTATCTTTTTTTTTTTTTTTGAGTTGGAGTCTCACTCTGTCACCCAGACTGGAGTGCAGTGGCTGCTCCCGGCCACTGCAGCCTCTACCTGCTGGGCTCCAGTGACCCTTCTGCCTCAGCCTTCCAAGTAGCTGGAACTACATGTGCGCGCTACCACGTCCGGCTAATTTTTGATTTCTTGTAAAGATGAGGTCTCGCCAAGTTGCCCAGGCGGGTCTTGAACCCATAGGCTCAGGCAATCCACTCACCTCAACCTCCCAAAGCGCGGGATTACAGGCTGAGCCACCGAGCCCGACTGGGAAATTTATCTTAAAGACAGAAATATGAGAGGCAAGGATGCCTATGAGTTAAATAAAAAAGCTGGTTACCAGAAGCATATATGGTGTTATTTTAGTACAAAATTCACACACACACCCTAAAAAACAAACCCACTACAAATCTACATATCTATATATAGAGGAACAGAAACAAAATCTAGGAGGATATGTCGTGCCCATATATGCATGGTGGTTATTTCTAGGTGGTGGAATGTTGATTGGTCTTTATTCCTTGTTTTCTGTATTGTCTGAACTTTTATAATGGGCATGAATTAATTTTATAATTGGAAAAAATAAAGCTGTTTTATGAAGAAGGAGGAGTAAAAACACAATTTTATGATCTAACTTAAAAAAATTACACTTTGCCTTTAAAATAGCATGATTTTAAAAATTCTTCCAGGATTTCTTGAAAGTGCTGCTTTTCTGTTTACTAAGCATTTAAAAGAAATGAAATTGAAAATTATGAAAAAGATGAGGATAGCACTCATAATCCCAAGACTGCAGGATCATTAAGAGTAATAAAAGGCACAGGCAGATCTACGGGAAGAAAATGAACCATCCAAATGGCATTTTCAGAGGGCCTGTGCTCCCAGTGTTTCAGAGCCTGCAGGACAGCAAAGAGCAGTCTCTTCCAAAATGTTCAAGTCAACCCCTAGAACTTTATAACTTTTAAACAAGGCTCACCCATTTATTTTTCTTATGCCTGACTTAAGATTTCTCTAAGAGAAAATTTGTTTACTAAACTATTAATATGTGTGCATACATATAAAATATTTATTTGGGTTTGCTGCCCAGTCAACAGATCTTTTTCTCTCCCCCATTATCTTCAGCCTGAGTCAAGACAAGACAATCTTAGGGCTGGCAGTTCAAAGAAATAGAATTCCTATTGAGGCACAGTATCACTGCCTCTTAGACTGGTTTAGTCACTTATTTCTTTTTATTATAATGCCAAATGTTATTTAGATTTCAGTCATTTAGTAATGCTACACTGAACACATCAGGGCTTCTGAAATATTCCATACCTACTAGTTCCTTTTATTTTCATAATAACCATATATTGATATCCCTTTTCCAACTAAATTACACCACTATTTAAAAAAAGAATCTGTGTTTTATCAGAGTTTAAGAGATTATAATGCAATGAACAACAGTCTTCAAAATGTTCCTTCATGTTATTAAGAATTAGGAAATCTTGTTAAAAATTCTTTCAGCTTTTAAGAAACATAAGCAGCTTTGGGATGTAGTGCCTGACATGAACTTTTAAATAATTCCCTTGGAGCGATCATCTGCATTAGTGAAGATATTTTGTTCAAGGTAGCACCCTATGCTGCTTTTCAGTATTTGAGCAATCTAATTGCTTTTTTAAACCAAAGACTGAAAATAACCAACACAACAGACTTTTAAGGCTAAGGTGGCTTAGTGTTCTCTACTGGTGAGAGCCACACTCACCAATAAAGCCTCTTCTGTGAGTGTAGCTAACGAGCCCAAGTGGTTAAGTGATGTGAAAAGCAGAGTTTTCAATCTCGCTGGTTAGAATGACTAAAGAAGGCTGGCGAAGGCAAGGGAAGGAAACCCAAGTAAATTCAGAGTGTCTTTCGATCACACTTCATTGTTAAACAATAGAGTAACTTTAAGGTGGAGAAGAACGGAAACAGTTGAAGGAGATACATATTTTCCTATTATCCAGAATTGATAACAGATGAGAACTGAGTTCCATCTAGAACTACCTAGAGTTGCTTTATGCATACTAGGACTTCATAGAAGGCATGGGGTTTATCAACGTTTTTATATTAAAAGATTTGGGTTTGCTGTTTTATCCTGACTCTAGCCTAGGATACCATAGCAGAACTGGTTTACAGGCTGTGGATTTTTTTTTCTTCCAAAGTCTCACCCTCAATATGACTTTTGGGAGACACCAAGCTCAATATGAATTGACAGGGTGTTCTGGCTTTTGAGAAGACCCAACTGAACCGTAGGCTGCATTAACAGAAGTATAATAGCCCATACTGAGAAAGGTAACAGTCCCTCTGTTTTGTGCATCTAGAGGGTCTGCTGTGCTCAATTCTCTGAACTATAATTTTAGAGGGTCACCAACAAACTGAAGCACAGCCAGGGTAGATATCTAGGGTGGTGAGACTCTTAGGAACACTCCATTGAATAATGGTTGTTAAATCAGTGCTATTTGACTTAAAGGAGAAGAATGGCGGCAGGAAGGAAGGATTTGATGTATGCAACTTCACATATTTGAGAAGCTATGATAGGAAAGAAGAGGTAAATCTGAAATGTAGTCCCAGAGGGCAGACCTTGGGTCAGCAGGGGGAAGGTGCAGCAAAGTAGACTTTGGCTCCATATCAGGAATGACTGTCTATTAGAAGGGCTCAACAATGGAGAGGGCAGCCTTGCAAGTTCATGAACTGCCTGTCAGGGGCAGGATCTAGTGAAGATTGGAAAGATTACCTGTTGGTTTTGCTGAAGAGGGTTGGCTGCATATGTTGGAGGCTGGATTAAAGGAACGTGAAGCTCCTTTAAACTTGCAAGTTTGTGATTCAAGGAAACAAAATTCACTTTTCCAAGACCTTACTTCACACAAAGGCTTATATAAACTTAAATTCTTTCACATTGCATGTTTGAGTCATGAGGAATTGAGTTTCTCCAATCCAACTTCAGGATAAAAGAGTAGAAAACTATTTTCATGTGCTGCTTCTCAAATATGCCCAGATATGAACATCCTATTGACTAAAAACAGTTCCAATTATCTCACTGACATATCGAGTCAGTAAAGTCAGTGAGCTATGGTGTAAGAATATGACATCTCCCCTGAACAAAATTATTTTCCTTTTTAAAGGGTAAAGAATAGTCTTAAATATTCTCTCTTCTCGTGTGGGGCCCATTGGAGAAGGATGATCACCAATGCTACAGAATGATGAATGTACAAGAACCACAGTTAACTTCAAGGAGGAAATATGGATTGGTTCTAGATGGCATTAAAATACTTCCAAGACTTAAATAGGTTTTCCCCTTCTGTGTGAACAAAAATAATGTGATTATTTCTAGGCAGTCCAAATTATTTCCTTGGAAGTATGTTGAATTATTTTAATATTAATCTTCAGATAGGTTTTTCTAGTCTTCTCTCTAATAAAATGCTTTTGTATTGTGAATCTGTTTTAAAACAACAGATCAAGTAAAGTACAAGCATCTTTGAAGAGTACAAAAATAATTTCCCAAGTAAGCAAATAAAACTTTGCACTTCAAATCAGGCCTTGATTCATTAAAAATCTTAAACTTCTCATGAGAAAAATTAACATTTAAACCACTGCTGCTTGGCCAAGCACTCCACCACACAAGAATATGAAATATCTCCTCTAAAAAAGTACAAAAAGGACAAAACCACAAATGTGGAACTTCAATTAATTTAAAGCCCCAATCAGCAAAGAATAAATCCTTCGCAGATCTAATTACCAGCGCTCTCGGAAGACCCAGGCCGACCAGCCAATCTTCCCCGTGTTTGAACAGCTTGATGAACTAGGGGACTGATGGATATCAAGTCATTTTGTTTAATTTATAAATGGATTTTCCCCTAATACTTAAATTATCATCAGTACAACACAATGAAAATGGGAACATTCTGAATGCAAAGTCTATAAGAGTCCTGGAAGGAATCCCAATGAGGAATGTCACCTCTGTTCATTCCTCTATACAATTGATCTAATTAAATACTGAGGGTAGAAAGGCAGTTTAAAATGTAGCCATTTCTGTTTTCTTTTAGCCTTAATTTATCTGTTCACATCTTTCAAGTACCTTCTGATTCTTAAGGAAAAAAAAAAAAAGAAATAGAGAAACCAAGATTTCTGCAAGTATCTAATACTTTTAATTCTCCACAAGCTAATATTCAAAATGCCTCTGCCAAAGATTTTGCTGAATAATAAATAAATGCATTACATTTAGCCATGGTAACAATAAAATGAGGAGGGTGTTTCAAATCGAAAGCTTTCCCCCCAGTAATTTGAAAGAGAAACCAAAGGAACTAGTACCTTCCATATGCATTGTTCAACTGAAATTAGATCTCTGGATTATACTTATTAAAATGTCTCCTTATTTTCAAATCTCTTCCTTATTTAATTACTGCATGGGACTGAAAGCTGCATGGAATTGTTAAATACCCTTAGACCTATTTATAGTCTCTTCACATGGGTACCTTGAGCACACTCATTTGGCTAAGGTCCTGCCCACCAACCCACACGTTGGGTTTGCAATTCCCACCTGGCTCGGGGGTCTCCGACTGAGAGGAGGAAGATGCTGAGCTGGCTCCGTCCTCAGCGGTGCCCTGGGAGAGGAGACCCCGCCCGGGCGGGAGCTTCATGCCCAGCTGCTCTGCCATCTCCACGTGGTCTCCCGGGTGGACATAGTCAAAGACGCTGCTGCCTGTCAGCTCCACCTAGAGGGGGAAGAAAGAGTGGAAGAGAAAGGTGTCATAGGCTTTTCCATTTTCAAATTCAGCACCACAGTGATTCAGATTCTGAGCAGAAAAGAAGACACACTCAGGCCCCAGAAACGTTCCTGGTTCTAAGTCCTCATCTTCAAATACTTAAGGAGTCTTGAAGTTGAAAGTGAAAGATTTTTTTTCTCACATGCATTTACTTAGTAATTGTTTAGCCCCGTTTTTTTGCTCATGCACTGTTATTTGCATAAAGCCGAAACGTTCTGTGAAACGAGCCTACCTTTGGGTTCAGCTATTTTATCCACGCATCATCAAATACTTGCATGTTTGGTGTCAACCAGATGATTGGCTGAATTCTACAGTTTTCTTATTGAAAAGTTTGGGCTTTGTATAGAAATAGCCAGAGAGAGCAAACAAGTATTTTCCTTAAAAAACACAGATTTCCAAGATGTGTTTTTATACACATCTTCTTATTTCTAAGTAGATTTAAATGTAACAAGAGCTGCTTACGAATATATGCAAAGGCATAATGTTTTCATTAAATATTGCTCATTAGCTCTGTAATCATATGGAGAATTTTCCATACAAAAGAGGTCAGCTGGGGTCTGAAGCAGCCATTTTTTTTTTTCTGCTGGTATCAGCTTGTTTTGCCTTCAATCTAATAAGATACATGGAACACATTTCCTTGAGGGATTTTTAAAAAGTGTTTTGTTTTGTGTGCTCTTTAAATTAGGCTGACTTGAAAGGTAGAGAATGAATACCAAATATTGGAAAGGTTTCAACCTGAAATGAAGGTTCTGTTTATGTCACGGCCGCCAGGCATGCCCATGTCAGGGTCGTGCGCTGACTGAGGGGGCAGAAGTTGCTGGTAAAGATTGGCCTTACCTCTGTATGCCTCTAATGCTCTAACTTTTATCTCCAAAGAGTAGCAGTAATGCTCCTAACATATAACAGGGAGAGATGAGTCAGTAATAGGACAAGCAAAAGCTTTTTCCCAGGTCACTAATGGATTTCCCGGTCCCCTGGAGCATAATGGTCTCAGGCCAGCTATGACATACCATGGAAGCTGCCAGAACTTCAACTGTCACAAGCTTCTTGGTGGATATTTACCTAGAACTCCTTCCTACCACATTTCCCTCCAAATTCCACCTGAGTGCCTGCACTCTTTACTGCCAAGAAGGATGACTGGCAGTGGGCAAACTACCACGGAGAGTGTAATACTTAGAGCAATGACTATCCCCGGAACTCCAGGTCCTAGTAAAATGATCACATCTACTTCCAGACTCCATTTGATTAACATCTTCACAGGCTACAGATCTTTAACACCTATCAATTAACACAGATATAGCCAGAAAAATAGGGGGCTAATTCAGTTTGGTTAATAGCTATTCCTGAAAAAGGCTCGCATAACTTTTACTGAAAATGAGGTACTTTTCTCTTGTTATTAAATTACACTCTCCTGCGGTACTACCCAACTGCTGCCTATATCATTTTACAATCCCTATTTCCTTCATTTGGTATTGTTACACAGAGTAATTCGGGATTCACTGTGATCAGCTCCTACCCTCTGGGAGGGGGGGATTACATGGAAATAATCCCTTTAATGTGTGCCTTGCCTCTAAGCACTTCACACAGTAATAAATGGGTAAACTGACTTTGAGCAATTAAGAAATTAAATGAAACTAATAAAATGTGTGTTTTAATATTTCTTGATGGTTATTTTGTTTGGAGATTAGTGAATATGAGGAAGGCGCTCTCATTTTGCATAGAGTCCAATTGTAGTACTTTAATAAATATTTCTGTCACTTTTCTCAAACTGATTTTTTCCTTTAATACTTGAATGTGCCTTTTGGCACAGACTACAGATTCTGCTTAGATGACAACACAAGTGGGAGATAAAGTGGAGTTTTTAGAGGTGCTGGTTATTGAAAATCTCATGTAAGCCAGTCTTACAGAGAGGAAGAATAGACAATTCTCTCCACAACCTGATTTGCCTGGATGCGCAGGCACCTTCCTTCCTTGTCCTGGGTGTGGCACATGTGGAACAAGATGGAGTCACAGTGTGCTGGATGGCATTATGGCATGATGAGGACTTTCTCCTCCAGGGGCCTCATGGGATTCCCCACCAAGATTCATGGGATTCACATAAAGACTACTTGGAATCATAACTTGACTTTGAGATTAGAGTCTTTTGCTCAGTTGTATGACCTTGGGCAATTAATTTTACCTCCCTGGGCTTCGGTTTCTGACAGCATTGCTGCTCTGCAAGACCCTGAGGGCACCACTCACATTGTATTCCACATGAATGGTACCCCTGGAGTGTAGTTCCTTGGGAATGGCGCAGGGTTGTGATCCTGAGAGTTGGGATGCAAACTTGACTTGCTTTATCTGCCTCTCAGCCTAATTTTGAAAATGCAATGAAACCATGACGAGGAAATCAATTTGTAAGAAAGTGGCACAAAATGCCTTGCTGTTGTTGCTGTTTGGTGGATAAGAATAGAGGACACCCAGAAGTGTATCTTCTTATGTAAATTTGTATCCTTATTTTAGGACATCACTGTGATCAGGAGGGGTGACACATGCTCTGAGCCTTAACAACAATAATTTCTGTACTTTGCTTTGATTAATCCTTATATGAATCTTCTGAATTGGTATGATCATGCCCGTTTTACAGAAGAAGCTGAATACTGAAAAAGGCCAATGGTGGAGACAGAATTTGGTTCAAAGTCCACTTGACCTACCACCTCTCAGGTAGCAGTGTTTGCAGTCACAGAGGCTAAACAGAGGACCTCTGAGCCTCTCTATGCTTCGGTCTTACTTTAATTCCGGAGAGAATATTAACACCATGAAAAGAGGCGGCTGAGGGCAAGTACCCTGCCAAACCCCTGGGGGATGCTTTGCCATTGGACACTTTGGCCAAAAGAAGACATGCAAGGAGGTGTACTAAGCCAAAACCGATGTGGGTATAGACAAAGGTCTACTTATATATGCGTCTCAAGTCAACACCGTTGTCACCATTATCATCATATCTTACATTTATCTAACACTTTCAACAGTTCTTATACTACTTTCACTTCACTTAATTAAATTTTAGAGCTAGAAGAGACCTTAAAAATCATTCATTAATATCCCCTTGTTTAATAGGTAAAAGCTCTACACTTCTGAGAAGTAAAAATGCTTTTTCAAGTTTATCCGGTAGTTTAGTGGTCGAAGCAGGGCTGTGAGCCCAACTGTCTAACTCTCAGTCCGCCACTTTTCCCACTAAACCCTCATCTGATTTTTTTTTTCTCTCTCATGGAGATTCATTAGGTAAGACAGACTCAAACTCATGTTTCCTGCCACTATATTCTGTGCCTCAAAACAGACCACAGAAACCAAGACTGGGAATTTTTTTTTTTTTTTTTTTGCTTGATGAACAGACATTACTTCATGTTAGCTTCAAGTAGGAAAAATAAACATAGAGCTCCTATCCAATGCTAATGAGGTACCTTCAAATCCCCAGTTACCAACTTTTCCAAAACTTTCACCCACCGAGAATTAGGACAAGTGTCTTTCTTATATTAGAATTCAAATGTTCAAATGTTTGTTGAATGAATAAAGGATGGGTATTTAGGCTGAAAATCATTTGCTTTATCTTTGGTTGATTTAGACAAGTTTAAGTTGGTTCTTTTATGTCATTAATGGCATAATTTTACAACATTATTTACTCTGTAAAATGAATTATAGTATAGCATCACAATATACTCATTTCCAGTAAGTCCCTGAGTTTAACTGAGGAAATGATTGTATAAACGCTAGGAAAGGGTAGGTTATAAGAGACTCTTTAAGAGAATAGTGACCATATTTCATAACTGCTTTTGTTTTCAATCTATGGCAAATCTGTGTTTAGCTGGTTAGTTTTCAACTTTCATGTCCCTGTGTCCTCATTATCTGAATTGTAACATAGTCTCACAGAATTATCATTTAGTAACTATCCTTTCAAATCACCAACAGTAGAAATTTAGAGAAATTATATTTTATATTATTAGTCTTATTTTCAATCCTTAATTATGATCCACATAATGGAAAGGTAGAACTTTTCCTCCTAATTGTATGTTTCTTCTGATTAGTACAAATTACATTCCAAGGCAAACGTAAGATTTCATTTTATGGTAAACTCAGTCACTCTATATAGTGATTTTTAAAGAAATGCCATGTTCTGTATTAAACTCAAGAAAGCAGACCCATGGATCTCTAAATGTTTCTCTAGTAGAAGGAGAAGGGATTATGACGGTTTCCGACCTCACCTACTCAATCCAACTTTACTCCAGGAGAATGAGTCTCAAAAAGAATTTACTCGCTTAAGTTGTTTAGTGTATTTACTATAAAATAGGTGAGGTAGGCAATGAGTAATAAACAATTGCATCCAGAAACAGTATTTCATTTAAACTCCTTTTCTCCCTGGCTTGCTCCACTCAGTGTGACCATAGATTCCTCCAGAACAAGCCACAGTCACTAGTGCCCTCTGGCATAGCCTACAGTCAAGCTAAACCACATAGCCTTCCTCAAATTTATTTTACATTCTGTTAGCTTGCATGTAATTTGCACACTAGAACTGTTGATCTGGTAACTCTGAAGTTTCCTGGAAAAAAAATGTAAATATATTACACAGTGGTTTGAGATGACTTTTCCATGTCAGGTCATTGTACCCTGCTGGTAGATAGGATGGGGGACTAATTTGTCTTTTCTTACATCAAGCAAGCATGTCAATAGCCTTTGCTTGGCCCCCTGGAGTGAGCAATACTTTTTAACTACAGTGATATAGGAACAGTGCAACTCATTGAATTCAGTGCTTCTTTGACTGAAGGGGTTTGGTACAAATGCGGAGCCCAGGCAGTGATCTTGTAAGTCATCTCCATATTGGACAACGTAAGAGGATACTTCTATAAAGAAAGATCATAAACCTATTTTCAAGATATTTCTTTCTTCAAAAATACTTCATCTCAGGAATAATACAAAGTTGATTTTTGTCACACAAAAAGGGTCATTCAAAACCTATCATTCAAGGTAAAATGTCCTAAGCCTTTTGGAAGACACTGGTTTTTAAACATTTTTGAGGACTTTGAGGTTTACCGAGAGGATGGGAGGGGCTCTTGGGTAAGCCCTTTTGCATCCAGGAGCCATTCCCATAGGAGATGCCAGCAATATCTGAATAGAAGGTCATTCTTGAGAGAGGACTTTGTTGGTGGTAAGTGGCTTGGAAATGGAAATCGAACTCCCAAGTTGGCCTTTCAGATCTACCCAGAGACCCAGACATCCTGGTTAGAAAATCCTGACCCAGGATAAGGCAGAAATTCTATCTCACCAAAGCAGGTTAGGATTTGTAGGGGTTTTTTTTTCTTTTTTTGGGGGGGGTGTCACATTTATATTGAAGGATAATAAAGTGATAAGAGAATAAAATATAATAAGATATGATAGCTTGATTAGCATAGGTTTTCTTTGGATTTACTGGTATCTTAATGCCATCTTCATAACTTCCTACATATTGCAGAACTCTACTGAATATTTATGAACTGTTTTGACAGAAACTTGATGTTCTTTACTGCTCTGTCTCATTCTATGTATTTGCTGACTTATCTGAAGAAAAACGCATAAAAGCATTGGGTCTGTTACAGAAATACGTGTATAAATTAGTAGAACAAGAAGAAAGAAAGGTTCTATATCAGAACGATGAGGTAGAATGAAAAATCCTTCCAGTGTCATCAAATAAGAAGACGAATACACTCGCTTTTTACAGATATGTTAACAGACTCTTCCCTTAGAAGAATTTTAGCTAAAAGATACCACATCGTGTGTTTATTTTATCTTCAGAAATAAACACTTTGACTCCTGCGGGAATCAGTGAAGTACATTTTTTGTTTTTTTTTAAATATACTTTTCTATAACCCCTGGAGTGCCTGACTTGAGAATTGCAACAACATCCAAAGAGATACTGCATAACCAGTTCTGAACTTGATTAAGAAGTGCTAGAAGATAATTCCGGTGGATTGTCTAGTTCTCAGGAAAGAAAAAGGAAAAACAAAAACCAACCAACCAAACAAACAAACAAAAAACCAGACTGTTGGAGAAATGGAGTGAAAGAGGAAATAAAGAAACACATTGCAGATACTGATTCAAACACGGACACAGTTATTTGGAATAGTATATCTGCTTTTAGTCTATCACTCTATAGGTGAATGCATCAGATAGAAATTAACACTGATTGCTAAATATTCAAACATGTTAAATGGGTCATTCTAGAAACTCAGACTCCATTTGAGTATGTTTAAATACTTATAGAATTAGATTGTTATAAATAGATCCATACACTCTATTTTATGCTGTATTTCATATTTTCTTGTAATCTTGGTTCAGGTTTAACTCCATCATGTAACGGAAGCAGTGGTTTTAGAATAGTATTGATATGCCAATATCCTCTTCCTTTCATTAAGAGACACCAGTTAAAAGAACCTAGAAAATGCCTTAATACTGAAGGGACATGACATCACAGGAATGAGCCTAGGGATTTGTGAAAGTGGCTAAATCAAGAAACTTTAAAACCTTGTTTTACAAGGTTCCTATAGTTTTGAAGTTTTAAAGTGTCTGTAGGGCAGGAAAGGCCAACTTTTTAGTATTTATCACAAAGCTGTGGAGGAAAAGGATGCTGTTGGAGGTTACATCACAGTAAAAAGTGAAATGATGCCAAGAAGGAAATATTAACAATCTTAAAAGTAACTGAAGTCAGTCTCTTTTTTTCTGAACATCAAACGAATAGTAAGATATCACTTTCAAAGTTTCTTCATTACCTTGGTGGTCAGGAGACCAATCAACATAAAATACTTGATATTGGCATAGTTAATCCATTATTCTCAAATTTTACATGGTTCAGTATTTGTCATTTAAATCTGGATACACATTGAGATGCATGTTATGCACAGCCAGACTTCTGTATCAATATATCTCAATTTTTTTGTTTTGATCATGTGAACAAGAAATAGTGGAAAATGCATGTAAGTTAAGATTGAATTTAAATCTTTCTCTGATTCTAAACAGCCCTTTCCTTTTAAAGAGAGGTAACTGGGCTAGAGAAAACATAATTATGGGAATAACTTTTTCATTTGTTTTTTGAAAGTTACTCAGGGTGATTTTATTTTATTCTAGTCACAATAAAACAATATGGTTGACATGATCAAAACTTTGGATATGCTTAATATACACCAACAAGAATCACATCCACAAAGAATAATAACAGATAACAAAATGTACACAGACAACATAGTTAATCGTTCCTGTTGATTGCTTTTAAAGGGGTTACTCTATGATGAACGATCAGGAATATCAGCTCTCACCAAGACTTAAGGCGCAATGTTAAAGCGATATAGTTGAGAGAAATACAAAAACCAGCAAACCAGAAGGGCTGGACAAAGGTAATTTGTTTCTACACTTCAAGAAGTTTTCACATTTAAGAGAAAGCAAAACAAAAGGAGGATCCTGCTTAACTGACATCTTAGTTTACCGGATTGTAGTATATTGACAATGCCATAGCTGCTGTATTTAAAAGAATGGACTCTCCTTCTCCATGTCACTGTGAGAGGTCTTTAGAAATCTAATTTTAGAAAACAACAAAGTATACTAAAATATTTTAGCCACTGTAGAAAGTGGGTGGGTTAGCCCATACCAAGTAATTAATTTGGGAATTAATCCAATGAAGAGAATAAGGAGGAATCAAATTATCCATGCCATGATCAATTACTGGCCCTTCCAGAACCTTCCCTGTTGGTATGTTTAAGCAAATCTTGGGAACCTCCTGAATGCTATGTGGGTACCATGGCTATGGTGTATAATTTATTTCTAGTGAATTCCCATAAGAAAAATACCTTATAAACTGCTATTTTATTTTGGCTATTGTAACCACAAATTGTGGTAGTGTTTGAGGTTATTTTCTATGAAGCAAGTCAATACCCTGAGCACTTTCTAGGTGCTATTTTAAAGGAATAAGTTAAATTCACCACTGTTTAATAACAGACTGAGTTAGTCTTGTTACAATAGAGAGTGTAATTAGAACTGGTAAGTGGAGAAAATTGGTAGAAAGAAATGAGTCATTCCAGAGGCTAAAAGCAGTACTTGCGTACCTTAAGATACTTTGGGGGGAGTATAGTGGTGATGGGGAAGCAAACCCTTTTGAGAACCTGTAAGTTCTATGTTATGTCTCACCAGAAAAATGCTCTAATCACACCTGTATTTGACATTTTATTTCAGGGGTTTTAGACAGCCCTGCTGTTTATCAGTGAATATTCCAGAGGATATTCTCTAGATTAGCAAAACTAGAAAGATTTAACAAAGATAAGATCATGTTCTAGAATATGAGGGGGGACCAAAAAAAGACACCAGAATTGTTGGAGGGCAGTCTGCCTTATAGTTCAGGCTTCCTCGCTAGGTAACCCACCAACATCTGTGTACCAGCTAGCGTTATGAGAGGCTGCCTTTGGCTTCAGTGAATTTTTTTTTTTGGAGATTCTTTCAACATGTTGGCCCATTTCATGATGGGTGTTTTCCACGAACAACCTGCTCACATTGCTCTGCGTGTTCAGCAGTTTTTGACCCCAAATGGCATGACCCCCAAGCCTCACTCTCCCTATTCACCTGATCTCACCCCGAGTGACTTTTCGTTTCCCCTGATGAAAAAAGTCCTCAAAGGGAAATATTTTGCCAGTGTGGATGAGGTGAAACAAAAAATGGTAGAAGCACTAAAAGGTATCAAAACTGATGAGTATAAAAACCGTTTTGAGCAGTGGAAAAAGTGTCTCAATAGTGTACTCTTATCAAACAGAGAGTACTTTGAAAGTGACTGAAGTTTAAACATGTAAGAATAAATACACAATTTTTCATCAATAAATTCCAGGTTTTTTGGGTCTTCATATTCTGGAGAGCTGTGCCACCCAAGGTACTCAATAGCTCAGGTGCTGAATAGTCACACCTGAGCTATTGAGCACTTGGGACGAATTGTAATTTGCTGCAAGTGTAAAATAACACCAGATTTTAAGGACTTTGCACACAAATGAAAAGAATGTAAATCATCTTTATTTTATATTGATTACATGTTAAAATACTTGGGATATGTGAGATCGAGTAAAAATAAATTATTAAAATTAATTTCATTTTTTTTTCTTTTTAAAATGTGGTTTCTAGGAAAATTTAAAATTGCACGTGTGGTTTGCAGTATGTTTCTATTGGACAGTGATGCTTTAAAGCCAAGGCTCCCTGGAGTAAGAACATGAACTATTATAGCAGGACAATGACATGAAAGGAAAGATGCGTAAGAGAATAAAATGTAATATAAATATAAGAATATCTTTAGAATAAAAAACTTAACTGGTAGATCTAATCGGTCAATTAAATATCCACTTTCTGCAAGGCATTGTATTTGGAATTACGAGAATACAAAGAAACATTAAAATGTAGCACCTGCCCCAAGGAGCTTAGAATCCACTTGGGAAAGAGAAGGAAAACAAATACGAAGTCAAATGATATGACCAAAACATATAATAGCACAATGTAATATATGAGTAATTTGGGATATGAGCGTTGTAGATCACTGACTCTTAAATTCCCCCGTATCTCTTGGAGATTTCCTTAAAATACAGAGTCATGGGCTCCCAGAGTTTGGTTCTGTAGATCTAGGGTAGGGCCCAAGATTCTGCATGTTTAGGAAAGTCCTGGGTGATGCTGATCCTGTTAGCCTATGATCCACACTGAATAGCACTGGTATAGATGTGTCCAGAGGTCGTTGTGAACCACACATATCTGAGACAGCGACTGCCATTCTGACTCTCCACAGAGAAGAGAATGTAAAAAGACAGGTGGCTTGGATAAAAAGATGAGAGCAATCTAAGACACAATAGCGCTGTAACCACACTAGTGTAAAAGCAGGGTTGTGTGCCACACACCATTCTTGGATAAATCCCAGGTGTTAGGAAAGCATTAAGCTCAATAAATACCATGTGATTGATTTTGACCCTAAAGAGATGGATCTGCGCTACTGTTCATTAGCCTTCTTTTCCCTTCTTATAAAATGCTGAAAAATAGGTTCAAGTAATCTCTTATAGGAAATGTCATATCTCATTTTTCTTTTCAAGTCTGTATTTCAAAGACAAGGGTCTCATGGTAGGCCTTTTGCTTGATCATGAGTCTGGCAATAGTGGTGCTACAAATTAGGCCTAGATAATTGTCACACTTTGAACCAACTTCTTGTCCTCTGTAGTTAAGCCCTAGACCCAAGATTCTCATCTCCTTTGTTCCCGTATCTGCCACACGCAAATGAATTGAGTTTAAGATGGATGATCTTTTTCCCAAAAGGTGAGCACAAAATCCGTGGTGCACTTTGAAATTTTTATTTTATTTTTTAAGAGGAAGGGTTTCTCTCTGTCACCCAGGCTGGAGTGCAGTGGTGTGATCATGGCTCACCACAGCTCAGATACCTGGGATCAAGCAATCCTCCTGCCCCAACTTCCCAAATAGCTAGGACTACAGACATATGCCACCATGCCTGGTTAATTTTTTTTATTTTTTTTTGTAGAGATGAGCTCTCACTATGTTGCCTAGGCTAGCCTTGAACTCCTGACCTCAAGTGATTCCCCCACCTCAGCCTCCCAAAGTTCTGGGATTACAGGCATAAACTACCATGCTTGGCCTTTGGAATTTTTAAACTAAATTTTTCCTTCTTCAGAAAGGCTGTAGTACGTTTGTCGTCCTTTTGCTTGATCATGAGTCTGGCAATAGTGGTGCTACTCAGCTTTTAGCCCTAGCACAGGCAGAAAGCACTCAAGAAGAGGAACACTTCAATAACGCTTTTAACTGGGCAACCATGAAAACTCAATATGAGTGATCTACTATCTCAACACCAGATACCTTGTCTTTCTGCACATCTAGAGATGGTGGTATGACTTAGTAACTGACATACTCTTTCAAAAAGTTTTGTTCTAGCCAGCTACCATAAATACTGCTTCCATAAGAGAAGCATTGGTACACTGGAAATTAGCCAGATAACTCATCTACAAGAGTGGTACTCTCTTATTTTAATTAAATTTACCAATTCATTTTGACAAGCTTTATATGTGGTATCAAAACTTCCCAGTTTTACCATACTCCTTCAGTTTTGCTTTAAAAACCAAGAGAAGAGCAAAAATACGTTGGTTGAGAAAGGTTGGGAGTGGGTGGGAAGAGAGGGGTGAAAACTTATCAAAAGTAAAATTGGATTAAGAGTCAATCAAAATCCAACTGTGAATTTATCATTTCAATGAATTTCAATGAATGGTTTAAAATCTGTTTGAAATCTATTTGAAAATGAATATGTAATAATATAGACATATCTCCTTTTCAAAGCCAGTATTGTCAGATGTATTCTGAGCATTATAATTCATGAACAGAGTAGATGACTATTTGAAAAGTATTAAAATGAGCTGACTTTTCAATACAAGTGTCTTCACAATAAGTTTTCCTATTCTGGGCAATTCAGAAATGTAGACAATTGTGGTAGAAAAATAATATGTATTGTAATATTCATTGTACAGTAGTAGTGTAGTAAGTGGCAATTCTGGACATTACAAGAGACACAAGGATTATTTTCTGTGATTGCACAGAGAATACTTGGATTTCTTGTGAAGCTTTTGCATTGGAAATGAGATTCATCAGTCTGAACGGGGCAGGGTTAGAGCCCTTAGCAACATGCTTATTTTGTAGAAGGTCACTCAATAATAACTTCCTCTGCCCTCCAAGCTTATTAAGACTGACTGGCATATATTAATGAAAACACCTGATTCTCCAACCATAAAACCCAGACAAAGACTTTATTTTAATATTAAGGAAGGAACCCTTAATTAGCAGGGTTTCAAAAATGTCAGCTTCTTCTATTAGCTGTTCTGGTCCATCAAAGCCATAATCCCTACTGTCAAATTTCATCACATGATAGACAGTTTGCCGGCTGTCTTTTTTTTTTCTTCTTCTTTTACTGATCATACTGACTGAAGCTTTAAATTTTTTTTTATTTTGCCATCACATTTAACAACTCATTGTGTATTTTTCTGTTACACTCTTGATTTTACTCTTTGCTTTCAAGGAGTCTTAACACGTCAGTTAAAAAGGGTGAGGGGAACACTGAAAAAACACAAGTATTACATGTGAATACATATGCATTCTTAGACGTATAATTAAGGACTCTTGGAAGACCTGGGTTTGCTTATATTGATTGCCTTTGAGAGTATGTAAATGTGATGTCCCTAAAACACAGGCAAATAAAACAGTCTCAGAGATGATTTCCCATTTTTGATGTGTCAAGGAGAAGAGGGAGAATTCTAAAGAAGAACCCAGGATCTTTTAAGATAAACATTCATTACTATTAACCACCAATGTACCTGCCTGTTGAAAGGAATTCATTAGAGCATCTATGGCTTTGCACTGCCCTTCAGAAATAAGATAAAAATGACTGCATCTAGCAGGACAGAATAAATACATAGCTCTTAAGTTATTTGTGTTTTTAATCTGATTCAAAACATTTACTGTTGATTAAATCCTTTTGCAAATGGAAAGCTTCATGCTGCCCATACCAAGAGGAATACCAAAACATAAAAAGCAATCAACAAGGGTGACTCAAGGATTCATGAGTAACTTTTGTGAAGAATCAACCGCAGCTCTTTCTTTATCCATAGAAGAACATGGAAGCCTCAGGGGTAACAGGTTCAGGGTTTAGGAGTGAGTTATGAGAAATAAAAGCTGGAGAACGAACTGATGGAGATGACTTGGACCTGGCAGACTTAGTTGTTAGAAACTATTAGCTCATACCCATTCTGTTTAACGAGGATCAGGGACTTCATCAGAGAACACAGCGTGTTTTCTTAGCTCATGCATTTGGCATCACTGAGGCAATGGGCAAACGCTGTCCATTTTTATTAGCACCCAGGTATTTATTTCTTGCTTTTTACTTTAACATTTTTTCCTCCTAGACTCCAGGCCAGAAAGTCTATTTCTCTCATAATTTGCATATACTTTACCTATCCATTTCTTCCATGGGGAACAACCAAATCCTCTCGTAACCTCAAGAACATGGTCCTGGGAGGTGCTGGGTTGTTTGTGTCTCCCCATGCAAAATGCTGAGGGTTTTTTTTTTTTTAGTGGAATCCACTCAGTTCTTTTACTTGGGAATTTCTTTTGTTTCTACCATTGGCCACCCTTTTGATTATCTCAGCTTCTGTTATACTGTCCCAAGAGCCTGCATAAGCACAAACACAAAACAAAGCCACATAATCCCAATTTCAAGCCACTAATGAGTCATTATCACTCTAAAGCTTTTTTTTTTTTTCCTTCCTTAGACTAAATGGAGATTGTTGAAGGGATGGTTTCTGGTAACCTATTAGTAGAATTGACAGCCAGTCTTTCCTTACTATCTAATGGTTTTGGCTGGCTGTCCACAGTTATTATTAAGTCTTTTGTTTTAATTTTAATTGTGCCATTTAGAAATGAAGTCCCATGTTTGAGACTGACAAGTTCCTGCTCTGCCTGCTAAACACTTAAAAAGGTACCTCCCAGGATAGCCAGACAGATAAGGTACACTTCTTGGCATAAACCATTTGATTGGGTATCTGGGATAGCCAGGTTCAGTTTTGTGGCCAATTGCATAGTCAAAATAAGCTATATTCTGGAAGGTTTTCTAATAATTTTACATGTTCCTGATAGGGAGTATTGGTCATGAGTGTAGACTCTAGAGGCAAATGTTCTGGGATCCAAACCATTACCCACCTTGGACAAGTTACTCTACTACTTTCTCAGTTAAAAAGATAATAATGGTATCCACCCTCCTCTTGTTAAAATTAAATGAGGTAATGCATACAATATGCCAAACAAAGCAAATTTTGCATATGGTGAGTCATCCAATGAGTGTAACTGTATATTCATTCATTAGACTGTAAGCTTCTTGAGGACAAATGCCACCTCTGCCTAATTCACTGCTAGAAGCCTTGGTGCATAGTAAATGTTCCCTATATATTCACTGGTTGAATGAATGAGCAGGTGAGTGAATAAATAGCATTACAATTTTATTGAGAAGTGAGCTGATTTAGAAGGGTTTGCTACATGTGTGGTCCCAGAATAATATGATGGCGTATCCATTATGTTTACCTACTTATTATATTAAGAGAAGCCCATGAGTGGGCTGTTGAATTAGATCTTCTGGGACTTATAATCAAAAGTATGGCATAGCCATTAGTACTCAAAACCACTTGAACTTCATGCAGAAGCATATGAATAAACTACAATAAGTGGGGGATGAAGATGGGGCTGATGTTGAACCAAAAGACAGCTGCTCTAGATCCAAAGGGATCATGAATCCTTTGCTTTTTTTTTGAGTCAGGGTCTCCCTCTAACACTTAGGTTGAAGTGCAGTGGCAGTCACACAGTCATAGTTTACCACAGCAGCCTCCAACTCCTGGGCTCAGGCGAACCTCCTGCCTCAGCCTCCCAAGTAGCTGGGACTACAGGTATGTGCCACCACCCCAGCTAGATCCTTTGCATCTTGGATGAGGAGTATTATTTCCATCCCCATCTGCTCTCTGATATTGCAGATAATTTTAGGTAGTTATAGATTCTCTGTGCCTACTTATGGGCTCCAGGCTAAGGAGTCCCTAGCATACTTCTGAGGCCCCCTCCTATCACTGGGTAAATAGAGAAGCTTTGTACTGACATGTTTTACTTGTTTTTGGTCATTCCAAAAGCTGCAGCTCACAAAGCAAGTAGAGTAAGAACCACAGATCTAGACTGCTTGGCATACTACAGTATCTTAGAGTATATGGTATGAAAGCAAAGTTTTTAAAATAGAAGAAAAGGACAGAAACAGAAAGACCAACTAAATTAAGGTGAACCTATATAAACTACTGGCTTCAGCATTAGCCTATGAAGCAAAATTTTGTTTTTCTTACTCCGCTACCTTATCTTTACCACTGATTCTTGGGATGAGGGTGGGTAAGTCACTACCTTTTATGTCTCCCCTGTTTGTAACTCATTACCTTGAAAAGACAATCCCTGATCCTATGATGATGGAGAATGAGTTAGGAAGCACTGTAAAATGTTCTAATTACACAAACAGTTCCCCTCAATTGGTAGACGCTGGCCTACTTATACAAGAGCGAGAGCATTAAAGGTGAGAGAAATAACAGTGGGGGCCTCACACGAGGCTCACAGCCATTTCAGGCTGAGACACAGGAAAGGAGTGTGGTTGGCATCCCAGAAAATCGACACCTAAGACTTGTAGGAGTTTTGAGGAGTGTGCACTTGGAGTAAGAGGCAATATTTGGCTGGAAAAGTCAGTGTTTCTAAAACCTCCTGCAGGGACTCTGACATCCCTCATCTTGAACTAGATGTTATTCGATGAGAGAGACGTAATCCACTCCCACTGCAAGGGTGACACTATTATATTTTTTATGTAATGTGCATAATTAATGATTGTGTAGTTGGACAATTTTATGTGAAAAATAAATCTGTAGGGGCTATTTTTGCCAAGAGTGGCCAGAGCAGTGTTGAGTCACCAAGAACTGGATCTTGGGAGATAGTTGTGGAAACCAATGAAATAGACCCTGACTCTTTCTTTCTACCACTTTCTCGTCTCTTCTTTCTTAAAAACAATTGAATGTGTGATGTGCGAAAATTTTCTCTAACCAATTTTCATCTTCTTTTCTCTCCAGTCTCAAAAATATTATACTTGTAGAGGAAACAGAAATTACTTGTTCCAGGAACTTAAGGAACTTAACGCTTTCTACTTAGCTAGTTATGTACTTATATTAAACCCTTCTCTAGAATTCAGGCTTCTTTATGTCTGGAATGATGTCTTATTCATCTTTACAGTTCCCAAGACACCTAGCACTGTGCTCAATAAATATTTGTTGGTTTGATTAATCTGATGATCTCAAAAGGCTTTCTTGTATGTTGCCTCTCTCTTCGCTGAGACCCTGGGCTGCATGGCTGCATGTCAGACTGAAGACCTGAGCTCCAGAATTTAGGGGGCCTGCCACAATCTCATAGTCAAGGCTAGAAATCAGTTTGTCTGTATGAATTTGCATAATTAAGGGTAGGGAGCAGTCTGTTTCTATGAATTTGACTTGTTTTATAAGTCAAATTCATATAAGTGAGATCATGCAGCATGTTTCTTTCTGTATCTGGTGTATTTCATTTAGCATGATGTCTTCCAGGATCATTCACGTTGTAGCAAACGGCAGAATCCCCTTTATAAAGGGAAATTCACTGTGTGTGTGTGTGCGTGTGTATGTGTGTATTTCTTTATCCATTCATCCATTAATAAACACTTAGGTTGATTCCATACCATAGTTATTGTGAATAGTGCTGCAATGAACATGGAAGGGGAGGTATCTCTTTGACACACTGATTTCATTTTCTTTGGATAAGGGGAAGGGGAGTGGGAGAAATGGGGGAGATGTTTATCAAAGTGTATAAAGTTTCAGTTATGCAGGATGAATAAGTTTAGAGATCTAATGGACAGCATGGGGACTAAGTCAATGATACTGTATTGTATATTTAAAACTTGCAAAGAGAGTAGATCTTAAGTGTACACACCACCAAAAAAAAGGTAACTATGAAGAGATATGCTAATTAGCTTGACTAGAGTAATCAGTTCACTATGAATATGTATATCAAAACATCATGCTGCATACTTTAAATGTATACAATTTCAGTTTTAAAACTTAAAAAAAAGAAATCAGTCTTCCTCACATTCCAGTGATATTCTTTGTTCGAAACATTGCTTTGATTGGAGGCCGGGTTGCATTTTGGCTTTGGACTTGGAAAGGCCAGAGTTTGAATCTCAGCTCCACCAATTTCTTTTATATATATATATATACATTTTTTTTTTTTGAGTTGGAGTCTCACTCTGTTGCCCAGACTGGAGTGCAGTGGCCGCTCCCGGTCACCGCAGCCTCGACCCGCTGGGCTCTGGCGATCCTTCCGCCTCAGTCTTCCAAGTAGCCGGAATTACAGGCACGCGCTACCACGCCCGGCTGATTTTTTGATTTATCGTAGAGATGAGGTCTTGCTGCCCAGGCGGGTCTCGAACCCGCAGGCTCAGGCAATCCACTCACCTCAGCCTCCCAAAGGCGCGGGATTACAGGCTGAGCCACCGAGTCCGGCAGCTCCACCAATTTCTAACTGTGTGAGCTTAAAGAGGTTATTTAACCTTTGTAAGCCTCCATTTTCTCATTTGTTAAATGGGGATTTTACAACTTACTCTTGGGTTGTTGAGAGAATTAAACAGAATGAGTAATGTGGTTAGCATACACTAGGCAGTTAACAAATGGTAGCTATAATAATAACAATTATTACCCATGTGTACAGTCTTTTGCTCTGAATAAGAATTGATAAGAGAAACCAATACAATAAGTCCTCTCCCCTACATACAAACAAGTTCTGTTCTGAGAGTACATTTGTAAGTCCAATTTGTTTGTAAGTCCAACAAAGTTAAGCCTAGGTACCCAATGAAAACAATCATCTACACTGAACCAGCTACATCACTGCTGCTTTTACACTTGCTTCTGGACATCCTGGCCTTGAAATAATGCTACTTTACTACTGTTCTCTATACAGTACTGTATCAAGTACACAAAAGCACAACCACTTGAAGAGGATGCACACATGTGATAAAGTGCGCCAGACATGTGAAGTCACTTACATGATTGGACACATGAATGCACGTTTGCATCTTTGTTTGCAACTTGAAGGTTCATATGTAGGGGACTTACTGTACATACCATACAGCACAAAACTCAATCTTGCCCATACTTAAGAAATCCCCCAAACTACTAATCTTATGTTTGCAACCACAATGTATCTCAACCTCAATCATCTTCAAGTATGTCTAGTTGTGAATAGTCTGGTTAAAGAGTGAGAATTTTATGCTAAGCTTACTTTTTTGCTAGAAATGTGGTTGAGCTGGACCACCAAGTGAGAAAACTGGTGTCCTCAGGATGTATTTATTTAGGCCACAGTCTCAGGAACTAGTCCCATAATTCTTCTCAGAGTGAGGGAAAAGAGGATGCACTGTTTGTTTGCAAATAGATAGAAAACTGGATGCAAACTGCATGACTTTTATGCAACTTTGTGGTTTCTTGAGACTATAGGATGAAATATTGAGACTTACTACCTTGAAGAGACACAAGGAGGTCAAACAGGGAGTCCTTGCAGCTTTGTACTCTTCAATAAAGGCTAGTACAAGAAAAAAGCAAAAGCAAGCAACAAAGCAAAAACGAAATGGAAAAGTATTATTTTGGCTTCCTGAGTCATCTACATCCTTTTCTGAGGCTGAGTTAATGTCCCTAGTCCTGTGTGCATTTGTATAATTTCTGGTAATATAAACATTGTTCTCACTCATTCTCTTTCAGTCATATATTTTGTTTTTCATATATTCAGACAAGAATATTAGAAATGTGCTATTAAGTGTTTATATAAATTGCCTTCTACCAGTTGACTAGATGTATATTATTACCCTGTTGTGTAAAAGATTTCACACAGTCACATGCACTCTTAGATTTATTTGGGGAATGCAAAAGAGTTCAGTTGACTTGCTGTAGGAAAAAAAAGCCAAAATAAACTAATAATGGTATAGGGAAAAAGCTGTGCTATTTTTAAATGTAATGCTTTTTTCAGCCTGAGCTGGTCTCAGGATGTATTTGGGGGAAATGCAGACATATACATGATACCTGAACATTATGCAGGTAACTAGGAGAATTGCATTCTAGTCTCAGTTATGAGATTAACTTGCTATGTAGATTGTGTGTGGGTTATTCCTTTTAGGTTCATGTGTAAAAGGAAGTTCATGTGTACAAGGAAGGGTGGAATTAAAAAGATGCTCAATCTACTCTGCCTCTTTAAACTTTACCTTCCTCGTCTATATAATGGAGGTAATTATAGTTACCTTGAAAGGCATTTTGAGGTCTAAGTTAGATTGTGTGTGTAAGCCACCTACAGCAGTGTCTAGCAGAGTAAACAGATAGTCTTCCTCTCTTCTCCCATTTTAAGTTTCTTCCAATTTAGAACACTTTTGAAATAATCTGGAACACGTGGTGATCTTCATTAGCATTGTTATCAAATAAGGCCATGATTGCAATAGCTACACCTGGCATCCATTCCCTGTGAGTGACTTGTCTCATGAGTTTTCAAAGTGAGAGTCAAATTGAATCTCATTTTTCCAGGGCTCAAATAAGCCCCATATAAATCACTTGGGATATAAATATTTATTCATCAACAGTTGGCCAGTCAGCATCATGGTATGGTCTGCACAGACATTGAAGGCAGATGGTTTACCTTTTTAAAACTTAAAATAAAATACAACTCAATAATAAAGACAGAGGTACTGTCTAAAGAGTTAAAATGCCCTTGAATTATTTGGAATGTGCCTTTACTTAGAACCTCAAAGCCAAAATGTTTGAAAAAAAATAGCTTTTTATAAATCTAACCATCACTTGTTTTCACGATTAGAAAAGGTTAGGACATAAAAGGTGTATACCCGGTGGTTCCAGTTGGTGAACTGAAATTTGTCCAAAATGCAAAGACTTTGTTAACACTGGTGAATCAGGGGCAGTGTAGCAGAATTAATACAATTTCAATTTTTCTTTGTGTCTGTAATGGTTTCCTATTATCCTGATAAATGGGCAGCCATTTCACTTCTTTTATTGATATAGCTGTGAAAAAGAATTAGATTTCAACACTTATGTAACCGAGATTAATTGATTGATTAGATTATTAATTAAATATTCCATTAAATTTTCTTTTGAAAAAAAATGGCATAGGATTGTGGATTCCCTAAGGTTTTTATTTTTTTCCTAGTCCATGGACGAATAAACAAGAAATGGATAACTAAACATTGTATCTTATCTTTTGAAAGATAATTGAGCAAGCAGATGCATGGCTATGTAGAAAATTTACTCGTTGCTGGCTGCCTTACAAGACTACCTTTATACAGGGCCTGTGTATCCCAGTTCAAGGTGAGGAGGCTTTATTTGTGAACAGACAACAGAAATCTGTGAGTTACCAGGAAAATTATGTGGCTCCCACACATCTAGGTACAACTATTTCTACACAATAACTGGTCTGTTTTAGTAGGGAATAAAATGGTTTACCTAAAACTTCCAATCATGCAGTGTTTCAGGGATCTGTGGAAAAATAAAAACAGCAAGTGGCCTTTCAGGTAACCCATAATTAAAAGCAATTTTGAGTTGTCTTTTCAGGGAACCTACCCAGGGGAAGTATTTGCTACCTGTTTGACCTTCACGATTGTGAGTCCTTGGCAGTGTCAACGACCCTCTGAACTGAATTCAAAACTAATCTCTGACAGAAAAAGAGAAACAGAATTCATGCAAATCATATTAATTCCAACATTTCCCCAGTGAGCTGGGTATAAACTACAGCCTAATTAAATATTTTTTAACGATGTGAGTAATTTTTGCCAAGGGGCGGATTCAGGGGAAAATTTAATATGAGATCACAAAAGCTGTTCCCAGCGTTGATTCTGTAAATTAATGACTATCTGCCTTATGATAAAAACATGCTGCCAAGAATGAAAATGAAGTCGGCAAAGCTTGCTCTATTTGTCTAACAACCAAATATACAGAATGCAAAACTTTAAAGGCACTAGGAAATTTCCATTGTGTTTGTGTGATATATTCAGGATAAAGACACACCATGCTGACAACCCAATAACCAGCTCTGAGGCACCATCAGCAATATGGGGCCATTTTTAGGTAGTTATTGGCAAGATCCAGGGACCTATTTTAAAGCAGCTAGTTAGTTAAAAAATAGATGTGACTTGTTTCCCAAAGAGATTCAAGGTGGCTCACAATAAGAAACACATACATACAAGTAACAGCGTTAAAGGCAACATGGAAGGTCAAAAAATATAGCAAGGGCAAGTACTCAATTACTTGGTACAAATGCTGCCAGCACTACAGTGCCATGCATTCCTCCCTCAGACTGACCATTAAAACAGCTTTCCATACCCATCTTGATCCTCAGGGCAGTTCATTCTGGAAACCTGAATTGAATTGCTGTCCGAGGTCATGGGGGTGAAAAATGGGGGTGAATACAGCAAGCCAGAGAATGATGTCAACACAGCCCTGGGCAGCTTATTGCATCTAAATCTATAAATGGCAGTGGACAAAAGGTGGCCTGGTAGATAAGGCTTTTCTTGTCTGCTTAAGTCCAATTTGAGAATTGAACTTCCCCCTGTGTTCAGACTCCAGCTTTAGGGAGCATTTGGACAAAAAAGTAACTTGGCATATGCTATAGAAAGCCAAGGCATGGTGCCTAAATCAAAGCCAGAGAAAAGTCCCTCATCTCACTGCAT
Source organism: Cephalopachus bancanus (assembly GCA_027257055.1). Taxonomy (NCBI): domain Eukaryota; kingdom Metazoa; phylum Chordata; class Mammalia; order Primates; family Tarsiidae; genus Cephalopachus; species Cephalopachus bancanus. The sequence goes on along the minus strand of JAPVLO010000430.1, from coordinate 237,080 downwards.
CGTGAGATCAACCTGCTTCTAATGACTCCTGTAGTTAACACCCTGAAGTTGCTGGCGGTCCCCCATGACATGTGACTTGGGCTCTGCTAGCCCCTGGTCACTAGGCCAGCCCATCACAAGAGTGTTAGGAGCTATATTTATTTAAATTTCTGTCGGTGCCCAGCGATGGAGATTGAATTTACAGTCTTTCAATTAGAAGGTCATCTGTGCTAACTAGTGCACCACTGCCTCATTATAATCATAAAATTAGTGAGAAAAGACTGGCATGAGTAATATGGGAACGCAAGTTTCAAAGGTGAAAAGGTGCTGTTTCCTCAGGGTACGGTAGAGGATACTGCAACAGCAAGCTCATGATCAGTAAATATTCTCGTTTAGAGCAAAGAGAAATCCTTGAAACCCATTACAACAAAATATAGTGATGATAAGATAATTTTATGAGAATATATACCAATACTCATAGTGACCATATTTATAGATCTATCTATCTATATAGATAGATAGATATAGGTTTCATATTTACACACAAATTCTCCTTGCAGATTAAACACAAATGTAAGTAGCATGAATGTCAGAATGAAACAAATGCAACATGGCAGGGCTGAGACATGGAATGTCTCAAGGCCAGTTTTATGGGTGGTAGGTAGGCTGCCATGATACCATTATCATTTTTTAAACTTAAAAATAACATGTTGTTAATGTTATTAACTGAATGAGTGAGTGCCACTTAATTAATATTTTTGTCCATTTGAAATGTTATCTCTAGGAAAAGAAAAGTGGAATAAACCACCCAGAATAGCATCTCCAAAATTAAAAGAAAAGGAAACAAACCAAACCAACATTTATTGAGCATTTACATCTATCAGGTGCCTTTATATCCTCTTTCTCATCTAATCTTCATAATGACCTTATGAGAAGGGCATTATTATCCTGAACATATAAACGAGGCAATAGGGTATGGAGAAAAAACACAAGTCTCTTAACATTCACCAGGGAATTAGTGACAGGGCTACAGACACAGCCCTGACCTCAAAGTCATATACTCATTGCTTGATAGAATTTGTATTCCAATTCTGCCATATTAATTGAGATGGTGCTTATTTAAAGTACATTTCAATTTCCTTAACCTGAAAGAGGGTCTTTGAGGTCTTCTTTAATTTAAAGCTTAACAACTTAGGAAACTGGATTCAGGGAGAAAAGAATGATTTCACTTTGGATTCCATAAGTATGTAATACCCACCTTGTCCGTGAATGGTGGTGTCCTATGTGTGACTGTGATACTAGGATGAAGAAGACAGATCTAACTTGTCTAACTGACAAGTGGACACAAAGCCAACCAAGCGACTCAGAGCCGCATGCTCCTGCCCAGCGGCAGAAACCAGTGATCTGGGGGAAAGGAGGATGGTACTGCGTTGGTCTGAAACAGGGCAAAAGTTTCACAGGACAAGTTGTAGGATGTGTGATGACTTCTGCACAGGCCTGTGAATAAAGGCAGAAACAGGCAGAGAGATGGTTGCAGGCCTGCCTTTCTTAAGAGAAGAGGGGATGACTGCAGTCTTTGTCCAGTGGCTCCTTTCCTCCCTTTGTGTTTGATCTGTCTTTTTCCTCTTCTCCTTCCAAGCCTCCCTCACTTCCTTGCTTTCTCTCTTCTTGTTCCATATGGCTGGAATCTGCAGGCCTACAATGGACATCAGAGCTGCTTAAAGTCTTTTGGTTCTATCCTGGCTCTTGCTCTGCAGGAACAAGGACTCAAGTCCTTTGAAGGGCTCACCCTGGGGGACAAGAGGCTGCTCCCGGCAGAGGCATGGGCCTGCACCAAGGAGCCAGCACAGAAGGAAGGAAAGAGAGGAAAAGATTTTCTCTATCTGAAATCTGCCTGAAAGAGTCGTGTCATCTAGCAGCGGCAGCAGGAGCAGCGTGAGGGGATTTCTTTTATTCTGTAGCCTAAGTGCAGGGGCCTTGCAGAGGGCTGTGCTCAGAGGAGGGGAAGATCAGAGGTGGAGTGATGAATCATGGGCACGTGGAACAGTGACAGATCACTTGTAACAAATGGATGATGACCCTCCAAAGCTTGCGCTCACCAGAGTCTCCCTCTAATTAAGGATAATCCAGAATTATCATGCTTAATTATTTTCATAGGCTTCTTTGAGGGGTTTTTTTTTTTTTTCAGTCTCAATTGGGGTGAACGATATCTCTAGCTACAAAGGGCAGAGGCTGATTTACATCCAGGAAACAAACTTAAGAAATATGTTCTATCTTGTCCCACCATCCCTGCAGCATCTCTAATGTCCTCTCTGTCTGTAAAGCCTTAATTCTGTGTCAATCTTCCTTGTTTCTGGTTTGGTTAACGTAGCATATTCCTTACCTACAAGGAGCCTCTGCTCTCTTCTAATAGGTTGCTGCTGTTAAAATGTGTAAGATTTTCTTTGCTCCTTGCAGGTTTTTCTCAAAGTGATGTCTCAGTACTACCTAAGTCTGTACAAAATGCAGAATCACCTGGCATTTTTTAAAACACATACTCCTGGTCACATCTACAGCATTAAATCAGAATGACTTGGGATGGGGCTGGGGAATCTACATTTTGAACAAGAGTCCCAGGAAATTCTTCTTCTGTTAAAGCCTGAAAGTCATTGGTTGGGTGGCTTCAACCTTGCCAGAAAATTGATTCTTCCAAAAACTTCTTCCCTGACTCTTCTTGCCTTCCACACTGCAATCAACCTACTCAAGCTTGGTTTATCTCTCTGCAATTGACTCACCTCACACAATTTGCTATTCTTACTCTCGTCTTCAGTGCCCTATTCATCATTTCCATTGTTGCATATTGTCTGTTTCTTAGATTCTTCTGATTTGGTTTGTTTTCTTCAGTATCCTGTCTCTCTCCCCTGCCTCATCCTCTTTTTTGGCCTTTCTTTTTATTGTTTGCCTCATAATCATTGATATCAGTATGTTTTCCTGTCTTTCTTCTTACTGTTTTACCATATAATTACTAAAATTTAGCTTAGCTCTTTTATCTCATGAAGTTTTCCTTGTGCAGAGACTAAAAAAATAAGCTTCAAAGTATGTGTCTAATCAAATAACTAACTTTCAATAGAGTATATAAAACAATCCTTTGGCCAAGATCTGTGATAAAGATCATAGTGTCTATACATCTATGTTGTTGTTTGGAATGGGAATGGCATCTTTTATACATATGACACAGCACCCCATAGTTGACCTTTTAGACATATCAAACCAGATTATGAAGGACTTTCAGTCTGTGCAACCCTGTCTGGCATGGCCATGCCAGTTTTCAATGTCATTTCTCTTGAGCTAGTTCTATTAGCCAGAAAGGTGATACCATCTTTTTGAGGTAAGAACACCTCGCCACTTGCATTAAGGGCCATGTTTTGGTTAAATAACCTCATACATGAGGAATTGTGAGCATGGATTTGTTTTGCACAGGTGTTAATTGTCCACTTTATCTAGGAAAGGAAGTAGTACACGGAGAAAGACGCTTTCAGCCAGCATCTCTGTATACTCCTTTGACACAAGCAAAATGTTTTGTACAGTGGGATTATTATTTGAAGAATAATTTGTGTTCCTCTGAAGGATGGAAACAAAGCAAGGCCAGTTTGGTTAGAATGATCTCAAATTTGAGCTATTACCTGTATAAGGAGATTCTCTCTACCTCCCAAGTGTATGTTCTTAGGAACTGGGTACTTTTGCAGCATGGATTTCTTGATAGAGGATACTTAAGGCAAGGACACTCACAGTTTTACTTGCTGTTTAGCTAGAATTCTGGGGCAGCACCAGGCCATAGGATGTTTCTCAGCACCAATGCAGTGCCGACAAATTCAGAACAGAGGCAATGACAAGTGAGATTCTGGAGGGCTTTGTTGATGGTGATGAACTATGAGACCAAATGGGAATGGTTTGGTCAAATGACCATGAAGGAGGTAGGCGGGCTATCTTCCCATACCCAGAAGAGCAGGGTGAGGGGTGCCACTTCCATCTGAGCCTGGTCTCACACATGCACTGAGCCGTGCTCTACTCTGTGCCAATACAGGGGCTAGGAACACTTCATGCTGTCCCTGGAAGCCAAACTATGGCACTTAATTAGCGAGCACAAAATATATGATCTATACTCACTTGGAATTCTATCAATTGGGCCTTTAAAGACAATTTTTTAAATTCACTTTTTATTAGATTTCCGTAAGCCCTTCCTTTCCAGGAGTTTAATATTAAACAGATTTCCAGTGAAAAATGCTTTAAAACATTAAATACGTTAGAGATGTAAATGGTACACGCAGAAGTTATTTTTCAAAAAGCCACACCACTAGAAAACTATATACTTTTCTGTGTATACAGTAGTATTCGTTGGGCCTAAATCTTCAATGGACCTAAAAATCTGCTTGCCGTACTTCAAAATGGAATGATTTACATTCACAACACAAAGCCAGTCACACCCATGGTATCAGTTTCTGCTCCTGAACTTAGCAGACAACCTTCAGATAAATGTATCTCTGTAACTTTGCTTCCCTTCAGCAAAAGGTCCCACAGGCTGCTAGTCTTGATCTGATCCCTTCTCTACAAAGTTCTAAGCCTTTCTTGTAACCTGGGGGCAAAATCAAACTGAGAGGGGTGAGAGAGAAAAAAGGATGTCAAGGGAGGTTAAATAGGTTATCACCAAGAAAGAGAGTTCAGGGACTCTAAATTAATGAATCCACCTTTGTTATGAAGCTGGAAAATTATTTTTGAAGGTAAGAGTAGTTAGCAAAATGCTTTATACAGTGGAATTGTCATTTGGGTGAATATGTGTCTACAGGCATACACATGTTTATCTGAGTACAGGAGTTCTAGAATTTCTGTAATAAGTCAATGGAAAGAAAAAGCAGCCGAAGAAAACTGTATACATGTAAAATGCAAGCTGGATTGGAAAGGGGAGACTTTCTGATCCAGAACTGAGTTCACCCCTGAATGCTTCTGAAGCTGACTACTACTTAAGCCACGACCCTGAGGCCTCCTTTACATTGTGAAATAACAAAGCGATGCTGTGTCAGAGGGTGAAATTGTCAGTGTAAATAACAGTTGTTGCATTTAAAATTAAGCTGGTTCAAGGTGAAACAATTGGTGTTAATGAAATGGTAGTTCAGGAAAGAATAAAGACCTGCTATTTCTAAAAGCAAGAGAATGGCCAGCAGCTGGATCTTGACTATTTTTGTTTGCTATGGGGACAATGTAGTAAGAAACAGAAGGCAGCATAAATGTATAAAAGAATGATAAAGTGACCCTAATACACTTCCAAGATGCTGGATAAAAACATTACTGAATAAGCCTTCTCATTGTCATGATACTGACACAGGTGTCTCTTTGCCATTTAGCTAGAAAAATAGGAAGTAAGAAGATGTAATAAAGTAAACTGAATAAATGTATGAATTTGCTTACTGTGCTCCTCTATCACTTTGGAAGGATTTATGCTCTAAAGGTACTTCAACCATCTAGTTCATTAAGCAAGTTAGTGTGTGCTCATTTACATCACACGGCCATAAGGATATAAACATTGCTTCCATAAGAAAATAATAAACACGATTTTTACATCTTGATCAACAGCATTTTTTTAAAAGTATTGAAGACCATTATTTCAAGGACAACTCCCACTACAAGACAGCTCCTACCATAAAACACTGTCTTCTCATTGCTATCACAATGTAGACCCATGAACAACAACCCTTTCCACACTGAACATGTAGGAGGTATATACACAGCAAGTATTATGGCAGGATCCATTGCTGGTGATGACTCAACACCACTGGCTGAGTCTCTGGAGCCACAGAGGTCATCATGCTGCCATAAATATGCTGAAATTGTCATTTGATAAGTAAGGACATGTTTGAATCTTCCCATGGGTGCTGAAGAATTGCTATTGTATGAGTATATAGTTAAGTGGCAACAAGTGCTGTCCTGATTGCCCATAGGCACAAAAGACCACAGCAAAAGCATTTTCAAAGTTGTTCCAGGAGACATGTGGTAAGAAGAGATTGTAGTTACAATGAAACATTCAATTTTGAAAATCTGAAAACTAGAAAAGCTAGAGCACCTCTGTGGTGAGATACCAATGTTTTATTCAGGCCCAGCACCATGAATCACTTGACATCGCATGAGTGTGTACATCTTATTTCTATAATGTCATGATTACTCAAACATGTTAAGAAATATATAGATATGAGGAGGCAGAAATACACCATTTTAATAACTTTAGTTAGATCGGCCAATCATCTATGCAGGTATTCACTTACTAGGTAAAATGATGGCAAATATACAAACATTAAATAGTGTGACTCAAGGTTATAGTCAGAATGGGTCTTAAATCAATTTGAGATTTAAGGAAATGCAAGAAAAGTAAAAGCTAAGTTTAATGGAGGTATTCCTAAAGATGGCATTTCCTCTATTCCTTGGACATATATAACATCATGCTATTTATACAATGAGCAAAATGAACACAGCATAGGTAATTTTGCTACATCGCTTCTTTTCCTCTTTCCTTTTTAATAAATAGAAAAGCAGAATGGCCCTCCATTCCCGATTTGGCTTGGCTAAATTCTACCTGTCCTTCAGACCTCAGTCAATACTTCATCTTCTCTAGATTCCTGTTTGATACTCTAACAGCACTTGTACCTTTCTTTCATGGCACTAAGCACATATCACATTAGTTATCTTTTGACATAGCTCCCCTGCAAAGACGTACATTTCATGAAGGAGGTAACTTCTTTACTGCTATGCTCCGAACTCCCATGTATGATGGCCTTTAATGAAGTTCTGTTGAATGAATGAATGAAAACGTGATCGGTCAATTGGCACGCAGGATGACAACTATGGCAGAAAGCTCAGAAGCACTGACAGAGTCCTTGGATTACTAGGTCAAGTGGCATCTCCTTTTTGCCAGGCTGGAAGGCAGGGTTGGCAGCAGGAGAGAGGCTCCAGGAGTGGGGTGGCGAGGGATTCAGTGAATCATTTTCCTACAGTGTCTTCCGTGCAGATACTGAATCCTTCTATTTAGAAAGAATGTAACTATTGCTTTAAGTATCTCAGTGCAAAACAGAGAAT